>JACCHY010000021.1:2082500-3335045 GCA_018907195.1 Dolichoris vasculosae
GTATAGTATGCGCAGAACCCTACGCGATGTCGTGGATTCGGAACGTGCGTTATTTGCATAAAGACGCCTCGAAGCTTTTTTTCCGAGACGACTCGGATCACGTGTGAGTCCGTCCGTGTCCGTCGTAACATTCGAGGTTTTTTCCTTTCCCTTCTCTCCCTTCTCTCCCTTCTCTCCCTTCTCTCCCTTCTTTTCCTTCTTTTCCTTCCTTCTCTTCCTTCCTTCCCACGAAAATTCTTGTTTATGTCTCGCGTCGTGGGTTTCTGTTTTTTAACGTATGCGCTCGCGAGAGGAAAAAAAAAACGTTGCTCTTTCGTACCGAGAAGAACGGGAGCTGTGCGCGCGTGCATTTTCACTGGAGTGTCGGGCTTTTTACGAGGATGTTCGCGTATCGGGAAATAACAGCGTACCGCGAAACTCTCGCGAGACTTTGGTACGAGTGATTTTTCATTTTTTATAACTTTTTAGCGATAAACCGCGTTCCTTATCATCGCGGATGCGCGCGTGTAATTGCAAAGAATTAATCAAATTACGTTCGATGTTTGAACCGAGTTCTTCTGTTCCTAATTTAATTGTATTCGACCGACGGAAATTCGAGCGATGCAAATTCAGAATGTGTATAACGTAAAAAAACATTTTGTAATTTATTCGTCGAGTTTTTTCCTAATTGTTGCAGGTTTCCTGTTAACGTTTTAAATACAATTGTTAAAAAATTGATAGTCTTTATCGCAAGATACTATAAACGTTTTATAGTACTTTTTATTTTTTTTTATAGTAATGATGTAATTAAATAATTTGTATACTGTCTTAAACGTGGAAATGATTTTCTAAAGTTGAGAAATGTTGCCGATGAATAATGCAAATATATTGACTGTCGTTCGATACTTTTAAGATTTTTCTGCTCTTATTTTATGAATTTATGTAACTCCGGAGGCTTTAGGTTACCGCAATATGTTTTATGTTTTAATATTAAAGTTCGTAATGATAAAAATTTATTGTTTCTCGTAAATAATTTAAAGTGCTTTTTCGGTTCAATGTATTTACTGGTAACGTATTACACGGACATGTCGAACAATAAAATAACGTATTTTTAAAATAATCAACTTCAAAATGTGATAAAGTTACGACGTTTCACCTATGCGTTACGTACTCGAATAATTCTCTGCGTAATAACATCTTATATTATACTCCAAGAATAATTTTCAGGTTAATTCCATCTTCTTTAATCTCATTTTATTTACTTTTTTTAGGTAAATTACCATATTTTGTACTTGGTATTTCTCCTATGCCAAGCCCAAACGGTTCAAATGTACAAGTTCAAGTGGAAAAAACAATATAGAAACGTTATTTTCGATAAGGAGAAATTATGTTTTCGAGAGTTTATCAGTTGATGGTGATAACTGATAAATAAACTCTCGAGAGGCACTCGCGTGCCAGAGGAAGGTAAATGGATCCCATTGGTCCATGGTACGCATCTTATAATCGTCTAGCTGCTCCTGCAGGTATTGCTAATACATTCCAAACGAGTACTCCGACGAATACAAGCTCCGAACCTGCGTCGCTTCAATTGACTTCCGTTGCTGTCAACGCCCAGGCAGTGCCTTCCGTAACTACGTCCCAACTACTCGTTCAAACAGCTGCTTCCACGACGGTAACCCTGGCGGGCCAACCATCGTCTTTCAACCCGGGAGGGTTCTTATCTACTCAACCAGCGGTGGGTTACGATGTTTTATTGTCATTCGTTCGTCACACAAATTCCAAGCAAACATCACACTAAGCATCATCTACACGCACATTCGATCGATAAAGCACAAATAGTAACTACATCAAAACCGAGTTTCCCCGTAGACTCAGACATTCCTGCCTTGACAAATAATTATAATTTGCCTCGACGAAGCGACGTAACAATTTTTTTTATGTTCGCTCTAAGATTAACATTTTTAAATATCGAGCTCTGTACGTATATTCCTTTATTTCTTTCTCCCTGTTCGCCCGTACTCATTTACATATTCATTTTTCAGACGTTCTTCGAACACCAAACAGCAGCTACGTCACCTCCGAGCGACTGGAACTTGTCCCATTCCAATAATAATCAGCTCAACAGTCCCTTTGGTATTCTTCCGCACGAAAGCCTCGTTGTTACTTCCGCAACGGGTCCTTCGACCACGACGAAACTCACCAGTGCTATTACCTACGATACTCCATTCGTCACGCATTACAACAGTAATGGGACGACCCCGACCGGAGTGGATTCCAAAGTCGGTGCCTGGACCAATTCCGATCTCACTAAGAAAAACAAAGCGCAGTCACCGATTAACAATAATAGTAATTCGATAAAATGTATAGTAACGGAATCTTCGATCCCCGGCGCCCATACATTTTTTCAAGGGCCGAGCGGTTTCGAATCCGATGACTTAACCACCAACTTCCCTACCGACGATCAATCGGCTGCTAATCCACCGACGGTTCAGTCGTCGCTGCATCACCAGTCGTGTATCGTGTCTACGCCAAACTTAACGCCCTCGAATAAGGAGTTTAGGATTTCTCAATTACCCTCAAGGTCACCTGTGCCAACGACCATTTATTTGAATGCAACCGTACAGGAGAAGCAGACGACGCCAGGTGACGTAATTGCGGTTTAACTCTCGATAATACTCGAAACTTCGATCTCGAACCGAACGATTCGCTTTTAATCGTCGAGAGAATGAAAGTCGATCTATTTTTACGCGGGAGATAATAGACGTAATTAAAAAAAAAAACATGTACAAAAGTTGGTACGCGTTGTCGGAGAAATTAGAGTTTCGCTCAAATCTCGGTGAGATCAAAATTTTAATTTGAACGAAAAATGTATGGATAGAATCTGTATTGGAAAACAAACTAGAAAACAATCAACGCGAAATATTTATTAAGCTTGGTAATATTTGTGGGTGCGCGAGTTTCAACAGACGTAGTAGACAAAACATACACATATCATTGTATATTAAATACGAAAGACATTGTTTACACACCTTTGTAAACAGAATTGTCTTTCAATTGTACTATCTCTTATAAATTTCGAATTAACAATAGTATTTTTTTTCTTTGTTATCAATCTAAAATTATAATTACATAGCGTCGAAAATTATTCGCTAGTTTCTCGAACGCGTGGATAAAACGTAATCGAGCGTTCGACAATTTCGAGAGAATAAAATCTTAATAGTAAAGTAAACGTCTCGCTCCTCCCCACAGTGAATCATAATGACCACGCAGGACCGGATCAAGGCCACGACAGTAGTCAATCGTCGCCCATAAGTTTTTCCATAATGGATTCTCGCAGCGTGAACTACAGCGCGAACAACTCGGGGAAGCAACAGCAACAACAACCACCGAACGGCGTCGTCCAACAATTCCACGTTCTTAACCAGCAAAACCAGCAGCCTAGTTCGTGCCGGCACTACACCACCAATACCGACCCCGAATATCACCACCCAGCCCGTTCCAAATCCGCGGCCTCGACCGACAGCGCCTACTCGTCCAACACTTCCCAGAACGGACCCGACTGCGCGGTCGTCGTACCGAGAAGGCCGAGCCCCCTCCAAGCGCACTCCCAGGCCTCGCCTCTAGGTCATGTTCCCAGTCCCGCCACTTATCCCATGTATAATAGTCCCATGGCTAGTATGTCGTCGCCTTCGCCGCTCCAGCCGCAGCACGGCGACGGGGCTTCCAGTACGCCTTACAAAACGGGCAATGTGCAACAACAGATGACGCCTCCCTCCCCCCTCGATGTCACCGTAACGAGGCCCCCTTCGCAGCAAGGACAGCAGCAGGTCGCTTACTCCTCCGTTATTACCAGGGCCTTGGGCGCCAACGATAAAAATTCCTACGGTGGTAGTCATACCGATGGTAATTTACCGTTAACTCTTTACCTTCCGTCCGCGAGTACTTTATCTTTCCACCCAGCGCGTAATGTTTCCGTTTCCGTTCCCGTTGCTCTTGTTCCAGGTACGAGTAGAGCCGCGTACGAACGATCGCAGGATTTCGTCCAATCGAAACAGGTATGTTGGGATAATGACGGGAGACCGCAATCGAACGACCCCCGAAAGTTTTCCAACTCGAATTACCTTACCCCGGAAAATGCCGACTCGGCCGTCCTCGCAACACAGCAAATGCAGAGGATCCTTAACGTTGGGGATCGACAAGCGTCGTGTTTGGAAGCCGGTCAGATAACGCTGCAAGACCTGAGCGGCTGTCGGGGCGACCCTATGAGCATAGTCAAGAATTTGCAGACGTTGCAGTCGGGCGCTGTGGATCACGAGAGCGAGGAGCTCAAACAGCTCGAGGAGCAGCGACACCATCACCAAGCGATCATCGGACCCATCGGCGTCAAGCGGAAGAACCTCGAGAAGATCGAGACCGAGCTCGCGAGCGCGAACGTCGTCGTCGACTACCTCAACCGTATTCCTCCGCCCGCGCACCACAACGCTATCCTCAATCAGCAGCAACAGCCCCAGCAGGCGACCATCCATCACCACCACCACCACCATCATCACCAGCAGCAACAGCAGCAGCAGCAGCAACAGCAACAACAGCAGCAGCAACAACAGCAGCAACAGCAACAACAGCCACAGCAACAGAACGGCTACATCGAATTCGAGAGGTGGAATATCGCTCTACCTCATGCCAAATTGATAAGCACGGGTCCGGGTACGTTCGTTGCACAGCAACCCCAGCAGCAGCCTCTGCATCATGGTGCGAACCTCGTCGCGAACGCGGTCGTCCATCAGCAACAACCGCTGCTGCTTTCGCAACACGCGTCCACCACCGTGTCTTACTTCCCAGCCTTCCACATAGCGCCTTCCGGACATCAGATTCTGCCGATGCAACAGCAGCATCAGCAGCAGCACCCGCACCAGCAACAACAGCACCAACAACAACCGCAACAACAGCAACAACACCTTCCGCACTCCCAGCAACATCATCACCCAACGCACGAGATGCACCCGACGATCGAGATGAATAACCTGGGGATGGCGGACGCGAACAACTGCCAGCAGAATTCGGTCTGCCTGCAGAGTTTGATGAAGGAGGACAGGCCGCAGGTCATCGTTCCGAATATCGAGGAGGAGCTCGGGTTTCTTCAGCAGGCGCATCATCACAACGCCATCGTCAATAATCATCACCCTGCGAAATCGGACATGAAGCGACCGATGAACAACGATCCCAACACCGGATTTATGACCAGCTACCTCAAATTCCTGCAAGGCGAGAAGGACTCCTCGCCTCCACCGGCTGCTCGAGGAGGTACGAAAATAGATAAGAATATTAAACGTTTACCGCGAGTCCGAGAGGTATTTTTCTCTACGAGCGGATCCGCGGAATAAAATTAAAAAAAGAAAATGTAAACACGAAGCGATAAATTATCTTAACGCCGATACATCTCGGAGGTATCCGAGAATTCGCTTTATGAATTATTTACGATGGACTAGGCGTTTAAAAATTCCATTAACCTCGCGTCCGTGCGCTTAATAAATAATAAAATACAAAAAGTATCGGGAGAATTTCGCAAGGCTGATTCCATCGTTGCGGCTCGTTGTCGGTTACAGGTAGGAAAGCGTCGTGGAACAATAGGAAGCCCTACATACCCGTGGAATCGAATGGCGGCGACGCTTGGAATAAAATCGGCGCTTCGGCTACGACCGCTTCCGAGAAGGCCAAGGAAATGCCGCAGATCGATTACGCGAACGACCCGCGGTACTTTCCGTTGCCGAAAGAGCGGAAAAAGCACAACTTCGACTCGAGCGATGATGGATTCTCCAGCGACGACGAACTTCCACCGTTCGGGTCTAAACGCCAGGAGAGGAAAACCACTGCCGACGGCGCCTGCCAGGTAGACAGAAATCGGGTAGACCCGCCCTTGGTGACTAAATTGCCCGAGGTGAAGAAGAAAGGCAGGCCTATCAAACCCGGGGGACCGACCGACCGGAAGAGGAAAGCCGCGGCTGCAGCTGCGGCTGCTGCGGCCGCCGCCGCCGCCAAGGGCATCGTACTTCCACCTGTGATCGAAACTACGAGGAAAAGTTAGTACGAATTCGTTATTTTTCTTCGTTATTGTTCGTTATTGTTCGTTATTGTTGCGATTGCGCTTTCGATGCGTTTTTATCCGCCCTCGACGCAGCTGGGAATTTACGTTACGATGAGAACCAACTTTCGCTACCTGGACTTATTAGACTTATTACAAAGGAAAAAATTTAATTGCCGCCAACTCGCGAGAAGATGTTGGAAGAAAACGGTTTTAATTGCTGTTACGTAAACGATCATTTCTTCGGGAACGTATCGTTGTGTCCAATACTGCATCCGCGGATGCGCGTTAAACTAATTTTATCTTTTACATTTTTCAAATGTCTTGGCGAGATAAAGCATCGTAGAAAGTTATTGGCGTTTAACGAAACGTTTAATAAACGGAGGTAGTTTTGATTTGGAATCGAAGCCTATTGCGAAAATACAGTATTTGCTCGAAGAAAAAAAATTAACGATCCACATATTTCTTGTTGTAGTTTTGTCGGTTTTGTCGTTACGATCTTACGATTTTTGCCTCGTTATTTTCTATTGAAACGTTTAAAATTTACGGGATACGAATTTAGTTTAAAGAGTCGGTTACTTTTTAAAATCCTACGAGCATCGTAAAACTAAGGTTAAAACTTAATTCGTCCAAATGAATCGTGTTTCTACGGTAATTATTTCTCGTATATTTCCTTCTATTTAATTTGGAAGATAAATGTTCCCGATCTCCTCTAGGATTTAATAATATTAATAATATTTGTTTTTAAAACGCAACAAAATATTTCCTTGATTCCGTGTCTTTGAATTAAAAGATTAAGTTTCAATGTAAATTTACTTGTTACATTATAGATTGTTCATAAATATATAAAAATTCTTCGACGCATTCGTATTATCAAACTCTCGGGTAGATAAATACACATATTTTGGAATTTTCGTATACGAAAATAACGATAAGCGATCGAAATATTCATACTAAAATCTTTGACAGTAAAATCGAATAAGATACGGAATTCGTTTATTTTTCCTCGAGATCTTTCCTATAACTTTCGCTACAACTTTTATGTATAAATAATTTATTATGACTACGTTTATTAAGTTTATTATCTCGTATTACTCTTAGAATTATTATCTAGCGCCGTTAATCATATATCTTTTATAGTTTTCCATCGTACGGTTTCATTGGTTGGTTAATGTTTTTTATCAACGCGAGTTTATTTACGTCTCATTTCGCATATTTCGAATTTTTAAATTTACAGTGAGATTTTTTTTCTCCCATTGACCGTGAACGAAAGCGCGTTTGAAATATTAGATAACAAAATTAAAGTATAAAAGCGATTGCTACTAATACTAACATCGAGGAACGACGATCATTACTGAAATACGAAAACCGTAGAAAAATCTATTATATCCCTTGTATTACAGAATCATTCAAGGTCCTAAGCAATCGAACGATACACGTGACTTTAATGCGTACATAAACGTGTTCCAGAAAATACGAAGTTGTAGTTTCATTGCTTATATAAATGTACTCGTTCTTAAAATAAATATTGAAACAATGTAATATTATTCCGTTAAAACGTAAACTCCTGTACATTCGAGTCACTTAATACGATAAATTAAAAAAGTATGGAAGATGACGAAATTTATTTGCATAAGCTTTAAAAGCATCGCGTCTCTTTTTTTTTCTTCTTCTTATTCTTCTTACATGGATACGCTTTAAAAATATAAAAATAATATAAAGAAAATGTACATTTAAAAACAAATTTCAAATATAAATTTTCTAGTTTTTGTATATATATACTTTATCGCGAAATAAATTTACCGATACAAGTTTGACATTCATTTATTCCTTTACTTTGAAAACTTTGTTAAATATTCACGAAATATTTGAATCGGTAACGAGAATAACAATGAAAAGTTTTCGTCGAAAAGTGTCGCGACATATGTTGAGAACTCGAAAATAGATGGGGTCCAAGATAATTGTATGCGGTGACTCTTCCCTTCCTTTAATCTTTACCCTCGGTGATGAACTTACAAAGTGTGGCTAATTTACCGTAACCCTCGAATTAATTGCAAATTTCACGTCTCAATTTTAAATGTAAGATTATGACGATAAAGAGGAGAACGTTAAAAGCAAAGGTAATAAAATTCACCGCCGGTACGCATTTCATTAATCATCAATGTCGGGGCGCGTCGAGGCGAGTCGAGGCGAGTAAACGATAGTCGAGACGAAATATACTCGAACCTGAATTTTCGGGATGGATGCAATAAAAATTAGCCAAAAGCACTGACAAATGGCGACTTTGCGACTCGACCGCAGAAGCCCTTCAACTCCCGAGGCGCGAGAGCTCGAGACGAAAAGCCAAAGAGAAGATGAGCGTGAAGCAGATGCTGGACAACCAACACGGCGGGGATCCCTACGACGTCGACGAGGAACCCGCCGACTCGGACTCGGACCCCGCCTGGACCCCCGCAGCCAAATCAATCGGCGAGGACGAGGAGAAGAAGAAGAAACGCGGCCGACCGCCGGTGATCTCGAAGAAGCGGTTGGACCCCGGAGATCAGCCTCTCGTGACGGAGAAAAAGAGGCCGGGTAGGAAGAGGCGGAACCCGATCGAGGCTGCCAACTCGACCAAGCTCACCTGTAAAATCGACGAGAAACTCCTGGCGTCAGTGAGCGACGAGGACATTGACATATCGCCCTTCAAGGTACGTACGATGTATTGCAGGACTCAGTGGAGGTTGGCGCCTTCGTTGTTACCGGCTAGTTGCTCACGACTCATTTACAAAAGCACTATATAGGATACATATATTATAAATAATGCTTGAATATCGTCCAATTGTCATTATTAATGTAACGCTTACTTTGTTGCACGCAGCATTCTACAATCGGAGATGCCCAAGATGCGGTAAATCTTAATCAACACACTTAATATATTAAAAGTCAGATATTTTAAGACTTCTGTTCCGTTGATTTTTGTTTTCGTTATGTATTTTATATAATTTTTACTCGAGTTTTGCTATGTTGTTTTTTATTTAATTTCTCACGATCATGTGTATATAACGTCTTTTTTTGTAATCTGTATCTAGTAATATGGAGTACAAAGCAAGTGTTGCCAATACTTTCGAGAGAATTCGCATATCTTTTTCGCTCGTTGATAAGTTGATTTTTTTTTTCTTTTACTTTTTTTTCTTTTACGTACAGCCAATATATTTCATCGATTCTTACGATTTGTTATTCGTCTTACATTAGCATTTGTAAACACGAAAATCTGTTCTTCCTGATTGTAATTTTTGTATCGCCTAACTTGAAAGACAGACGCGTATTCGTATATATTTGAATGTCGATATTTTTATATTTTCGGTTTACGTTATCGATTCTCGATTCCACTAAAAATAAAAACCTTGCGATGTAAATTTGAATCAATTTTCCTTCATATTACTCTACTTGGATAATTCTGAATTATCAAATAAAGACTAACATAACACTTGATCAATTTAAAAATTACCGTTACATCGTTTATTTATTTATTAAAAATTGTTTATTTATTTAAAAAAACATTTGTATTAATTAAAATTTTGAATTTTTTAATCAGCATCAGTTTTTCTATCTCTATTGTTAACTTTGACGAAATTTATTTCGAGCTAAGAAATATTTTTACAAACGCTGGTCTTTCTTCGATATAGAACAAACTGATTCTGAGCAACTGATTTTAATGTTGAATCATATTTTATTTTCATGTAATTTAAATGTCAATATACTTTGATTCAATAATTTTATTTTAACGGAACTTTGGTATTTTTTAGCTATATCGCTAAATTGATATAGCACTTTGCAGAATAATTTAAGTTTGCCTTTATATTTTAGTCCGGTGAATTCGTTGTAATAAAGAGTGATTTGGAACAAGAATATCCACCGTTGTGGAGGATCGATGGAAAAACACTTTTACAAAAGTATGAACCGTTTCAAAGTAATGGAAGGACGTTGTATAGAAATATCTCAACGGTAGGTCGCGATCGTCGTCTTGGCTGATCGAAAAATTATTCTCCAGTATTTGCTTACGTAGTTTTTTAAACGAGTTATCTTTGGTTTTTCATTTAGTATTCTGGATGGGCTCCTCAAAATCGACATATTTATCAACAAGTGCCGGTCAAATTTTGGCAACAAGGTAAGCTGGAAACGATTGTCGAATTCCTTCGCGAAGATATGATAGTCGACGACAGGTAAATATATAAATATAAATGCCGGGGAATTCAATTTATCTTTTACAATAACGTAACATATGTTTTTAAATTACTTTAGCGAATGTATAAATAAATTTATGAAAGATACTGGAAAATATCAAGATAATTTCGAAGTATACATACAAACGTTAATCTCGCAAGCACTAGATTCAAATTTCTTGACTGAAATTTTCCAAGAACAAGGTAATTTCGCGTTTCTCCTCCGACACGGAATATTGCGATTAATTTAAAATTATTAAACATTCTTCTAATTGCAATTTTAGATGACTACTTTTTATTAAACGTTAAAACCGTTGATGAAATAACGGAAGAACGAAAGCAACGACTGCTTTCAACGACAAATTGGCGCCAAAATATCATAATTGCATTGTCCACTTGGCCTTGTATAAATGTGTTGAAAGATAATATAGCAGATTATAAAGGCAAGTCGTGTGCCGGATGTAATCGAATTAAGATTCACGCAAGGGTTCTATTATATGGACAACCTTACAATAGTACGACGCTCGAAGGTTCTCCACCCGATCCTCAAGTGCCTCAAGAAAAGGTATAATTATTTCTTGATTGGTTACAATATCGACTGTAAGAAATATTCCAGATTTTTTCCTTCAAATATTCCAACTGGTTGTTGATATTTATTTATAAATCGGGTAGATGTTTTTTGTTTCATTAATGCATTCGATTTATAAAATTAATTGAAACCGATTAAATTTACTTGGAGCATTATTTAGCCTATTCGTATTATAAAATAAATATAATTTTATAAGAAATTAAAGACAATTTTATGTTCTAGATCTAAAGCAGATGCGCGAAGTACGCACAATTTAAATCCATAAAAACCTTGTTTAATACCCAGATTAATTAATAAAAGATTTCTTGATTTTCGATTTTGATTTGAAAGAAATACAAGAGAACAATGTTTTATATCGGATTTCTTAATTTAAAAATCTTGTATCCGCATCTGTTACTGCTAACTTATTCTTTTTTCGATGAATAGAAAAATCTCCCCAAGGGAAGGGTGTTAGCTCTTTTCTTTAGCTTTTTTTTTCCCCCTTTCGAAGAGGTGCACTATAATACTTTGCAAACATATAACTATAGTAATACCAAAGTGACTTTTACATTTTAGAAAACTTTCCTACAACGTTGTAGTTTTTTATCCCATTAACTTCTTTTGCAATTACTTTTCTTATGAACGTGCAAATAAGAATAACGAGATACAATTATATATAAATATCTTATATAAACGCAGCGTAGTTCAAATATTTTCCGACGGATCAACGCACAATAGAAATTTTTTTAAATCAATGTTATTATAAATGTTCTAAGCGTCGGAATAATTAGAGGTGTATATTCATTTTGCTCTTCGGTAGTGAGAATTATAATCAGAAATAATTATAAATAGATTATAACAAAAATTAGAGCAGAATAATAATAGATAAATTGAGCGAGGGGAAGCTTAAGAAACAAACAATGAGCTTAGATTGAGCTCAAGTTTCTAATTGATATAGAATACATAATAACCGAAAGAATATTTTATATAATAATGAATTGTAAGGAATTAAAAAATAGATTAGCTGTTAAAAAGACTTATTAAAGAGATTAGAAAAATCGTAAAAAATTTTCAAGGGGAACGATCAAAGCAAATAATATTTTAATGGTAAATCGTAAATAAAATATACAATTAAAATAACGATACGATAATACGAATAATGTGAAATAATCGCTATTAAATAAAAATAAGAGTACACAAATATCTTAAAAAGAATATGGAATATTTATAGACAAATTCCTTTTAAAAAGAAGTACAGATAACGAAATAATAAAAAAGCGTACAGAAAACTTCATAATATTGAATTCCATATTGAAAAATTTTATTTTAAGATAACAATGTGTGCAAATAAATATGAGTAAATTAGCGAATCAACAGTCGGATTAATTATGTATGATGGAAAAGTATTGGTTTTAAAATCTTATTTGCTTTGTGTATTATAAACTAGTTACATACAAAGGCTGGTAGGTAGATTATCTATTCGAAATTGAAAAAAGAAGACGAATAAATTTCCATAACTTCAAAAGCCTTTTAATGCTCTCTTTTTACAATATTGTAATAAACATTGTATTTATATAACCCATTTCTATACTAATTTTAATTCGTCCGATGTGTTATCGTATTATCATATTTTAAAAAATTACAGAAAAAGTTATCATTGGTTTAAAGCGGTATATCAGTATATTCATTTAAGCGTTCGATTCCGTCGGGAGTATTAAAATATAAAATTCACAAAAATATATCTTAACAGTAATCAAAGTTGATTAGAAAAAAAAATAAAGATAAATAAAAAAGCTACTCTTTAATTATATTTTATTTCGTATTACGATACGAACGTCGCGCGATAATAAAAAACTTTATATACAATTGAATTGCAAACAATTAAGATTTATCGATGAAATATAAAAAATTGCAATTATTGGAAAAAAAAAAGTAGTTATGAATATGCAAAGGAAAAAAATAGACTGCTATTGTAATCATATTAGGATTAGATTATGACGATGTTAATTGAACGTTTTTAGTAGATAAAGATGTTTTCAAAGAATTGACATTATAAATATGTCTGCATAATTACAAGTAGACCGTACGTATAAAAAGAAAAATATTTATTTTATAAAAAGACCATTAAAATCTTGATTATCGAAAATGTAAAATTAGTGCCGATATATGTAAGAAATTGAATTACGTGAAATATAAAGAAAATAAATCGAGAATAATAACAAATAGAAAAAAAATATATGCGTAAAATGAAATACTATATACATAGTACAATTATAATTCGAAAAAGAGTTACGACGGTGAGTAATTTAATACGTATTTTTTGCTCGGTCGAATAGTTTTCGTAAAAAATTGAAAGGAAAAAAAAAATATTATTTCCGAAGCTCGAAACGAAAGAAACGCCCGTAGAAGCCGATGTTCGAAGATCGCACGATAGAAGACACTTGGAAAATGTAACGTTGCCGCCTCGGCTAAAGATAACGTGAAAAACTAGTTAACGCTGAAATTTGTTTTAGGACTTCCTATTTTGTCGTCTTTGTCAAACGAAAGTGGCACTATTCAACAAAGTAGCGCATCAAAAATACCTCATGTTTTTGGAATGTGCGAGAAGAGTGGCCGACAAAAGGGTCGCCGATCCACACAAGGACACCACAATAATTCTGAACGAATTACTGGCGGACGAAACGTGGTTGAACCAGGTTTGTTCATCTTGCGAGTATCTCGCGAGTATCTCGCGAGTAACGCGAAATTAAATGTGTGTCTGTTCCATCGCAGCTCTTCCGAGAAGTCAGGAGTATTTGGGCCGAGATCGATAGCATACAACAGCAGGCAAAAAAGAAAGCGAGTTTTTCAACAGCCAACGTTGGAGACGATACCGTAGCTTCGTCGGCGCAGATTTTGAAGGTGCCGGTCACACCGCAGCTATCGAACGAACCACAAGCAATTTATTATAACGATCAAATGAGCAGCAACTTATCTTAGTGTCTGCAAAAAGATAGTGCCAGTTTTTAAATGCATTTGCTAATTTATGAATAAGTTAGAGAAGGGAAGTACGTCGAGTGAATACCGGTTCAAGTACTTTGTTCAAGGTACTTTGTTTCGATGACATTCTAGTGCATCTAACGAATATTGTATTATATGCAACAGATTTACTTACTGCTGCAGTATATGTAATGTACCGCATTTCATAAATGCTAGTGATCAAATTTATCACTCTATATCTAGACTAATCACAGTACCATTTGCGGTGCGAACCGGAGGTGGTGGTATTTGTTACGTGCGTACGGCAGATTCATCGAACTAGCACATTCAACCTAGTCTACAATTACAGATGGCAATTACGTATGGTCCTACTTTTAGATTTATGATAATTTTATTTTCAAGTGCATTGAGAGCACACTATGCGATCGCAGTAACAATTACAACTTCTTTCGAAGCTTCGAGTGCGAGTGTGATTTGTTTAAAACGAAGAGAGATATATAAAGAAAGCGATTCGGCTTATCGAAATAATGATATTTATCAAAACTCTTAAATGTTATAAAAACCGAGAACGTGGCAAATTATCAGAATTTCAAATTTAGTATATATAATAAGAATTATATTCTTCATTATTTCCACTACATTGAGATTACGTGTCAAAAATTTGATAAATATATTTTCTTTTATTTATTGTAAAGGTAAAGCAATTTAACTTTCTATAACGTTCGCAAGGCAAATCTTGTAAATGAAATTATTGTGATAGAACTTTGGGTGATTCACTTCCTTTAAGTCACCACTAAAAATGATCAATTAATGAATATTTTTAAAATTTTCGTTATTAATTGATTTAAGTTACAAAACTAAAAAGAGAATGAGTATGCATGCGTGAGAGAGACAAAGAAAGAGAATTAAATATTTTCTCTATAAATATGTTTTGAATAATTATACGTTTAGTTTGTTTTTATGTCTTATCTCTTCTAATAAATAATTGCCTTCGAATAGACTGGATATAGACATCACGTGCGTTATTGGCAAATTCGAATATTTCAGAATTTGTGTGTAACTCTATTTTTTAATAATTTTTCTTTAGTACAAGGTAACGATAATTTTGTTGAACTTTTTTAGGCTTCCTCTTAACTACTATAAATATATTTTTTAATATAAGCAATAGAGTTTTCGATAACAACGTGATATTCTCTAATGATTTTGCTGTACATTGAACGATATGTATATTTATAGAATGATATTATCAAGACAATTATCATTATCATTGTTTATGCCTTTTGACGTTTAAGTTTTGACATGTTTCAGATTTATTGTATGTTTGGTAAAGGTGAAAAAATGCTAAAACGGTGCGTGAGTGATGCGATGTATTTTAGAAAAGAAGCGAATATATGTGAAATCATATTTGTAAATTGTAAAAATATGTAATAATAACGACGTAATAAGCTGTAGTTTGTAAGTATAGTTGATTCAACTAAAAGAGGCGTGTACTACTCTTGACAGAATTTAATCATTTGAATAATTTCATTTTTAAAATGCAGGCATTTATAAGTGACAAATTTTACAACAGCAAAAGAAAATATAAGAAATCATAATCGATAAATAGATAAATGTGCAGTTACATGATACATATTACGTAGGGATTGTGCCATGTAATGTTTTCTACCGAGCGTCAGCTTTATTTGAGTTAAAATAATTGAAAGTAATATTTGGGAATCTCGATTATCGTTCTGTTCAGAATAAGGACGATGGGGCACGTTGAGAATATTTACGCTTTAATCTTTGTAAATCGCAAATTTTTCTATTCACATACGAATAAATTTTATTAAAATAATAATATATGTATATATATGTATATGTATGTATATGTATGTACGTGTATATATACGATCGAATTCAAATATAAAAATATTATTTACGTTTTTAAAAGTATAATAAAAGCTTTAGAAAATAAATAATATTTATAGTACGAGTAAGGCACGATTATTTTTTATGATAAGACCGCAATTATTTTTCATAATTTGTATAAAAAGCAAAGTAAGATTACGATCTTATAATTAAACTCGTTTCAAAATGAAATTACGAATATTAGTATTTAGTTTCGAAATATCAGCAAACGTTCTTAAAGACGATAGTTTAGAATTAAAAACTTCAAATTTATTATTTATTATTTATAACGCGATCGTTTACAAATAGACGGAATAATTTGCGAATATTTCCTCTGCAGTACTTTTGTAAAAGATCAGCATTTTTATACAGAAATACGAATTTTAATTTGTTTTTTTTTTTTTTTTTACATTTTTTTGTAGTATTAAATATTTGTATTTAACTTAAAAGAAAAAAAGAACTTCCTAGCTATCAGACTGACACTTCGCGAGACTCGAATGCTTTAGAGATTAGAGAAACCAGTTGATCGATGGTAACACTCTTGAGCTATGCTACCTGTGTTCTTCGTGCCTTGCTAACATTTTTTATATATAAATATTTTCATTCTATTCGCTATAGCTCGATGGATATAAATAAAATAATATATAAAGAATAAAAGGCAATGTAATAGCAAGTTTTCTAATGTATATTTACTCAAATTATGAAATTTAGGATGACTTATTTTATCGAAATAATCAACCCTGCGTGAAATTTACTTTATTTTTTTTCTTCCTCTTCAAAAGGTTACCTCTTTTAGTTATCGCACCATCGAACGGCAAATCATTTATTTTCCGAAAAAATGGAGGGTATTGAATTTCGCGACCAGCTCATCGTGCCCTACCGTTTCTTCTGCGTTTTATTTCAGAGAAAGCAAGACTTTAAATGAAAAAAATCTTGCGTAGTTGCAGCTCGACGTCAGTCGCATGCGATACTAGCCGTAAACATTGTATATGTAGTATAAATCGAAAAGTCGCGAAATGCTATTGTTATGACATACTTTTGTATGTATGTACGAATGTCTTTTATGAAAAACAAATAGACGCCAATACTTTTGATGTCATTTGTAACATTTTTTTAATACTTCCTAATCAACATACTTATATCGAATAAAAAACAAAATTATTTCACGATTACGATATTTTCGTGTCCGGTGTGGCATCTCAAACCGGAGATTACGGAACGTTCGTACGTGTAACGAGATCGAACCGGAGTAATTTGTTTTTATCAATAATTTTTCAATAAAATTAAAAGACGATTCTTTCGTGCGATGATTTTTTCCTGGTTATCGAACATTGGCTACGTAGAATATTTCAAAGACAAGTTTTTTCAAGAGTTAATCCTAAAGATCGGAGACGCTCGATTATGTACGAAACATCGGATAAACCAATTTTATTTTACAAGTAATTCGGTATAAAATGATATCGTTTTATCACTGTTGTTAATTTTTTAATTATTATATCATAATTATTGTTGTTAATTACGTGTATGTTACATATATGTACATAAGATCGACGGATTTCGTAATTTTCCAACCGATCGTTTATTTTGAATTTTTATGTTTACGTAATACGTGTAAATACTATATTGGGAATTTTTATTTCGTAATGTAGAATTCAAACTCGAAAGTAAATGTTACAAAACTTTATATAAATTATAAAAAATTAAAGATATATCAAAACGAAATGTTTCTATAAAATTATTTTAATTATTGATAATTTCACGAATATTAGGTGTTTAAGACAGCTTTAAAAATTATCGTCTAATAGTCTAATAGATTATAAAAAGATGATTTAATCTTAATACTTTATACCGATTTATATTAAATTTATTAACTCAACGAACGATTCTTTTCATCGTTATTTTAATCGATGACCGATAATTTGTTGTATGAAAGAAGCGTTAAAAATTATTTAAAAATTTCTATTAATTATAATTACACATTTTGAAATCTAAAGGTTTTGCAAATAAATACAATAATTACAAAGTATTAAGTCGATATTTAAATGATAATTAAATCATCCGAAACATGTTTCGTGCGAATGGACATTTTTGCGTGTACAGTGATAATTTCTGAGGAAAAAATAATCTGAAAAATTATTGAAAAAAATTGAATACTCTGGTTCTATTTAACTTTAACGCAAAGATTAAATTAATTAGAAATTCTAGTTATCTTGTAGTAAATTTTTAAATTATTTTAAAAATATTTAATGACAGTTCCTACCTATTAAATATTATTTGTAAATGTAAGAAACAGAGTTTATTCATTCAAAAATAATGTAAATCCTACGTCTTAAGATTTGCTTGAAAATTATATAACGTTATTCTCTTAAATTTAGAATATCAAATAACGTTTTAAATTTAAAATATTTATTCTTTTTTTTTAACTCCGTAGTAAATTTAGCTTTTTCCTCTTTTACATCGTTCGTAAGGATATTTTTCATTACGAGAAGAAAACAAAAAACGGCTTATGTATCGAGCGGATGTAAATGACTGGTTACTTTAATCGTTAATAATTTTTTTCACGAAGCAACATTTTTATATATTTATTGTACAATTACAGCTCTATTTTCTCAAAAAAAAAAATAAAACCATTATCTTAGATTTGTAAAATTAATCAAAAATGGCGAAGATTTTTTGTACCGAAAATTTTCTGTGGATATATTTTGTAATTTTACATTTGTATAAAAAGACAATTTTCCTCATCCAAGAGCGCTATTTTTATTTTTCCCCTTCATCCCATCACTAAAATTAAATCGAAGCATTCGCTTAGGATAAAACATTTTTAGTAAAAATAACGAATTCGCGTTTACTATATAAATTAGTTTCGTTAGCGAATCCGTACGCGTTTTAAACCAAGTTGTTAGCGTTGGACTACAAATCGAATGCACGCGTAATTAAAACTTAAACGAAATACAAAGACTTAAATAAATTTTCCGTAACAAACAACGTAAATCCCTAAATTCAACGGTTTTCGTCGCACTCGAAAAACATCCGTTCCAATGTTTTGAATATTATAAAATACGGTATTGTAACACTATTTACCCAGAAATCGGTGAGAAAACAATTTCTTTTACGAGTCAACGATTACAAAACTTCTCACGATATAACGGAATTTGTTGATTTTAAAACGGGAATTTATAGAGAAAAAGTGTAAAGTAACCTTTTAAGATGACCTTGGAAACGAAGGTTTACTCACCACGCGAACATCGCGATGCATTTTTAAATACTCGGACGAATTACAATAATTTACAGTGAAATTCGCGTTCTCTCGTTACCGCGATCGCTAACGAGGATAAAATAAAAATTACACAAATCAATTCAACAAAATCCTCGACCTTCGTTCGATACGAAATACCCAACAGTCATCTATTTCGTAACGTACCGACGAACGCAACCTTGCGAAAGGGCGAAAATACAAAATCCTCGCGATCGTAGACGAAACAAACGACGAATCCCCATCACGTATCCGTAAAATTCCAGAGTCGAAATGACAAAGAACGTTCCCAAACATTCGCGTGCACCAGAGTACGAACCTCGTTCTCCTCCCGGGGATCCGAAATAAAAGACAAGAACGAAAACAAAACCACGAGGAAAAAAGAAGGGCAACGACAACAATAACAACAATAACAACAATAACAACAATAACTACGAGGACGAGGACGCGGACGTGGAGGAGGAGGAGGAGGAAGAGGAGGAGGAGGAGTAGTGGTAGTAGGAAGAAGAAGAACCGACCGAACATCTTCTTCGAAAGAACAAAGGTCGTCGTCCACGAGAGAAAAGTAAAAGTACGCGCGGCCGGCGGAAGTCGGCGCATGCGCCCTCGGTTCCCGCGGAGACTCGCGCGCCGGTCGCGTTCGGCGCCCTCCTGGAGTCCGAGCAGCACCGCAGCCCTGCGTACGCACACTGACACGCACACGCACGCGCGCGCGCACACGGAGCCAGCGAGAGCGAGAGAGAAAGCGAGCGAGAAAGCGAGAGAGAGAGACTCGAAGCGAGGCGAGGAACACACAAGCCTTGGGTCCAGTTCGCGTTTGTTGCCCGTGAAGGATGCCTTCTGCCAACCCCAAACTAGAGAAGCAGGCCTCCACGGAGGCCGCGGAACCAATTCGACAAGCGATCATCGTCGTCGAGCACAAGATACGGAACCTCGAGAAGCGCAAGGTAAGTGCGCGCAGGGACGGCGCGGGGACTGTCACTTATACGTGGGCCGATGGTTCGCGCTGGATCGTAAGCCGCCATGTTCGGTGTGCGCCGTGCCATGTGCTCGGTGCGATTCCAGCGCGATCCTCCTGGCACCCGGGTGTCGGTCTCCAAGGGGGTGGGGTGAGGTGCGCGGCGTACCGAGCCGGTCGCGGACACCACCCGGGGGAGGGAGTCGCGGGGAGTCGCGACCAGTCCCGAGGAGAGGCTTGAAAACACGGAGCGATCTTTCATTATTTTGGTCGGGGCTCGCAGGGTAAGCTCGAGTCGTACAAGGACATCGTCAAAAATGGTGGTGAGCTCAACGCGGACCAGAAGACGGCTGTCGCCAAGTACGACGAGGTGCAGCAGACCCTGGACATCACGCGCGAGCTCTACAAGCAGATTCTCGGGATCGCCAACGATGCCGCCAAGCAGCAGAAGAAGCAAGCGAGGAAGGAGGCGCTCGAGAGAATGCAGCAGGACATCGGCAAGGTTAGTCGATCGGGAGGACGTTAAGATGGATGACCGATCGCTCGGCAACGGCTCTTTTCACATTCCAGGTGCGGGAGGTCTTGCTGATCCAGGATACCCTGATGAACATGGGAGCTCAGAGGGTTCGCGACGACTTCATCAACGGGGTCAACGGAGCCATCAAGATCGCCGAGGAGGATCTCAAGTACTTGGACGACCTGTACAACGAAGTGATGCTGAAGCACGATCGCCAAGAGAGCGATCCCACGTTTCTCCAGCAAGCTCAGAAGGTCGCCGAGCACTACGTGCTGATAGTGGACGGTAAACAGAGGGAGGTGGTAGGAACTACTTATTCCAAGCTCAAGGAAATCATAACTTCGATAACCCAGTGCGGATACTTCGATCAGGTCCAGGACGTCGAAGCGATCGTCGAAGACGTAGGTTGAGACAACGTTGTTGGATCGGTCTTGGCTTGGTTGGATCTCTCTTATAAATTTTTATTAATCGAATGATGCAGGTGACGCAAGGACTGGGCGAAACTCAGATCGGTAACGAGCACGTTCCCGAACCCATCAACGAAGAATACAATAATAGTGAAAGACACATTCCGCAGCCTTCGCAACCGGAAACCCTCATACCCATGCAAGCCTTTCCGGTTCAGGTAGCAGCTATTCCGGTGGTCGCTGGAGCTACGCCGGTCGCAGCCACTATTCCGGTTGTGACGCAACCCATTCCTCCCATCGCGCAAGCCGCGGTCGACGCTTCTTACTACACCAACGCCGCTGCCTACGTTCCCAGTCCGCAGATTCAGCAGCAGCCCCAGCAGCCGCTTCAAGCTCAGACCCCCGCCCCGACGCCGAGGATCAACGACGTCATCGGACCCGCGCCCAACTTCTTTTTCCTGCAAGAGTCCGAGCTCGATCCTCCGGAAGTCGTCGCTGCTCAAGCGCCATCCGTCGTATCTCACATTCCTACCGCAGCCACTGTCGTAGCAGCGGCCGTTCCTCTCAACACCCCGATTCCGACTCAGACGTTCACGAATCAGTCGTTCGCGGGTCCCGTGGTGCCAGCTCAGGTAACCTTAAGCGTCTCTCCACCCGATGGTTGAACCAAGTTCCGAATTAAGCCCTGCCCCGTCGACTCTAGGTCATGTACCAGCACCAAGCCTCGCAGGAAATGCCTCATATACCTGGTTTCGGAACCGCCAATCCTCCTCCGCCCATTCCGATGCCACCTTCGCATCAGACCAGTATGCAGTTTAATCCACAGAACCCTGGCAGTTTTCAGCCTCAGCAAACTCAGACATTCGAACAGATATCCCAGCAGGAATCTCTGGTGCAACAGAAGGACGAAATACACGTTCGTATATTATTAGTTTGCATGTTGATTCGTTGGCCGGTCGACCAGGTAAAAGGTAGTACGGTTTGTTGGTACGCTCGTGTTTTTGTTCAGGACAACATGGAGAAAAATACGAATGAATCCGGTGGTGGCGAGGGTGACGTGGGTCAAAACAACGACACCTCCGACTGGGGTCAGATATCGGATGGCGCCGCTGGTGATTGGAGCCAAGTCGATCAGTCCCAACAGTCGATGCAAGAATCGCAGCAGCTGCAGAACTCCCAACAGTCCTGGGGTGATCAGCAGCGAAGTTTCCGGGGTCGTGGGGGCAGACGTGGTAACTCCAACGGCTACAACAACAGAGGACGGGGAAGTTATCAACAAAATGGCAGAGGTGCGTTGATTTTTCTACCGCTATCGACGGACACGCTTACAAATAAATAAACGGATAAATCGAGTAACTCGAGGAGGGGGGGATGTACGGACGGGACGCGTAAATTTTTCGTCCATTTCCACTAACCTACAATAATTGTTTTCGTGTCGAAAGGAACGTATTATCGCAACAACGACGGAAACTATCAAAACGGATATCAGCGCAACTGGAGTAACAACACCGAAGGTAACAACACTGGATACAACAGTGGGTTCAAGAGGTCGGCCGCTTCTCAACCTCGGGGTGGACCTCGGGGTGAAAGAGGTGGAAGTGGACGAGGTGGCCAATTTCGCGGAAATCAGAGAAACGCTAATCGTAATAATTATACACCTCGAGGTAAAACTCAAACACAAAATTAAAGACACCATTAAAAGCTACATGCTATATTGACAGCGAACTACATTTTATCAAATTCGATCTTACGTTTGGATGGATGGTCCGAGTCACGAGGCATCGAGTCGTAATAAAGCAACGGTGATATTTAGTTACTCGAGCGAAAGCGAGTTTTGCTTTCGGGTTCAAAAAGTATTGAATTCTCGAATAAAATCGCTTTAATAAATTGCACGAGCAATCGATGCATGCGAGTCGCATGGAAACCAAGTTCATTGTCCATTTTCTTTCTTTCTATCTTATTTTTTTTTAATTTTTTTTTCGTTTCGTTTTTAGTTTTATTTTTAATGCTTTCAGTTTTGTGACTCCGTTACAGTGATACTTGCTTTTTAACCGGTACATTTGTACAAAAGTAAAAAGAAAAAAAAAGAGAAAAGAGAATTTATTGAGCGATTTTTTAGAATTCTAAATATAAAGTAAGAAGAAGAAGTATTATTAATAAAGAATACAAAGTATGTTGTAAATGTATTTAAAGGAAATAACTCGTTCCTCTTTCGTGTTCCGTGACTCGGATGATCTTGTAAGCGAATGATCGAACGAGCGATAAGAATATAGCTACTTGAATTTGGTGTCCCGCGATGAATTGGGCAAATCCGTTGCTCCGACGTCGATACAAAGGAAAAGATAAAAAAATTAGGTGGAAAAAGTACGGGAGATCAACCAAGTTCGAATACATGTCAATCCGCCATGCAAGTATTAATTGTGTTGTGACAGAAGGCAGTTTTCACTGGGCAACAACAGCTGATCCAAGATTAGAAGAATAAAGAAAAGAAAAAAAATATATAAATTTATTTAAAAAAAATAAATCCCCTCCCCCCCAAAAAAAAAGAAAATACGTGCATTTTAAGCAAAAGTACACGCGAGTGTACGCAATAAAATAAATATCGAGTTAAGTTGGCAAGGCAGAGTCGGTTGTACACGAGGCTAGAATGAGATTAACTTATTAATAAGGTGCACACACGATCATAATTCTTAGAGTAGGTTAGGTATATTTTGTTAGTGTATCGTATTTATACGTAATCATTTTCTGGGATCATTGGCGGAATCGGCTTTGCCTTGTCAACGTTTAGTTTAAAAACAGTGACAAACTTAGGCAACATCTCTACGACTCTTCGCGTTGCGACGCGGTGTTCTAGTGATTTTTGTAAATGACAGAAAAAAGAGGATCTAAGAGCAATGCTTTACCACTCAAACCTTTATCTTGATACGTAATTTTTAATTCTATCAACCGAGGAATTTACGATACGAAAAAGAAATAATAAATCATTATCGATGTGTAATGTTTTACGAGATGGATAATAATAATAATAAAAAGTCTTGGGATTGTAATCGACACTTGTAAATCTTTTAACGAATATGAGTCCCTTTCTCGTTTGCTCCTTTCCTGCTTTTTTCTGTGACATTCACTAATTTTTGTGGGAATTTAATCGCGGTCACAATGTGATTCGTCAAATAATAATTGATCATCTAACGATCGATTTCAGTTTTCAAGCGTCGACTGTCTGCGTTACAAGCAACTTTTTACTTTATTTTTTCTATAGCAAAGAGATGCAAGATTATATTTTGAAAATAATAAAAAAAATCTAGTGACAACTCAGGGCTTTAAAAATGCAAGTGGAGTTGAATATACAGTTGTAAATTATACAATGGCAGGTGCATTAAAAAAATGATGTTGACAAAGTGACTATTTGCTGCCAAAAAATGACAAAGATATTGAATTGTATTTCGTTTGTATATTTATGTTTAACCACGTTTTCTTCTCGATCTTTAGTTTTTTTTTTACCGTAAGATCTGCGTTCAGTCTGCTACATATGTATCTTCCAAATAAAAATTTCATTCAACTGCTTTGAGAAGTATATTGGTTTGGACTGTAAATTAGTATTTAACGTTGAATCGATTCAAATTTACCGATTCGACATCATTGAAAAAGAAATTACACTTACAAACATACGCACAGACACACAACAAACACACAATACACAAAAACATATACGTACACAAAGATTTTTATATATTACACAATATTTATAATATCCATTGTGTTAAAGTTTTTCCAATAAATGTCTTAATTCATTTTCATTTGCGTGCGCACCATTTTTTATAGAGCTTCTATGAAATGCAAATGGATTTGTTTATTTTAAAATTCATATATACGATTTTTCGAAATAAAATGCGCTTTAATTTTTTGTACTTATTAGATGTTTTCCCCTTTTTAACTCGACCTTAATATTACGATTAATAAATATATTTTAGTTTTCGTTACAAAGTCGCAGTGTTGGCTAAACAAACTGTAACAAATTATTAGATTTATTAATTAAAGAATGGTAATCACGTTTTATTTCATTTTCAAAAAAATAAAGATTAAGTATCGTTTCTTTGAAGAAAAAAAATATTATATAAAATTTCGATCTTTTTTTCGCTCGAAATTTGTATATTGGTAAATTGATGTTTCGTTTTAATGTAACATGAAAACTTAAAAAATAATTAAAATTTTACCTCGTTAATTTCTGTTATATTTTTTATCTTACGAAAGAATCGAAAATTGATTTCCTCGTATCTTAAGACTTCGCGAACGTATTCGGTTGAAAATTAAAAATTGCAAAGTACTTTACCAAAGTTTTTGATATACGACAAATATTATAATTATTACAGTCGTGATCAAAATTAAATAAACGAAAAATTTGATTCGAATTCAAGAACTTCCTTCTTAACCGACTTCGACGGATAATACAGAATGCCGACGTCGTATTTTACGAAGGAAAAATATTCCGACCGACGTTACTCCGAGATTCTTTTATATTTTAATTTCTTTTCTTAATTTTGATAAATCGCGTGGGGTTATCGTATCTACCTTACCAATCGTTGTCTAATTCGCTTATCTCGCAGTAAGCTTTTTACGACTCGGGCGATGTTACGGGCAAAAGATAAGGAAATGACTGCTACTGAGTTTATTTACATTCTTTACAGTTCGGTCAATGCTTACGTAAATATACCCCGAAACTTCTCTTCTCAATTGGATTATTATACATCCCTGATAAGTTTACTCACCTATCTTGCTTTATGAGAGCTTGATCGTAGTTATATATATATATAATAACAGTTAATCGACATTTTTACTTCTTTTTTTTATGCGTATAAAACTATAGTATCTTGTGTTTTAAAGAATACTGTATTCCTATATTAAAGGGTTGCTGTGAATACGGTTATAAAAACTGCGATCGAACACTAAGAATAATATAATAGTTTTCAGTTTTATAAAATGATCTATTCGGGTCCGATCCGAAAGAATGCAGCGATTATCGCGTCTGGACGAAAATAAAAATAACAGCCTGGAATTAGAGATAGAGAAAATCTATAGTTCGTGTGGAGAGGGTACGTTTAGAAGAGCTAAAATATTAGGAAATAAGACGTTCGAAGGAGATGAGAGTCGGTATGGGTTGATTATAGCTTCTTGAACGGCGGAGAGTATAAGCAGTTTAAAAACAGATATATATATATATACATATATATATGCCTTTGATAAGCTCAAGATACTAGAAATAAGAGGTTAGGTTTATCGACGCTAGATTATCGAGTATTGTTGTAAAAGGCTAATGGTATAAATATGTATTTATACTTATTTATTACTGTAAATAAAGTTAAAGGCAAAAAAGCTATAATATATAAATTAATAAAGTAGATCCGGGAATTTTATTATTCAAAAAAACTTGTATTTCGAGAAATACAGAAATTTGTGTAGCTGCCGTGGAAATAATAAATTATTAGAATTATGCTTAAAAAACAAAAATAGATAACGTGAAATAAGATTTAAAATATGCGAGACATTGTCTTATCTTAATTGGAAATTATATTTTTTTATCAATTTTCAGCACAAAAAATGCGCTGATGGGTTTTTTTACCGATATCGATGAATCGTAGTTTTTTTTTGCCTAGAATATCGATACTACAAGTGTTAAATAAATTATAATAATAAGAGAATGTATAAATTTGTTTGATAAGGTCGATCGACTAATATTTTATCGTGTAATTCAATGCATTTTTTATATACATTATTCTATACTACTCATTTAGATACAAATAATTTCCTTTAAATTTTTATCAGCTATTCCAACATAGACTAAACGTTTTTACTTTATCGGATGAATAAATTATTACTGTAAATTTCATGTCAGGATGGTAGAAACGACACACTTTGTTACTTTGAGATAATAATGTAAAGCTAGAGTTCGAAACGGATTAAAACAGGAAAAATATATTTTATTTAAACCCAGAATTTCGTTACATCGAACCGCGCTAAAATTTCCACGAGAATTATCGAAGGTTCCACTTGAATCCCCATCGATCGATTAAAATCGCTCCATATTATTTTCCAACGAAAACCATAACGTTTTCGCTTTAATCGCTGAGTATAGTCAAACGTGTCAATGTTCTTATTTTTCTGCAGGCTATATTATTATTGATTTTAGATTGGAATATTCACCGCTGTGGATTATTTATTGACTTCGGGGAAGAGTCGAACGTCTGGAATATATTATTTTCTTTTTACGTTTCTCCCTAGCGAATTTTATCGATGACTTTGTCAGCGAGTAAAATATTATTCTTGCCAAGACTTTGGTGTAAAATGATCCCATCGTGTCTCTCCAAGTGAATGTTTTCTGCGGTTAGTAAACCGATATACGCCAATATCTTGTATAACTTCGTAATGTGCTCCGAAGTGAGTCCGATCGTCTCGTAATTTTTTAATATGAGAATATGTTGTATTATATTTTTTATTATCCCGCGCATATTTTTCGATCGAACCCTTTTTATACTTATCGAACTTTACTTTTCACTTGCATTTTATACGTTAACTTTCGCATGGCTATTTTATTAGCTGTACTCCTTTTAATAGTTATCCGTATGGTTTTTGAAACTAGTTCCCACGTTACAAAAAGGTAAGTAAAAGTATGTAGTCGTCCTTTGATTCTTTTAATAGTTAAAAGTGACTCATGAGAATATAAATTGTACAAAGGTATCGATTGTAAGATCTGGGAATTACCATAGAAATGCAACCGACGTTACATAATTAGCCGAGAGTTCGCGTAAAAAAGTAGTACAGACGATGATTTTCAAGAATAAAACAAAGTATTCGTTAAAATATAAAAATAATGGAAAATTCGAAAATACAATCGAGTTAAAATATCTTTTGGGTTAAACAATAAATTACGTCGAATGATAAATAGCTACTATGAAATTTAAATGCTCAAAAAATAATATATACCGCAAATTGAAAAATATTTTCTAACGTAATTATCACTTGTTTTTAAAAGCTTATGTAATTAACATAAAATAGTCGGCGTTTCATGATATTGAAACGCTTGTTGTTCGACTCTATCAAAAAAAGGCTGATAATTTAAAATAGAACGAACCAAATAACAAGAATGTAAATAAAATTATTGAATAATATTAATAAGCGAATTATATATTACAATTTGTGATTGTAAATTTTGATTATTATTGAAAAAATTCGTTGATCCATAAAATTTTTTAATTAAATAATTTATTACTTTTTTTAATTTATTAGTTTTTTCATTTTTTTCTTTTCTATACGCCACCTTACAATTAATAATACAATATAAGTTAAAAGATGAATTTATGTAATTTTTATTACGATAAATTATACACAGCTAATTTAAAATCATATTTATGGAAAAGAATCATGAATATATTTTATTATCTTGCCAATACCAAGAATGAATTACTGCAAATGAGAATTACAGCATTCGTAAGGTTACCCAAGATCTTTTCAACGCTATCGAATATATCTTCGAAGGTGTTTTTAAAATAGTAAAATATTTTGCTTAGAATTTGACCGACTGATACAAGAGGCTTCATTTTTACTACGCAATCTATCACTAACATTATTATTAATACAATCTTGACAGCTATCGATTCATCCAATCAATAATCAAAATGAATTACTAGACATAATCATTGTGAACGTCATCATTGGTGTAAAAAGCATCATCATCGTTTAATTGTAGGAACGGCGTCGAGTGATTCTCATTCAATATTGAATAAGTTCATATTTCTTGCGTTATCACTATGGGTATTATCTAAACATTAGAATAAGCATCTTCATTGTATTTCGGTAGTCGATCTATTTAATTACTTTAAACTTTACTTAAAAATTTGTTTCTTTGTATTTGCAATTATAAGGAAAATATTAATCGTTGTAAATTATATATTCTGACGATTATTACATTGCAACTACTTATTTGATATTTAAGATATTATCGAAAAGATATTTATTTTTGTAACGTTAAGGTATTAAAAAAAAAATGCACTGCTTACATTTATATTAGTGTTGATTAACTCTTTTTTATTTACAATAAATTTATTTTAAAACGATCAGAGAAAATTGTTTTGTAGATAAAATATGCAGAGTGCATTTAAACGATTGGCTAAATGCCATCAAAACAATTAATTAGTTTCTGTAATTTTAGTGGAATATTTGCTGCCGATCGTGGATTGATGTATCATTACTGTATTTAACCAACGCATGTCAATAGAATAAGTGACTGGTAATTGTAAGCTTACATTTTATTAATAAAAACTGTTTAAAAATATGGAAAGAAATACTTGTAAATTGAAATTTCTACGAAACTAAAAGAATAAATTATTTAAATCCATATAATTATGAGTTGGTTAAAAAATTTATTGTCTCGGTACTTTTTTATCGTAAATCTTTTTAAATATTTTTAAATGACCAATAATTAATTGCAAAGGATCGATAAGTTTTGATATATTTATTCAAGTATAATGAATTTAAAAAAATGGAGTTAAAAACAAAAAAGGTGTAAACAGTTCTTTCATTTTTTTAGATATACATTTTATCCAATTTATAATCATTTCAAAAAAAGCTTAATAAATTATTCATAAATAGAATATTTGTATATAAAATAATTTTAATTTTGAAACATATTCGAATCGTTTAGAAGTATATGTATTAAAAAATCAGGGTATAATTTTTATTATTTTATCTTTATGAATTTTAATACTCGATATAAAACTTGAATCAATATTAATTTAAAAATGAATAATTATCGATATTTTTTCTTTATTTTCCCATGTTATCATAATATCTATATAAATTTACATAATAAATTCAGTTAGGTCATTTTTATAATAAACATAAGCTTATACAACAAATGTAATTAAACAATACTGTGTATACATTTTCTATCGAATCGAAAAAATTTCTAAATTCAATCATAGTTTCAAACTCGTTCGAGAATTTTTTGATGATTTCTACAATTTGAAATAAAATATTTTAATCAATTATATCACGTAATTCGTACAATTTTGTTCGAACACGAGTCAAAATACAATAATTGCCAGACGAAACGAACTTAAATTCTTTATTTCGAGTAATCGTTTAAAAATCGAGAATTCAGATCTGAAAAAATAATAGTTTGAAATAATTTATAATAGTAAATATTTACACAAGTGCACTAAACAAAAGACCAATTGTCGAGAACATGCGAGTAATAACGAACATCGCAATATTGTATAATTATTTTTTTATGTCATTGAAGTTCTATACTCGGTAACGAATATAGTCTATAAAAAAAATTACAAAATTGTTTTTTAATCGTAGATTTCTTACAATCGATGTACAGTTAAATTTGTTTCCTTTCAAAATACACATAGATCGGGAGTTAATTAAATAAAAGCTGCAATTTTTGTTTAAAGAAAATTATTACACACGTGAAAAATTAAATCAGTCACGTCTTTATTAATTAGACTTGATTATGAATCTTACAATGTATTAGTACTACAACACCAAAGGATAGCATAAATAATAAAAAAAATATTTAATATAAGACTATATGCATTATATAATTATTTAAGCATACATTTTACACGTTATAGCTCACAATGGTGTTTCATTCTTACAAAAAATAAGCTTTTTGATATTCCAAAACTATATTATATAAATTTGATTTCATACAACATACATCTTAATACGATAATTGTTCCCGAATAGTAGCCATGAATATACAATATTTTTTAACATTTTGAAACATATATTAAATCATCTACAAAATAAAAATACAAATCTCTGGCGCTACAGTCGAGTTTATAAACTTATTTTCTTTTCAATTACATGGTCAGGTACATTTTAAGCCAGTGTATGCGTGTCCTACATTCACTTACTTATCGTTCGATGAGTTTTGATTCCTCTATCTTTATTATTGTTACTTATTGGCTTATTAATGGTTGTTCTAGAAAATTGATCATCTTCCTCGTTACCAGACTCAAGATACACTTGAATTGGAATTTTTTAACGACTTTTTTTTTTCTTTACTTCAGCGATCGTTCGACTTTATCATATTAACAACAAAAAGGAAAATATTCAAAAGAACGATTCGATAATTATACACAAGGTTTAAATCGTACGTGTCGAGGGCGTTCGAGAACTTGAAACGATTAGTACACGTTATGCAAATAAAAATAATCTAAAATGAACAAAGTTCCCGAGCGAGATGAGAAGCTCGAGGTGCATCTAAAAAATTAATCTCGCAGTCCAGCTGTCACCAATTACATAATATAATTATCATTGTTGCGAGGATTTCTTGCGTCTGCCGAACAAATTACTCAATACGGAACTTTTCTTGAAATCCCGGTCCTTTCGCGAACCCCCGAAGCTTTGTTCGCTCTCCGATCCACTCTCGGATGGTCTTCTGCCCGCGCCGTCGACCACCGAGATATTCGAGGGATTCGTCGGAGACGACGCCATAGGCGGTGCCACGTAAGGAGGCAAAGAAGTCGGTCTTCCGGTGAACGTATTCATTTGGTGATGTCCAGAGATCTTGACCAACGGAAAAATGGAAATGTGTGTTAAGTTGGAAACGAGAGGTAGAAAAGTTAAGTAGCAAAAGTTAGGGATGATAATAAGATAGGGTTAACTCACCTGCCTCGAGTTCACTGGCACATTTCCGTAAGCTAAAACAGAAACGATATCGATCCATTATTCATCGGTTTTCTTCGGTGCAACGAGTTAACAACTATTCTCGATATTTACAAACGAAAACACAGAAAAAACTAACCATTATCGTGAGGATTATTCCAATGAGCTATTTTATTCGAGGGAGGAGGGGCGGTTGACGGCAACGGGGGCACTATTTCTAAGGGTGAAAAAAAAAACGTATATCGAAATAATTCTCTTTTTTACAGATACGTTAAAATTTGAAACAATTTGGAACAATCATTTTACTGGCAATGCGTATACCTTGTTGTTGATTGTGCGGGTTGTGTTCGACATTGGATTGTCTGTGCCAATTACCGTCGTTCGTGCCGTACTGACCAGACGTACCGTTTAGACCGACGTTCGCACTCGGCGGTTGATAAGATTGCGGTCTGGCTTGAGGTCCGTAGTGATCGACGTCTGCGGACAAAAGAAAGACGAATGTATAAACATCGGTACAAGATCGGGATCCGGTGAACGGAACGAAAATAAAAATAAATAAAAAAACACCGACCGTTTCTTCTGAGCGGTACGGTATTGTCGAAGCTGGGTGATCTCGCTGGAACCGGGGGTGGAGCTCCTCTCGGTGGTATGGGTGGTTTGTCGACCGGGTGCATCATGAACTGCTGATCCCTGGGATTGAGGATCTGCTCGTGTTGTCTGGTCTGTTGTTGTTGTTGTTGTTGTTGTTGTTGGATCGAGTGGTGATGGTGATGCTGATGTTGTTGCTGTTGTTGTTGTTGCTGCTGTTGCTGCATGTACATCTGGAGGAACTCCTTCTGCGGCTGAGAGTCGAGAGACGACCTCGGCAAACCAACGTTGTCCGAGTTGCGATTGGGATCGTGTCGCTTTTTGTTGACGTGTTGCTGATGCTGATGGTGAAGATGTTGTTGTTGTTGTTGCTGTTGCTGTTGTTGTTGCTGTTGCTGTTGCTGCGGTGAAAACTCCGGCTGAACTTTGTTGGGACTCGTTGGTACGTCTCGTCTGATCACGGAGTTCTTGCGCTCCATTTCCGGTGTCGACGCGTGACTGCTACCCGTCGAAGGGGCGTCGTCCAGGTGATCGGGAGGCAGATTCTAGAATAATAGTTGCAGGTTTTATCGCGAGCCTCGAGTTACGGGGAAGTTGGATAACTAGTTTTGTACTACCTTGTGCGAATCGTCGTAGCTCATGAGCTGCAGACTCGGCGGTAATTTGGCGTGGAACGAGATTTTGTTTACCCAATCTTCCATGTCTTGTTTATTCGACGATAAGAACAAAAACTCCGACCCATCCGTACATTTCAATCTAAATACGTTTTTGCGTTTCGTGTAATCTTCGGCTTTTTCGCAGACGGCGTTAAATATATTGATCGGAGCGGTCGCTGCTTTGCTCGACTGTAAATCGTCGATGTCTTTGAAGAAACACAGTAACTGTCCACACAACACTGGAGAACAAAAATAAACGACAGTCGCGTTTCGTTCAAAATGTATCAACCCGCAACATAATTACAACCATAAATTCGTAATCACCTGTATAATACGGTTTCCAAGAGCGAACTGCAGCTTTTTTACCGCCGCTCTGAAGTTCGTGTTTCCTTTCAAGCACACCTTGAATCTCGACCGGAGGCAGAGAGTCGACGTTTTCTATCCGCTGATGCTTCCTGAAGCTCTGGGTTCTTCGCCTCGTCGTAAAGCTCGGTGTTCTCTTTGGTTTCTTAGTGTCCACTTTCATACTCTCGGCTCGCTTGATGTCGGCGGCGGATGCTGAAAATAATTCGCGTTCATTAGCATTAGCGATTATTATTGATATCATCGCTCATCGCGAACCACGAAACAAGGTTTACGTACTTCTGCGAAGTCTGTCGCTCAACATGTGATGCAGACCTCCGTATTTGCTGGTAGCCGGGACATTTTGCGAAGTGTCGTTGGCGTTTTTGTTGGGAGACGAGGACCTGTAAAAATTTCTTAAATTTCCTGAATCGCTCGCAAAGATCCGAGACTACGTCGTAATCGACTCGTCGCAACTTTATCACAAAAGACCGATCAAAGCTCGGATCTAAAATACAAAAACTACGCTTAAACACCTGTTGATCGAAGTTTCGTGATCGTCCAGGGAACCGTTGATACCCTCCCTCGAAATGTGTCTCGGACTCTCGATGTATCGGCGTCGTTCCTCCTCTCGTTTCCGCTCCTCCGTGATCCTCTGTACTTCCTTGCGCTTGCGTTCCTCGAGTCTCGCCCTTTCGACGCGTTCCTTCTCCGCCTGTCGAGCCGCCACTTCGCTCTCCAGTTGCTTCTGGAAGGCTTTTTCCAGCTAAAATCGTAACGGAAACGATCAGCTATCCCGATTCGCAATCGGATCCAACAGCGACTAACCATCGTGATCCGCCTGAGAGCACCGAACTTCTCCTCCTGCGCCTCGATGGTCTTCTCGAAGTCCTGGTGCTTCATTATGAGCTCCTCGACCTGGGGTATCGACTCCCCGAACATATCGTCCCTGAGCATCGGTTCCCTGCTCGCGATCCAGTTCTCGAGGGTCTCCGCGTCTCGCTTGAACGTCTGGGTGTCGAGGTTCTGCTCGTAGATGAGTTTCCTCCGCTGCCAGGTTTCCTCGAGGGTCTGACTCCTCTGCCTGAGGACGGAGACCTTCTCCTGTATCTCCTTGGCGAGGAAGTGGCCCTGTTGGACGAGAGCTTGGCCGGTCTCGTAAAATTTACCGAAGGCGTCGTCGTGGGTGTCTATCTCAGCTCGGGACTCGTTGTGTCGGGAGATAAGAGCCTCGGCTCCGGGAACGTCTCGGGCGAGATCTGGTGCCGTCACCTTCGCCACCATCTCGTTGATCCAGGAGAGGAGGTCCCGGTAGTCGTCGAAGTACGCCTGGAGTTGCTCCGCTTGCACGAGTTTACTCTTGCGTTGAGCCGCTTTCTCCAGAAGTTCGTTCCACGACTCGTCGACTTGCTCGTGCTTGACGGCGATGTGCTCGGTGGCATCCGGGAACAACCCTGCCAACCTCGAGGCCTCCTCCATCACCGACTCGACCTTTGAATTTTAAATCGTTCGTTTAAGATTCCCTGATACATTGGATCCCGGATTATTGCAAACTCGGTACAAACCTGTTCCTTGACGGCGCCCAAGTCCGTGTCCAACCCTTGGTGCTTCCGAACCAGGGCTTGAATTGTTTCCAAGTCGTGGGCGTACTCGTGATCCGAGCCGAGACTGGCCTCTTTTTCCTGGATCCAGGAGATGGTCTCGTCTGCCGTCCGGTCGAACATATGGACCTGTTTGGCACCGGCGAGCGCATCTTGACGCGCATGCGCCAATTCTTTGAGGTCTTCCCATTGTTGTTTCGTCTCGTCGATTTTCATGTGGATTTTCCCGGACTCGGGGTTCTTCTCCTCGATGAGCTTCTGCCCTGCCTCGATTATACCGGTCATGCGATTCTCGCTGCTTATCAAGCTGGATAAGAAGTTGTCGAACATTTGGATCAAAAGTTCCACGTGTTCGACGTCGCATCCGTAGTCCTCCGACGCCGCGACCTTTGAATCGGACAACGGGAATGTCAATATACATATGCGTGGATTTACGCGTTAAGCGCTACAAAAATTACGAACCGTTGTTTGATCTCCGATCCATTCTATAACTTGATCGGCCTGCATGATAAACCTGTGATACTTTTCGCTCTCGAGTAACCTTTGCGATCTTTTCTCCTTCAAGTCCTGCAGGTCCTCGAATTTGTGCTCGATTTCCGACTGTTTGTAGGCAATGTTCCTGCTATCGAAGTGATGCCTCTCCACCAATCCCTTGGACAACTTTTTCAAGTTTTCTACGGTGCTCGTAAAACCGCACAAATCTCGCTCGACGCCTTCCAGTTTTTTGAACAGCGATTGAACCGAGTCCTCGTCTTTGCCGTAATCCGTTGAATTGAGCAACGGTTGTTTTTCCTTGATCCACTGTTCGGCTTCCGCAGCCTCGGCGTAAAACTGTGCAAACAAGAAGTAAGTTAGGTCGGAATAAACGTTGGAATCACAAAGAACGAGTTAAAATTCCTCGATCGAATTACCATCTGCGACTCGACCGCGTCCAGTAATCTCAGCTTCCTGATACTCGCGAGGTCCCTCAGGTGTATCAGCTTCTGCTGCAACTCCCGGGACAGAGACTCGATCTTCTCGGACGCGAAGTGTCCGCTCCTCACCATCGCCGTGGCTCTGCTCGCGAGCGAAGCAACGACCGGTTCTCTAGAGACGAGCTCCGCCTCGAGCGCGTGATGTTTCTTCTGCAAACGTTGGACCGTCGTCAACGAGCTCCCGAGGTCTTTACTAGCCGCGAGGGCTTCCTTCTCCGAGAGCCAGTGCAGCTCGTCCTCCACGTCCCGGGCGAACTGGTGGAGCAGCTTCGCGTCCTCGAGGTTGTCCCTTCGAATCTGCATCGGTTCCTGCAAGCCGTGGTACCTGAGAAAGGAGAGTTTGTTCGTGAGGTGAGAACCGCTGGAGAATAGATAACCCCTCGTCGAAGTAACGTCTGTACCTGTTGATCGTGGCCGCGGCTCTCTCTTGAATCTCCTCGCTCATAAAATGTTTGGCGCGATGAAAGTTCCCCGCTGTCTCTTTGATCGACTCGCAAGCTTCGTTGTGACTCATGACGTCGTTTTCGAGGTTCGTGTGTCTCTTCAACAGGTTGGCGACGCTCGAGAGATCCTTGCCGTGATCCTCGGACTGCAGCTGCGTTTCGATCTCGTCGATCCAGGCCTCGAACTCGTCGAGGGTCCGGCTGAAGAGAAGCGCTTGGTACGCGTCGTCGAGGCGAGTTTTCTTTAATTTGCTGGTCTCGTGGAGGAGTTCCCATTCGGCCTCGAGTTCGTCCAGACGTTCCTGGATCTCCTTGGACGCGTAGTGGTTCTCTTTCACGAGCGCCTCACCTACGTTTTGAAGAAGAGAGCGACGTTTTAGACACGAGCGAACGACAATAATTTCACTGCGAACGTTTACCTTCGTTGGTAACCGCGGAAACTCTTCCTTTGTTAGCGGAGAGTTCGCTCTCGAAGGCGACGTGTTTTTGGATCTTGCTCTGTAAATTGGTGGAGTCCCTGTAGTTCTCGTCGCTCGCCACTTGTTGCTTCTCGTGCAGCCAACCCTCGACTTCGAGGACGTTCCTCAGGAACTGATGCAAGCGTCGACTTTCCACGAGTTTGTTTCGCCTCGTGAACGCGGAACTCTTGAGCTTGTCTCGCCTCGCGCAGACCGCGGCCAACCTGGATTCGATGCTCACCGCATCCGCGTGACCTTCGGACAACACAGCGCTCGCGAACTTCTCCAGCTCTTCGATGCGACTCAACTGGGGGATCAGCATTTTCTCAAAGTCCTCGTGTTTCCGCATCAGCTTCTCGACTCCGGAAAGGGATTCTCCGAGGTCGTCGTTGTTCAGGAAAGCCTCCTTCGTAGCCAACCAACCGTCGGCTTGACTCGCCTGATTACGAGCATAAAGAAGAGAAAGTTAGATACGTTTTCGAGGAAGATAAGACTTTCCATTGACGTAGTTAATATTATTTCAATTACGTTTACCCGGAGTAAACTATCGACGCGTATATTAAGAACTCGCTTTGTTTACTTTTCGATAAGGAGCTTATCGTTGAAAGCAGCGATATCAAACATTAACTACCTGCTCTTTAAACAATTGTAGCTGATGCGCTTGTTTGAGCTTCTGTTTGCCAGTGTGCCAAGCGTTGTTCAACTCCAGCTGCAGCTTCTCCAGGTGGTTCAGACTCTCGCGTACAAAGTCCCCGGTGGGGATGAGCTTACGTCCGTGTTCTCCGAGTGCCTTGAAAGTATCCTGTCTGCCGTCGATCTCGGCCTTCCTCTCCTGGTGAAGCTCCAGCAGCGCTTCCGCCTCCAAGATACTCGTCGGAGGCTCGACTTCGTTCATGCGTTTGATCGTCTCGGCCACCCAGATTTCAAGCTCTCGCAACTCCGCTCGGAATTTGTGGAGGGTGTAAGCCTGACTGAGAGACGTGCGACGTTCGTTGGTCAACCGTTGCAACTCGTTCCAGTTGGTTTCCAGCTCCGAGAGAATACCGTTTATCTGCGAGGCGTTGTCCGGGTATTTCTGCGAGAGTTTACGCGCCTCCGTTTGATGCTCCTGCGAGTCGCGTAAATTTTTATACGTCCGGATGGATACGCGCGAATTTGGCATCAAAAAAAAAAGAGTTTTTCGAACGAACCTTCAATTTCCCTTCGATGGCTGTCATATCTCTTTCCATCGTTTCCTGCTTCCTTTGCAAGTGTTCGACTCCGGCTAAATCCTTGCCCACGTCCGCCGTATTCATTGCCAACGACTTTTCAACGACTCTCTGGTTGGTGTCGTCGATGTCTCTATTGAACAAGTGAATCTCGAGAGCTCCAGCTAAAGTTTCTCGATAAGCTCCCAAAGCTCCTTGCAAACCTCTCCACTTGTTATTGAAAATATCTCGGCGCTGTTGAATAGCTCTGGTTTCCTCGCCCTTTTCCTACGAACCGAACGTTTGGTCAGGGTCGTGTTGAAAAAATCACGGTTGCGAGAACGTGGAAAAAAAAACGAACCTGTTTGATGAGTTTATCGGCCAACGCGTTGATCATCTTGATTCTGGCGTCGTCGACTCTCATGTCACTGTCCACGTCGTCGAGTTTACGTTGCAGACTCAAACAATGTTCGTAGTCCTTTCCGATATCCCCGGCTTGAACCATCATCTCCTTGTCCCGAATCCAAGCCTCGATCTTTTCCACTTGGTTATTAAAATCGAGAATGTCCTGGGCCTCTTCCAAACCTCTGCCGCGATTTTCCGACTCGATCAGTAGCTTCTTCCACGAGGAATGCAAATGATCCAGCTGCTGACGAATTTCCCCGCTCGCCGGATGTTTTTGCATCAGCAATATTTCCCCCTTGACTGGATTCAACGAGAAATACAAATAAAAATTATTACAACCTCGTTTCACCACTCGCAACCGGTAACTTTCAACTTCACCAACGCAAAACTACTCGTACCTTTGATCTCTTCGATCCTGCTCTGATTGGCGGCGAGTTCGGCCTGGAACGCTTGATGTTTCTGGAGTTTCTTGATCTTGTCCTCGAGGCTCGAAACCTGCCCCTTGGACGCCTCGGCCTCGAGCTTCTTCTGTTTCTCACCGATCCAGGACTCGGCCTCCCCCACGTCCCGGACGAACTGCGCGTGCAAGAGTCCAGCCTCCAGCCTCGATCTCCGGGCGGTGCAGAGATGTCGAATACGAGCTCGCCTTCCGATGACTTCGTCGAGCCGTTTGGCGATGGCGAGAGCCTCGAAGTGATTCTGCGAGAGAAGCTTGGAACCGTGCTCTTGAAGAGCCGTGAGTTTGTCCTCTTGGGTGAGCAACAGTTTCTCGAACTCGTTGTGCTTCTTCACTTGTCCGTCGACTTCCTCCACCGACACGCCGAAGTTGTCGTTGCTCAGCGCCGCTTCTTGACTCGCCGACAGATTGTCCAGCTGCTTCGCGTCGCGCAGGAAGAAGTGTAGATCTATAAGCTGATCGAGGTGGATCTTCTTCTGCTGCCAGGCCGTGTGCAACTTCTGACGTTCCTCGAGCAGTTGGCTGCACTTCTCCTCGACCTCCTACAGAGTACGCACCATTACCAACGCACGGTTCTCGCTTCCTTACCAACCAAGAAACACTCGAGTACTTACGCTCGCCGCGTAGTGTCCGGTCTGAACCATCGCCTCGCCGAGATCGAGGACGCAACTGAACGTATCCTCGCGAGCCTCGATCTCTCCCTTCAAAGCCTCGTGTTCGGCTTTCAAAATCTGGGCACTCGCAGCGTCGCGAACGTTGTCCTGGGTAGACATGGTAGCGCACAATCCGGCGGTCCAGTTGGTCAGATCTCGAACCTGTGGGGTGCGATCGAGGTAAGACGGATTTAGGAGGATCGGTGGATAGGAGGAAAACAAGTCCGAGTCGTACCTGAGTCAAGAATCTTTGGAGATCGCAACTGGCCTGCAATTGGTCTCGTCGATGCGCCGCTCGTTCCTTCAACTCCTCCCAGTTGGCCAGAACGATCTTCTGCTGCTGGTCGATGTGAGCGGCGTTGTTCCCGGGGTAAAGGGTCTGGAGTCTCGCGGCGTCCTCGACTAGGACCTGCACCTGCGCCTCGAGAGCGACGAGGTCGTTCTCGAAACCCTCGTGTCGTCTGATCAACGCCAGAACCGAGTTCAGGTCGCGTCCAAGGTCATCCGGAAGAGCGGCTTTTTTCTCCTGGATGCGAGAGAGAGTCTCGGCGACGTCGCGGTGGAAACGGTGAATCTCCCCGGCGGCTTGTAACCTTTGCTCGCGGTTTCGCACGAGCTTCAACAGATGCTGCCACGACTCGCTGCAAGTCGAGCCAAGGTCGAACGACGATCCGTTAATTTTGTTACTATATTGTGTACTGTTATATGCTATTATATAATCCGCGGTCGAGAGTCGGTTGCTGATTTTCGATTTACTTTTTCGACTTACGCGAATGCTCGCGGAAAGTGTTAGTAAATTACAACGTACGAGTAAATTGAACCGCGAGTCAACCTCTTCTCGATACAACATCAACGTCTGGTTACTCGGTGAAAACAGTGTTACAAAACCAAGGGAAAAACTACACACGCAAACAGACTCACCATATCGATGCGTGCAACTGAGCCACCTCGAGCACCGGATCGTCGTCACCTTTTCTGATAAACGTATATACAAATTGTGGTTAATGTTAGTACTCCCACATCCACGCTAAAACCATGCTAAACCATATTATTTAATAAAAAATCAACTCATCCTCGTCTCAAGGGGCATGCAACGGTATATTACAATCTGTACACACAAAATCCAGGCGTTAAGTAAAGTAACGACCCCTTACCCAAGCTGTTCCTGGCGCTTCTCGATGTCCTGAATGTAAGGACTCTCGTTGGCTATCAGCTTCTTGGCCAGTACCTGACACTGGTTGAACCTCTCGGAGCCGGCCTCGATTCTGTGCTTGAAGTCGTTGAACTTGGCTTGCAGGAGAAGCAGATGCTCGTAGTCCTGGCCGTAATCCTCGGAGGCGGCGGTTTGCTCTTGCTCCTTCACCCATTGCTCCAGCTCTCGACTCTCGAGGAAGTACTCGTGTCTGTACATACTCTCCATGAGCCGCTGTTGGCGGAGAGTCGCCAGTCGCTGCAACGATCTCACCTGTTGAGCGATCGCTTGTTGTTTGTTGGCGATGGCTTTGCTGTCCGGATGTTTGGCGTTGATCATCGTCGAGGCGGTGTTGCCCATCTCCGTCACGATGCCGTTGTAAGTGTCGAGTTCTAGTTCCAAGGCCTGAAACGGACACGACGTCCGACGTGATATCGACTCGGAGGTTGAAAATTAAATCGGATTCAAGGTTCTTACCTTGTGTTTCGTGAGTAGTTTCGTGGCTGCGTCCCGATCCCTTCCGTAGTCGGTCGAATCTAGGACGTCGTTCTTCTCGACGAGCCAACTTTCCACCTCGCCAGCCTCGAAGAAGAATTCCTGAGCCTTGAGAGACAAGTCGAGGGTATGGCTCCTCTCCGCTCCTTTTTCTCGGAGGTTCTTCCACGCGTTGTTCAACGTATCGCACAGCTCTTGTATCTGCGACGGGGAAATTGGGTTTTATATTACAAATCCGCGAGACGCTCGAACCATTCGAGTTACTTTTCCCGAGGCAATAATACTTCATGCGCGAACATCGGACCAATGTTCGTGAAAGTTTTAACGACAACGACTACAACGATAAATAAACAAAAAAGTCACACACAATACACCAAAAGCATTCTTTTGCGACGTCTTTTTTTTTTTTCGTCGCGATGCTCCTTTCAAAAAATACACGTTTACGGTACTTTTCTTTTTTCGTGCGTTCTTACCTAACGTATTCTCAACCCAACCAAAAGATGCGATTGCGCTCCAGCTGTATAAAAATTTGTATACATTTTTACACTTATACTTTGTACGAAGTGTTTGTTTTTTTGTTGTTGCGTAGGTGTGTAGGAGTACGTAAGAGTACGGTAAAATCGAACGTTTGGCAATTAAATTGTTCCCTCGCTAAATTTACTCTCTAATCGGTCGTACCTTATTTCGTTCCGGATGCGTTTGATCGATAAGTCCTTGACCGGAAGCAAGAGTTTTCATGATCATCGGCTCGTGTCCCGAAACTTCCGCTTCGAACTTCTTGTGCTTCTTGTGCAAGGACTGCGCCTGGTGCAAGTTTTGGCCCAAGGTCGTCGAGGACGCTTGAGGCAAGTGATCGTTGATCCACTGCAACTCAGCGTCCAGCTCGAAGCCAAATTTATGGAACCGGAGGCTTTCTTCCAAAGCTTCGTGGCGACGCTTCGCTGGTTCCTTGAGACTTTGGAACCTTGGAGGAGGAAAGAGGGTTGAATTAATCGTCGCGGATTAATCATCAACCAAGTTCGAATTAAACCGGTGACTTACTTTTTTTGCGTAGCTTGACTAGTTTTCAATATATTAGGCGCATCGAAATGTCCCTCGTGAGCCATTTCCTGACCCATCGTAACAAGATCATTCACCTTCTGCTCCCATTGCAACAACTTTGTCTCCAATATTTGGTGCTTCTTCAAGAGATCTTTGCAGCTGCGCAGATCCTTACCAACCTCTTTGCTCGAGAGGGAATTTTCGATCTCTTCCAAGTCGAGTCTCGCGTCCTCGATGATACGATTGTATCCGTGTTGCGCAGCCGCTTGTCGCAATCGTCTGCCTTTCTCCAGGGAAAGGACAACCAGTTGATTCCATTGCTCGTTGAGGTCCTTCAAGATCTTTCCAACGTCCTCGGATCTGTCGGGGATGGTTCGATTATTTATACATATTTATACACACACACATATATATATATACACGCGATGTTACACCGAAACACCAAAACGTACCTGTAATTTTCCTCTGATATCAAAGCTTTTCCAGCCTTGTTCACAGCTCTCAGTTGACCTTCGTTCGCCCTAAGTTCCCGCTCGAAGGCCTCGTGCTTTTGAAGCTTGCGCTCGAGGTTGTTCAAGTCTCTGTAGGTTTCGTCGGATGCTGTTTTCATCTTGTCGCTGAGCCAGTCTCTGAGATCGTCGACCTCGGCCGAGAACTGCTGGTAGTACTCGGATGCCTTGAGAGCGGCTCGTCGACGTTGGGCGGCTTCCTTGACCGTCGCTCGACGGGCGATCACTTGGTTTCTCTTCTCGTTCACGTTGTTCTTGTCGTAGTGGTTCTGGGCGATGAGTTTGTCCGCGACGTCGCTGAACACCTTCAGTCGGTCGTCCTGGGCGTGAAGGGTGTTCTCGAATTTCTCGTGCTGTTTGAGCAGAGCCTCGACGTCGTCGAGCGACTCCCCGAGATCCGCGAACTCGAGGAAGGTCGCGTGCGAACTCGTACTGGCATCGATCTGATCCGCCTCGCGGTTGAACTGCTGCAACTCGAGACACTGTTCCAACCAGGCCTGTTTCGACAACCACGTCGAGGACACCGAGTCGTAGAGACCTCGAAGTTTGTCGTGGCGCTCTTTTATCTCGTTCAGCGATGGATTTCTCAGCAACAACTGACTTCCCAGAGCCTCGACCTCTCGAAACCTGTCGCGAACGAGAAAACGTTGGTTAGTTCACCGAACTTAAATCGAGAAACCAACTTATTCGCGTGAAAGAAACTCCACCAAAGTAAAAGACAACGATTTCTTGCAACGAACTCTTTAATCTCGGATACACAGCGGATAAAATAAAAATTTGTCGATGAAAAATACTCACTCGTCCTCTTTCGTTTTAATCTCCTCGCCGAGTTCGACGTGCTGTTTCCTCAGCTTCTCGGCGGTGGCGATATCTCTGACCGGTTCCTCGACCTTCATCGTCTCGTAAGTGTCGGTCGCCCAGCCGATCAAGTTCTTGGAGCTGTTCATGAAGATCTGCTGTCCGACCGCATCTTCCAGTCTGGACCGACGATCGATGGCTTTCGATTGTACCTGATGCCAGAGGTCGCGAATCTCGTTCTGTCGCGTGTTCACGTTGCTCAACTCGTTGGGGTAAGTGCTCTTCACGCTGTTGGCCAAGAGGTTGACTTTCCGAACCTGGAAAACGAAACGCGAGTTATCGATGGGAAAAACACCCACTTCGAATACTTTATTTTGATTCTCTATTATCGACCTTTTCCTCGACCGGGGCGAGTTCGCGCTCGAGATGCTGGTGCCTCCTCTGCAGGGCTTGGACCGTCTTGAGATCCGGGCCGATCTCGGCGGTGTCCAACTGCGTGATCTTCTCGAGCATCCAGTCGTGAGCCTCGTCGCAAGTCCGGTTGAAAAGTTCGACGCTCGAAGCTCCCTCGAGGCTCTTCTCCTTCTGAGCCTTGAGCCAGTTCAGGTGATCCCAGAGCTGGTGAATGTGCCTCTGCCTGGCTCTGACCTTGTCCAACTGACTGTGGCCCTGCTGTACGAAATCGTCGACCGCGGTGTCGATGGCCTCGACGCGTTTACCCGAGGCCGACAAATCCGTGAGGAACTTCTCGTACTTGCGTTTGGCGGTCTCGACGTTGTCCCTCGAGTCGTCCGTGTTCAGCATCTTCTCGCGGTCCCTGATCCACTTCTCGAAGTCGTCGCACTCCCGGTAAAAGCCGTAGAGCCTTATCGAGTCCTCGAGGAGAGCTCGACGTCGCGTCGCCAGTTCCTGAAGTTGCCCGTAAGTGTCGTTGATCTTCTTCATGCGTTTCTCTAGACTGTCCGCGTCGTTCGCGGCAGGTCGACGGTTCACCGGTTTCACCACCGAACGCGGTGACTTCACCCGACGGACCAACACCACCTGTCGCACCATCCGGGTCTTCTTCACGCGTTGAGTCATCCTCACTCGTTCGGGTTTTCGTACCTGCACCTGCAGATCGATCGTCTTTAAGTCTGTTCCGGAACGTAATGTCAACAGGGAATAATCGTCGTCGTTACCTGAATGACTTTGGGCTCGATCTCGCGTACGTAACTGGCGGGGACGAAACCGTCGGTACCGTCGGCCTTCCTCACACTCCACCAGTCGGGATTGGTTTTGTTGAGTAGCAACATCGTCTCGCCCTTGGTCATCTGCATACCCTGGCCGCTGAAGGGATAGAGACTCCGGACCTGGGGCACGAGTCTCTCCTCGAGGACGGTTCGCTGTTCTGTGCACTCGACGATCTCGTCGACCCACTCGTCCTGGGGAACCAGTCGCACCTCCTGGGTCCACTCGTCCTGCTCGAGTTCGGCGAGCGGCTCGGCTTGATCGTTGTCCTGACCAGCGTCCGCTTGGAGGGCGGAAACCCCGGCGCGTTGTAATCGCTCTGCTTGGGCGTTGAGGGATTGGAGGTCGCCGCTGTAAGCGTTGAGTTCGCCCTCGAGGTCCTTGTGACGTTGTAGAAGCGCCTGAGCACTCGGTTCGTCGACTCCGTAATCTTCGGAAGCGACGAGGGCCATCTTCTCCTTCATCCACGAGTCGGCTTCGTTTGCATCGGCGCAGAACTGCAATTTTTTTTTTTTATTTAAAAATTTCAGACTTATTTTATCGCGGTTTAAGAGTACGAAATATTCGCGTGTGCGAATCTATCGATTTTTTTCGCAAGAAGCTTTTAAGCGTAAAACTGCAATTTTTGACAACTTGTTTAGATAAATGGCGATAATTTAAAAACTGGCTATTCAAATTTATTCAAATTTAGTTGGAAACGTCGGGATTTAATTAATTGTTTTATAAATTAAAAGGATACTTTCTAAACTTAGATAATACGGACACGTTTCGATTAAAACATCGACGTCTTTAATAAATTACCGATAGAATTTATCGAATATTTCGAAATGCGTAATATCATGGAATCAAATGGAACGCCAGTAATTAATTTCTTGCGCTCTTTGGAATGAACGAAAAAAAAAAAGAAAAAAGCAAAATAATTTTCCTCGTTTTCACCTAGTGCAAGTTTCCCATACCTGCAGAGCTTCCCCAGCCTCCTCCAGTTGTTTCTTCCTCAAGGCGAGCAGTTCCTCGAGGATCCTCCAATGCTCTTGCAACGATTCCAACCTGTTCTCGATTTCCGGAGCGGAGGGATGCTGCTCGCAAACCAGTCTTTTGCCCGCTTGGCAGAGTTGCTCCGACTTTGGCCTCCTCGTCTTCGTCTCATCCTCGAGCGCTTTGTGCTTCTGCTGCAACGATATGAGAGCCCGGAGATCCTTGGCCAATATTCCCGCTCGGCAGATCCTTTGTCGTTCCACCAGCCACGATTCCTCGTCCTCGTGGTCCTGGAGAAATTGGAAGAAGTTTCGCGCGTCTTCCAACCTCGCTTTGCGTTCCTTGCTGTACTCGCCTGAATAAGAAGGCACGGATAAAATTAATTCAACGGGATGTTCGCGTCTCTGTACACTCGTCCAACTATTGTCGGACTACCCACCCAATTGTCCGTAAGCCTTGTTCAACTGGTCGATCTTCGCCTCGAGCAAAGCGGCCTCCTTGCTAAGAGCCGGTGCGCCTTGTTGGGCCTGGGCAGCGGCGACCTGACCTTGAAGCTGAGTCGCTTGTCGAGCGAGTCTCCGCTGGCTCTCCCCGAGCGCCGTCACCTGGAGCTCCTGCAGACTGTGTCTCTGCAAAAGGTCCTCGACCCCGAGGAGATGCGGGCCGACCTCTGTGCTCTGGAAACAGAGCTGGAGTTCCTGGAGACTCGCGAGAGTTGTCTCGATCTCCCTCATGAGACTCATGAGGGCGCAAAGGGCCGAGAGGTTGGCCTTGTGCCTGTCGAGGAGGCCGAGGAGTTCCCGCCAGCGCTGAAGAACCTGTTGCTCGCGGGTCCGCACGCGTTCGAGTCCGTGATAGTTTTCCCGGACGAGTTCCTCGGACATGTTGGTCAGGTCGTGGAACCGCTCCTCCCTGGCGAGGATGTCCGCGCTTATAGCCTCGTGCTTCTTCACCGTCGCGTCTACCTGGGCGAGGTTGCTGCCGTATCGCGGGTCCGACAGTACCTGGATCATCTCCTTGAGGTAACCCTCTCGAAGTACGCTCTTCCTCTCGAACTTGTAGTTGAGTTGTTCGAGGCGTTCCTGACGAAGGAGTTCGCTTCTGAGGGCGACCTCGCGTTTGTGTTCCGCGCGTTCGAGTTCGATCCACTTGCGCTCGATGTCGTTGACGAGTTGGCCTTCCTGGGGGACGAACGCGGGCTGGTCGAGGGACTTGAGACGGGTGTTGATGTGGAAGAAAAGAGCCTCGATCTCCGAGCGTTCTTTGTACTTGGGTGGTTTCTCCACGGTCCGGTATTGCTTGAAGGCCAGGAGTTCGCGTTGGATACCCTCGAGGGAGTTGGGGAAGTCGCGGTTCTCCAGTACCGCTATTTTTAATTTTATCCACTCGAGCAATTCGGCCGTCAGCTTCCCGTAATGGACCTTCATTTTGTCGGCGTCCATCATTTGGCCGACGATCTGAAACGAAGGGATTCGTTATTCGCTCGATCGTTTCGTCATTTTTTTTACGCGCGTTCAAATTTCCGTATGAGTTACGATTCCGCGCGAATACAGCTTCGATTGCATTTTATTATCATCGGATTATTAGTCGATACCGGTAATAACAACGATGTACGATTATCGCGCTCAAAATCTGTCGAAGAAATATCGTAAAGATAAACTCGAGTTCGGTAAGCCTTGAGTTATCGTACGATTTAAAAAATGAAACTTATTCGTTGATCGCGGCGATCGTTACGATTTATTCGTTGGTATCGGAGCAACGAAAACAATGTTTTCTAATCTGCTTCTAATGAGATATAATGAGACATAAGAGACACAAGGGAAAAAATGCGATAAGGGTAATTACGTTTGCGATTCTTTTGCCGCTCTTGATTTCGTTCTTCATTCTGGCAAAAGTGTGATAGTAAGAGGCGACGTATGTCATGATGGACTTCTCGTCGGGTCGCGCCGTGTCCACGTCCTCGGCGTCCAGGAGTCGAGGTATGCCAAGCTCCGAATTCGCCACATCGAAGGCATAATTCAGGTTGTCGATGTGCTTCGTCTGCTGGAGTTCCGACCATTTTACAAGGTCCGGTCGGTGCGCGTGGATCAGAGCATTGAAGCCCAATCCGCTTCTCCATGATCCTGGATGTAAAAAAATTCGATACTCCGGGGAACGAAACGAACTTTTTCCAATAAAGCGACGTTTGTTACGAGAAAAAAAAGTTGTTTTTCCGTGTTTTTTGTTTACCGGTGATATACACTGTTATGTCATACGACGCGGTATTAAAAAATGACAGACAATAAACTATAAATCGTTCGAATAAACTTTATAAAATAATTGAAAATATTGATTAAAGATAGTACAATTATCGAGTATAACGTATACGTGTCAACACTCGATGTTTAATAAATATCGTTACACAATAATAGTCTTTAGCTTCGTAAACAAAATAATGAAAAGTAAATATATTCGTTCAAAATAACGATTGCCGTAAATAATAAGTTCATAAGCGATTTATGCGCGACCATATTTTCTTACCTACGATGTATTTACATAATAAATTTTTCCTCAACGCCAATTCATTAGATTAAAATTCAATTTCAACGGTTCGACTGTGACTAAACGAAACTGAAAATTCGTCTAATTTATTAAATAAATTTATCGTACGTTGTTCCAAGCGTAATCGTAAAAATTTACCGTAACCGTTCGTAAAGTTCTTGGAATAAAATTTCTTTTTAAACTGACGAAATTCCATTCTGAAAGTCTTCTTAACGCGCGAATGGCAAAAATGAATTTAGCGTCAAGTATTTTAAAACGGAATACGAACACGCCGAATAAGTTTTCAATTTTCAATTTACCATCGAATAATTCTATGTTTTGTCTTTATTTAAAATTCAAACGTACGAGTGCATTTCTCAAATTTTATCTTTTATCGTTACGAGCAAATAATCGTTCGCGCGTAAATAATAACTTCCATTTGTAAAATTCTTTTATCCTTTATTTAAATTGGTAAAATAGTCAAATTTCGATAATATCTATTTTTATAATCAATTTAAGTAAAGGCGAATGCTTCGAAATTTATTCTCGTTCGAGTAATCAAACATAATTTTTATTTCGTTCGGAAGTTGGCTCAAAGGAAAGCAACCGTCCTCGTAAATAAACACTTTTTCTCAACAGGGAAGAAAATGGTTGGAGACTCACCCGTGAAGTCTTGGATGTTTACACCAGGATATCCGTTCGTCTTTCTTTGACACCAGAGCAGCAATGCGTCCTTGGCCGATTTCTTCTCGCTGCTCTCATTTTCTTCGTCGACGTCGATCTCGATCTCTTGAATTTGGAATCGCAGGATTATCGTCCATATTAAACCGAGAATCAATCGAGGATTCCCGTCTACGATATCCTCGGCACCGATACTTTCCAACCGTACCTAAAAAAAAGTGTAACACGCATCGTCTCCGTAAAAGTATTTTTAATAGCGATCGAAGCTCGAGCACAATTGGGATTTTTACAATCAGACTCGATCGAACGTCTTAATTTACGTTTGCGCAACTTAAACTCTTTGCTGCGTTTTAGTTTTTATGAAATTGCCTTGAAAAGTCTTAAACGATACGACTTTATTATTCTGTAAAAATACGTAAATAGAATATTATATCACGGCTTTTAAGGATGTAATGTACCGAAACACGTTTTTATCGCGATCCAGCAAAGTATCGTTAATAGCGTTCGCTATTTTTGCTAATACGATTGGCCTTTGCAAATTGAGAACAAAAAAAAATAGCGTGTAAAGTATTAAATTTTTAAACGCGTTCGTTTTCATAAAACTAGTCCCACGTGAATAGGCGACCAAGCGAAGATAAAAAATATTAATCGCGTCGCATCAATAGAACATAAAACAGAAGCTTATAATTGAGGTGTTGTTTGCAGAAATAACTCGCGTTTAATTTAAAAGAGTCTCGGAGTGTGAAAATAATTGCCGAGTTTTCCAAACCTACAATGATGCAAACTAATGGTTATTCACGGATATTTTTAGAAAAAAAATACCCAATTTTTCCTTAGCGTCGACTGTTAAATAATCTTATACGCTATTTTTACGCGTAACCGGTGATCGTATACCGTATTTCATACGACGGTACAACAACAAGGCATCAATTTTTGCGGAACTCCGTTATTTAACGAATTCGAAAATGAAATATCACAATTCTATGTATTACACGCATCAACGGCGCCTAATGCACGGAATCGTTAATTGTTCCTTGCTTTTCCAGCACACCTTCTTGAAATAATAACGTTACAAAGCCACGCCTATTGTGTTCCGTGGAAAAATTGAGTCGATGCAGCTAAACTTTCTAAAAATTCGATCTAATGGAAAATGCAGTGGACGTTAAAAATTTAGTGGTGTAATAAGCTTTGTTATTTAATTACAAGCTGCCTTGGATAATGGATCGCAATTTATTCGCTCTTACTCATCGGCCAAATTAAAGGATGTATCGTAAAATTTTAAATTATTAAGCGCCGCTGCATTTTTATCTATTTAACCATTTTTTCCAAGCGCGTTGCAACCGGCGATGGAAAAACGAGCCCGAACGGATAAACGTGTACCGGAGTTATCGATGCAAGCATTATTTATAAACCGTTCGCAAGTATGTATCGTTCGAATCTCGCCGAATATACGTCACACTTGTGCCTACATCGGATGTCTCGTGCGAGTCGCGATGGTTGCAGTTTTCTCGAGTAATATGAAATTTATTGCATCTGCCGAGAAAAATCTCGTTTTATTAAAAACTTAAAAACGACGGCTTCGAGGACGTTTATTAGAATAATGCGGTCTTGGTTTAAAAATCTTATTTAACCGAGAATTTTATTCCGACGAATGATTTCACGATTTATTTATATAAATTAACTCGTTGAAATTTATTAAACGCGCGATAAAATAAAATACGTATCCTTTTTCCTCTCATTTTTTCGCGTAAATTTATAGCCAAATTCTTAGACAAGTCTTGCATTGTATTAATAATAGCACCGGCAAAGAAAGCGGTACTGAACGGAACGAGCCCGACGGGTATAACGGAATAGTTCTCGAGCAGCTTTTACTTAGCGATATTCTTTGATTCAGCGAATATTCAAAATTTTACAAAAGTTGGTATTCTTTTTTAAAGACAATCGCGTAATTGTTGACAAAGAGCAAACGCAATTAACGGACTCGGAATCGGAGAATCATTCTCGACGGTATCCGACCGGAGTTTGTTGATCGGGCAATGATGTCATCGCCCAGTTTTATAGGCAAGATAAGTGGTATCAATGACGAGTGATAAACGCGGACTCGATGATTATTGGCATTCGATCGTTACCGCGACTTTTCCACGGGGTTGCTTCGTTATCGAGGGGCAACGTGAAAAAAGAGAAGGGACGAAACATCGACGGTAAACTATTTAGCGATTCTTTATTCCGTTATCGCTACATACGTGAATAATCGTCGCGCGAATCGATAAAGCTAATCGTTCGGAAATCTTGTTTATAAATAAAATAAAACAATAACATCGGTGATTTCAGGGTTAGGCTTAATCAGCGGGAAATAGCGATGAGCCCATTCGAGGAGACGCGTTTTAATCCGTCGCGCAAAAGTCTTACCTTAGTGTGCAAGAATGCTAACGATTTGTTGACATTCTCGATTTTGTGGACGCGCATCCGGCCATTGTTGGGTTTAGCCAGGCGCTCGCCCGAAATGATCTCCAATAGCTTCAATAACTTTTTTCCGTCGGCCAGGTCCGTAAATAAGTCCTCCACCTCCATCCGAGCCTGTGCGCGAGGCGAACACAAGATATTCGTTAAAAATGAGACGTCGAAACACCGGATGTTCGACTCCCGAGATATATGACGTAAAAATGAAATACGCGACGCGGAAACAAACGATCGCTCGTTCGCCGGCTTTATTTATTCGTTTCAAAATTTATTTGTTTGTTTTTTGTTATTGCTTCGGGGGAAATAAATTTTATCATCAACGACCGCTGATACGCGGAGTTTCGTGCTTCTGTACGGAGATAAGAATCGCTTGGGTCTTCCAAACTCGAGGTTCGTACCGTTTTTAATTTTGCGTCAAACGGTTCCAATACGACACCGTAAAATATTAATTTTATTTCGCATCGCGTCGTATCGCCGACGAAGCCTCGGGAATAACTCAAATAATAATCGCGAGTCTTGAAGCGCGTCGTTAAAAAATCAAGTATATTAGACGTAAATGTTACTTTTTAAAAGTAACTGTAATATTCTGGCATCGTCGTCGAAAACGTTCTTATCGCGAACTTTAAAGAACGAAGGAACAACTTGCGAGGAAAGAGCGGTATTTAATTAAAATAATGTAAATAATTTGGGGATCGCGAGACGCTAATGACGCCGTTATTTCGGTATCAAAGGCTGACGACGTTCGGGAGGAAATATACTTGTAAAGTGTATTTAGTGCCGATAAATCAATGATTATTTAACGGCGCGTTACAATGCTTCGGAAGAGGAGAGAGAAAAAAAGAGACGCCCGGGGCAAAAAAGAACGCCGCGAAGTAAGAACGAATTTAAAAGGGCTTACCTTGAGCAGGAACGAGTTGATCCATTTCGTAAAGGTCTTTTTCTGAATAAGGAGCCGCTCTTCTTGCAGGGACTTGATACGGCTCTGCTCGAACTTGAGAGCATCTTCCCTCTGCGTCATTCTCTTCTGTATCTGAGACGCGCCTTTGTATCTGTCGAGTCTCGCCGGTGGACAAGTCGTAGACGAGGAATAATTAAATCGGTGTGACCTTGTGTGAGGTTCGGCGCTTGGCCCAACGCCGGGCTCATACTGTGCTCCTGTGGTGACCAGAGGAGAGGGAGAAAAAAAGAGCCGAGACATTATTAAATTGCTGATAAATTACATATGGCTTCTGTGTTATATGGAGAGAGACCGAGAGAGAAAATAGTTGAACGACCTGAAACTTTAGCTCTTACGAGAGTTAAGTGGGTTGAGTGAAAGTTCCAAACAATTTCGGTAGATGCGTTCGTTCTTATAATTTACCGGGATTTTTCTTCAGCGACAAAAAATCCTTGGCCTCTCTGTTTCTCGGAAACTATTTTTCTCCATCGATCGCGACTCTCCTCCTCGTCTATCCCGAATCGGAAGAATAAAAAGAAGCCGTTCTCGGTAAATTCGTGTAAAAATTGCCTTTCTCGCGGGATAAACGCCCGCCCTGACAATTTGAAACACTCGCGTGAACGAGATCGAGTCCGAGCCTCGGATGGATTCTTTTTCGCGTTCGGATTCTTGTATTCGGGTGTTGCGCGAACGCGGAGGGAAACACTGAAAATATCGGAGCCAAGCTACCAAACAGATATATAATTTAACTTGCAAAGAAGTACGAGCAACGGTAATTTCTCTATTATATTAATTACTGTTTTAATGAGCGGTAAAAATCCGATTAGATAAGAGCAGTAACTTCAATTTACAACGGTCTGTTATTTTAAATTTATTATCTCGCAACCTTCGCCACGCTAAATTTCGTTAACGGAATTTATTAAACAAATAAGGCTCCGATCCATTCCGTTCAAGCGCCAGATCTTTTACGGTTTCGGAAATATGCCGCTCGATGTGTATAGTATGCGCGAGACGTTCCACCGAAGCGCCACACCCGCACTAAAACGATTTACGCATTTGCTCCATTATTTAAAAGCGTTTATGTATCGTAGATACGGGCACTTGTTTCGAGCCAATCAGGTGATTCGTGCGCCTGTGATTATGACTTTTTTCAATTTTTTCAGATACTCCGATTTCTGATGTACGAAAACGTTTCTCTTTCTCTCTCTCTCTCTCTCTCTCTTTCTCTCCCTCGCTCTTTCCCTCTTTAGCATTATTGCGAGACCAAGGAATACCTGGCGACTCGTTACGCGGAATAATAATGCTTCGCTTTAAAATCGCAATGATAAAATGACAATTTCAAGTGTATTGGTTTCCGTAATACTCGCTCGCTTGATTTATTCAAGTTCGTCGTGTTGGCAATGGACTCAATAGTGTATCGAAGATAACGCGTTTCGAATGTTGTAAAAGTAATTAGTTTTTTATTTTATCAACCCGAGCCCACGAGTGTTTTCTCACTAGTTACGCGTATCAACGCGTTTCTTTTATCGCGCTTAAAGTTACACAACGTAAGTTTCGGGACGATGAGCGAAAAATGTAATCATCTCTCGAGCGAAGATCTTCAACTTTTCAATAAATTTAGTCTATCGCCAATCGGTATTTTAATTACCGAACGACGAAAAGATTATTTTTTACACGAGTCGCACGATACGTAAAACGATTACCGAACCAACTTTATTCGCACGATTCCGTCCGAGTTTAACAAACGTTTCGTTGTTCCGCTTTAAACTCCGTTTACTCGCTAACATATCATTATTGTTATTTAGTTATTCAATCGTTCGTATCTCGAATAATCGCGTGGTTTTGTAACAGCCGTTCGATCGCTGGAAACTTGGAAACTTTTATTCCCGAAGTAAAAAATCAAAATTCCGTAAGCTTTTCGAAGATTCCTACGTTTCGTGTCCAAGACCGTACAAATTCCGCTTTGTTACATCGATTCCGAAAGATCATTACGCGCTCGCTGGAACTCAAGAGCGAAGACTCGGCAATGCGATTCAAACGAGTTTTTCCCAATAGCTCGACGTTCGTAGACTCTCGGACGTAGGCGGGGCAGAACAAACGCACCGCAACACCCGAAAACCGATCGATCGATCCTATCGCGATGTCTATCACGCTGTCTATCACGCCCGAGTGCATCCCGGATTTTCTCCGGTCGATCCCCGGGGCGTCGCCCGCTACCGAAAACAATGGCCTCAGCTCCGACGCTTACGCAACGAGAGCCTCGACCGAACGGGAATCCTGTCGGCCGTTAACGAGGCCTTCCCCGAGCGCAATCGTAGTACCCGAGCATCGGATTCCTCCGCTCGTTAGCCGCGCATTCCGGACGCGCAGGTTTGCGCGCCACGCTCCGACGCACCAGGAGTTCCGAGTCTCGGGGAAGGAGCCGCGTAAGCGAGACCGAGGGTCGTTGGCTCGATCCGGTGGATCCCGATTCACGAGTACGACGAATTATTATCGCGCGGGCAATTAAGATCGATTGGAATAGATCGGAGGGACTCGTCGACGAAATATTATTTACGGAAGTTATCGGGGACGATTCGTAATCAGCGTTGAAGGTTAAAAGCGGGAATCTTTGCTCGCGTTTCTCCGGTGAAGCTGCAATTTCGCGATGTCCAATATTCTCTCTCTCTCTCTCTCTCTCTCTCTCTCCTCCGCAAACGGCTTATTAAAAGAATCGAAAAAAAAAGTACGGAGAAAAACGAGGTGGAAGCAGAGGCAAAATTTATGCGCGTAAAAAGTTATTTTTCCGCAAGCGCCTCGTAAGGTGCAGCTATTAAAATTCCCCCGTGGAAAGTTCCTAAGGCATCGTAATAAAATTCTTACGTTAATGCGTTTTCGATCTTATCGGGCTGCGTCACTTTTTCATAAATTCTCTCCCGCCCCCTAAAATCCTCGTCGACTCGTTCCATTTTCGAATGGGTTTTCGCTCCTCCTTATCTCTCCTTACCTCTCCGGAGGCGCGCCGATAGAAGAACCGCGCCCGAGACCGTGTCATCCTCGGGTACGCGCGAAAACCGGAGGCTTCTCCTCCCCCCTTCTCCACCCCTCCTCGGCGAGGCTCCGAGAGGGCTAATTGAGGAAATTACATGGAATGAGTCGGGAATGCGGGCATACGCGGTTCCAGGAGAAAGGCTTTCTAATACCTCGACGAGCCGCTCGCGGTTTTTTTTCCTTCCTCCTCTTTTCCTTCCTTTTTATCGTTTTCTCTCCTTTTCTCTCGTTTTCTCCCGTTTTTCAACGACGAGTAACTTGACCCGCGGCTCTTCGCGAACCATCGATCCGGCGTTTACGTAAATGTTTGGAAGCCTTTCTGGTAATAAACACAAGAGTGCAAACCATTCTAAAAGAATTAGCAGTGCGTTATGTAAATATAAACAAAATGGAAATATACATGTAAACGAGCGAAACGAAATAGACGTTGACTGGTTTTACTTTCGTTCGATAATTATTTATCGATACGCCGTGTGCATGGCTATCCTCGATCGTCTAATTGGAATTATGCGCGAATAAATCTCGAGGCGTTCGCTTTTTTTTTTTTTGTTTTGTTTTTCTTTTCCACCGTGCGTGTTTTTTGCATAGAATTTTTATTATCCGTCCAACGTTGCGAACCCGTGTGTGTATACGCGTGTACACGCGTTTAAGGGGAAATAGCGTTTCGATACGATACTATTAAACCTTATCTTCCCGTTGATTATTATCGGCAACGGGCAACATATGTTCAAATAAAGTACAGTAACCATCGATACTTTTTTTATCTTTTCTAGATCCCGTTAATAGATATTACGATACTCATCGAATTTACATATTAAATAAAGATTTACTGCCTCGATGCTAAACGCTCGATGGATTCAATGTCGTAACGCGCGAATACTCAAAATAGATCGTTCCTCGTTATTTTGTCTATAAGCTTTTAATACGCATCTAATTGAAAAGCAATATATGGAAGGACTTTTCAATTTTAACTACCGAGTTTATTAAACATACACTTTTACGACCAAGTAAATCAAATAGTATTTTATGCATTTTTCTACAACTGCCTCTTAAGAATTCCCAATCGCATAAAGGATATATATTGTGACGCGCGAGCCATAATTTTGACATCTGTAAAAAATACTCGAGCGGACCCTCGAAGCCGACTTTTGCGGACCGACGGTACAAAGACACACACCCACGGGCTTCTCGAGATGTTAAAATGGTTTACGTCGGGAACATTCACCGCTCGTTTTTTGGACATCTGTCGACAACGTGGATTTTCTTTTCGCGATTTCGGCACGGTTACCGACTTTTCGTTATCAGCCTTTTCGAAAACCGTGTCCAGATGCTTCCAGGCGGTTTCTTCTCCTTCGGTTTTAATGCTTTGATACGCCGCGTAGTTTCCTAACGGCTAATCAGTCGATCGAACCTCGATCGAGTACTCAAACATTAAAAATAACCCTTGCATGATGTAAATGTAACGTTAACTAAAATGGATAAATAAAATATTCCTTTTTGTCTACGCGAACATCCGATGCGAAATGCTTCTTTAAAGCGGAAAAATATTTTTTTCTTTACTTAAATCTTCGTTTTATATTTGGTTTAACGTAGGCGGAAAAAAAATTCGCGTTTCTTTAGAGACAATTTTTTTATCGAGTTTGATTCTACGATATGCGGGACAAAATATAACGTATCGAAGTTTTAAACGAGTTATTTTAACCTATATTCTCGCAAAAAGTAACTTTTTTCATATTTTCATAATTATAAGCGCGCATTATTTTAATAACGACGATAAAAAGCGTCAACGAATATTTTGTTGTTGATTAGCGATGCAAATTAGTTTTCTCTATTTTTTACGTACAACGCATAAAATATTCTTGCAATGGAAATCTCAACATATGTTACGGTATCGAATTAAACGTTTTAACTAAAGAATCTTAAATCCGTAACGTAACCAAGTGTTGTATTTAAGATTATTTAAACATTCGATCGATAAATAATTTCGCGTACGACGAATAAATATGTATATGTACACACATATATATATTTATCCGAGTCCGTTGCTATTTTTATTTTTTTATATTATTCACCTCGTTAACATCGTAAAAGACTTAACTTAATTATATTAAAAGATCTAGTTCATAGCATTCGATGTATTATAATTAAGTTTACAGCACGTTTTGAAATGTATATTAAGTAAGAAAATGAATCGTTTACTGCATCGCGATATCAAAGATGGTCACTTTTTTACCCGCGATATGATTTATTCTTTTGTAAATGGAATAAATAGGAATAAACTACGGTAATTTAATAACGCTTCTGAATCCTGAAAAGTAATTCCTATAATCCAATGTGGGAAAATTTAATAGAATGCGATTATGTCTATGTCATTGCGTGCGCATTGGAATTTGTACGTTACTTTTTCTCAGACTGTCGCGACTAGCGAATCGCAAACTAAATAACATAAAAGTATTTAAAAAAATTTTATTCCTCGAAAATTTCAATATACTGATGACGTGTTTATAACTTAAGCGTTAAATATATGCCGAACACGTGTTGCTGACGAAATCATTACTCAAGTTTTTTAGTTGCTATTGTAGTAAATATAATATAAAGGATAAAACATAAATGTAACGACGTTTTATATTTCAATTTAAATATGGTTGAAAGGATTACGTTTGATCGTATTATCGTATTCATAATTTACAATTATACGAAAACCATTTTTTTCGTTTCATAGTTTATGAAATGCTCGAGATCTAAATCTTTGCTTTAAAGTAAAAGAATATAAAAATTGGTTTATGACGTAATAAAAATTATTTTTAAGTAACGCGAGTTAACGAAAAAAATCTGTTTAACATTCCTCTAAAATACTCGACATTGTTTCACTTTGGTGTAAAATGTTCTATATACACTGTCACAGAGTCCAGAAGACGGTAAAAATGTCGGGAAAATTACAAATACTACACATTGTAATAAATTTAAATGCAAGCTGTAAAACGTTGAAGTATTTGAGAAACAGTTATCGTATTAAATCTGCAATGATAATATATATACTTTTTACAATTCATTCGAAAGTAACGAGAATTTTTAAATATAACGAAGGAGAATTCAACTATGAATTATATGTGGTCGCGTATATAAATTGTTTCGCGGTAAGTGCAAGATATTAATGTGATTACGCAGACGAATACCTGAAAATTTGAGCTATATTTATCTTTGAGCGCATACCACGACGAGCAAATTATGCCACGTACATATTCCGCCGTGATAAGAAACAGAATCTTATCAATTGGCGACGCAATCTTTCGAAACTTTATTATACGAAAAACACTTGCTTATTACGCTTGGTGCAATATTTTTCATAATACTTTTCATTGATCATCCAAATGTTCTCGTATTTTTTAACGTTGATCGATTGTCGCGTCGCTTGCAGTATATTAATTTGTAGAGTGATAGGATAATAAAAATAAGGAATAAAATTTAAAAAATAAATCATTATCGATGACGCAATCAATTATTTAAAAGGCTTCCAATCGTTATTTAAATTTCCTACCTATCGATTATTGTATCCTGTAGAATAATTTTTTCCTACTTTGATTCGATCGAATCGATTCGTACGCATCTTGAATGGGAATAGTATTAAATATATTTAAATTTGTTTCAAAACTTAATTATTAAAGTAAAACATTTTTATCAAAGTTTTTCGTTACTCGGTTTTATTCCTGAAGAATATGTGGAATACGACTGGACGGAACTTCGCGCGTCAATGACTCGACAAAGAATCATATTTTATTCTACGAAAATTATTATATCTCCAACAAATAAAATACAAAGTTGATGAAAATTTAGAAAAATTCCTTCGATCGTATCAAAACTAATGGAAATTACCTTTTCTTTTTAACAATTTAAATGCTCGATACGTTGCTTAATAACCGATTAAAATAAATTAACAGCTGTACTCGAGATTCGTCCTCGAAGTCAAGTAACGAATGTAATTAACAATTTATTTTTCCATTGCTGAATCGTTATTGTTAATTACATGAATTCGAACTCGCCCGTATAAAATTTGTGTACAATAAGCATATTTAAAAATTGTGATCGATTAAAAACATGCAATGAAATATTTAAAATAATATTTAATTTTTTAAGTATAATATTTATTTCGTTATCGCAAATATTGAGAAATGAAAACTATAATAACGTAAGAAGACTTTGCCAAGTTTCTATTCAAATCGCGAATCAAGTTTGTCAAAGAGTATAGAATTTTTTTAAAGCGACGAATTTATATTAATTTAAACAAAATTGCTAAGCAAATTTATTCAAAGTCTTAATTTTTGACAGTCGATTTTCAATTATCGAGTCAAATTCTTTCGTTATTCGATATAAATATCGAAAGAAATATATTCGTATTCCATCATTCTTATATTTGGTAATTTACAATTCAAATAAATAGTAGTTCATTAAGCAAAATAATATTTCTTTCGCGATTGTCAAATAAAAATGGCATAACGTTCGATAAATTTCACTAATTATTAACGAATGCGTTCTTCAACGCTAAATCACGATTACACAATCATCAAATATACACAGTAAACGTTTTACCGATTTTATATTATTTTTTTTATTTATTTTTTTTTTCATAATTGGAATTTGTAGGTTATCCTTGTAAATTTATAAAGCAAAGTACATCATCTTTGCATTTCGAAAGAGAAAAAATCTCGACGAAACCGTCGCTCGAATTATTTTTAATATATAATATATTGTAAATATTTAAAAAATGCCGAAAAATTAACGCTATATTTTTACCGATGTTAAAAGCGTAATTAAAAAAGCCGTAGCTCATTCAAAAATTTATCACAGACGCATAAACCTCTCGATACGCACGAATAAACGGTATCCCCTTAAAAAGTCGAGCGAAACGTAAATCTCTCGAGAAAAATCTCGTGCGTATTCGCACACGCACACACACACCGACGTAGACACAGTCACAGACACGCGTACATATTTTTCGTAAAGTTCAATAGTCAAGTCTCGCACACCGGCAATAACAAGAGCAGGGCAGCTTTACTAAAACAAGCAGCGATAAATTAGTGTACGTGCGATTTGCATACGGCGAAAGGAACGCGCGAGAGGAACAAACGTGTACATGTGTAAAAGGGCAAAAATATCCGTTCGGACATATGTGAATGAGAAACCTCGCAAGAGCACCGGATGTAAAGACCCTGGGACAGTCTTTTCTAAGAGTTCGAAATAGCTGAACTGTACCCGGTAGGCGAGCACGAGGACGAGGACGAAGACGAGGACGACTTTGGCAAAGGTTCCGTCCGCGTATTTGTCTCGAAGGGATTCCGATCGGCACGGAAAAAAAAAGTCCGTTACACTCGTTGAGTTCTCTCACGGTTACGTGTGCGAGCGACCTTTTTTCTCGCGACGAATCAGTGACGCATATTATCGGCATTTTCATTTATCTCGTAACAAGCAGACCACGCTTCGAGTATTTTACACATTTTTTTCGTATCCGTGTACGAGAGGACGCGCATTTTTTGTTTGCCCGCTCGGCGGATGCGATGATCTTATTCGTTCGTCGTCTCTCGTTTCTATGGAGCTCGTGTATTTTTCGCTGCCTAATCGAGTTTCTCGCTTTCGTTTTTAAAAAAACTATTATCTCGACGATTCTCCCGAAAATTCTTAGCGAAAATTTACCGCTTGGTCGTCTCGGGATGAGATTTTCGAGCGAAGGTCGTGAAATGTTGACGGTCTTTGCGTTTTTAACCGGTTCGAACTTTGGAAAATATTCTTCGGTACTCCGATTTCATTTTCTATGTACGAAAATTTTATTCGACCTTTAAACTATCTCGGATGGTCGTTGGTGTCTTTCGGGTAGCGGAAATAAATATTTGGGCGTAACGAGAATAATATAATTATCTTGCGATTGGTTAGCGAAGATCTCGAGTCAAACTTTGCGCGATTTTTCTTGTAATTTTTTCAACGCGTCGTTTCCAGTCAAAATATGCGATTGCAACGGATAATATTGAAAATTAACTTTGAAACATTCGATAACGATCGCAAAATATTACGGCTAAGATAATCGGGGTATCGAAGTAAAATTTGTTAGTATTCGTAACGGAATCATTTATTTCGAATCGAACGGTGCAACTTTACGATCGCGTCGAACGACTTTTAGACAAATTCGCGTTCCGGAAACGCTGATAAAATAAAAATAGGAACGTCTTCGGATTTCCCAAAAATTTCGGTATTTAAAAAAACTGGTGATTAAATCGACGAGCGACATTTTAGAATTTAAAGAAACGTTCGATTCGCTTTTAAAAATGTCATCGATATTATTATTATCGCGTAATGATTAATCATTACGTTCATGGTAAATAAAAAGCGTGTAATTATTTTTCAATATTAACGCTTATGTCGTTAACGGTATTTTTATCGGAAATACGCGCTCGGTGAAAAATCCAACGGCCGTTACACATTGTAACTCTCGTACGAGTTTCGCAACCATTTTCCCCGCGTAAACGCGAGTTAAAATCACGGACGATAAAATTATCCCCCAATTACGGAAGCGCGATCGCGGAGTTCCGGAGTATCGACAACTCCAAATTAATTCGAATAATTCGTAAGTTCCCGGCGAGGCGCGAACGCTAGGAATCCCCGATGGCAATGATAAGGACGATAAGCGCGTTCGTTCCCTATCCGCGAAATTACTCGGTCGCGAATACCGAAAACCGCGGAGGTCGATCGTAACGGTACTTTTTATCGCGCGCGTTAACGCCTCGACGCTCGTTTCTAACGTTGAATTACTCGCCCGACTTTTATCATAAACGGAATAATTTAATTTTAAGACCCGCTCGACCCGTAGTTCGAGACACGTTCTCGAGCCGAGCATCTCGTTCGTTTAACCCGTTCCTCCGCGATCGGCCTCCAGTCCTCGTCCTTCGTTTGTTTATAATCGCGAGGGGCGAGGGACGAGGAGCGGGAGAAAAGGCTCCCGAGGCGAACGACGGGGATGCGGAGTGGAGATGTAGGACCGAATCGGATCCCGAGGGGAGAGCATCGCGAAGGTAACGACGACCTCGGGAACCCCCCGGAAAGGGAGGACGAACGAGACCCAACGCTCGTTACGAAAAATGGTGACGTAGCGAACGTCGGTGGAGCATCGAACGGTACACGCGAGCAGCGATCGATGCAAACTGACCGAAATAACTGTGCCGCCTCGGTCCGCTTACTTTCGAAAAAATTCTTCCAGAATTGTCATAACTAAAACTAGATCTGCGTATCTTTCTCTCTCTCTCTCTCTCGCTCTCTCTTTCTCTTTCTCGATCCCTCGGAGAGCGGTACCTTGAACGCCCGAGAGAAGGAGAGAGAGAGAGAGAGAGAGAGAGAGAGAGAAAAGGCGCACACGTTGGAAGTGGCGAATCGAAGAATGTAAGCGGAGGAAGGGAGAGAGCCGTGGAATTGAATCCCCGAGAAGCAGGAGCCGCAACATCGGCCGGCTCGGATCTCGACTCGGGCGCGGCGCTCCTCCGAGAACGAGAGAGAGAGAACGTGAGAGAGTAAGAGAGAGAGAGAGGACGAGTCCCGCGGTCCAGGCAACTCTCGCAGTCTCTCGACCGAGTGACTCGACGACTCTCCGCCGCACGCACACGCGTCCCGGAGCGCGTCTTCCGTATCGCGCGATTTAAAGGTCCACGGTTGCGCGTCGCTTCGGGGAAAAACAGCGCGGTGGAAAAGCACCTGTTGAGCCGCGGAACGGGAGAGCGAGAGAGAGAGGAGACGCCGGTGCATCGCGCCAATTTCTCTCGGTGGGTCCGCGCGCTCGCGTTCACCCGCTCACCCGCGTAAGCGTGTGTGCGTCGCGTGCCAGGGCTTTCTCTCCGCCGCTCTCCGGATCGTTAAATGTCGCGCTTAAAGAGCCTCTCTCCGCTACTCTCCGTCGCTCTCCGCTGCTCTCCGTCGCTCTCCACCGTTCACCGCCTCTCTCGCGCCTTTCCCGCCCGCCATAATGAAACGCGCGTCTCCTCCTGGTGGTTACCTACCGGTCGCCTCCTGGCTCGTCTCCTGGCCGCTCCACCGGGTCGAGCCGGTCGCGACGCTCGCGCATACGCGCGGCGATCACGACTCCCTGGAGCACCTCCAACTCCCGTCGAGTCCCGGCGCCGCTCGCGCGTCCACCCGAGACCGCGCACCCACACGCACACACGCACACTCGCGCCTTTACCTCCTGGCCTCTACCTCCTGACTTCCCGCGTTAATCGCCTGAGCAACGACGCGTTGTTGTACCCGAGCGGCGGCTACGATCACTGCCGAGCGCCGTGGAGCTCTCGGTTCTCCAGGGAGCGAAAGACCGACCAGATCCCCTACCAGATCCCCTCTCTCTCTCTGCAACGGGAGGCGCACACCGATGGACACATGCGCGCGTCGAGTTCTCCGGCGCTGGATTTCGTCTCCCCCTCCGGACGACGCGACCGTTCGCTTCTTCTCGCTCTCTCGCTCTCTCGCTCGCTCTCTTTCTCTCCACTGCTATCTCCTCCAGTCGCCGCCTGCGGATTTTGGATTCCGCTCTCGGGTCGTCGGATTCACGTCGGCGGATAGTCCGCGAACGGTCACCGATGCGTTGGTATGTACACGGGATGACGCACATGGCCACGAGGGAGAAACGAACGGTGGGTCTCTTTTTCTTTTTTTTTTTTTTCTTCCGCTGTTACTCCTGTTTTGCTTGGTCGACTGTGTCAACAAAGTCCGAGCTGAAACGAACGCGAGCGATAAGAGCCGTTGTTTTATCGTTCGTCTTGGGTTCCGCGTTGGTTATCCGGCATTTTCTCTCTTTCCCTCTTTCTTCGTCCAATTACTCTCTGCGCCCTTTCACCACTGCTGTTCGCTATTATTTTCGCGCCTCTGCTTCTTTACCCTCGATTTTAATTTCACCGGAATCCGTGAATTTCTCCGATCCTCGCGCTCGCCGGAACCTTTGTTTACGTTCTCGTTGGTTTTCCTTTGTTTTTCGTCCGCTGTTTTCGGTGGCTCGTTGTTAAAAATTAACCTCGTTCGAACGATTATTCGACGTTTTAAACGATGTTCGAACGCGTTTCTCGACCCTCGTTCGATGGAAGATTAAATTTTTATAAACGCGTCTTTACAGTTATGTCGGTGTTTTTTTTTTCTTCCTACGCCCACGCGCGAATAACGTTAAACCGGCGCGTCGTTGTGATTTGTATTATATTATAACGATCGTGACAATGTTTATTTTATGCGACACCGCATTGATCGAATTAATTCAACGTTGACGCGCTAAATTATCGCGAAGCGATGGTTGATTTTTTTATAAGATAATGTATGTAAGCTTAGTTTTGTAAATTTGCTATTATAAGTATAAAACACGTTTGAATCACTTTTTGATGATCCTTGTGCACATTTTTCACAGACCGATGCTTAATCTTACTTTAGAAATCATTTTCCTCCGATGTAGATATTTGAAAGCTCGTTTGGTACCTTAAGGCTATGACACGCTTACTACGCTTAGATTATTTGTTGGTTCGACAGTTGCGGTATTTCATCCCTCTTTTTTCAATTTACGTTGGTGGTAAGTTTCACCGGTCTCTGGTATACCTATTGCTTTAATTATATTTATTTAGAGATACGTTCCTTTTCCATAATCTTAAGCTCTCCGCATCGAAAATGGAAACTGCGTCGTACCCGAAGCAAACCAACAAGGAACCCTGCGTTCTTTTAAAAACTACGAAGACGTCGTCGTGTTCCATTATAATTTACCAAAGCACGTGCTTCACGCTACTTGGCAATTCTCTGCGTTCGTGAACAATGAAAAATGTCCGGATCGTAAAGTGAACATGTAAGCCTAATTTTATCTTTTTATTTCTCTGTGTTCCTTCTAAACGAGTTTATTTTGGTTGTTATAGATTATTGAAACGGGGAAGTTACCCTGTTATTTCTATTATTAACGCTACGTATCCACCTTACGTACTTGTAGAACATAATTCTACGATTCAAGTATTCGCCGTGGCAGCTTTCGAGTCAAAATCCACGGTGATCGTTCCAATTTATAGTCCGGAGCCTGGCGATTGGTTCGTTAGTGCTTATTCTTCTCATTGGGATAACGAAGTACGCCAAAAAGTTAGTATTCGTTCTACCAAAGTACGATCAAAATGTAAAAGCTAAGTTTAAGTATTAAAATTATCCAACAAATTATTTAGGGTCTCGGACACGAATGTTATTATAGCCTTAGTTCGATAGCGATGTGGTCGGAGATCAACGGTATACCGAATATACCACTGGGCTATCAGATAACTATGAGAACGAGCAAAACAATTTCTTATTACAAGTATTTTTTAATTTAACATTGTTTATCAAACTGAAAATTGTTTAAGAAATCATGCAAAATTTTCTTATAGAATATATATTCCAATGGATACGTGGACTTTCGAAGTAGATATTTGGGGCTGTAATTTTACTTTGAAAAAGAGACCAAATTTCCAAGAACCGTGTATACAAAATTTAGCGTTGGAGGGACGAACTCTTCCTTTTTACAATCATTCGAATCCAGGTCCCGTTGGAAACTTGACGTCTATAGATACTTACACTTTTTCAGAAATCTCACCTTTTCAAGATAGTTGGTATTATTTGATGATAGTATCCAGTAGTATAATTACTTTTAGCGTGAAAGTTACGGTATTCGGTAAGTTTAAGTAATAAATAAATAAATAAATAACGCGTTGAAAAATCGACGATTTTTTTCATTTAAAAATATTATTTTTCAGATTGCCCGGTGAAAACGATGGAAGAAACTTATATGCAACAACGTGAAAATACGTCAATTTATTTTAAAGAATCTAATCATTCACATTTAGAAGATTTGACAAAATCTTCGTCGTCGCGTTTTTCTACAAACCAAAGTCACATTCAGCAAAGTTTGAATTATCAACAATTTGATGACGCGAAAGACGAGAATAATTTAGATACGTGTATACCAAGATATCAACTCGTTAGAATAAGACACGCGGAGACTTTCTCCCGAGATTATCTGTTAAGGGTAAATCGTATCTTGAAAATAAAAATGTCAACAAAATTTTCACACGTCGAATTGATAAAAAAATTTCCAGGGGCAGGAATGGCTCACGCCATGGTTAGCACTCAACGATAAATACCCGGTTATTTTACAATTTGAAATACTTCCATTGGTCGACATCGGTGGAACGCTCGACATTAATTTACGTCTCGAAATGGATAAGGTAAACTTTAGTTTATACCGATACACTTTACCCGATGCTTCATTCGGCGATGATGATAAAATAGCTTCGTTATTTTTAGAGTTTAAGCAAGCAGCAAGTGAACGTAGTTGTTTGCATTAGTCGCGGTCGTGTACCTAATCAAGCAAGCGGTAATATTACATGCGATAATACACGAATGATGATGCGATTGTCTTCTACTTACATGCGTAATGCTAGTCTTTTAATTCCATACCCACAACCAGATACTTGGTATATCGTACTTCACGCAAACTGCTATACGAACGAGTGAGTTTGATATTAAGTTTTACCAAATGAATTCTTGTGTTATGAAGTTCCCGCTGACTTGCATTACCGAACGAGAAAATATTGCGTTTCGGTTTCAGTTGTTTGTCGTTGCTTTTTGTAAACTGGCGTAAACGTTTGTTACAATATGTGATAAAATAAAATATTGTAAGCTCGATAATTATAAATTTACTTTTCAATTATGATATCATTAAAATTCATTTCGATGTCTCTTTCTTTTTAACGCTCGTTGAAAGTAGATGCATGAAAATCTGTTTTTGAATAACTTTCTCAATAGCTTTTCCGACTTTTAAATTTCCATTATTTTTGGTCTCCAATAAACTTCGATGAATAATACTTTGTATTACGTTTAGGATGCCAGCGCCTTGTGAAATGGAACAAATATTAGTATTGTTAAGAATTAAATTACGAGCTTGTGTTTACGAAGGTAGTAATTCTTGTGGTCAATACGGTACTTGTCAAGAGATTCACAAAGGTTTACTCTCCTACACCGCTTGTAAATGTTTTAAAGGCAAAAATGAAATTTGATTTAAATGTCAGTACGCGATCGTTGCAGAAATAATTTCACAAAGTAATCCTTCTTAACTTTCAGGTCATCAAGCCTGGGGTTGTACGGATGAGTCAAACTCTTTTTCTGAATTTTCAACTCTGCTTACAACCCTAGCATTGACATTGAGCAATTTATTTTTTATACCAGCTGTTTATTTAGCACTTAAACGAAAACTATATACGGAAGGACTTATATACTTTTCTACCATGTTTTTTTCTATACTTTATCACGCTTGTGATCAACAATTCAATGTCTGTATCGCAAAGTTTGAAGTAAGTGATACGGTTGATAAATATTTTATTAACTTTATTTTTGATGTCATTAAAAAATGTACAGTCAATGTTAATAGTGATTTATATTAATGTAGGTTCTTCAGTATTGTGATTTTTTCTTAGGTATACTTGCATTTTGGGTCACATTGGTGGCTATGGCTGAAATACCAGTACAATATATATCTTTTTATCATATGTTAGGAACTGTAATTATTACCTTTCAAATCGAATCGGATAAGACTGGACTTCTTAATATTTCGATACCTATGATCATTGGAATTCTCATACCGGTAAGTTTCTTTTTTCTTATCGTTATAAATAGTACAAGCATTCGACAACTTATAACTTTAATAATAAATGCAGTTAACTTCGTACGGATACTATTGTTATAAAATAAAAAAGATTACTTGGCCAAAAAGAATAGTAAAATTAATCTTTGGTCTGTCTCTCGCCAGTTTTGGTATTTTATTATTTTCCTTAGTCGAGACTGAATCAAATTATCAGGTCAGTAGTTCTATCGACTTAACATAAAAAATGTTGTTTCAAAATTTTGTTAATAATAAAAAATTATTTAGTATGTGCACAGTTTATGGCATGCCATTATAGCAGTATCTCTTGTATTTTTATTACCGCCAATGAGAAAAGATGAAATTCTAAGGAATCGATGTGCTAATAAGTTAAACAATAAAGAATCACCTGATAATTCTGTTTTTAATATCGATGATAGCCAACAGAATAATCATCTGATAATGGATATTACTTAAATTCTTTGTATAACATCGATAACTTGTTACCAATATTCTTAATAAACTGACACAAATTTAATTTTTATATATTTTTAAATATGACAAATTTAAAGAATAGATCTCTAATCATATATACTCAAATTATAATTTTTTATATTTGTGACTCGTGTAGATTTTAAATATAGTTTACATAATTTACGTAAAACTTAAATGTACTGAATTTTTTTTGTATTAATACGAAATTATTTTATTTAATGTTATTTTTTTAAATTATTTCAAAATATTTTTAATTATTTTTTAAACGGTCGAAAAACTGTATAATGTATTTCACTATATTTGATTATTTTGTGTATTTTGAGAGATAAATATACAACGAAATGACGATAATATTTGTATAAAATTTGCGATATATTTACACAATCAAATATCGTATAAGATTTTAAAATTAAATATTTTCAAAGTTTATTATACACAGAAACATTTGTTTTTAATCTATATAGTTTAATATAAAGTTAATGTACGTGTTATAGAAATTTTAATATGTAAAAAAAATTATATTTCAGCGTTAATTAAAGTAAATACTTAATCTTAATAACGACAATCAATAATAAAGTGTTTTTATTATTCTTATTGCGAAAACATTTATGTATTAATATTGTATAGACTTTATACGCTTAAAAATAATAAATTAATATAAATGAAAAACATGATTAATGTATTTTTCTCTATCCAATGACTTTAACTCCGTTAACCATAATTTTATCAAGTTTCCAAATATTATCTAAAAAATATTTTACTAAACTAATAAGTTTAATTTTCAATAATTAAAATTAAACCTAATATTCGAGTTAAAAGTAAATTCAGAACTGGTTATTTAACTTTTTTAAAATATAAATTTGTAAATAAATAAATTATTATTAAAATTTGCTTTTCTTCGAAATAAAAAAAATGTTATAAAATGCCTAAACGATTTTTCTTTTAAGAATCAAAATCTATCGAAAAAAAATGTCATTTTTTAGCAATGCATAAATATAAAAATTCATTCAACGAATAATTACACGTATAAAATAATTATTAATACCATATTTTCTTGTTTCTTCTATATCTACGCTGATGTAAGAATTTAATCCATACATGTTTTGACGTACATTGATAAAATCTTATTGAATTTCACGAGGTGTCTTTATTTTTTATATTCAGCATTCGGTCAACAGCATATTAAGAAAATTTGTGAAATCTGAAATCAAAGTATACAAATAAGATAACATATGTGAACAACAATAAATTTTATTTCAGATATATAAAATAATAAAATACGAATGCAAACCTTTATTTTTCGTATATTTTCCATTAAACTAAATACTAATTTTTCTGCTGAAATTTATCAGTGGTGCTTCAAATTGTAAATGACAATCTCCGAGCCAATCGGATGCATTAATCATCATTTTGTACAGTCTCTTTAAATAATTTTTATGTACACAGGAAATTATAGAATTTTCTGATTTCAAGAATTTAATTTCATCTTGACATATTTCATATTCGGGTGTTTCTTTGGAACATAGTTTTACCTCTTCGGAAAACATTTGCCAAACCTTTTGTCATCGATAACGAAAACAATTAAACAAAATTCATTTCACGTAAATGACAAACATAAATTAACAAAAATGTTTTTAAAATATATTTTTTTAAAACTCTGTTTTTTAATTAATAGAAATCTGTTAGATACACACATTCGCAATAATATTGTGGTATAATAATTTACCTGCATCCATTTATTACGTAAAATATCGGCGAAACACCGACGTTCCTTGAATTTAAATATCGTGTACAGCATTTCAATAGCCATTTCCACGCTCACCGCGTCTTCGAATAAACTATTCAGAATATTTTTCATAGTATTTTCCAATTCGTCAACCTCGTTTCGAAAAGTCGACATATCCTGGAACCATTTTGTCTCCGTGATATCCAATGCATAATTGCATCTGATTTGCATCTCATTCATAATTTCCGAAAAGTAATCTTTGACGCGTCTGTGTTGCATTTCGTGATAACTTCCTCTGGTCCCTCCGAAATTAACTTTATGGGAGCTAAAATATGTTTTATCTTGATCCTCTTTGCCGTAATTTTGTTACTTATTACTCGATCAACGTACCTGCCATAAATTTTTATCGCATCGCATATTTCAGAAATATCCCGGCATCTTTGCTCAAATGCATCAACGCGTTTAAACACGACGGTTTTATTAACTCTCCAATTATCCTTATTTTCCATACAATTTCCAATAGTCTAAGATAATGCAAACAAACATCGTTAAATCTCGCGCATTCGAGGAGTACGAAAAACGCGCGAAGTAACGAACGTAGAAACGATGCGCCATTTTTAGGGTAAGGGAAATGTAAAACACGTTCGCAAGAATCACAGTTTCACAAATTAGCAACGCGAATCGATCGGTGCTCGGATAACGACAATAAGAAATTAAACAAAAGTACGCGAGCAATCGACTGTGAACCATCGTTGAAAGGAAGCAAACTCGGCGAACAATCGATACAAGGACAAAGAATTCGGTACCTCGAATCGACTTCCTGGCTAGAATTTTCGCACAAGTCGGAGAGTTTAAATCGCGTTCCCGAATCGATGGATGATTTACGGTGATCCATCGGAGGAGAGGATCGTCGAAAAAGACGACGAGAGAACTAAAAACCGGTTTTGTCGTTGATTCATTCGGGAAAGTTGTAAACAAGTCGTTGGGATAATACAAGAGTTAAAGAAACCGGGGCAAATGATCATCGGTCGATTAAAGGGTCGTTGCGATAGGGAGAATAGAATATCATTGTTATCTCGCAGCTGCCGAGGGCAGAGAGTTTCGCGATGTACGTAAGAAACGCCGAGTCAATACCCAACACGTGCACACACACATAAACACACACGTGTGGGTTTTGGACAGATGTTCGCGTACGACACTGAATGATTTTGCTTCGAGTTGGTGCGACGATTGAACCTGGAATCGTACTATTGTCCGAGAACTCGGCGATATAATACGGGGGAAACAAAAGAGAACGTTCTTTTTTGAAAAACGTTCTCAACGGAAACGAGCAGTTTATTCGCTTCGATCGCTGATAAAAACGATGTAAACTTACACGATCGTAGATTCGAGAGTAGGAAAGTAGACACGAGAGATTAATCTGGACAGTTTCGTGGCATTTTTTTACATCTTCGAACATCAGCTTCAGATCGATGTTATTAATGCACATTTTAACGATATATACGCTAAGTGAACATAAAAGCCTTTCGATGTTTTCCCTGTTTGATAATAGAATACACGATCGTATGAACAATGAACGATAAGGAATGCCACCGTAATAAAAACAAGTAGTACTTACGATACATTATAATAAGGTGATTCGTTCCAAATAAATCTAACGGTATGTAAGATTTCTGGCAAGCAGTCGTGAACTTTACCAGGATCGATAAAAGTATTGCAATTCTCGAGTAAAACGTTGAGATAAATTAGGTTCGATTCTGCTTCCTCCAAGGCCTTATCTACTTTTAAACCAAGCATTTTCAATTTTTTTATATTCGAAGATCTTAGCCCTTTAAATTGATTAATTATCGATAGAAATCGATCGTTTTTTAATTGTATGGATAAGCAAGCTAACTTGTCATCTGTAAAAGCGTTAAATGGTTATTTTTAATTATAAAAATAATTGATCTCGGTTTAAATCGATTATCGTTGCTTTGACTTTGAAATCCAAATTTTGTAAATAGACTTGAATTTTTAAATCCTAGTTCTGTTGATAACCAACGTATAAAAATAACCTTTTTAAATTTTCCGATGTACCGAACACAAAAATATTATTTTAAAATAACGTCTATTGCATTGATTTAATTTCAATATTTTAAATATTGTAAATTTAACGAATCTTCCGTATAAAACTACATAATTTTGTGTCAAAATAAAATTATTATTAACACATTTGTTAAATTGCATCAAAGCAACGATTTTCTTCCCAACTTTAATAGTTGGCATTATTTATACGTACATCTGCTTTTCCAGAAATCAAATTCGCTCGTCGTATCATAAAGTTTTTCCAATGAACTCGGTATAATAATTAGCGCTTCTCGAATTTGTTTTATCCAAGTCCACATTACTTTTTCTAATCTATCGATATGCAAACGCTGCTCATTTAGATACTTTGAACCGATAATACTTTCTATTTCCGAACTTTGTTTCGTTTCCTGTATTCGAGTTCCTTCCAATGGTAAGTATAGTATCAACATTCCCAATGGCTTGTAAGTCGCTTCCGTTGCTCGCGCGAGAAGATCATGAATATTTGAGAAAATCTTGTCTTTTCTAACTACAATATGTTCGATTAAGGTTTTAAGCTTGAGATGTTTTACAGTCCGTTTCTAAATCTAAGTATCGTATGTAAACCCGTTCGAACGATATTAATTTCATTACGAATATTAATTTATCCAACTCGATTAAATAATTTCTATTAGATCGATAATTGGATACTTTTGGTCAAAGAAAATAAAAATGAACCGTAATAAATGTAAATATCACCTACAAGATTTAATTTTAGAATTAGATTACGAGTTTAAATTTGAAAATATTTAAATTTGTCGTTTTTGTTATACAGATGCATAAAATTAAAATTAAATTATACGTACATTTTTACTTTTAATTTTCTAAAGAAAAGTTACAATGCTGCAACTATTGCTAATTTAAAAAACGATTTAACCTCTTTCCGCCTTGATGATCACGCAACAAATGACTTTCCTGGCACTCCTCAAAACATATTCGATATTTATTACTTTCTCGAAGAACTAAACTTCGCTCAACGATGATTGCTTTAAAATTCCGAGAGCTATTTGAGATCTAACAAGAGTAGTAAGTACTCGAATCCATAATATTAATCATTACTTAACGTTGTCATAAGTTTTATAGCTTTTAAATTTTTTAATTTATTGTTCAAAACACTATTAAGCGAACTTAATTAACTACAATTTTTTTGTACAAAGTGCAGAACGATTATTCAATTTACCATAGCTTATAATATTCATAATAAATCGTATCGATTACGCGACTCGATCAATGACAACGTTTGCATTATTTGAAAACATATTTTTAAGTAAAATAATATTTAAGAATTACGTTCTACGTTGTCTTACAGTCGAGTCCATCATTCGGGAAAAACATTCAAAGAAGTTGTATTCGAGACAATAACGATAACTTGCACGAGTTTGCTATTCGCATGTAAAGTGTCGCGTTTAAAAATCTTATTTCTCTGCTTTCTAACGATTACGGCGATTCTCTACAAGCTAAAATATATTAAATTCAATGTTAATAATACGAAGAAAATCAGGCAAGATGAATCGCAATTCGTATCATAGTTACTTTCTCGGTGCATCGAATTTTAATGTCTGGCGTAACATATTTCTCATTCTTATCGTGTATACTGTAAATATATGCTTTATTCCATCGGCATGCGTTTGAAAGTATGCGAGTAGAATTTTTCACTCGTCATTTTCCATAACGTTTGTAAGAATTTTGCTTATTTTAAAAGTACGCATACTTGAGTGTAACGCACACTCGAAACATTGCTCACGAGTTTTGTTTCCATCTACGAACCGAACCCTATCGTGGATATTTTATCATTTCACGTAACGTATTTTGATTTTTGCCACTTCTTTAGCCGTTTGTTAAATAAAGGTGCGATAATTTTCAAATGCCCAACGTTTACAAATGTGTAAACAAAAAACACGTTTGTATCTTATCGGTATACTTTAACTCGACAATATTTGAATCATCGTCTTCGGATATTAAAATATTGGTATACTCGTACGAGCGAGTTACTATAATCTTCGAATACTTTTATTATTTTTGAAGAGTCTTCGAAAGATACGCTCGCGTTATCATTTCACGTTAATTATATAAGTGTTCTAAACAATGTATTTTTAATTATATTGGTTTTAAAATCAAATACTTATAAAAAAATTCGTTAGTTAAATGTATCATCGTTCGCTGTGCCTCGAATAAATATTTAATTTAGATTTCCGCACTGATCGGTCGGAAGATATAAAAAAAATCTCATCTAAATTAAATATAATTTCATTCCAAAATATAATTCCTCGTACATCGATTTTTTAACCCTAAGTTACCGCGTAGGAAAACAACGAAATTTAAATTTAAATTTAAACCAACGCTCGTCGATCGAATAAAAACATCTCGTCGATACACAAAACTACAAACTACGTTTCTCTACCTTTTCTTTCTTAAATGCAAATGTTACTCGGTACGAATCCGTGGCTACGAACCATTCGCTTATTAAATTTGCAAACTTCCGCGTGTCATCGAGTCTCTCTCGAAGTTGGAGGTTCCAAGTTCCCGTTCTTTCCCCGTTACCGTTTAAAACGAGTAAAATTCGCGTTGGCAACGATTCCAAAGGTTAGAAATCCTTGCGTTAGATTTAAAAATTTGCACGTGCATCGCGTTGCGTAAGATCCTCGAGTGAAAGGTGCGTACCCGGGAGTAGGAAATAGGTATTCCAGACACGATCGGCGATTTGGAAGAGAGTCGTTTACTCCCTTCCTCGCGGATCTTCTCGGTCGTTGGAAATAAAGAAAGCAAAGGATACTCTCGGGCCACTCGTTCTTAAAAACGAGCGGAGCGTAAAGACCCTCGACGATCCTTAAAACGGAGCTCTCCGTCCGTTCCCCCACGTTCCCGAACGTCAGAAAGTCACCCGGGCGGTAGATTTGACGGGGCTTACGCAGGAAGTAGGCGAGGCCGTTGTCGGTGACCTTGGGAAAGTCGAGGAGGGCGCGCAGTTCGTTGTCGTGGAAGAAGATGGTGAGGATGAGCTTGGACGGGTCGCAAAAGTACTCTCGAATTCGCTCCAAGCAAGATTCGGTCCAGCTCGACTCCGATAGGCCAGGTAGCACCGTTAGATCTCTCGTGCGTTGTATCTGCACGTTCGGGAGGTTTCGGGCGATACGGAAAGTTGAAAATTACGAGGATCGTGATTCGCGAAACGTTCGAGCGTGAAAAAAGCGGTAAAAATTATGGATACCGACCAGAGCGTCGAGTTCCTCGTCGGTAAATTCAGGCCTGTCTGGTTCGGACGGAGCATCGTCTTGATCTTCGGGTGCTTCTGTTAAATTAAAGTACGAGGTTTAAATCAGTAGTTGTAAATTGCTTTATTTTCAACAACGAGTTTTTAACACGCTACATTCGTAAATTTGTATATTTTCATCCAAACTTAATCAAGTGGATGCAAATAAATATTAGCGAGATCTTCGATATATTTTGAATAATAGGTTTATTAATTTATAACCGAATCGCTTAACTTTAAAATCTAGTATAATACATAGTTTCATTGTGTAAATTCATTGTTAGATGTTGGAAATTATTGCTTTTGATTTTATTTTTTATTTGATAAACGATACGTATGCCATTGATGATAAGCTCGCGATCGTTGGTGCAAAAATATAGTCGATTGTTTCGCATTACGGTGGAATTTTGAATTTATTTTCCGACCTTGCAAAGAAACGTCGTCACCCTTTCGATTTGTAAAAACGCATCGTTCGAAAGCTTTTCTCTTCAACTAAAGAAAAGCGAAATCTATACATTTTTCTACCTGCTTATGTCCCATACTTTCTCTTATTTCATTCGTCGTGTACACGAATATTCTATAAGCTACAGACTCGTAAAATTACTTTGTGGAAGGTAAAAATGTAGATAATGTATATATTTATATAAATTATAATTAATCGAGCATCGAATTCTTTTCCTAATACTTTTGATAAAAAAATTATTAAATTGATTATGAACAATAAAAAAGGAAGAGTAAACGAAATTTGTTAAAATCAATAACTTCGTTCGTTTATTTAACTGGATGATTCGAGACGTTCGAAACAAAATTTTTTTCTTAAATGATAGTTTAAATTTTATCTTTAGCGATTATTAGATCATATTTTTTAATAGTTTAAAAAGTAGGAAATCTAAGATTCAATTACGGGTATCAAGATTTATTTTTATGGTATACTAAAAATGTGTTCGAAAGCTTCGTTAAAATTTACAAACCGGATTTACGATACGAAGAAGAAAAATTCTTTCAAAATAGACTTTACGTATAATTCACGAACCATTACTAATTACTTTAAAAGAATTTTAAGCTCTATAAAGTAAATTATTTTAAATTATAAAATATAAATACATGTTTGTAATATATAAAATTTCGTTGATCTATATAAAAATATATGTATATATAAATTGTACGCTTCGAGTGTAGATTATTCAAATTCTGCCTTAAAAAAGAAACAAAATTCAATAAAAAATATTAATTTCGAAATAATCTTATCAAAAGAGGAGTATTAAGTTAAACCGTATATAAAATAATTGCAACTAACTTTCTTAAGAAATATTACATCATTTAATTTTCGATAACAAACGCAATCCTTCCGAATTATTAATACGCGTCAAACGTTCATTTATGCTCGTAAACGAATTACCTATTTTACAATATTAACGACTCGGCGGTTTCGTTAGCGCGAGATTTTCAACGATGCAATGTCGGCGACTTAAACCTAATAATCACCAAGACTATCCTACTCGAACGATACACGACGTTTACTTTGTAATCATTGCAAAAAGTTATGGTGTGCACCGACGCGTCGAGTTTACCTAACGGAAACATTCGGAGCGTAGAAAAATCGCGAGTGCGATAAAACGATTAGCCCTTTGATAAGTAAGCCGAGCAGTTTGATTCCCTCCAGGGATTCCGCCAAGTTTCTTACTTGCTTATTAATTCTTTAAGTCGTAAACAAATGAAATGCTACCTCGAGAATTTCAGCTTCGATTTTCGACCGGATCAACTTCGACAGTTATTCGATTAACAATTGTACAAACTTATGGATGCGACGTTTGATAAATATTTGTCTTTCTGTTTATTGCGAAATAAAGGTTTCGCGATTATTTTAATTGGTGGGTTGACGGATTTTTTATAGCGAATCCTCGACATAAGAATTCATACGACAATCCGCTTATTCGCTAATCGGCTTATCAGCTTATCCCTTTCCCTATCCATCCGCTGAGGAAATTATCGGCTTATCCCTTTCTCCATCCATCCGCTGAGGAACTTATCCGTTTATCCCATTATCCATGCATCTTCTGAGAAACTTATCTGCTTCTTCCATTCTCGAATCGTACGCTGAGGGACATATCGACTTAAGCCTTTCTGGATCCATTCTCTGAGAAACTTATCGACTTATCCATTATCAACCCATTCTGTGACAAAATTATCAGCTTATCCAATTCTTAATCCATTATCTGAGAAAAACATCGGCTTGACCTTTTCTCCATCGATACTCTGAGAAACTTACCGGCCTATTCAATTCTCCAATCATACGCTGAGGGAAATATCAGCTTAACCCTTTCTCGATTCATCCGCTGAGGAAATTATCGGCTTATCTCTCTTCATTATGGATTATTTAGAAGTGTAAATAAATTATGACTGATTTTATTCGATGGATGTATTTGATAGTCCAGTGTTACGTTATCATTAATTAAATAACGAATATGAGAAATGAATTTTAAGTTGAAAATTCATAAAAAATGTTTTGATAAAAATAAATTATACGTTTTAAATAAAATTGTTGAAATTATCAATTTTCATGCTTCTATACTAATAAACTCATAGAAAACAAAAATGCGTATTTTTATTATAGTATCACGACTCTTTAGTTAGCTTAATTTTCGTATAATCAATTTCTATACGCTCTGCTATTGGATTTTTACTAACCATATGTGAATATAGCCAGAGTTAAAATGATTACCGAAGTTAAATCGTAAGCACTTCCATTTTGACGAGGTACTTATATTTTTTAATAGTTTTAAAAAAATCCTCGACGTTTCGAGCTTTTTTTTATAAAAATATGTATGATAAAATAAAAAATATGTTTAAATTATACGATAAATAAAGATTTAAATATATGATTATAAATTATTCAAGAAAAAATATTTTTATATTTATACAGAAAATATTTTGATTGTTGATTGTTTTTATGTAAATTTTTTTCATAGTATCAAATATTATTCAATCAAAGAGATGCGATTCTAAAATTGGTACTTTTTTCTTTATTCTTAGATTTTCGACTCCTTTTTAATTCTCAATTAATATTCGATTTATTTTAGAATAATTCTACGAAATAGGAAGTATACAATCAAAATTTTATTATTATATAGAAAAAGAAAAATATCATTAATATGATTAACGCTAACTGAATTTAACACTATAATATATATATATATATTCTTTTTTCTATCGATTTCAATAGGTATAATTAAACTTTTTTTTTATCGACACTAATAATGTACACGAACGTTTTATAAAAATGTTTCAAACTCGTAATTTATAGAGTTGGTTTTGTATATAATTTATATTATGAAAAGCCATCTTATTCATTTGAACCAACTCTCTTATTCGATCTTAATAAAAAACATCATCGATCTCAATAAATATGATTTCTAGTAAATTGATTTTTTTTATGTAAAATAGCTTATTAAAATGAAGAGGTATTTCATTTACTCTCATAAATTTGAATAATAAGCAATAATTTCTCGTTAAAGCAAATTTAACAGGTAATAAGGGCTTATAAATAATAACGTACAATAAAGATAGGTTAGAGATAAAATTTTCATACACATTAAATCTAGTACACTCGCGTTAGATGAAAAGGTATACAAGCCGATCGATTATTTCCTTTCTCTTTCCGTATGCACTTTTCGTTGCCGTTTCAAGATCAAGCTTACGTATATGTACGTGTTCTGAATTATAATATCAATACCTAATTGAATTGCAAGAATTTTAATACATTTATACGCAATACTTATTGCTTAATTAAGAATAAAATGTTTTTTATTTCAATAACTAAATATTAATAACGACAACCATAATAATAACTATATCTTTCTAAATATTTTATTTACTAAAAAGCCGAGTCGAACGCCTTTCAAAATCTTATGCAAATACCGTACCTTGATATCCCAATTCTTCTTCATCCGTATCCATATCTAAATAACGTCTATGGGATTCGGAATTTACTTTCTCGGGTATTTTTCTACGATTGCTTTTCGACGCCTCTAGAGATTTCTGCTTTTCCATTTTGAAGCTGCGTGGTTTAAATATGCTTGGAACGAACGATACCGACTAACGCGCGAAATTTCGTTCCAAAATAGTACAAAGGTAGTTTTGGTTGCTACGACGTTTGTTCAATCGATTTAACATCGCGATATATTCTTACGCATTGGTCAGTCGATATAGTGGATTTATTTCGAGTTATTGTATTTGAAAATTTGTGAAAAATCAAGTGATGTATAATCGCATGATACAAAGCGTAAAGTATGAAAAACCAAGTACTTAAATTAATCAGATATAATTAAGCCAACTAATTTTAAAAGGATCGTACGAAGCATCGATTCGAGTATTACCTCGGATGAGTCGTAATGCATTCCAATAGAAATGCGTATAAAATTATATTATTCTAGATGTAGCCATAAAATATTTAAACTGTTGTCGTGAAAGGTAAACTTTATTGCTTAAAAATTCTTGATTGCTTTTAAATTAGTATCTTGTTGTACCTCCGTATTAGCCCGTGTAAGTCAGCGAGAATTAATATGTATAAAATGTTCAAAATATCGTTTCGCTCGGCTCTTTTTAACGGCATCGAACTTTTTGTCTTTCTAACGATCATTGTTTGAAAAAAATTATACAAATTATAAAATAATACGTCCGATGAATAAACGCTTTTTAAACCACAAAAATGCTGTAATATCTCGGGGAAAAAAAAACACTTTGGTAAAGTGGCCGTTCGTCAGCATTTTTTATCTAGTATTTATTGTGCGAGTTACAACTTTCTATCGTATAAAACTTTGATATAAAACACCTGATTCATCGCTTAATCCCGAAGAATGTATTCGTAAAACAAACTTGACCTAGTCATTTCGATGTCAATGACTTTGAAGATCTTTAATACGAATTTTGACATTTGACTTCAAAGTCGTAAACTATCATCTAATTACAGGTAATAATTCTACTTCTGAATTTGCTTCTTGGAAAAGATTACTACCTTTAGGAATGCGGCGATACTTTAATTCTACGATGATTCGTAAAAAGTGAATTTTAGATAAAAGGTTTACGAGTTTAAATATTTCAATATGCAATCAAGTGTTTTAGTACATATTATGGAATACTCGTAGCGTGCCGATATTTTTTTTCGTGTCGACTCTCGACTACTGTCCAAATTAATTTATTTCGCAAAGTTTCTAAGATATTCTATTAAATTTATTGACTTTACTCGATAATACGAGCCGTTATTTATCGACACTGTGCCTTTCTTGAATCTTTTTTACCATTCGTACACGTGTCAAAACTAATATATGATTATGAAGTGTAATTCTTGCGTATTGTGAGACACCTTAAAAGAGTTTTGTTAAGTATAATAAAACACGAGTATAATCTTACGTACGGACTACCAAATAAGATAAACTTAAGAAAAAAACGAATGAAAATAAATTTTTTCTTATTGTCCCGATGATTATCCCATATTCTGTTTTGATATTTAAAAATATGTATTTATAAACTAATTACTATTTCGATTCGTAAAAAAATGGTTTGGAGAAAAAAACGATTACACTGTTTTATACGCAATATGGATTAGTTACTTAACATTTAATATCAACGATCGTAATAAAATAATATTATAAACATAATTTAAGATATTCGATATACTACTTAATACTTTTTAATTTATAAAATCGTTATTATATTATTCTATTTATTTCTTACTAGTGGATTTAATTAGCGTTCTAAAATATTTCAATATATCCTTGAATAGTTTATTACATTTAATTTTTTCAATCGAGATTCTTATTATACATTGATTATTGTTTTTAAAAGTTTTTACACTTACGCATAATTAAAATATCGAGAGAAATTCAAGCGCATACTTTAAGTTTGTTACAAAAGTTCAAATTATTTGCGCACTTTGTTTTTCTACTTTCTAATTAGCCTTATTAAATAAAGCATATCTTGGGTTTTTTCGATTGATCTTAGCCACGGAAAGAAAGAAGCTGAAAAATGCATAACACGAAAGAGGAGATGTAAAATGTTCGAATACTTGTTGATAGTACGATGGAACTTATAGATAACATCCCTTCCGCGTTGACGCCATAGAATTGATACTTTTTTATTGGTAGATCTTTGTTCTATGTTTGTATATTTTTCTAGTATACTCTTCTATTTTCGTTTCTGCGATGTTCGATCAACTAAGTTCGGTTTGAACTTTCGTAAAAATTTTGATACAATTACCGTTATCGAAATATACGATAATATGACGACCATTATTTCTTTTTAGCCTAAAAATTCATAAAAATAATACGATTTATAACAACATTTTTATCACGGGTATCATTATTATTTTATCAAAAAATTACGTAACTCTAATATCGCAAATGTAAAAATATAAAATATATTTTTTAACTTAATCCACTTAAAAAAAGACATTCGTTGTAGAACATTACAGATGTATTTTCATAATAAATTTTGAAGAAGATGAACGAGTAAATATTTCAAGCAGTTTTGCTCGAAAAGGCTGGATTAAATATTTCAAGAACCATCGCACCTTTCGAACTAAAATATATTTTTTGGTTTTTATTTTTCATCGGTTTATTCTTCGATCGATACATTTAATTAAAATCCATAAAAATCAAAGCTATTTTAAATCAGTTATCGTACAAACGGAATCAACGTTAATAATCGATATTCGACGATCGTACAAGTTCATCTATGAAAATACATTTCGAAGAGTATCGCGAGAGAAAATCTATCGTAAAATATTATAAACGATGCATTATTAAGCGAAACTCAGATTTATAAATGAAAAAGATTGGAAAAGTTTTTACGTTCGCTTCCATTTAAGAAATACAATGTTTCATTCGATAAAAGAACCAAAATGTTTCTTTTCAATAAAAACTTTGTTACAAATAAGAAATACCAGATATCCACTCTTGCCGAACATGTTTTTATAGCGATTATTCAAAAAAAGTCGTTAGCACGAACATAGACTCGTTCATCGATAATACAATGCAATTTGCATAACTTCCGTTACAACCAAGTTTTTCCTCTATCTCGTAAATTCCAAACTCCATATTGAAATTTCTATCTCGATCATAAAATTCAATAAGACATATTTTACGAATGCGGAGGAAAAGCGCTGCGCTTTTATCTCGACAGCCGCACTAGAAATTGTTAAAACTCCCGTTTGGTATTGGTAAGTTTGCAGGTTTTACTCTCCGATATTAATTTCGGATAACCGTAATCTAGGCTATTTAGGATATTTATAAAACGCGCGATTCTTCCGTTCGCCGCTTAGCACCGATGAAATCGGATAATCGTCGATTCAACCAACCCCGGTCTCAACAAATTAACACCGAAGGCAAGATGTTACCATCTTCGGTGGCATCTCCCGACTCTTCAAAGTACGCTGTATCGACTACCGAGATCGCGATGTGTAATCAGGCGCGGGTCAATGCGCAACCGAGACCGAAGCAAATATCCTCGGCGCATTCGAGTGCAGAGTAGCGCTTGACGGAACGATAAAAGCTTAGAAGTAATGTTTCAGTCTTCGTTGGACGTATGATCGGTGAGTACATTTTCCGCATTCGTTTACCCCGTATAATCTAGCTCCAACGCCTATCTTAGGTGGCACGAGTACTTGTACTTAGGTTTGCGTACCGCGGGATTATCAAAGCCTTGTTTTCTTTATTTTTTTTTTTTATCGTTCGGTTCATCTTATTTTACTAGCTTGTTCCGTGTATTCTTGCGATCGTTAACTTCTTCATTAAACTAGTTGCCCGGGGCTTTGGTTCGTCGTAAAATATTGAGTATTATTAGTGCGGTTTGAACGATGTGTGCAAATTTATGGAAATTACGAAATTGCTCGTATATCGTAAGATCGATCGGATTTGCTCGGAAGAAAGTACGAAGAAGAATGGAAGAAAGTCGAAATAAGCGGATGTCAGATTTATAAGTATCTCGTTGTAATTTACACTTACGGTTTAAATTATTCGCAAATTGACGTTTATTCAAAATTTGGATATATCAAATCAATTCGCGTCTCGCGAACGTGGGAAAGCGTTTAATTCTCGAATATTGCAGCGAAGTTTGTTGAACCGCGCGAGAAATCTGCGAGTCGAAGGAACAAATCTTGATATTTTGATTTAAAAAAAAAATAACTCATTTATGCGTTAAAAATATCATTGGAACATTTTGCTTACGTACTTACGTACTTATCAGCTTAAGGATTTTCATCTTACCACGATTCTTATATAAAATGTACGTTTAGAATAAAAAAATATATATATTGTATAATTATCGATAGATTTCAAGGTATGAAAACAAGTTAAACGGTTTTCGTAACAACAGAAATTTATGGTTGATCGCTCGGTGGATTTAATTATAAATTTCCGATTAAATTTTTAACATTTTTAAATCGTCGTGAAATATTTTTCTTAGTTGGGTATTGACATAAATATATTTTATAAAAAAAAGAATTATAAATAAGTTATCGAATAGAATCTTTATTATTACAAAGTTTATATATGACCAATAATTCTTGTAATCGTTAATGATATTTAGTTTCGATTACAACAAATTAACGATAGCAATTTAATTTATAATTGTTTATATAATTAGTATTTTCGTTAATTCTTTTAATTTACTTTATTTATTAATAATATTTAATTTATTATTTTATTTTTATTATGATTAATCTTCTTTAAACAATATGATAATTACGAGAAATGCCGTCGCATCTTACGATAATTTAAGTTACTCGACTCTTGCGTGTATGTGTGACCTTAATTCGACTATATTTTTTTAATAAAAGAAATTACGTATAAACGAAGAGTTGTTGTTACGAGTAAAAAAGCTAATCGTTATATGATGATCTTTTTCTGATTATAATTAACTTTAATCTTCGAGAGAACATTTATTCAAACTGATTTCATAATTTAAATTTTTTAAATAAATTAAAATTTCACCTGTATTAAGTATTCAGATATCAAATTCATATTTAAATAATAATATATATTTTTTATGATAATTCCATGTTATTTCAATATATATGTTATATGATAAAAATACCGAGGATGGAAAATTAATGATACCGAAATATTGGAGTATATATTTTTAATGAATCGTCGGCAATCATTTTTAAATAAATAATATATTTTCATTTAGATACACTTTAATGATATACTTCGAAGCAATTTAATGTTTAAATAATATTGGAATAAAATTTTATGCGATATTTATTTAAATTGAAGTAAAATATACTTTAATTGTTAAATTTTTAATTTACGAAAATACAATCTAAATTTTATGGAATAAAAGTTGTAAAATTTTTATGTAATACTCATAAACATTATAATCTTGTTCGATTAAAATAAACTGATTGTAGTTTATGATTATATAAATAGTTTTCTTTTCGAATATTTCTTGCTGATATTTTGAAAGCTCTAATCTAAAATTTTTACTTTAAACAAAGGTAAAACACAAAATGTTTAGACATATACTTTTAACTAATTGTTTTAATAATTTCAAATTTGAATATGACATACATATGATAACTTTCCTAGTTAATATTAAAAAGCGAATAATAAAATTTGCTAATTATAGATTGCATACAAAGATAATTATAAATTTAATTTTACGGTTTATGTTATTAAAAATACATCAAATATAAAATTTATACAAATATTATAAAATGAGAAACAGAATTTATAAAGTTTTATAATTTTATTTTACAATAACAAAAAAAAGCTGTAAAAAATGATTATTAATACTATTAGTTCAATTTTTGCCTTTTATAATAAAATGAAATAACTTTAAATATGTGTTATGTAACGATGCATAAATAAATAATTTTTTTAAATTATTATAAAAATTATTTATTCATGAATTTAATAGTTATTTAATCACAAGATGAATACTAATACTTTCGCTAATTTCTATTATTTTATTACGTTGTTATGTATTATAATCTTCTAAATAAAAATAAGCTATTTCAAATATAAAAATTTGTTTACAATAAATTATATATCAAAGATCGAATATTGCAATTATTTTAATAATTAGTTTTATTATTTTTATACTTTTGTGTAGAAAGTCATGTGATTTCAAATCGTCCAAAAATCTTCCAAATCTTATTAAGATTTTAATATTGCACTTACATTAATGTGGCACTAATCAGAAAGTCTGGAAGCTCCCTTCATCCGATTCTACGTATGCATCTCGTAAAATGCACATCTGATATATATTAAGACGCGAACATTCTGTTTCCAGATGTTAAGGATCTTATTATTCTTGATAAAATTGAGTTATATTTAGAAGTTTATATTTCATTCGTTATTATTACCTTACAAGAAAAAATGGCATCGAGCGGTAGATTTTTAATATTTAATTTTAATAATTATTTAATTTATTAATTATGTAATATATATCAGATTGATTATAGCACTTTCAAGCCATGGATTTACCGAATATGGTAATATGCAAAATTCTAAGCTTAATATCAGTGTTAGTTGTAACATTAGTTGTAAATGAATGTGTTAAGTATTTCTATGATCAAAATAGTTTCTCATTTTACATGGTATTTAATTTTACGATAAATACGCAAAATTCACGGTTAACAATAAATTTATAGTTTCGCTTCAACTATAAAAAGATAAAGTTTTTTGAAGAAAGATTTTTAAAAGTGTGACATTTTTTGTAATTAATTAAAATTTGTAAGAATTAAATAACTTGAATAACAATTTAAAAATTTCTTAAAAGAAAGCAATAGATAAAAAATTTTAATACAGTAGTAAAATTGAGTTTGACGCTTCGTCTATGCGTAATAAACCAAATTTATATCGTAATCACATTTGCATCGTTGATTGTTTCGCAAATATACAATTTACTCTTTTCACACATTACATTAATTTAAACAAAAAATAAACGTTTCAAGATGTATTTACCTTGTATCTTTTATTTCATTCTATATTTAGCAATGGAACGTTGAGTATTTTTATTATTAAACCGGTAGGCAACTATTAATTGCTAACCAAATAATTACTTATTCATAGTTTGTAATATTTAATTCCGAATTAAAAGTGCAGTTGTATACTTTTCTCGTAATCGCTGCATTCGTCCCGATAAGAGAATGCGAGATAAGAAAATCTCAGGGTATAGTTAACTAAAGATAAGCCTGTGTCACAAGGTATATTCATATTAGAGAATTAGCGAATTTTAAGGAATTGCATTAATTATTTTTTGTTTATAATTTTGAATTCGAATATTTTGCATACCTTTATATAGGTGGCGTTCTTTAAGGACTACTGCCTTTATAACATATTAATGTTTAAGTGACACGTGTTTTAACAAAATACTGCAATAGTGTAAAGTACCGGATACTCGAATCATCGATCGTTTCTTAATGGTAAATCGGTGAAAACAGTTTTTAATAAGTCGATTATTTATCATTACAAAAATAATGAAATTCAGTTTTACAAAAGAGGTAGTATTTTTTTTAGAATGTTATTATTATATTTTGCAAGGGAACATGCAATTATACATTCACGTATTTCTCATTAGGACAGTAAATATCATTTGCTTTTGTTTACTTTATATCGAAGGATCAACGATAAAATATAAACTGTATTGTGATGATTAATTTTAATATTTACAGAGATAAATTAAAATGTCGGTACAATCATTTATTGGTCCTGTAATTTATAGTATAAAATCAGGAACATTGTTTATTCATGAAAATGTTCAATTGGATATTATAAATGGAGTGGTAAGATTCTTCAAATTTAAGAATTTACAATGGCTTTAAAACTTTATAAAATAACAACACCTTTAATTTATAGATATCTAAAGTTACTTATAATCCAACTATAAATGCTGAAAACGATAACGTAAAGATTCTAAAGGAAGGTCAATTCTTCGTTCCTGGATTCATCGATGGACATATCCATGCTGTTCAAGCACCAAATATTGGCCTCGGTTACGATAAATCTTTACTCGATTGGCTTCAATTCTATACCTTTCCGCTCGAAAAAAAATACACGGATCTGAAATTTGCGGACAAAGTTTTTGATGCCGTCGTGGTAAGCAAAAGACGATATTTTTATAAAACAATCGTCGAATAAGTTCATTACCAAATAAAATATCGTAGAAGAAAACTTTACAAATGGGAACCACCACAGCCTGTTACTTTGCTTCTTTATCCAAAGAAGCAGCTTTGATCCTCGCTAAAAAAGCTGCAATGTACGGGCAACGAGCGCTGGTTGGTAAAGTCAGTATGAACAATCCTCAAACCGATTATTGCGAAAGCTTGGAACTTTCTATAGAAGAAACTAAAGCATTCATCGAAGGTGTTCAAAATATTTGTGTAAGTGTTACGAATACTACAGTAAGGTTTAAAATCATTGAAATATTATATTTTAACAGATTTAATTTAAACTAATTATTTCTATAAATAATAGAGTCCTTTGGTTCAACCAATTATAACACCCAGATTTGCGTTAAGCTGTGATATGAAATTAATGAAAGAATTAGGTGATATAGCGAAAGAAAAAGAAGTGTGTATACAGGTGAGAGTACATATTTTATTTTTATAAATAAATTGGTTTTTTCAACGTTAATTTTTTATCCTACTTGTAGACACATATCTGTGAAACTCAAGAAGAAATAGAAGAGGTAAGACTTCGGTTTCCTCAGTGCTCGTCCTATTCTTCGGTTTACGACACAGCAGGCTTACTAACAAATAAGGTTTGTATTTCATTTTTATCGATACATTACATTTTAAAAATATAATGTTTTCAATTGCATTTTAGACGATATTAGCTCACGGTGTTCATTTAACCGATACCGATTACAAACTTATTAGGGCACGAAAATCCGCTATTATTCACTGTCCAACTTCAAACACTTGTTTAAAAAGTGGTCTTTGCGACGTACGTGGATTGCAAGCAGCAAATATTAAAGTTGGATTGGGAACGGGTAATATATAAATCATTGCAGTTGTAACGCAATTAATTCGCAATTAATTCGATTAAAAGTAATTTGTTATGAAATATGGAAAACAAATTCTAAGAATTATAATTTGCCATTTTCAGATGTTTCCGGTGGTAATACAATGTCTATATTAAATATTATGAGAGAAGCTCTTCAAACTTCCATTCATTTGTCATTTTCGAAATCAAATTACAAACCACTCGATTATAAAGAAGTTTTTCATTTGGCTACTCTCGGAGGAGCTGAAGGTACGTTAAAATTATGCGAATACTTGTATTAAATTATACTATTATTTCAACATAGATGGTAATATTATCGTATGTTTAATTTTGATAGCTCTGTCTATGAGCGATAAGCTCGGAAATTTAGTAGAAGGAAAACAGTTTGATGCTTTGGTAATCGATTTATCAGTTTCTGGAGCAATGTTAGAAAATTTACAGGAGTATTCTCTCGAACAACAGCTGCAAAGATTTATTTATTGCGGCGACGATCGCAACATAGTAGAAGTGTATGTTGCGGGTCAACGAGTTGTGTAAATTTATGAAAAATAATTTATAAGAAAAATTACAAATTATAAGAATAAATCATTTATTTATAAAAGTGAATAACAATTTTAACCATAAAGTACGTTTAAACAAGGAAATTAAAGGAAAGTTTCATGCTCTTGTCCAAATTGGATCGTTAAGTTTTGCTTCCTTATTAATATATTGCTTAAAATTAATGTTGTTCTTGCTCTAAAAACGCTCGAATACTTCTTTCACACTGTTCGTATACTTTGTAAAAACCAGCGTTATCATTATCCTATCGTAATATAATTTTTTGATTAATTTATTGTAAAGAGACGGTATTTAAGACTTTTGGCTCACTTACATAATATGGATCTCTTATAATAAGTTCTCTTTCGGGATCGTATTTTCCAAGTAGTTCGATCTTGGCTTTACTTCCTCCGGGCTTTTTTCTATTGAGTTCTTCGATATTATCGTCGTCCATCCCAAAGATCCAATCGAACCTTTTAAAATCATCTGATTTTATCTACAAATAAATGTAAGTTTAAACAAGTAAAAATAATAATAACAGCTGTTACTAATTTATGCGAATTACTTACCGTTTTTGCCGTATGATTATAATCGTTGATTCCCTTATTTTTCAATGTTTCTCTGGCTCGTCGGTCGGCGCTTTTTCCAGTGTGATACCCTATTAAAGCTGCACTGTCGACTTCCCAGACATCTTCGAGGTTCTTTTCTTTGATGATCTTTGCAAATACTGCAGCTGCGATCGGAGAGCGGCAAATATTTCCTGCGAGCGCAATAAAATTAAATTATATAAAAGATGAAATTCTTATAAAAAGTAGTCTCTACGAATATATTTTTAATATCGCTTGAAAACAGCTTTGATCAGTCTACAATATCAGTGAATATAAAAACATTAAACTATTAAGCTAAAGGAAAATAAGCACCTAAACAAATCATGAGTACTCGTTTTTTCTCTGTCATGTTTTTAATATTTTATAAATTCTTGTCTTAATCGTTTAAGAAAATGTATCAAACACTATCTGCACATAAATATAAAAGTACTGATAAAGTATGTTTTACAAAATATGTGAAACGAGAAATATACATTTGTTGCGAAAATTAATTAATCGATAAATTTAATATATAATCAATGGAATATATTATTTATTTCACAATCGGAAAAAAGATAAGGGATTAATATGCTAGAAAAACACCGGAAGAAAACAAAAACCGGTACAATTTATGCAGTGTTGCCAAAAGAATTCAATCCGACTATTCGAGTCTGCGCAAATTATTCACGATCGTTGATCCACGCGTTCGCGGACAATATGAAATTTAAAATTGATCGATCGATCGACCGAATCATTATAGGGTTTAAATATCGATACTTATGTATCGTTAATACTGCAACGAGTTAATTAATTTTTCTTACTAAAGGAAATTGACGACAAATAAAGAACTTAAGAAATTATAAAATAGTAAAATTATATTATAAACATTAATTATCTAATATTTAATCGTGAAAGAAACTTACTAATAAAAGATGTTGGTTATTATTGGTCCTATCGTCAATTTTAATCATTCACGTTGAATCTTTAAATAATAATAATAAATACGGTTGATTTTAAAAAAGTTTCTTATCACAATTATTACAGACTTTTGAGAAATTGTGATATATTTAATAGAGTGTAATCCATTGAAATTGAGATTTCAATAGAGTAATATATTTTACAAGTTAATATCCGATCGAGTATATCGGTCATATCGAATAAAAGTATTCGTTTAAGGAAACATAATTCCTTTCTTTAATTTCTTTTATATCGACTATCAATATCGGTAAGATTTGAAGCTAGAAACATTTTTAGTTAAAAAAACAAAAAAATAATAACATAGATTATTAATTTATTATATTCATTCTGTTTTTCGATAGTACAAAATATTTGTACGTATAGAAGAAGTTGCAACATTTTAAAAGTCTAATGTCATAGTATTGGATATTAGTTTTGTACCGACGCAATAAATCGCAGGAATAAATCTTGTAAATGCGATAATCGAATAAATCAAAGATATTTAAAAATGTACACGACAAAGTTGTTTTTAAGACAATAAATTAATCTTGCGTTAAAAGTTGAACACTGGTCTGTGACTTGTTCGACTCAACGATTAATTCATTTTAAAACAACAAACTATCTCGATGGAAAAAAAGCCACCGATTCATATCTCCCTTTTTAAAAACGTAAAGCCGAGACAGAAATGGAAATAAAATCTTTGAGCAACTGGACATAATATCATCGCATTTTGAAACAATATCAGCGGACACGAGATTCTTTCAAAATTTTACAACGGATCCTTTTTGGTTCAGGTATTTGTACATTCGCGCATTGTTTTCGGTATACGAGTATCTAAATATCAGTTCACGTGTACATGCATAATGCATCTATCTGAAATTTAAGTCCACGCGAACGTGTTCGGTTGCATTTACCTGCGCATGCACTCTAGTGTTTTAAGTTACGCCCTCCAGGCCAGTTTTATGAAGCAGCCGAGCCGTACGCAAATCGGCGATGGGGACATCTGTTCAAGCTCGCAGGTAACGCAGTAAACCTGCGATCGGTGCACATTTCGCTGGGAATTTATGGTTTCGAGGAAAGCCTTAATAGAAAAGCAAGAACGAGTGCCGTAATTTTACATCTCGGAGCGACATCGGTAAGAAATTTCGATCGATTTTCCTTACCGATTTATCTTGCGTTCTTCTTGGCCTTTTCGATCGCGTTTCAGTGCCAATATTTTGCAGACTCACGCGTGTAAATCGATGTTGTTGCTACCGGATCAAAGTTAACTAATAATAGTGTGTTTTTCGATCGAGAGGTCGAACAGCTGTTTCAAAAATATTTTTTCTAACGCCCACCGTTTTTTCCTCCCTTTTTTTTTATAATTCGCGTTCCGATAATTTCACGGCCGGTTTAAAATTTAAGCGCGAGAACTGACGAATATATTTTTTATTCAAAAATACGCGAAGGTAACGTTGTAAACTGCATCCAGTGATAATACGAATTTGCAATTTGTTACACCGCGTTTGCTTCGGTCTATTAGAAGGTCGTTCCGAAATTCTTCGTTCTAAATATTACTGTACGTTGTAAATAAAATGTTGGTATTATAAAACAAAATTGCTTTTTTTAAGAAAATGTTTTCACAATTAAAATACTATAAATATCGTTGTTGCTGCGTAAATGATTAAATTTAGATAAGATAGTTGCTCGTTAAGTTTTATACTATACGTATAAGATAATTTATGTATAATAACGTATTTTAAATAATTATTCCAACGTTTATGTTATCGCTTATCGAATCAAAATAATACATTATTTTTACGTGCCTTTATTTATATTGTCTACGACTATTATTATCACTACAAAAGTATAATAATTTTTAAATATATTATACGGTACAATTCTATATAAATTCAACTAAATTTCGACGGTCTAATTCGTACTTTGATACTTAATCCATTTACTAGTTGCACTTAGTTTTTTCTCCCCGGTTGTATCGGCACTTTCCACGCTTCTTTTACCGATTAAGAACTAATAAAAATTTATAAAATCGACATCTCCGGCTTATTCATTCAATCTCCAGCCTTTTAAAATATAAAGTTAAATAACATTTTTAATTTAATCCATTCGTAATCTTAAGCTGTCGGACTCTGTTTTACTATTTGCGCAAAGACATTTCGATTTCTCCTTTTTAAATCGCATTTCGATAAGCACTCTTATGATGAAAAATTGTGATTCGTTATTCGTAAGCGACCGATGCAAAGTTTAAACATCGATGTTACAAGAATATCGTTGTTTCGAATCAAATTAAATCGCTAGCTTTATAATTACTCATTTCTCACGTTGCTTAAAATATTTCTCTTCGTTTCTAATCCTTTTAGGATGCACGGATGCTTTCGTTTCTCAAGGTATCATCGAGGCCTGATAATCACGTCGACGAGCCATCGGGAAAAGTTTGGAATTTTTTTCTTGCGACTCTTCGTTTGCTGAAAACATCGAATGCAAGTGAGGTACCTTAAAAAATATCCAATGATCGTAAACTCTATTTACGCAAATTACTATGGAAAAATGAAAATGAGAAGACTTTCTAAGCTTTTCTATATATATGCATGGAAAAATAGTTGATTATATCGTTACACATGTTTGCAAAAAACTCGTGGTTTTATGTAACGAATAGAGAAATATTTTTGTAAAAATTTTTGGAATTTTTCAGCATTTTTCATTACTCGAATTCGATCGTGGACGAAGTATTAATATAATATACGATTTATTAATTCGTACAAATATAGAAGCAAAGTCGAAAATTTTAAAGAAACTAGATATAATGTAATGTACGTTGAGGAAAGAGTAAAAAAGATACAATTTTTTTCATTTGATTATATGCATGCATAGTTATGTAAATTGTTATTTGGATTATTGGGCTTTAAATAAATAAGCTTTTTTATAAGTAAGAGGATAAATATAGAATACAAATTGTCGATATATAACGTTTGTTGAAAAGGAGGAAATATTTAGTTTTCCATAAACAACTTTATATAAAGATATTTTTTTTATTGACCTATAAATTATGATGTAAGAGTTTTTTTTAACAGATCGATCGGTGTTTTCTAAATTTCAGATTCAATCGAACTCTTTACCTTTGTTCTTATCCACGTTTCTATCAATTATAGTTTTTATTCAAGATATTCTTATTAAAGCGTTACAGTTTTTTTTCTTTAATTTCCGAAACGGCCTTAATAAATTTTTAATCCGTACAATTTTACAATGTACATACTTTTCAATAATTCTCCAGAACTAAAAGTTAATAATGCAGACTTGAACCACACGTGCGAAGTATGAAGAAAAATATTAAGATTCAAAATAAGTTTCATTTTAAATACGCTTTCTCTTTTTCCATTCGTTTCCAAAGCCAAACACGTATAAGTTTTATAAAGTATTATATGTGTAATATTTTCATGTAGAAATTTCAACTAACTTTCCCAAACAGAATTGTTACAGTACTCATAAAAATATATCGTGCAAAATAATTCTTGGTAACTATCTTTGAGGATAAGCTCAAAAATTATTATTTTTTCTTTTTTCAAGTTTGTTCATCGTTCAATTTAGTTTTTTCGAATAAAGCTTTTGCGAAACTTTTGGATATACGATTATTATTTTTTTTTTAGACAATATTTTTGCGTCGATCGCAATTTTTTATTTGCGTTATTTAACATCATTACCGATAATTATATTTAATTTTATTTTCAGCTTAAAAAAATAAAAGGAAAATATATATATTTACGAGTCACTTAAACATTATATCTGTATAAATTAATCAAATTTAAACTCTATACTTTGGCAAACTCAAACGTACTCGAACAGTTTTTTTTTAATATTTTTTATTTTAAATAAATAACTGAATAAATAAGTAATTGTGATTGCGCGTGGGAAATTATTTTAAAACATACATGAAAATAAATACTTAAAGATAAAATTATTTTTAAGTTATAAAATAAAATTCATGATTAATTTGTTTATTATAATGAATAAAGATTAGCAGATAATTACCGGTCAGTTAATAGATTTGTTTTGCAACAAAATCGTTTTTTAAAATACAATTTTTAATTTTTCAAATTAACGTCATATTTTACTAGTCATTGTTATTAATCATAAACATAACTATCAATTTTTAAGATGTGCTTCGACGCTTTGACTATAAACTGTAATTAAAAACAAAGTCATACATCTCGCGTATAAAAACATCCGATGATTCAGATTCAGTTGTGCATTTATTAATATTGAATTTTTAATTTCAACATTCAAATATAAAATCTTCGATGGAATTAAATTTTGATAATATACTTTGTTTTTAACTAAAAATTGTTTACAATATTGTCGTGTACTAAATTCTTGGATATATTATTTTAGATAAGTCATAAATTTTTTATCGTAGACGTTGGTTTAATTAAAAAAAATGAAGTAAAATATCATTAAGCTCAAGTTTCGATAAATACTGAACTCTTTTCTCATAATATCGCAATTGACGTACAAATATTTATATGCAAAATTCAGAGTAATTATAATGATTAAATTTTACAATTCAAAAAAATAACGTCATTCAAGAATCCAGGTAACTTTTTATATAATTTATCGTGTAATATTACATAATAAATTTTGCATGATCTTCCGTAAGAATTTATGAACTATTTTCGGTAAGATTTCATCCGACTTTAAACAGATGCATCAACTGTGCCAATTCTTTAATGATGTACTATTAATTCACAGTCAGAATTTGAGATAAGTTTGGCATCTGTAATATAAAAAATGCCATTAACTTCGAAAAAATAAAGAATTTTTCTAATATGACTATTAATTCCTAACTTCATAATAAAAATATTGCACAGGTTATTTATTCTAATACTACAACGATAAAACTGTAGTATTTAAATAATTTTAAGATTTCTGTCAATTTTTATAATATAAATTTTATTATTTTTTAAACTGTATCATTATAATTATCAATATTAGCTTTAAATATTTTTATTTTTGACCATAAAAAATAAAAAAGTCTTAATTAGTTTATTTACTGATATCATAAAATGTTTACGGTTAATACTGTATTTTATTACAAATGAGTATTATTTCATTAAAAAATTATTCAAATATTTTTTCATTGTAAAATTCTAATAATTAGTTTGGTTAAGTTTTAAAATAAATACTCATCGATTGATTACAATAAAAATGTATTACTGAATTATTCAATATTTTTATTTAATATATTTTTACGAAAAAGGAATAGCTTTAAATATCAAGAACAAATGTGAAATTATATTTATTTTGATGTAAATTTTTATAACTACATTTCAATCATTTTACTTTAAATGTTTTAATTTTGAATAGAGTTGAGATGATATTCGACATTTATAATTTTTGTAAATGTAATTTCACGTAATGTAGATATTTTTTTAAATTGAACATTCTCATAAAACATATTTTCAACTTACGGAATTCAATTGTTGAATAAGGATACTTTATTTTCCTGTTTTTATAACGTGCAATTATTAAATTTGATTTCCAAATATTTCCAGTTTATCCATTTTTCACTCGTGTATTGTTTTACTTTTGTTTGAATCATTTACTTTAGACGATGATGTAAAAGTTGAAAATGTGTAAATTTATCGTGTTTCTTTCGTACTATAAATGTTGAAGATTAAAACATAAATTATTACATTCCCATCAGTTTTTAAATTCAAAATTACAAACAAGACTAAAGTAAAAGGCTCCAACTTTTAATAAGAAATTGGTTTTTGTAGGTTAATTTTCATTTATTTTTCAACACAATCATCATCGAATCAAAATTTTGTCCGTTTGATACATCGAATTATCCAACTCCAATTGAAAATAACCTTCCACAGCAATTATAACTTTATTACCGTTAAAAAAAATTTTACCCTCAAGCGATTCTTCGATACTAAGAAATAGATGATAGTCGTTTGGAGAATAAATCAGGTGAGCACAGAGTACTGAAGTAATTCGAACTTAAATTCATTAATTTTTGTCATTGTAGCGATTACTGACAGCTGTCGCATTATTATCCTGAAAACGCAATGATCGACGATGTGTAATAATAAAGTCATGTAATACTCTTTGTTTATCTTCTTTTAAGATAATCCGTGAAAATCTTTGCACTTGTGCAAAAAAAAAAATTCGCGATAACCTTATTATTGTTTTGGTTTTTACTTTATTCAATTCATTTTTTTGGTTTCTTTTTATCATAGCAGATAACAACGAAGACAGATTTAATCACCTAATTAATCAAAAATTTTCTTTTTATCGAAGCGACGAGCTCAACAATTTTCTTTCGGAACGTCTTTTAAACGATATAATTAGTCCGGAACGAGTTAAGATATTCGTGTCAAAATTACAAACCTAACGTGCGACTAAATCTATATGAACAATATTTAAAAATTTCTATGCTTATCATTCGATGATATTTAATAATTATTTTATATATTTTCATACATTTTGCCATAGTTGATTTAAAAAAGATGCTTAACTTGAGATTTATTACAAATTTTGGTCCCATCTAAATTAAATTCAATGAAGAAGGAGACTGTCGATGTAAATTTGTTACACTAATTCCATTGAAGCCTTTTATAAAAGAAAGTATTCGATCGAAGTGTAAATTTCAAAGAAAGTACGGATCGTTTATTTTTATGGACCGGCAAACCGATATTAAATAATGCAACATCTTCAAACAGTCTAAACTTTTTATGGTGATCCAATGAAGAATAAAATTATGCAACCTGATAAAAAAGTAAGCGTGTAGTTACTATTTTTACGATGAGTTTATCACTTATCGTTCTATCATCCAAATTTACCATAACTCTTTATTAAATACTTCTTTTAAAACACATATTTATAGTTTATTTTGGGTGTTATTATCGTCGTTAAACTTATTATACGAACTAGATTACGTTGTTGTTTAATTAATAATTATATTGTAAAGAAAGATTATTAGCTTTTTTATTATACTTAGAACGATTGAAATTTAAGGAATTATTGTAATTAATAATTAACTACTGCGATTAAAAGCGATTGCAAGTATTATTAGAATTTTAAAACCATGTAACTTTTAATGGTTTCAAACGAATATCGATAACGACCTAAAAGAAATATTATTTATTCTTTTACGAAATTAATACCCAACGTGTAGTAATTTATATCCAAATTGAGCGTATACAAGATAAAACTCATATTTGTTATTCTTGTTACCAGAAATAAATTTGTTTTAATCACTCGACGCAAAACCACACGAAAGCTAATAATAATACAAAAAATGAAATTTTTTCAGTGTATACGTTTCGGCACAACACATCGCGCAGATGACGATAATATCTGTAACAGGTAAGTTGACGAATGATCAGTTTGGAAGTAACTTACCAAGAAAAAAACTGTATTATCCAGAATCAACGAGTACTAAATAAGAAAAATAACGAAGGATCGATCAATATTGTAACGTAAATGTAACGCGAGCTTTACAAATACGCGAGAAAAGGTTGACGATTAGAGAGGAAAATATTGATATACATGTTTTATGTATACGCACAACATTGCGCGTAGTAAATAAGACAGACACATGCACACACATGCACACACACGCGCTCAGGGAGAGTCGCATGCACACGTAGACGCAGACGCCCGCGTAAAAAGTAGCAGACAGTGAAACAGACAGACACGTACGCGTAGGAGAACAAGTATTGCGCAGGCGCAGTATAATAATCGGTGTTTTCTCTTGGCTGTTGCTTCAATACCTAAAATTCGCGGTGGATCTATACCTATATACCTGGAATATCTATACCAATGCGAAAATTGTTCGTAGTTTTCTCGCTCAGTGGCGCGGATGCGGCTGATCGTCGAGAGCGACGACAGCAATGAGCGGAGAGGATTCACGGAGAGAAACATACGACTGTGTCTCTCTCTCTCGCCTCTCTTGCCTCGATCGTGGTATAATGGTACGGGGAGAAAATGAAGAGGAATCGTCGTTATCCCTCCAGCCGATCGTGAAGAGGATCGAGGAGGCGCCGGTCAACGGGAACCGACAACAAACAGCTGCGACGACGTCTTCGGGCTGCTCGATGACGTCCTTGAAGAACGGCAACAGCAGCGCAGACGTCGTCGCGAAGGACAACAACAATGCAAGCCCCTCTTGGGACAGTCTGCCCAGTGTCGTACTCCTCGAGATCTTCTCCTATCTACCCCAAGAAAGTCGAATTCAAGCCTCGCAAGTAATTTACATTCTCGAGTACACTTTCATTGATTTAGCCCGTTTGTCCTACTCTACCCTCCATCCAATTTCTCCACTCTCTGGTTCTCACCCAGAGAGCGTTCGGATTATATCTATATTATGTCGTTCATCTTTCCGTCTCATTTTCCGTTCTCTCCTTCGCGCTCGCGAACGTAAATGTCATTTCGTTTACTTGCCATCGTCGTCGTAATCGTCATCGTTGTAATCTAATTATTTTGTTTTTCGCGTTGCTCTTGATTCTGATATTTTTTTCTTTTTTCTGATTTTTTTTTTTTGTAACATTTTTAATGCGAACGTTGCCACTTGTATCGATATTGTAATTTACGTAAGCGATGGGAGTACTGTTTATTTTTTGTATTCCATATTAAGGTATGCAGACATTGGAGGTACGCTTTGTTTCATCCAAGTTTCTGGAAGAAAATCACGTTCACTCTAATGGACAACGACAGTATTTTATGGTCAAGGTTAATCAACTTTCTATCGACTTATCATTATTTTATTTTGCTAACCGACGATAGAATCCGTCAGCGCTGAGATTAATTTTTTTTGCAGGTGTTTGTCGAGTTGGTTTAAATTCAGCGTACAAGAAGTAACGATTCGTTGCGAATCGGCCAATAATTATGTAAGAGAGGCGTTATTCGTTTTAAAAAAATTGAGCCGCAACAGGCAACTTCGAAAAGTACTTTTAGAACCTATTAGATGTATATTCGAATATCCTACTCAAGAGGTTAATAGTAAGAAATTGTTGAAACAACTGTTGAATATAGTGGAAACTTCTAATTGTCTGGAAACGCTGAGTCTGGGTTGCATCGAAGAGTTGACGGAAGATCTGACGTTAATTTTGGAACCCCTTAAGCATAATCACGCCAATCGTTTAACTCATTTGTGTTTGGCCTCCATCAAAGATGATCCCGAACATTATAATTTCCTGGAATTGGATTATTCATTGTTTAATAGCTTCGTAAGACTCTCCACGTTAACTATAGACTACGATCATTTTAGCGATGATTTGCTTCAGGCATTGAACAGCGGAACGATGAAAAGATTAGTTATACACGTGCACGGTTGGAACGGGGAGCACGTCGGAACGAGCAATAGCGCTTGGATGGCATTTCTTCGAAAAAAGTGAGATACTTATTATAATTTAAGGCTTTTAACGTAAGTCTGCGAACGATATTTTATCCGGTCGACTAATACTCGTTTAACGTACGATTTCAGTCCTCGATGCGAATTACGTCTTAACCTTATTCACTCCTACAACGCGGTACGAGTATTGCACACCGAAATTTTACAATCAACGATGCCTTTGACTCACTTAAAAGTACTATTTTGCGAAAGTGTCAACGTTAGAGCACTTCAACAAATTTACAATTGGTATTCGGATACGCTAAAATCTCTCATTTGGATAGATTCGTTTAATTCTCAAAGAAATCCTTTTACTTCTGTTTATCATTTCGGCGATATACTCAAGTAAGTTAATTTTAAAAACAAATTGTAAATTTGCGAATCGAACATTTTTAACGAATACTTTCATTTCTTTTTTACAGTCCCGATCCTCTAGTATTAGCTGCATGGAGATGTAAAAATTTGAGCGAAATTGTGTTCATAGGACATAAATATTTTGCAAATAATTTGGCTGCTATCGTTCGTTTGAGGCATAATATGTTGAAAAGATTAGAGTTTGCCGAGAGTGACATCGTCGACGAAGAGTCTTGGTCCGAACGCGAGGCGATTATAGATGTAAATACAACGTTGATTTTACGAACGACGAATTAAACTCGTTGCAATTATCGTTGAATGAGCATTGATTTTTACATTTTGCAGGAAGTTAAAGACGTGATGGGTAAACAGTGGAAACTTTTGAGCGACCAAGAGCTTCCAAAAGTTGTGATCAATCCTCTGAGCGGCGACAGTAGAGAAGTAATAATGCCAATGGTTCTTCGGGATCTAAAGTAATTTGTGTCCAAGAAAATTTTAAAATTTAAGCAACCTAACTCGAATACCATCCATCGTCGATAGTCCTTTCTTATGGATGAAACTTATTCTCAGAAGTATGAGCGTAATATTATGTTAGGTCATACGTCACGTTCTTATGTTTTTCTATGGATATATTTTTAAGCGAAACATGCAATTTTTTTTTAATTAATTTTAAGTGAAATCACCTTGAGAATGTTACGTTGTATATTTCTGAGGCTTAGATGTAATAGTCCGAAATATATTCTTTAGCAAGTACACTTGCGACGAGAATCAGCCATCCATATTTTAATAAAGCTGCAGTTATCTATACGGTGTTCTGAAAAAATTCGTGTCCGTTATTTTTTCAGTGGAAGTATCGCAAGGAAAATTTCATAATGATAATGAAAACAGAGATAAACCGTTGTATATACTATTCGACGAGCTATCCTTTTCCTCGATGAGTCTACCATGAGAAAACGTTGATATGAAACGATAAAGCAATGAAAAAATGATAAAAAAATGTACATCTGTGGACTACGAGACTAAGGCAGTCTTTCGTGACACGAACCCAGAATGCAGGGTAAACAAAATGTGAGATTGGATGGTACCACGTAGCAAAGAAAGGAGCGCAACATAGATTCGTCGAGGGATAGGTGAGAAGAAAAACATCGGGACTTGATTCAAGTTCAGCGATATAGCCAGAAAATGTTGCGAGTATTTTTCCATTGGGATGGGAATTTAGTTTACAGCGTTGATGAAAAACAAGCGGAGTAGAAGTTGAAGGGAAGACGTAGTTGGTGCAAACGAAGACGATCCAGAAACAATCACCGGTAACTTCCGATATCACGATTGGATGCTTCGAACGGTGGCATCCGATTTTCTACATTGCACGAGATGTATCGTTTCGCCATTAACGTATGCCATGTATCCCAGTTTTATCTACGCGAGGAACGATCAACGCCGTAATCTGAGCCCGTGTCCAACGATTTCTGCTCTAATTTACATTTGCTTCGATGTACAACTTAACATAAAAAATTTGTCATCCGATTCTTTACGTGCTTTTCCAAATAAACAAGCTTAGATAAGATTAAAATAGATTGTAGGTAGAAGGAAAGTGTTAAGCGCAATGTTAAAAAAAGACATCGCAATGCCAAGAATGGGCAAATATTTTACAAGAATAGCGCGAGTAATAAAGAAAATAATTGCGCCAAGCTCGACATCAACCTCGACGAAAGCATATGTAATTATCGAGCGATCCGAGGTTATTTTTAATACCAAAACCAATCGGACGCCTTAGCATAAGAAGAAGCATCTTGATGTGCATATACGCTGTGATTACGTTAGGATTGAGCACTTCCAACGGTTGGACGACTTTTAATAAATGCTCCTAAGATTATGTTCTCTAGCGAAGAGCATCGAGAAGAAATTCGAACACGAGATAACCTATATCTAAAAGAGTTTAGTCACTAACTGATATAAATGTATATGTATGTATCTAATAGCTTTCGAATTTTAAAACGTCAAGTCTACTGCGGCACGTGTCTTCATTTTCGTTTGTACGCGTGATAACGACAAACGCTGAAAACCTTTAAATCAATCAAAAAACTGAAAGGTACAAAAGTAGAATAGTTTTATCAAGATATAAGAACAAACTATCGAAAGGTCGTCGAACACATGTACAGTTTATTGATTCGAAGCGTTTATTGACTCCTTGTGTAATTATCGATCTTTATCATTGTCGCGTACAATTGACGCGTGCATGATCCAACACACCGACACGTACACGCACGCGAGCACACACCCACACCAACACTAGTACACGCTAGTACACACACCCATCATATATATATATATATATCTCGGTTTATAGCTACTTACACCGAAATAATTTTTTTTACGTGATTATGCGTTTTTTAATTTGAAAGCCTACGCGCAAAACTTAGAGTTTATATAGTAAGTTAAAGTAAAAGTTCACTTGCGACGTTTGAAATTGTCTTGACGCGATCGTTGGCTCTTTCGTGAACGAAAGAGAAATATCATCGCTGTATTCGCGACGCTCCGGAAGAAAAAAAAATCGTAAGCGTAGTTACCGGAAGTATCTTGGAGCACCGATACGGAACCTCGATATCAAAACTGGAATAAAAATTTTCGGTGGGATGGTGTCATAGATAGACTAATTAAACGGATTATAAGGAAGTAACGGTAAACATAAATTGAAGCAGGCCTTTTCAACATGTACCTGAAAATCGTTAGAGAAGATTCCAACGACGACGACGAAGACGAGATATTTCACGACATCCCGTAAACGTCGGGTGGTTTTTCCAACTTGCGTCGCCTGTGAAGGAAACGAATCCAAGCTCGATCAAGTGGACGTGTAGGTGACTGTTAAACAGTCGATTCTATAGCTGTCAAAATTGCCATGAGAACAAATTGATACCGTTTTGACACTTTCAATTTGTATAAATCTAAGAATCCCTTCCAATCGTTTCTTTATAAACGATTTATTTTTCGTCGCGAGACCTTTTTTTTCCCCCTAGATACAAGAATAAGCGAGCCAAAAACGCAAGCGGTTACGCGTGTCAACGATATAATTCCCACGTTAGATCCGGGTAACTTATTTTAAAGAATTCCAAGCGTTTGCGATCGACTCACCGTAAAATGACGAAACGAGATCGCGATAACCAAAAGATCAACGATCGTCTTAGTCGCGAGGAAGAAGAAGAAGAAGAAGAAGAAGAAGAAAAAAAAGAAGAAGAAAAAGAATAATAATAATAATAATAATAAAAAGAAGATGATGATGATGATGAAGAAGAAGAAAAATAAGAAACGACGAAGGAAACAATGAATCTCCTTAATCCTAAATTTTTCTTTACCAACGTAATAACTGTACATTCTCGATAATAACTTAAGTATGTATGAGCGTTCCCGATGCGTTATCGAGGAAGACGAAGGAAATCATAGAAGCCGATAGACAGCAAAATACATGGTGATATCATTTCGTGACACCAGGATAAAAAAAAATACGATTCTGCAAATGCAGGAGCTTCGAGCTCTCGACTCAGGGCCCAGTGCGAATAAGCGCAATTACGACATACATTTATCAAAGACTGAAATTACTATCTGCGCGCGATTACGAACAATCACGAGGGCTGCATGCGGATCTGCGATCGAAAGAAAAGCTGGGAAACTGTAATATTTAGCTTGTTCTCGTTGATCAAATTGTTATCGTTCCGTTCGCTAAAGGTCGACGTTTTTAGTTAGCAAAAAAAGAGAAATACGTTCGGTTGATTGGTTTACCGATGATCGATACGCGCGATTCGTCGCAAAATGAAACCGATGGAAGAAAGTCGCGAAAGAGAGGGAGAGAATCTGCGTGTGTAAGAGAGAGAGAGAGAGAGAGAGAGTGCGTGCGTGTGAGCGAGCGAGAGAGAGTGAGAGAGTGACCAGCGAGTTCCGATGCAAAAGCAAAAAGCCCCTTCCAAGTGAACGAAGATTAAGTAAGGCACGATGATACGATCGATGAAAATACGTATGTATCCAAATATAAAAGTAAGTAGTCAATGGCGAGCCGAGGATAAATAATCAAAAGCGCAGCAGCGTACGATGCATCCGTAGGAGCGCAACAGCCGGAAAAACGAACAAAAGAGATACAAAGACAATTAATCATAGGTAGAATACCGTTGCATAAAAAAAATAAAAAATAAAAAAGGCGCGCAGCACAGCCGAGTTGTAAGAGCTCCGTTTAAGAGAAACACAAGTCAAGACCTATTTTTAAGATGCGAATGTATATTTTTATACTAAGGCAGGCCTTAGTGTGCATATAAGACGATTGCGCGCGGTTCGTCGACGCTTAGGTGCTCGAGGAAAATCGTCGATAAAGAGAGAAAGCGCGAGGAAATGGAAGAAGCGAGAGGCGATGGATCGTCGACGCCCGCGACCGAAGCAGCGATCGACGCATGAAAATTAAGTATTCCGAATTCGCCGAGGGGTAACGACAAATTATTAGCAGAGCACTTTCTTTATGTAATAAGCATTGTATGTATGTATCGCGCGACACTCGGATACCGCTTCGATCGTACACGTTAGATTCGCCAAATGGAGTCAGCGATTCGGATTCCTTTTCTTTCCTCGTACACGTACACGTCCGTCGCTACATGCGCGTATATAACGTACTTGTATATGTACACTCGCATGCACATGTATACGTATATACGTATATCGACAATTAACTCGTGCCCTTCGTTCGCAATTTTCTTTTTTATATATATTTTCCATAATTTACTCGTTCTCGGGGTATATATAAAAAAAATCATCCGCGGAGATTTCAGGTTCCGTCGCGTGTTTTTAAAAAGCTTTTTTTTTCGATGAGACTACTACTACTACTATTCCAGAAAAAAAAGTTCCCAGACTGTGTAGCGTTGTATCTATGGTGAACCCATCTTAAGACTGACCAATTTAAATGTAAAAGTTTTAGTCGTGTATTATTATATTTAATTGGAACTCTGGGAATCCGAATCGTTGCTTTTTACATACGAAAAAAACAAAAAGTCGAAAAAAGGTGATGGTATTGTTACACTCGCGCTAAAAATGCGTTTGCGTCGTTGGGAGGTTTTACGAGTCTTACTTTTGTCGGTGCTTTGTTTTCCTCATCGATCCAACGATCATTCGTCACAATTACGAGAAATAGTTCAATTTATACAAAACATCGAATCGATCAACTTCGCTATTATAATAATCTACCATTGTACAAAGTTTAAAAGTAAATATTTTAACTCTTCCTGTGAAATATTCGGAACGCAATGATAAATAAGACTTTTCGCTTTTACTTTGTACAGAGTATTTTTATAACATTTCTTAGAAGAATACTGTTAAAAATTAGAATTATGGATTGTTAAGTATCGAGGGTGATCGATAATTAGTTTGCATAAATCGAGAAGCTGTAATTGATATAAAAAAAAGGGGGGAAATAAAGAAAGGAAAAAAACCAATACGCCGATAAAGTTACGACTTTTATACTCCTTTAAGAAGTAAAATTAAAAACTGCACAGCAAGCTAGGAAAAAATCTGTGATGCGCTAAGAAAAAGACAAAGGCCAAAGGGACAAACGTGCGAGAGATTATATACTTGAAAATAATTATGACGAGTGGACCAGCCGTCAAAAAATACATACACACACACACACGTGAGATGGGCGGCTGAACGAGTAAAACATCTGTGATAAATAACGATAAATATTAAAAACATTTAGAGGGATACTCGGCTAGAGAGAGAGAGAGAGAGATAGGGAGAGAGAGAGTGACATAAAAATAAAAAAATATGAATGCGTGCGCGAAAAATTCAAGTCAGCATGTGCCTATGTTTGTGTGCGTCCATTGAAGAAAGAAAAAGCAAAGAGACGTTTTTAAAAAATATTAACATCGCGCGTGCATTAAATGCGTTCCGAGATAATGGAGAACGAAAAAGAAGGAAAATAAAATTGCAATACATGGAGCATGAGTGAATGAGAAGAAGAACGAGAGTGAAAGAGAGAGAGAGAGAGAGAGAAAGAGAGAAAGCGAGAGAAAGAGAGAAAATCGCTAGTGTTCCAAAAGGCACTCACTTCGTGAAAAGCGTAACAAAAAGAAAAATAATTACTGAACAAATCGAATTGTCTTTCTTTAACCTTTATTTTTATTTATGAGTATCGTACCTTCGTTAATTTCCACAATGAAATATAAAAAAAATTCGTTCCCTTTTTTTCTTTCGCGAACCCTTATAAATAAAAGTCCTACGTTAAATATCGCATTACGTCTCGAGTAGGATACACGTAAGAGCAACGAGAGAGAGAGAGCGAGTGTGCATGAGAGAAAGCGAGAGAGAGAGAGAGAAAGATCAAGAAGGATGTTTACGTATACGAGGGGAAACTTAAAGATTCACTCGATCAAACTAAAAAAAAAAAACATACACAGTTACGTTGTTGATGAATTTCTATACAGTTACCTATGATAATTACACGTACACGTACTTTCGTAAAAGTAATGTAATTCCGAATCCTCGTTACCCTCTTAAGCAATACAGGCTAGCACGATACAAGGAGAAGGATTTTATTTCTTTTACCACCAGAAACAGCTGCGACATTCCAATTCCTTACGTTAAAGCAACCATTGATTAAAAAAATAAAGAATAAAAAAAAAACATAAAGGCAATCCTTAGAATAAATAAACTATCGAGTGCGGTCGGATTGAGATGATGATGCTCCGCGAACAGTATTAAAAGTTCCTAGGACAAACAGAGAGCACTTTTCTCCATTTTTCAGCAAACGTTACACGCGAAGAAAAATAACGACGTGCGAAATGAAATGGGAATATTCAACTATATGTATACATATATATATGTATGTATATATATATATATATACAGCACACGTGTGGCGCGAATAAAATGTATACATTTTGTTGTTGTTGTTTTTTTTAAGATATTTTGGAAAACACAAAGAGAAGTCAAAGAAAATAAAATCGAAACTTTCTTTGAGTTTAACGAAGCTCATTCCAGTTAAAAACAATAATTATAAGTACCAGCATAAGCGAACAGACGACACATATGCATGGCTAACTGAGCGTATAACGAGGACGTTTGTTTATTATTATTATTTTTTTTGTTTTTTGTTGAATAAAGCGGTGATTTGTAGAATATTATAAATATGAGTGATAGTATCGAAGAGAGGGTAATAATATCTGGGCGTATAAATTAAATACACGCGCAATAACAAAAATTGCGCTCGATTCAGTAACGAGCAAATAAAAAACAGTCGTGTCTACCGTAATATAAAAAAAATGTCTGTCCAAATCTCTCTGAATGTCAGAAGGATGTGAAATATCGCACTATAAATATTAATATATGATTTTTGTTAATACTTAAATTTAGTGAACACGAATTATCTTGAGCCGTGACTCATTGTAACATGGTAAAAAAAAATCAATTAATTTTAATTATTTTTATAAAAATAGTCGATTGTTTCGTCTGTTAAAATTCTCTTAAAAGGGAATATCTTATTACCATTTTATCATCCGAGCATAAAGCATTCGAATAATTGTTTATTTTTATTTTTTAATTCGCTATATTGCATTTTTCAAAATTGACCGCTCTCCTTGTAATATCGTATGTAACATTAAAAAATGAAATTCAAATACATTTTAATTATTATCGAAAATAAAAAAAATTGAAAAAAAAAATTGATAATATATAGAACCTATAACATTTGTATATGTTAATGTTCACAACCCATTAAATATTTTAGTTCTAAGTGTTTATAATTACAAATTGTCTTTAGATTTTAATACGTCAATGACTGTTATTCTGAAAAAAAACCTTTCGCATACTCCAGCTTTTGAGCTTTGTATTTAGTAACTTCGTTGCCTGTCCTATACTTTCGTAAATGTAACAACTCTAAGTCATCTTACAATAATAATGAATAGCTGTCTGTAAAAAAAAAAAAGAAACCATAACGGCTTTTATGTTTTATAAAATTATAATCATTGATACGTCTTTGGATGTTTATGTTTATAATCGTGCATAATTTGAAAATTGAAATTTGATTCGTTTAGTTTCTTAAACGATAACCGAACAAGACATTCTTTCAGTAAATTTTGTCGAAAAAAAAAATGTTTATACCCATAAAGTGTAATATAATCTATAACAATATTATTCTTACATATTACGCACATCGACAAGGGCTTTTCATGAATTTCTTTTCTTCTAAAGTATTCGATAAATAAAGTTTTGGAAAGCCCGTTCACATAAATATTTAAGTGTTGTTGTTATGTAGTATGTTATAGATATTCATTATAATTAAAATTATAGAAAAATATAATCAAAAAAAAAATTGAAAAAATTAAAAAATTAATATTTTCTTTTATCGAAAGAAAAAAACTTCGTATAGAAGCAAAATTTCTTATAAATCATGTCATTGTTATGTTTTGAGGGGGTAGAATTATTATTTAATATGAATTTACATAAGGCGAATTTGCATATGCACTGATAACTTTGACTTAAGATCTGTCGTATCGATCGAATATCGGTAATTGACGTTCCTCGAAACAGAAAAAAAGTATCTCGAATTTTGCAAAATTTTAATATACTCTCTCGGACTAATGTAATATTGTATAAGCGAACGTAATGTCAAGTAAATATATTAATAGTATGCTTTGAAATATATTGACAGAAAAAATTAGCTTACTAATTAAATCTAGTAATTTATGTTCTAAGAACCAATGATGATGTCGTTGATGTATTTGCTTTAAATATTTTAAAATAACATATTATTATATTACTGAGAAACAGTGAATTACGATTTTGCATAAATATAAGTATTTTTTTAATATACGCGTTGTTCAATTTATTGACGATACGATGGATTACGAGATAAAAGTTGGCATTGCATAATCTATAATATTCAATTAAAACTTAGTTAATATTAAATTAGTTAGCTTAAAGACTAAATAAAAATTTATGCAGAGTGTGAACCACTTGGTAAAATAGGTTTTAAAAAAATATTTTACGTTTGATATTAATAAATATACGGTTTTCGTAATTCAGAATATAACAGTCGCTATTTAAACATAAATTCAAAGTTTCTTATGTTGTACTTTAATATAAATTTGATAGAAAAGATCGTTTTATATTTTTTAAAGGTTAAAGATTTTTTCGAGGAAAAAAAAATTTATTTCACGTGTAATCTAAATGTTGTACGAAAAAAGTCTCGAAAAATTTGAGATGGTCCAACTTCGATTAATAAAAATGTGCTATTCCGCTCTAAATATTGTTACTGATAATATCATAAAAAAGTTTTCACGTAAAGTCAGTTAAGCCTATTCGTATCTATTTATTATAAATTTAATTAAAAGTGTGTTTTTATATTCCTTTCGCAAATACAGATATTTTTTATCAATGTATATTATCTTTACAACATTTTAAAATAATTATTTAAAATCTATATATATTTTACTGTTTATTTTTTAATAACAGTCTTGCGAATAGTAAATATAAATATCATTTTATAATTTAAACGTTTTTGAATACATGAAAAGCCTTCGCTTAAACGCTTGATAAATATAAATTTTTTTATGTTTATAAGTATGAAATCGCTATTTTATCGTAATTCATGCTGAAATTTAATAAAAGCTAAATTTTATTGTAAGTTACAAATAAAGCAAATACGTAATTTATGAAATAAGCGAGGCTTAACTTGATTATTTGACTTCCTAATTCAGCAATGTTATTTGTTTACTACATTCAGTCGTGCAGAACTACAAAAAATAATTTAAATTTCTATGAGATAATAGTATACTACTATTCAATTATCAATTGTATAAAATACATGTATACATCCATTTATATGTAATAACTTATATCTTTAAATTATATATAGTTATTTTAAGCAAATATTGATGGGAAGTTATATCAAACTCTTATTATATAAACCTCAATTTAAATAAAAGATAAAAATTTTTGTTTCAATCTTGTAAGCAACTCGAAAGAATTTAACATTATAACGCTGATAATTTAAAATTAAAATCAAGGTTTGAACACAATGAAAAATAAAGAATGACAAAAATTACACGTACATTTAAAAGAAGAATTTTTAAATGAATTTTTTTTGTAGATTCGTAAGAAAATACAAAATTTATCGAATACCTACTATAAATAATAGAACTATAATTTCTTCAACGCCATTTTCATAAATAATTAATATCGGGCTTGACTAGACTTACGTGGACTTATCCTATGATTGCAACAAATATTACGATATACGTTTTGTGTGCGTGATACGTGTGTATGGAAAATGTTATAAAATGTTTGATAAGCATGATAAAATACACTGTAATAGAATTAAAAAATTTCTCTCGTGTATACCATTCGATATTAAAAAAAAATAAATAAAAATGTATCTGAAGTGAAGTACTGCGAATAAAGGTATGATGAGAGACGATATTCCGATGTTTTATATTCACAAACCTGTCCAAATTAACCAATACACTTAATTGCTTAAGATTTCATAAGGTTTAAAACATGCCAAAAGATAAGATTATTCTTACTATTCTTACCTAATTTTACAAGAATTTAAATTTGACGTGATATATATTCAAATTAGTATTACAATATATTAATTTTTCAAACGAGTAAAATGTTCTTTATTGAAAATTAAAATAGTTGCAAAAACACACACACACACACGCGCACACGGACGCGTACGTATGTGTATAAATAATTAAGCACTACAGTGTTAAATATTTTTTAAAATTTTAAAATATCTAAAATATTTATGCATTTTTAAAAATTTTTAAGAATAATGTATTAAATCTCTTAGCGGATTTAAATACAACGGAAATAAAATATATAAACTGTTGTAGAAATTTTTTTCACATATATACGAGTAGTAACGGATTAATTATCATAGAATATTACAAAGTGTTTCTATAATCATATACACGGGATATATGAAGAGAAACATGAAAGAGCTTAGTGTTAAAGTTAAATACAACGTCTTTCTTAATCTGTAAGACTTACGAAATTATGCGTTTATATTTTGAAAATTATTTTGTTGATTAATAAGTAATATAAGTATCTTATTCGTTATATAGTTGTGTTTAAACAGGTATTTTCGAGATTTATACATATGATTGGTAATTTTAGCATTATAAAAAAACATTACTTTTTTTCATAGTTACCTTTAAAAAATCTGAATTTTTTAATGAAAATCATCTGTAAAAAATATGAAAAATTATTGTTTTGCTCATAATAAAATAATATTTTTATTAGTGTTATAATAATATAATATTGTCAATTATTCTTTAACCTTAAAAAATATTGTTAAATAATTAAAAATTTATTGTCATAGTTTTTGAAAGATAAACTTTTTAAAATAAATTTATACGTATGTCAAAAAAGGAACTTAATATATAAATTCTTTAGGTATATACATTTTAATACAATTAAATAGCACGTAAAAATGTTATACTGACATGTTTTTTTCAAAGAGATATTCGACGTGATATAAAAAATATTTATTAACTACATCTTTGATATATTTTATTGTTAAATATACATCAATTTATATTTTAGCGATATAAAAATTGTTATGATACAAAAAAATTATCAATAAGCCTGGAAAAATAATATCACGTTAAAGAATAATATTTAGTTTTATTTAATTAAGAATTATCACGAATTTTATAATTAAAAAAACTTACCTACCTTATACCCACAGAAATTGAAATTTGTTATTTTCTTTTAAAATTATATTAAATACTGCCATTTGTACAGTTTTATAAAAAATATACTAAGTTATTATAATATAAATTATTTATAAAATAACAATAATTGAAGTGTATTATATTTTTATAAGAAATTCGTATTAATATCTTCAAACGATACAAATATTATATGAAGTAACGCGTACATTTTTTTTACCAGACACTTGAAAAATATAAACTTATGGAATTTGCAAAAACGTTAAATAAGCATTAATATTCTTGAATCGTATCTTTATTAATATTGATAAGTTATATTAAATTTTAGTAAAATAAAAATATATTCATATTAATAATGAAATACTTTTGAGAAATTAAAACTTATAAATTACAAACGTTATTAACTTTGTGGTTAATTTTTCTTCCGTGAATGCATTAAAAGATAGAAAGACAGATAGACGGATGATAGATATATAGATATATGTGAAGATAGCGAAAGAGAGAAAGAGAAAAGAGACAGACAGAGAGACATAGAGACATAGAGTGAAAGCCAGAGGGAACGAATGTAAATTAATTTTGAAGTTACTGGATGTTTCAGATTCATTATTAAAACTTCAAAAATATTAAAAAGAGTCTGCACTGTAAGTTTAGTTTAAATATTTTTTTTTGAAATTTTAAAAGTTAAAAAAATTATTACTTTGTTTTTAAAATATATAGAATTTTTCTACGGTAAATTCAAATATAAAATTTTTGCATGCATAGTAATTACTTACTTTTGCATACATAAAATTTCAATTACTTATTCGATGTAAAAGACGAAAAGAAAAAGTACGAATAATGTGTTTGAAATTTATTAAATTCTGGACACGTAAGGAAAATTTTTATAAGAATAATTAAATGTATTTTTATTTTCTAATATATTTTTAAAAATTATTTTATAAGATATTTCATTTTCTTCTTATTATTATTCAGTTTTGTGGAAAACAAAATATATAATTAAAAAAGTTGAATTTCGAAACAAAATTCTCAATAATTAGAATTTTCCATATCGATCGAAATATAAAAGTAAATTAGTAAACATTATAAAATTACATTTTAGTAAATGTCAGCTTTTGCGTTCGCTTTCATACAATAATTTTATTTAACGTCGTCTATTTAAGGTAATACGGTAAATTATGTAAATCCATGTACTCGATTTAGTTGAAATATTAGAAAAGAAAACGATTAGAGTATTGCCGGTAATTAACGAGACGCATACAATTATTTTAATTCCCGACGGTGGACATTGCAAAATAAATACAGCAATATCGAACCTGGATTTTTTCTCAGGAAAAGAAAATTTTAATCGAGTATTATTTATAATTCGTTCGTGAAATCTGGTAATTAATTCATAGAAATTAAAGTATTTAACCTTACAATATACCGATACCGTATAAATAGCGAATAATTATTCGACGTATCATCGATCGGAAGAGTAAGAGCTGGAGTTAGTTTTAATAAAGTCTATAATCATTAGCAGTTTTAAAAAGCTATTAGTCATTAATCAAAATAAGACACGAAGCGTAATTTTTAAATTTATCAAAAGTGACAGCTTACTTAATATACCAGTTTCAAAAATTCTAGATCATTCGTTACGGTAATTTGTACCAGTCTTCCGTTAGACGCATTGAATTTGTTATCAGGAAATTTTATACCATCACATTTCGCGGAAATTAATTTTAAGCGGACGTAGAAAAGTATTTTCCGATACTCGGAGCGCATCGATCGATCCGAAGGTTTGAGATTTTCAACGCGGATTACTAACGTATCCTCGGATAACAGCCGTCGATGTTCCAGCGAAAATATAAATCGAGAGCTCGATAAAAAGCCAAAAATGTAAATACAATTAAATTCGACCCAAGAGTTTTTTTAATCTATAAAATTATCACCGGTTTCGAAAAGATGCGCAAGATAAACGCACGAATTTAATCTTTTCTCTCTTTTCGAGCGTAATTCTTTATAACTTTCGAATAAATTACATTTTTCGTAGATAACGAGATTAGTACCGAAGATTATTTTCTCGAGCCAAACTCTAGAATAAATACTTGTAAATTAAAGCATATTAATAACCGTATCAATGTTTACTAATTCAATGTACATTTTTTCCGTATTTAGTTTACATGTTCCGTAAGACAATGTAAATATCTTCGTCTTTTTCTTAAATGTAATTTTTGAATAGCGTTCGGTAATTCCAACGATTCCACTATCGAGCGTTAATTCGATAAAAAAAATTCCCGTATCGTTACAGGACCGTTCGAAACTTCGAACGAGCTTTTCCAAACTTCGTTTCGAAGCGACGCGAACCCAATAATTTTTACGGAATCGCGTTCGAATCTTACGAGTTGCAACCGTACCGCGAAAGCTAATCAAAGAAATACGTTTCGCCATTTCCAAATCTCTAATTTTGCCCATCGGTAAACAACGCGTTGCAAAAATTAAGGAAAAGCCGGTAAACGTTCGACGCAAAAAAACAAAAAAAAAGAAACGAACGGTAACAAAGATATGTTTCGGTATTCCTCGTTCTCGAGAGCGAATAAAAGAAACTTTATTATTATTATTATTAGCACGAGTGGAAAATAAAAAAAAGGAACGGTAATTACATCGGTATCTCGATCGTTTCGAACGAGGCGGTTCCGCGCAAAAAATAAGAGAAACGAGAACCTCGGATGAATAGGAAGCGCGAGTAAAAAAAAGTGTCGCGAACAGGAACAACGATCGCGAGACGGAGAACCAAAAGTGCAAAAGCCGATCCGTAAAGTCGTCGAAACGGTGTCACGCCTCGATAAACGTATCGGCCGAAGAGCCAAGCTCGGAACGGGCAATATTTTGGCCGGTTAAAAATAAAAAGGAAAATGCAGAAAAGAGAAAAGAGGAGGGAGAGGGAAGGATGATAAAGAGAAAGAGAGAGAGCGAGAGAGAGAGTGAGAGGGAGTGTGCGAAAGAGACAGATAGAGAGAGAGAAAAGAAAAGTCCTCGATCCCATGCCAAAGTCCGCGTCCATCCGGAGGTCCATCGAACGGACGGCCGGCGCGTGTCCTCGGGGTTATGGTCAGAGGGGGTGTGTATCTCTCAGGGGGGGAATAATCGCGTGGAGTGTTGCGCGGGGGTGAAGGGGGAGGATGGAGGGAGGGATGGTCGAGGAGGAGGCGACGGATCGCAGTGGCCGAACGCCGAACATCGGCTAACGCGAACGAACGTCGTTGTTCCTCTCTCGTTGCTCTCGGTAGTCTTTCAGTATCGCGTACGCAACGAGGAAGGAAGCACGGAGAGGTCGAGCGTCGTGTCCCGGGGGAGAGACGGAGAGAGGGAGACCACGACGAACGAGAAGAAGAAGTGGAGGAAGAGTGAGTAAGAGTGAATGTGTGTGGGATTGCGTGTGTGCGAAACAGAGAGAGAGCGAGAGCGAGAGAGAGAGTGCGAGAAGGAGAACGAGGGAGCGAGCGAGCTAGCGAGCTAGAGAGATAGAGAGAGAGAGTGTGGAAAGGGAAAAGGGAAAAGCGCAGTGTGTATACACGTACGTGCGACGAAAAAAAGGGCCGTGGAGCCGAAGGAGAGAGCGATTTGCCCGCCATTTTGAAGAGAATCCGCTGTGGCTTGGCGCGGTGGGATCGCGGTGGGCAGTTTCGTCCGAGCTACCAAGACGACGTGTGCGCGCGTAGATGCGGGGATCCCGGGTGTCGGGTTAACGTTACGCCGGTAGCCGCCGTCCGGGACGAGTAGCGCGACGAGAACGAGGACGAGGACGAAGACGAAGACGAAGCGGAGCAGAGTGACCGAAGGGCCAACGACGTCGACGACGAAGACGACGAAGACGACGAAGACGACGAAGACGACGAAGACAACGAAGGCGACGACGACGACGACGACGACGACGACGACGACGACGCCGCCACCACCACCGCCGCCACATTCACCACCACCACCACCGCCACCGCCGCCGCCGTCGTCGCAGCCGCCGCCGCCGCTGCCGCCGCTGCTGCTGCTGCCGCTGCTGCCGTTGCCGTTGCCGCTGTCGCGCGCTTCTTCTAGGCGTGATCTCGTCGTTAGGGTGCTCACCCTCGGCGATGACGCCCGCGTCGCCGACGTTCGCTGCGACGAGGTCCACGAGGACGAGGCCAGCTGCTTGAGGAGAGCCGACCGCGCGTCGCTTTCTTCGCCCGCCTTCCGACGCTTTTTGAGGTTATAATTACCCATCGAGACTCGCCTCCGATAGCCCCGGGTATGTATGCATCTATATGTGTACATACATACATGACTACGTACATGCCTACGTACATGCCTACATACATTTATATACGCGAATTTACAAGTGTACGTTCCTTCGTACGTATACACATCCGCGTATATCCATCCGTAGGTAAAGCGAGTCGACGAAAGTACGTTTGAATTTTCGATGAATTTCGGTACTCGGGCCGTTCGACTCACCTCCATTTTTTACATTACGAGTGCAAACAATAATATTACGCGCGACGAGTGGCGACTACTCGTAGCCTTGTTATTGTTGTCGATACTCCCACGTACTCGCGATATATTTTTTCGCCGTTCTCGAAACGTATTTCCGTTGTTTAGCGACTAATAGTCGTTTGATATTCCTTGGGCTAATTGGGCTTTAATTAGGTCTCGTCCGATAAAGCGCCTACCGAGTTTCGCATTCTTTAAATGTGCAGAAACAACGCGTTAGATCGATTATCCATAACCTAATTGTCTTCTCTTTCCTTAATTTTCCTTCGCGTAACTGTTATTGTAATACGTGTGCCAAATGCCGATATCTCGTTTGCACTCGTAAATTAATCGCATTCCTATCGACGGTCGTTGAAATTTTACCGTGACCCAAGGTTTTTTTCCCTTCCTTTTCCCTTCCCTTTTCCTTCCTTTTTCCTTCCTTTTTCCGTCCTTTTTCCGTCCTTTTACCTTCCTTTTTCCTTCCTTTTTCCTTCCTTTTTCCTTCCTTTTTCCTTCCTTTTCCTTTCTTTTTTTAAACCATCCGTCTCTCTTCCGTGTTCCGTTGTTTCACGCGAATAGTAATTTAAAGCATCGGCTCCATGAGTTTTCGTAGATCTCGCGATAGGCCAGCCGAAAAATTGTTCGACTCTCCAGGGCTCGACGTCCCGTTTCGCTCTCTCGGAACAATCGAAGAAGCTGAGTTTTAAAATCAATATCTGTCCCCCGAATCCAACGAAATACGCTCGAGGAGGTTTCGGTCCGTCCGGTTACGCGTTCTGCGATACGGAATCCACGTAGGCGATGTCGGGAACGATCGTTGCTCCCTTCCCGAGGAAAGGACGTCGTCGGGCTTTATCTCCCGGAAAAAAGAATCCAAGGACCGAACGGGGAAAACGTCCTCGCGACGCGCGAAGGTCGTAAAAAATTGACAATCGTAAAGAGCGATAATCGATGAGAGGACGCGGAGGCGAAAGGAAGAAACGCGCGACTCCCGGCAATCGGTGAATCCGCATCTTTCTCGGTTACGCTTCGCCGTGGCTCTCGTTTTAACCACTCTCTCTCATTCTCTCTCATTCTCTCTCATTCTCTCTGTCTGTGTCTCTGTCTCGCGAATCACACGTCCGCGCGTTCACGTTGTGCACGTAAGCGTTCGCGAGCCTTCTGTGAAAAATCGATTTCCCATAAAGAGCGGCGGCGACACCCGGAAAATTCCAAGGGCTCTCTTCCTCCCCGGGCCGGGGACACGCGTAGATCGCGTTATGCTCGGCTAATTTTCCCCGGCTGGCCTGCGGCTGTTTAAAGGGCCGCGGTCGCGGAGGAGGAGGAGGAGGAGGAGGAGTAGTAGTAGTAGTAGTAGTAGTAATAGGAGGAGGTGGAGGAGGAGGAATACGTGGAGGACGTGGAGAGGACGTGGAGAGGACGTGGAGGAGGAAGCGCAAGGATACAACACGCGGAGGTCGAAAAATTCACGAGTGCGAGTATAATAGTCGCCGTTCTCTTCACTCGGGTTCTCCTGCGTCTTCCGCTTTCCGCATTCCGCTTTTCACAGCCAACGCGCAGTGGTCAGTGTACGTAGCCGATGTCTCTACCTCCCCCCTTCCATCCCGTTCCTTTTCCCCGATCGTAAAATTGGAAAAGCCACTATTTTCTTCTCCCTCCTGACCTCACCCCCCCGTCGGTCTCCCACCGCCCCGGCATCCGACTGCCGGCCGCTGCCCAATCCGCTCTTCCCTTCTCCTATTTCGCCTTCGTCCCTCTCTCTCGCTCTCTTTCTCGCTTTCTGCGTGTCTCGGTTCCGCTTTCCGCACATAATCTTCGCGGGCGGCGGGAGAACTGCCAGCTCCTCTTTCTCTATCTCTCTTTCCCCTCTCATTTATTGTCGTTGACTTGTTGTGTCGTTGCCGCCGCCGCAGCCGCCGCCGCCGCCGCCGTCGCCGCTGCCGCCATGCGTTTGGCTAGAACGAGAAAGACGGAGAGGTAGAGGGAGATAGTGGGTATATACTTGCGTAGACCCTTTCGGACGTACCGACACGATTCCTAATTTTCGTAACGCGTGGTGTTGTATAGGGAACGCGGAGGTGCACTACAAGTTTTTGGCGTCGTTGTCGCGCTCGACACTATGAGCGCGAGATTGTCGGGATCGGCTGGGCTCCGAGTTCGCGAGGCGATTCCAGTTATCCGGGATATTACGCTCGCTTGAGTCGGGAGAGAGAAGTTGGGCTCGGGCCGCGAGTATATTCCGAGCTCGGTCGTTCGGAAAAAGTGCCACTGCCGCTAACAAGGTCGCGCCGACGACACACATTTCAACGCACACATGAGCGAAAAAACGCATCTGGAGAGGCTTTAGGTTAGGTTCGTCGTTACGAAAAGCAGCGAGTCGCTTCTTTTCCGCGCCGTTGTCGAACAGCATTTTTTTCTCGGTCCATCCGATTGTGCACCGCTCGCCGCCGCCTCTACTACTCCGGATCTTTCCTTTGTTTTTCTTTCTTTTTTTTCCCTTCTTTCTTTTTTTTTCCTCGCGCACCTTACCGAGGACGTGTAGCGAACGGTGTGCGTAGCGATATCGAGAATACGTGTAACGTAATGTTGGACCGCGCGGTGGACGATCGAGCGCCTCGTTACCGTTATCGGCTCTCGGATTATCCGAGGTAAAGATGTGTTCGTGCGGGCGATGACCAAGTCTAGGTGCACGCGTGCGTTGTTGCGAACTCGATGCCGATGATGCGATCGCGCACGACCATTTAAATCGCCGAATTAAACACGAATTTTTTCTTATTGTAGGATTCGATAAAGCATGGAAGCCATGGATTTGGATGGTGATGCAGTTGTTGATTTGAGCGTTGGGTGAGATATCGATGATACGCGTCGACGTGAAATTGGATTCGTTGGACGGTTTTTTGCAATTGTACTTTCTCGTTGTTTTAGAAGTAGCAATAGAAGGGAGTCTCCGACCGTACCAGCAAATTCGGTGAACGATGCAGGCCCTCCGCTAGATTTGGGTGTAAATTATACGACTAGTCCAAGCGTAGACAATAACATGCCCGAACCTAGAAATATTCAAAATTCTTCTAGAGGAATTTTAGCACCAAAATCTGGAGATGATCGTAGGCCTCGACGTAACTTGAGGCCTCGAACGGAAAGAAGTTATGCTGAAAGTCCCGACGAGCCCAGAATAAACGGTTATTTGAACGGAAATGCTTCGGACAGCGACGAAGGTATTTAAAACGTTTCTACGATTAGATTTGGAATTTCGTTCAAATTTAAACTCTTAGGTTATAATTTTTTCTCCTTTAAATCCTGTACGTTTGCTTCCCCTTAGCCGAGATGCCCCCTCTGTTACCGATCAAGGAATTGTCTTCTGACGAATTGGCGGAACGAGAAAGAACGTTAAGGAAACTCAGAGAAGAGTTAAGATCCGAAGAAATGAAATTGGTACTTTTAAAAAAGTTGAGGCAGTCTCAGCAGTTGAAAGAAAATATAGCAGCCGTGCCAAAAGTTCCCAGTAAACTACCACCGCCGGTAACTTGCCAACCAGTAATGACTCACAGGTACGCTTACTCTCTACCTTCGAACCGAGAACATCAGTTTCGAACGTTGGGATCATTTTGTTGTCTCTAGTCACAGAACTGGTAAAGCTCCTCCGCCGTTGTTGAGAGGTCAACCCGCTCCGAGCAGAAGTAGTAGTCTTCACGCACCTCCGCCCGGTATGTTGCTGCCTCCTACAGCCGGAAGGAATACAATCTCGACCACTGGTATGCCACCGAATATGGTGATACCGCAGCCGCCTCACCCAAGAGTGAGATCCACGAGTAGTACGCCGAGTGTTTCTAGTTATCATCCCCCTGCGGATCGAACGGAGAGATCCACGAAAGATCCCACACCGAGTCCGGTGCACCAGGTACAATCAAAAGTAAATTTCCCAATTATTATACTTTTTATTATTAGTCTTAAGTTAACGCACTCGATATACAAATATGAAAAGATTACACTTGCATGTTTTAAGTAAGGCGGAGTTTGGGAGAAACTTCCGTTTAGATTAGTTTAAATGCTTACGATACTTTTTAAGTAATAGTCGAAAGTACAATCTTGATGGATTAATCGATGATAAATTATTGTGTTCACGAAAAACAGCTTGTTGGGCCTCAAGAAAATAAGTCTGCCGCGCCTCTAAACGCATCTGTGATCCCTGAGCAGGTACTCTCGATCAGACGATTCATGTTTAGCTTGACCGAAAGTTGTTTTTCTTTTTGCGTTCGATTTTGTTTATATTTCGTTTGTGTAGTGCAATTTCTTTAAAAACAAACTTTCAGAAGAAAACTGCTTTTGTACCTCTAAAGACTGCGACGTTGAATCTTTGTTTTCTTATTTGTGTTCAGCTCTAGATAGATCGTAAGACGCGTTGATAACGATTTAGCAAAATGGTAAATTGTGTATATCGTCGCGGGCGTCTTCCGCGTTTTATTAACCAACTCGCTTCGCTGAATTACAGGAACGGACTCGAGAAGACAATCAAACTCCCGCCCAACGTCAAGCAGCTGCCAAACAGGCTCTTAGAAAACAACTGGAAAAGACGCTTTTACAGATACCCCCACCGAAACCTCCACCCCCGGAGATGCACTTCGTACCCAGCCCCTCGAATCCGGAGTTCATATACTTGGTCGGCTTGGAACACGTCGTCGACTTTATCACGAAAGAGCCAGCGATTCCACCCCCGCCTGAGCCTTTCGAATGTACACAATGTAAGACTGACTTCACGCCAGTTTGGAAGTGGGAGAAGCCCGCGAATAGTAATAAGAAGGATGGCCCGCAAGGTCAGCATGCGACCTTCCAACGACCGGCAGCCGGTCGGGATCCCAGAGTTATTTGCGAGCATTGCGTAACCACCAACGTGAAGAAGGCGCTCAAAGCCGAGCACACGAATCGGTAAACTATCGAGAAGAACTTTATTCCTTTCGCGGAGTCGGTTCGTCGAATCGCCCGAAACTAATCAACCAACAACCATCATTTTCCAGGTTGAAGACCGCGTTCGTGAAGGCCTTGAAACAGGAGAAGGAGATAGACGAACGACTAGCGCAAGCGGCTTGTCCTAGTCCAGATCCACCCGCACCAAAGCCAGTTCCCAAGGCGCCTACCCCGACGAGAAGAGTAGCGACGCCTCCCGCACCGCCGCCCCAAGTACAAGTACCTCCGCCAGCTCCGACGCCGCCGGCGAAACTTCAAGAGCATCCTCTGGTCAAGCTGGCCGAGAGTGGCAAGTTTCCTCATCCAGCGGCAGCCGCAGCTGCTTTGCAACAACAATTGCTACGAGGTCCGACGCTAACATCTTAACCTTCTCAACCCCTCCGTCTGCGTTTTTAACCCTTTTCAACCCCTTTCAACGCTTCCGAACACGCCTCGATAAACTCTTTAAATCAACTTTCGATAAACTTTGCCGTCGTACGCGCGAATTCGCACGAGCGGGTATAACAGGAATCTTGTCGGGTGTTGACGAAGACGAGATTTCTACATTACCGGTATCGTGTGTTCAACCGATCGCGCAAACAACACTTGTATTTCGGTCGCGCGTCGTTGCGATTACCGCGTGGAACGCGCGAATGAAGGTCCCGATAATAACCTCGTGAAATAACGTCTGCGTTGAATTATTTCAGAACTGGCCAAGAACCCGGTGCCGGGTTTGTCGCCCCATCAACCCCTTCCAGCGCACATGATGCCACCGTTCAGTCCACTGTTGTATCCTTATCAGCTGGCGATGGCCCAGGCGGCCGGTGGCAAAGGCCTCGCCGAGCTTCAGCGCCAGGCGGCGGATCTACAGCGCCAGTATTTGCTAGATATGATCCCGTCGCAGGCCTCCCAGGGTCAGGGAAATCAAGCTCCGCCCCGAGCCCATCCGCACAATTGGAAGACGTAACCAGGCGTCCATTAACCCCGGCGCAAGACTCTCGACAACACTGTGCGACAGTGATCGTTTGTTGACTCGTGGCCGATGGCGCGCGACTGGCGAACCTCTAGATCGAGCTGTGTTGGATCGATCGCCGGCTATGCGCCGTTGAAAAGAGACAGATATTGACCTCGCGATTCTTTCGTCTGTAGGCTTCAACGAAAGTGTGCTTCTTTTTCAGATGGAGGGTACAACATTAACCCTCGAGATTGACAAGTAAAATTTAGTGTATTTTTAATTTAAAAAATGAAAACCATGCTGTTGAAAAAAAAAACTTTATTTAAAATTGTCTTTTTACTACGATATTTTATGTAAAAAATACAAAGTAAAAGTCAAGAAAGTGTTTCGCTTCGTTGTTTGAGATGAAGCTAACGAAAGCAAATGCATAATGCGTGATATCATGAGTGTATTTGAATATTTCAATAATAATAACACCACGGTAAAACATTTGTATGTTAGGGAAATAGTAGATGTAACATAACGATGGTCGGTTGAACGATTCGTGTCAACCCGTTTGGACAACAATATAATAATCACTTAAAAATCGGACTAACAATTCAGTAAATAATTCAGTTTTTTGAAACATTGCATCTAAGATATTCGCACGTATGAATATATTGATTTTTTGTTGTTGCAAACCTTAAGCGTCTAATGATGGTACCTGTACTCCTTGTATATCTTATAACTCCAAATTCTGACAATTTTTCAAGTAAAAATACTAAATATAAGATGGTTGTATCTAATAGTGGAATTCTGTTTATACAAACGGGATCGAGTGTTATTTTGTGGTGTACCAACACAATGTTTGTGTATTTGTATGAAACGGGTTTTTTCGTTTTTCTTTTTTTTTTTCTTCTTTTTTTTTCTTTTTTTTCCTTTGTTGAGCAAAGCACGATCACACGATGTGTTTTTTTTCCTTTTTCTTTTTAAGTAATACGAAAATAATAACATGCACACAAAATTAGTATTAAAGCATTGCAAAAGTTCAAAATCTGAATAAAATGCTTACGGTTAAGAGCAGTGTTAAAACAATTACTGTTTATACGAGCAACGCAGACGTCGAATTGTAACGACACCTTCGTACTTGTGATAACGCACCGAGTACGAATCCTTTTCTACTTTCATAATACATTTCCGGTTTGTAAACATAGTCACTAGTGCAAAATGCGAAGCCACAATATTTTTAAGCATTGCCCGATTTTTGCAATTCACAATTTTCTTGTGTTTATATACTATGATCAAGGAAATGTATTCTTAACAAAAATTCAATACGAAAGAAACAATGTTCTCAACTGGCTGTGTCTGACCGCATTTCCTCGCCCTTCGCCATTCGTGTCTGGTTCATTAGGTAATAAAGCAAGTGTAGACTTACATTTTTTCGATACATATATATATATAAAAAAAATAATAAATATGTATGCATATAACGTGCGATACGTATAATTCAGCATTATATATTATTCATGTATAATGTATAAAACGTATATCGTACAATATTATACATTATAAATAATATGTCTTACGATATATTATATTTATATATGCATACATTTACACAATTTCATAAACATATACATACATATTACTTAAAGTTAACATAGTATAATTGTCTCTTTGTACTAAGCAATAGCTTTTTGAACTTTAAACTCAATTTGAATACAATAAAATAGGGCACATAAAATCATAATTAAAAAAAAAAATTTTGCAATCACGTAATGTTAGGCTCAGTGTTTTGTACGATAGTATTGAATGTATTGGAAAAAAAGTGCGAATAGTAATCGCGAAGGTGAAAATGTAAAATATACGATTGAGTCAAGTATAAGAGAACTCGAGGGAAATTCAACAAAGATACGAGTATATAAACTAAATTTTGCGCAACAAGCTTATAAACATCCGAAATACAATTATGTAAACGTATATACGTTATTTTTTAATTTTTGATTTTTTTATTTTATTTATTATTATTTTTTTTTTCAAATTAACCTTACGTATATAACCAAGGCTAATGAAACAGACCGAAGGTAATTAAGGAAGCGAAAAAGTAGGCGGCCTTTTATCGTTGTAAAACGCATAAATCGTGTCTTTTGTATCGACCAGATTTTTTCTCGTTCCAAGTTTTCGTACGAAATAATTTTCGAGTCTTTTGAGTCTTTTGTATCATCAGCGTCTCGGCGAATCGGTGGGTGTAAATTACGAAAGTGTAAAACTCGATTCTCGTCAACCAAGATCATTATAAAAACTAACGCGTCGTTAAAAATGCACAAAGTACCAATGCACAATTAAACGCGTATTTCATAATCAAGTTTCGATCGATTACGAAAGAAAGGTTGTATACTTAAAACACGAATCACACAATATTTTTGGCTTCCTTTTTACCTCGAGAGCGATCGCGATGCGATTCGAAGAGAACGTTTCGGATGCATTAGCTCGAACGTCGCTCGGTACGGATAACATTGAAAATATTAAGGTCTCGTCAAAGTTCAAAGCGATTGCATAATTATTAATCGATTGAAAATTGTGGCCTCACTAGTTAATCACCTTGACGGTATCCCGTTAAACGTGTCGCGCTTGTATTTCCCTTGGGTTGTCGTTACATATAATTTCTAGCGGATCGATGATTTAACAGTAGCCAGAGCAACGTAGTTTGTTACACAAACATTGCTGGAAATGGAAGTTTGTTGAACTTTACTATTACAACAATACGAAAAAAAAAAGATTATTTTAAAACGTTACTTTGTACATATACAATAAGTTGTCCTTCCTTTATATATCATTGCATTAGTTTTGACAATAAAAAACATTTTTACTTAAAAAGAAAATCAGCACGCTTCCCGAAATGATTCGCCGGAGCGTCGTTTCAAAGCTTACGTACGTCGATGTGCTTTCTCAAGCGTGCATAATCATCGAATGGAGAATCATTTGAAAGCTGTTTTAAGCTAGCCGTGCGAAGGCTATATTTAGAAATCCCGTATGCCGTACGCCGGCCTGCGGCTAACGCCGACGAGTTATGCAATGCGTCTTTATAAAACTTCAGTCGTCATTCCAGCTTCTTGCATCGCGCGCGCGCGTTTCACGCACGCACAAGCACACCTTCAATTTCAATGTATATACAGATTATAAGGTAAAAAACGATGCGCCGAAAAGAAAGAAAATGATAACATGTATAACACTGTAAATGTTTTTGTATAAGAGTAATAAATTAAGTACTTATGTTGAAAATCAACGCTGAGAAGCGCAAATTTAACAGAGCTTGTACGTTATTTACGTTATTTACAATGTCGTCGATACGTTTGCGTCGTTCGTCGTCCCTCGAAAACACGGGAAAGGGAAAGAAACTGTAAGGATTTCGAATAATCGTACCCGGTGCGATCGCGTGTCCTCGGTCGTAACGACACGGACGTAACGACACGGATGTAACGACACGGATGTAACGACACCGACGTAACTACTATACGGACGTAAAAACACGGTCTAGGACTACAAATTCATTCACCGCTGCAAATTCAGGTGTGCGTAAATCACACCTCGCCCAGGGCCATACCAAAACATTTACAGTGTTCCCGACGTGTACCGCGTGCACGATCGAGTCGCTCGAGGGGAAGTCTCAGGCCGACGACGACTTCTTTTCGTTGAGTTGTCCGAGGCACTTTTTGAAGTGTTTCGCGCAGAAGGGGTAAAGCGGTGGCTGGTCGCAGGTGCGACAGGCCGCGGCCAAGTGCGAGCAGCACTTGAGGCTCTCTCGGCAGCAGGAGGCCCAAAGCTCGGGACCGGCCTTGGAGCAGTTGTAGCAGTAGCAGTCGCCTGTAACAACAACAACAACCGGACGTACGCGCGACTCCATTTACTCAAGGGCTGCTAATTAGGAATCTGCATCGACGTCGCTTTCCATTTCGGTTGGCTTTCGACTCGCTTAACTTTACTTAATTCGGTAATGATCGCTTCGTCGTTCGACGACGGATTTCGATGCAAAGTTCTAATTATCCTCTGGAATGGCTTTTTTTTTTTTTTTTACCTTCTTCCTCTTTAGTCGAGGGTGGGGTATTTTCGCGGAACGAATCTTGTTCCTACCGCTGGAAAACCGGTACGTGATAAAAGAATTTTAATCGAATTAGCGTCGAAGCGCAATGCGAAATTGGATTGCGGTAAAAGGACCTTCGTTCGTAGCAAGCGTACAATTAATTTGCGTGAAGACCGATACTGCGATCCAAGACAGGCTAACTCTTTAATTTCAGATTCATCTCTCGCAAACGTAATCGAGACTTACTCTATCGAATTATATATGGCTATTATTATTATTATTATTATCATTATTATTATTGTGTTGCATTTTTTGAATAAAAATGCTTTTATCACGTAGTAATAAAAAACGTTGTTTTTTTTTCCGAACGGTGTAATTACGCTCTTTTTTTCTTGCTCGAAATTTGCAAACGGTCAACTTTCATCCGCGCGTTATCTTTATATATATATACACATATATATATATACATATATATACACACATCGAACGAAAAAATTAAGCAGCTGTTTTTAAAATTTTTACGACTTTGGTATAAGAAAAAAATAAATAAATATAAATCACAAAACACGAGAGACGTTTTATCAAATTGATCAAACACACGATATTTTCCAACGCAATCGAAAAGAAAGACCGACGATTCCATAAATCGACTCGTTCCGGATCTCGCATTTTTTTTCCCCCTTTTTTTGCGTATGTGCTCGGGGATCCTCCCGCGAAAACGAGGGGAGCGGTTGCGTAAGAGAGACGCTCTCCACACGCGCGAAAATAAAAAAAGAGAATGAACCGAATCGTCACCGGACGCGACGATTTTCGTGCGTGACGCGCGATTCGGGAGCGGCGCGATGCGGACGTCACTCTGTCAAGGGCAGAGCCGACGCGCCGATGAATGGGTCGAACGCGGAAACGAGCTTCGTACCTCGGGGACAATCGACTGAGCGTCGCGCCTCCGCTCGCCTGCATTCCAAGCCCTCGTCACCGCCCGGACAGGATGACCTCGGCCACGAGTTCGCGCGGCTCGACGACGGTGACGCCTCCTCTCCGAAAATCACGTCCATCTATAATTGAAAATTTTACATAAAAGTGTGGGCTGACGAAAGCTCCAACGTCTCCAACGTCTCCAACTTCCCGACTTTACCTGGTTGAAAGCTCCGGGCTTGCTGAAGATCCTGACGAGCTTGGCGAGCTTGGCCTCGGTGTCGTTGCCAGCGCAACATCCTCCCCGGGTCTGGGCTCCGAGCACGAGGACTAGGTACAACCAGGAGAAGACGATCAGCAGTCCGCGACTCATGTCTCGCTCGCTCGGAGTTCGCGGACCAACTCCGCTCCGTTCGCTCGTTGCCGATCCCCGGTTCCGAGGCCTGCGATGGTGGGGACGAGTCGTTCGATTCCCCGTTACCGTTCTTATCCATCTTGTCCCCGGTGCGAGCCCTTCCCGGGTGTCAGGGCGCGAGAAGTTTTCCAAGCGGATCGTTTCGAATCGCGTAGTTGGTGAGGCCGTCGTTGCGTTCGGGGATAGTCCTGGATCCAAGACTCGAGATCGGTCGTGGGTTTACACAATTTTTTCAGTCGATTTGATCCAAGTCGATGTTTACGATACGAAATTAAGTAAGTACGATGGATGAATCGCTTGGATATAAAAAAAAAAAGCACGGAGGAATCTAAAAAATTATGCACGCGATGTGGAAATTTATATTACGATAAGTTATAAATTTATGTGTTATAAAGGTACGTTTAATTTAATTACACGGTTTTTATAAATATTTTACGACTCGCCAACAACTTTATTAAATGTCATTCTAACGCGTAACCCAAGTTTGACCCCTTCACTTTTTATACGCGTACGCGTACCTTGGATTTCCATTCTACGGAAAATTTGCATAAATATCGTACGTCGCGATGATCCACGGCAATTATCGAGTCCGCGGTAAACTCGAAACCATCGGTTTTGCCGTTTATAAATAACGTTCGCCGTCCGTCGTAAGTTATATAAATTAAAAAATGTGCAAATCACTTTTCATCGCGTTCTTTATAATCGAGAGTTTGGAGGCATCGGTTCGGATTTAAAAATAAAATAAAAAATAGATTTTCTCGAGCGACTGTACTATAAAACTTTCACAAAGTCTAACGTAATTTAGAGTTTTAAACTTAGGCTGCGAAAGCTTTTGACGCGAGAATTAAGCGATGGGTGGAAATTCGCACGAAATTCGACTCCGGAAAATCTCCGCTCTGATTACATTGGGCGACGATAAAATTTAATCACCGAACGGTTATTTTAAATTTCAGCGTTATTAAATTATCGATACGGACCCGTATAACGTAAATTCTTACTGTCACCACTTTACAAGCGTTTCGAGAGTGGAGGACAAACACATTTGCTATGCAACGAATGTAAGCATTTGGCTTCGAAATGAAGCGAAAGTGGCGTTCGCGAGTGTTCGAAATCGGTCGCGATCTTTGATACGAAGAAAGAGAAAAACAAAAAATTTATTTCGCTCGTGCTATAATCGCGCAACGTTGAGTCGAATAAAATTTCTCGGTGTGCTCGTATCCGCGCATATTAATTAAAATAAATAGAACGTAAATTTAAACAGCCGATAGTTTATGACACCTGAAAGTTTTACGTTTAACGATAGTATCACCAATATTATTGAACAATTTACACATTTGAATATCACTCGCCGGATTTAAGAACGTAACGAATTACACTTGGAATCTACGAATTGTATAATGTACTCTTGCAAATTATTCTAATTCTGGGTCGTCGTTGTCGTCGTCTTCGTCGTCTTCGTCGTCGTCGATTGTACACGTACTTATCTCAAATTTTTTAATTAACAAACACATTTGTAAAACTAATTTACGAAACTACATTTGAAGTATTAATGTTCGTATCGCATCCCTTAAATTTTCAAAACGATATATATATATATACGAAACGTCTTTGTACGTCGATATCGACTCGCGTTTTATAAACATTTATTTCTTGGAGTAACCGAAAAAAACTTTATTCGTGATATCATTCCTCGTATCTTTTGCATCGGTAGCACTGAAAAAATTTTGTAATTTAATAAAACACGTTTACCCGTATAAATTTTACTTATATATTTTTTTCTCGTTCTAACGCTTTACGATATTTACGGATACGTGATCGTTACCGTCGTTTCCACGTTTGAAAAACCGATAAATAATCATAGCTCAACGAGTATAATTATAGACATTTAATGTGCAATTAATGTACGTTTATTGAATAAACGACTGTGATATTTATCAGTATGTATAATCGCATTTTCAATGCTGTACGATAAGCGCAACAAGTGCATATATATATATATATATATGTTGTAGACATCGTGAATAAATTTTTCACAAAATTTAGATTTTTTTTTTAATCATCGATTACGAAGATTTCGAGTGATTTTTCGCTCCTTCCGATTTATGCTTTACTTGTAAAAATAAAATTCTTTTTTAAGCTACTCGAAAACTTCTTATTTCCTAGTTAGTCGCGTCATTTTACACGGCAATATATTTTTTCATCGTTATTTACTTAACGGTTAATGCAATGTCGTGTTCGATACGTTCGATGTGCACAATTCTAAAAATATATCGCCGTTACATCTTAAACAAACGCATTTAAACTTGTCCGCACAAGACACAAGATAATCCATTCGAGTTCTTTCTCGAGTTCTCAAAAATAGGTCACGTGGAAGAAAACCACATTATTCTTCATTATTCTCTATTCGCAGACTTGTATATGCGTCCGGATATTCCCCGAATAACTATTCATTTTACGATTTCAGCTTATCCTTTCCGCCCCCTTACTTACGACCTGTCGTATTTCGCGAGGGAAGATTTCCGTACATTTTCAACCATCCTTTCTTATTATTGCTGTCTTGTTAAGTTCGTTTAACGTATTCGCTTCGGTTTTAGAAGTAAATAATATTTTTTCTGGTTTACGTAATTTACAATTTGTTAAATATAGGTAAGATTTATTATTCGTTTATTATTTAATTTTTGGCTCTACGTTTCTTAAGGATCCGGTGCGTCTTGTTAATAGCGTCCGAAGAATCTTCGATCGAAATCATTTAAATCCATGTTTTTACCATATTTTTGCACCGACGAACGAATCGTGCATTGTTGTTTATTTGATACGCGTTCGTCAAGTAATAAATAATCAATACGTGATAAATACGCGATTTAAAATGATTTTAATTAACTTTCAATTCACGAAGTGAGAATTATTATTAATGCTATTATAAAATAATTTTAATATTTTTTTAGTAAAAAAGTAATTTAACAACGTATCATTGTTAATAATCGTTCGAGTGCTTCCGTCAAATAAACTTTACGCGTAGAAATTAAACAATATTTTTTCTTCGAAATATTACGTAGAGGTACTTTGATCTTACGTGCCGTTGTTTTACGACAGAGGTCAACTTCCGTTTTTACGATAAATATAAATTGTAGTTTTTTTTCGTCTAGTTTTATAACAATTATTTCACACCGTTGAATATTACGCGATTTTTTATCTCTTCGTTAATCGCAAAATTTTCGGAGCAACGTTACTTCGCACTCGAATACCCAAACGATATTATTCCCGAGAGAAATTTTGACAGAAATTTAAAATGCTTACATTTTCAAAAGAAAACGTTAAAAAATTCTAGAAATATTTTTATAATTTTTCTACGAACGCGGGACACGTTTGTATGTACATGAAAATTTCTTTATTCACAGCTATTTTAAAAATATTATTCAAAAAAGAAAAACTTAAAAATTTGTTATGGTGTTAGTTATTTTCTAAGGTAAGATTAATATTAATTTTTGCAAACGAACCGCTAATTTAAAATATAATTTCATAAAAACATATTTTCTCTTTGGATCGTTCAAAGATTATATCAAGTTTTTATTTGTTATTACCTACCGCTTATCTAACAAATAGTCGTTTAAAATATCGTATATCCAGCAACTTGAAGAATTTTCGTGATAAACTGATTTTCAGTAAAACTTTCTATAGGAAAGTTGCAACGCTCAAACAGGGTCATTTAATAAGTTGATTATATTTTTATCTTGCGATCGGCACTGGAGTCTATCGGTAAACAAACTGTCTTTGGACGTATATTTAATTTTTAATTCGAAATTCGCATTGCGTTGCACTTTACGTTATTTTAGTCAAATATACGTATTCGTTTGGAACTCCCAAGATGAAAATGTATTAAAAGTTATTTTATAATTCATCAGCTTTTTTATTTAAATAATTATTAAGACAATGAATCGAATATATTATATTATTTTCGGTTTTTCAGTTCGAATGGCAAGTTTTTTCTTTTTTCTTCAATTATTAAACCTTTCGTTTACAAACGAATAAAAGAAGAATACCAAATAAATATATACGCATATTTTATTTCTCAAGATATCTGTTAAATTAGCAATCCAGGGGTCTTTGTGATAATTTGACACGCGACGTCAGAACTCGATTATTTAAAACATTGAAGATAGCGGACCGAACGAAACCAACCGACGTTAAAAAATTAAGATAATTAAGCAAGTATATACGTTTCGAAGGATTTTTTAAAATATAGCTGCCATTTCGTGTCATCGTGTATTATCGAGTGCACGTGAAAACATTATGGAAACGTGTGGGTGGAATTCAATATTTTTGCAGTTTCGAAAAAATGTGCGAGTTATTAGAATTGATAGTTTGATAATCGGTGTCTAACTTTTCGACGTTTGTTTCAAATTAAGCAACCGCCGCAACGTAGATCGAAGCTGTCGATAAAAAATGTCAGTGTCTGAATCGCGATCCACGGAACTCGACGTATTCGCGCGTAAGTTGTAATTTCATAATTATATTTCGCTTTCTTAAGCACGGACTCGTCGTACGATCAAATCGCAGTTGTAAGCTTAGTTCGTGGTAACAATTCGACAAAGCGTTATCGCTTTATTTTTAGTCGCATCCTAGAAGATGCGGACGCGTAGCTCTAGATTTTCCGATCGAGTTTTATCGTTGGTATCTTTCTTAATATCTCCGCGATTAAATCCGAATGTAAAAAATATTCTTTATATTTTATTATATTTCGGATGCGATTTCACGCGTATAGCAACGAATATTCGTCGCGTACCGATTTCTTATTAAAATTACCGTACCATTTTATCTTTTGATCAACGTCCGATCTCTCTTAGATTTTTCTTAAGATTTCATCGGAGAATCATTGGTTTCGACAAATCCAACGTATATTTACGTCCTCCGATTACTTTATTCGCTCGTAGCTTATTAATTTTATTTCATATTTTTCTACGAGCGTAATCATTTTTTCCTTGTACGTTGGTTCGAAAGAGCTCGACTCCGCTATTCAGGCTTTAGCGTATTATTCAAATCTCTCTTCGCGTATCTCTATAATCTTGGGTTATCGTACATTTTTCATTTTATGAATCATGGATAACGCACGCGACAAAATACTATCGATTTACTTACTCGTGTACACGGTATTAGAAAACAGAAAACATTGCCCGTAATTGTATCGCGACGATTTATCGAATCGGTAAAATAATCGTCCTATTTTTAACGTAGAATTTGCATAAAATATTTCGCGGTACGGGATACGATAGAATTTATAAAATGCGCGCAAGCACTTTTAAACGCGCCGCGAAGAGCATCGGTGAAATTTAAAAAAGTAATATCGCGTCGTTGATAAATTTCTACTCCATCGTTAATTTATCACCGCGTTTCGTAAATCAAGACACATTTAACACCGCGTACGAATTCTTAGTTTGCCTTGGTTACAGCTCGATCGTCGATCCCCGACACGCGAACGAAGTCAGTCTCTTTTCAATTAACGCAATTAACGGTGCAACGTCATCGAAAGCGCGATCGAAACCCAACGTGCAAGAATCGTAAAAACGATCGAGGTAAATTTAAATTCTAAACGGCGAAACGATCGAATAGTTCGTATAAAAAAAAAAACCACGTATTATACACGGGAAGGTATGAAAAGTCGACGACGCGTTTCGATCGCGTTGCACCATTATTATTTACGCGTTAAAAAAAGCGATGGAAGGTTTCATCGAACGATCCTAATCGGTTGTAAAACCAAGCTACAAAGGACATCGCGTACTTACATACACAACGAACGCGCAGGATGATAGGAATATTACGAAGATTACGAAGTAAATACGACTCGGTATTTACGTAATCGAGGGATAGAATAAATAGATGAATACGAACGCGGGCGAGAATAAACCGCCAACGTCTAATTATAAGATCGAAAATGCATCGTAAAATTTGAATTGTTCAGGTCGGAGCAAGCGTCACGAACGGAGCAACGTTGTTTACGAAGAACGAACGAATTTTTAGGTTGGGAGTCGGGGCGGTAAGGAAAACCGGTCACGGATACGTCAACCCACAGCCCGCGACGGTCAGCCGACGTCCGAGGTTTTGGCGTTTTTTCTGTTTTGTTTAGGCAGCAGCACTGCAGCAGCGCTGCTATATACTTTTGCACGCTATCAACGACTTTTGCGAGTGTGGTGCAAATGTGCAAGTCGTCGATCCAATCGAGCCCAATCCTCCAATGCTCGAGACCCGTCGGAGGAGAAGGAAAATAATAACCGAGAGCGAACCGAGGGTTGAATGTGTCGCTCGGTGTTGATTCGCGTCTCGGGTCGTTTGTGTACATCGCGAACGGGTTCTCCAAGCTACGTTCCATATTCCGCTCCGATCGCCCGAGCAAAGGCTCAGCAGCGTCTCTCCCCTGGTGATTACAGAATTCGTGAATTAGGAGTGTAGAGTGGCTCCGGCCCAAGGGAAGCTCCGAAGCGCGGTCGGCTTGGAGAGGCGCGCGTTTCTAGCTCCTGGCGAGAAATGTAAAAATGGCGTCGTCCCAGGATGCTTGGTATTTGTCGTTGTTGGGCCTAGCCGAGAACTTTCGCACCTCGAGCCCGCCCAGCATCAAGTCCTGCATACAGTGCCTACAGGCGGTGTTCAATTTCAAGCCGCCCCCGAGGGTCGAGGCGAGGACGCACCTGCAGCTGGGTAACATCCTCCTCACGCACACCAAAAACATAGATCTCGCGAGAACGCATCTCGAGCGCGCGGTAAGTATACAAGGCGCACTTAACCTCGTTCGAGTGGTAAAACGTCGGATCCGGTGGTTGTTATAGTGGCAGCTCAGTCAGACGATCAACACCTTCGACGACGTCAAGTTCGAGGCGGCTAGTGTCCTAGCCGAGCTCTACGAGCAGCAGCAGCAGTCCAGTCTGAGTCAATCCATCCTGCGCAAAGCCATCGAACTATCCCAGCACAACGTTTACTGGCACTGTAGGCTCATATTTCAGCTCGCCGTAAGTTCTCGAGGCTGCTTCAGAGCCAGACTTAGGTAGGGAGATGGTAACCGTGTCTTCTTGTCTTGCAGCAAATACACGCCTCCGAAAAGGACTTGAACGCCGCTGGAGGATTGTTGGCGGTCGGCGCCGACTATTCCCAGATAAGCAACGCCAATTACACGAGGGTCTTGTTTCTCCTCAGTCGATGTATGCTCTTGTTGATCGATAAAAAGTTTTCCGAAGTCTCGCCCCTGCTCAATTCGACGGGGCACCAAGTGGAAAATTGGCAAGGGAACCCGCATCAGAAAGAATACCTAAAAGTATACTTTTTGGTGCTTCAAGTTTGTCACTACCTGATGTCCGGACAAGTAAATATTTGCTTTTATTATTGCCTGATTTAGCGATAACGAAACACGATCTCTTTTAACGAACGACGTGCTTCATTTGTGCTTCAATATTATATGTTTCACAGGTGAAAAGCGTAAAACCATGCTTAAAGCAATTGCAACAAAGTATACAGGCGATAATGGCTCCGACGTGGCCTTCCGATGAAATTGTCACCGGTCCTCACATAGGCGACATGTTCATATGGATGCCCAAGGAGCACTTGTTCGTTCTCGTTTACCTGGTGACCGTAATGCATTCTATGCAGTCGGGGTACATGGATAAGGCTCAAAAGTACACGGACAAAGCGCTTGCCCAGATAGAGAACTTGAAACGTGAGTAAATTGAAGATTTACTCGGTTGCTTTGGTTTAACCTAGTTCCACCTTATTTTTAATTTACCACCCTTTGTTTCACAGTTATCGACAATAAACCCATTCTCTCGGTTTTTCAATTGATGTTGTTGGAGCACATAGTGATGTGTCGACTAGTGATGGGTAACAAAAGCGCGGCTCTATCCGAAATTTCCCAAGCTTGTCAGCTGTGCAGGCATCAACCGAAACTATTGCAAAGTCACAGAGCACAACTGCATACGTTGCTTGGTTTGTACGCGATGTCTATGAATTGTATGGAAGCAGCGGAGGCACAATTAATTTCAGCATTAAACGTTGGTTATCCTCTCACTTTTACCACGGTTAATTTATTAATTACGTTCATTTGTTTACCAACGATCGCAATATTTTCCACCTTGTATTTTCCAGAAATCGCAAGAGAAAGAATTGGTTACGTTTGCGAATTTAAATTTGGCTATAGTTTATCTTAGGACAAGAAGAGAAGCCGAGTTAGGTACACTTTTGGAAAGGATAAATCCAGAATCATTGCCATCTCTTTCGCATTCCTTGAGAGCAGCAGCTTACTACGTACAGGGTCTTCAAGCCTTTTTTGGAGCTCGTTACAACGAAGCCAAGTAATTCGTTTATTATTTATCCTAATCGCACCGAATTCACAAAGATGTTTAAACGTGTAAAATTTTTTCCTTCGCTAGGAGGTATCTACGAGAGACTTTAAAAATGGCGAATTCCGAAGATTTGAATCGATTAACATCGTGTAGTCTTGTACTCCTTGGTCACATATTCTTGTCGTTAGGGAATCATAGGGAATCTATGAATATGGTGACACCCGCTATGCAATTGGCTTCCAAAATACCCGATGTTCACGTGCAGTTATGGGCAACGGCAATTTTAAAAGGTAGGTAACGTCCGATATCGATGCAATTTTTAATATCGAATAAAACCATGAAACTTTTATTATTGTTTCAGATTTGAATAGAATCTGTGGCGACCACAATCGTGAAAGTGAAGCATATCAAATGCACTGTACATTTTCTCAAACGTTACTCAAAGATCACTTTCAAAGTACCCAAATGAGCGAACATTCTTTAATTCAGTGGACCGAAGGCCCAGTACCCATATTACCAAATAGTTCACCTGCCTCTACATCGCAGGCAATATTATAGTGTACAGATACAAATTCATTATCTTGTAAATTTATAAAGGATACCGTTTTCTAAAAAAATTTATATTTAAATAACAATAGTATCAGGCTTTGGATTGTTATAATTGTATATATAACATTATTCTTGAACCACTTGTTAGATTAATCGTTAGATTTTTTGGTAAACGGTGTCCGTGAATTTTTTAAATATAATTTTTATCTTGAAAATAATTAGAATGAATTTAGAACGGAATACTATTGGAAGAAAAGAGGGAAAGATTTTTCCTTTATTCTTCTTGGTATAAAATAAATTATATATTTCAAAGGCTTCTTTAGAGCGCGTAAAAGCGTTGATATATGTTGATAAAAAAATATGTGTATATATGTATATATATGTGTGGGTGTATATATATACATATATATTATTTTGTTGAACGACTATCACTCATGTTATATTTATGTTTAAAATATTAATCGATTTTCGTTGAACGATCACAAAATATCTTCAACGAAATTCGAATAATTTTTTGAACCACATATATATAGATATATTAAATGAAAATATGGAAAGAATATTTGCATAATAAATTTAGCGATCGATAAATTTATCGCGAGTAGCAACAATGAAAAAGGCCTTACATTTTTAATAAAAAATTTTTATCAACAAATAAGAATTTTTCTCAATTCGATGAAATTTTATTTACGAGTAAGGAGAAAAAAAAATAAGAGTATACAACGAAGTAATTTATAGTACAGATTTTAACCGTGAAGGCATTAGTTAAATATTTTAATTGACTTTATTAAGAAAAAAAAAATAATAAATTATTTAAATTCTTGTTTATCTAAATTTATTATGCAATGTTTCTATCTTGTACGATAAACATTATTCTTAAAATTATTGTAAAATTTTCTCATATTTATTATATTATAATTTTTTGGTCTCATGGATTATTTTTAACGTTGATTTTCCTCTCGTGGGTACCAATTATATTCTGTAAAGTAATTCTGTAAACATTGGTCAATTCTATTTTGAATTCAGCAAATCTAATATAGATTTTTAAAGTTAAAGACAGCAACATTGTAAATAATGAAATATACAAAAAGTTGATACGTTTGTTAACTCTATTGTATGTATTTCTCGTGTTGCACATTTTTAAATTATACCCAAAAGGACAAAATCTGAAAGTCTTGAAAGTTCAGAACTGATGCATTATTGTAAATAATGAATAATTATACAAAAATAAATTTTATGTTTATGTGCTTTAAATTTCTTTAATCTAGGACCAAAAATTTACGAAAGCTCATTAAGGGAATTAATTAAATGACTTGGGAAATACGATGATAAAATTATAATTAAATATACACTGGTTCTGGAACGCTGGAACGATTTGCAAAAAAAAAAAAATAGCTCTGTATAATGGTATGTAGATATCAAGGTTCTAGAATTAAAATATCACTAGAAACTTGCACTCCAAGCGTACGTACAAATTTAAATTAAGCCAGTTACGGAATAAAAAATGTAAGCGTGATAAAATTCAAGAGAAGTATGTTTGTTCAAACTTGTACAAAAATCATTTTGTATATCGTATTGTATACAAAGAAAAGCCGAGTGTTTAAAATAGTAGATATAAGTAATTTTTGTATGAGCGTGTAGTTAGTTGTGTAAATGTAAATGCATCTATTACTAAAATTAGTAATTTCATTTTGTAAATTATGCTTTGTATTCCTATAATATTTACATAAGCTTCATAGCAAATAATAACATTAAATTATCATTATCATTATCATCATTATTTTAATTATAATTTTTTTTTAAATAAATACTATTGTTAAAAATCTTTACGTATGCACTCAATACTGTTTGACTTTGTCGATCGAGGAAAAATGTTTCTTGTATATATAGAGCAATTTTAAATACACAAAATCAAACATTATTTTGTGTATACAGATGTATCATTGAAAAAAATATATCGATCGAATAAAAGAGTACGGATTCTACGAACGACGAGTTCGTAGGTCGATAAAACCAAATGATAGGCGATCGCCTGCTTAAAAAAAAAACACTTTGAAAATTCAAAATTTTATCTAACACTATTGCAAAAATTATCAGGATATCAAAGTTTATAAATTAAATATGAAATTATATAGGATTATTAAAATATGAAAAAGATGTAATGGATTGAAAAACGCATGTAAACTGTTTTATTTACGATCTTTTTTCGTAAGTATAATTGGTTTTAGCAATACTTTTTATCATTATTGTTTTGATTAAGGGTTTAATGTAGTATATATAATTACTCTGTCATAAATTGTAAATAGTTGGATTAAAATTTTGTGCAGATCTCAGAGATGTCTTATTGTTTTTTTTTTAAATTTTTTATCTCGCACCTTTTTTGAGTATTACGAAACAAATTTATTTTGAAATATATCGATTAATTCCCTCGTGGTTTCATCCAAATTCCACTCAGTTTATTTTTTATATTTTCCTAATCGATCTTTTATACGAATATACATACATATATATATATACACATACACATATGATATTTAAATTGAATTGGAAACGTAGTTTTGTAACGTAACTGATTGCAAAGATGAATTAATTGTATCCAGGATTAAAGTCAAGTACCTGCATAAATAATACTACACTAAGAAACTGTACCGAATTTAATTGAAAATAAGAACAGTATTTAAACCCAAAAATATAGATATGTAACTTTTTTAATAAACTGGAAATATTGTAATGTCGAGGTATAGTAACGATGTAGAACTTAATGTAACGAACAAAATTAATGTATATTACAATTGCAGAGTGTAAAAAATTAATATTGCTTCAACCTGATCGGAGCTCGAGACTTCAAAGTTCGAATTCGCAATAGTCATTTCGATGAAATCATCGAAAATTTTAAATTTTGCGAGTGTCAGGCTTTTGATATTGGGTCGAAGTGGCGTTAAATTGGGACTTAAAAAATTTTATCTAGATCGATCTTTCTTATGGTTAAGTAGTAGATTGAATACTGATGGAACTTTTGAAATATTATTGGGCTAAAAAATATGATTCAATTGTTGAATTTTAGAATAATTGATAAATTATAATATCTAACTATACTGTTTTGAAATTTTTGTCAGTATCCAGCCTTGCATAGAAAAGATAATATGTTCTATATTTTCATATCATTTTACAGATTTATTTAAACTTTAGCTTTTTAATTCAATTATTTATGAATATAAGAGTATTTACCAAAGTAAAAGGTTTAAATTATAATAAGACAATGGACGAACTTATTTTGTACAACAATAAAATCTGTCTTTCGGTTTAAACTTAACTAAAATCAAAACAAAAATCGGAGTTGATTTTAGTTTTGAAGAATTCAACTATTAAAAGTTGGATCGGTCAATTTCTTTTAGTTATTATATCGATAAGATAGATTTTTCATAAAAACAAAAAAAAGAATCATGGAGTGAAAATATCTTAACTAAATAAGTATCTTTTACGAATATCGACTAGACGAATGTTACATTTATTTAATTTGTTTTAATGACATTCAAGCTCTATAAATGTAACGATTTAATCAGTGTATTAATTTAAAATAGTTGAAACGTGTACGTAATTACACTCCACGATTCAAAACATTTAAACAATTTTTAAAGATAATGAATTTATAAGAAGACTAGTACAAATTCAAGTTCAAATAATATTATTTTCATTGCATTATGAATCAAATTTAGTTATATTAAAATCTTGAATTCCGTAAAATTTTTAATAAATCACTAAAAATATTTTTTTTAACCGACGTAAATAAAAATAATTTTTTTAAGACTATTTTGAAGGATAAGACTAAGTGCTTCATCAAACTATTAAAAGAGCTATTTAAATTTTCTCAACAAAATATTGTTGGATCAAGCTAATAGTTAAACAAAATTATGTTAAAAAATAAATCTAAATTAATTCATAAATATATTGTTTTCTTATTTAGACCTACAAATTTTTATACTATTAATACATAAAATAATATAGATTTATAATTTTTTAACATTTTTTTAAAAGCTTATTTATAGTATTTATGAAATTTTAGAAATCAAAAATAATCTACTTATATTTCATTAATATTACCATAATACTTTAAATTATAATTTAATCTCAAAGTCAAATAAATATATAATAATTCTTCGTTACTGGAATATAGATAAAATATCTATCGAATAATTTAATAAACTTAGACAAATTGTAGATAGAAACGATAAACACTTACACATTTTATCCCAAAAATTAAAGCTATATTAAATGAAATAATATATACATATATATATATATTTATAAGTCTTTAGAAATAATGTGAAATTAATTACGAAAGAGCGAACAAAGAAGGTTTGGTATGATAAAAGTTTTGTATATTTTGTAAATAACGTAATCTCTTTTTATACGATTATAAAGAGTATTGTAAATATAATTTAATCAACGTAAAATGAAAAATATAATAAAAAGTTACAATTATACAATGTTTTATAATTAATTAAACTCAATACTTGACTATTTTTAACAAATTCGCAAATTTAATTATTTTCTATACCACAGTTGTGTGACTTCCATACGTTTAATTTTTTTTTGTAGTTGTAAAATTCCGTACATAAGTGCTTCAGCCGTGGGTGGACATCCTATCAAAGAAAAATAAATGCACGATTACTATAAGACACCTTTGGATATATTACATAAGTAATCTTAATTCGAAACACTTTGTATAAAATATTTCAAACGCACGATAAAAGTAAATTTGTTAACGTACCAGGTACATAAATATCTACAGGTATAATTCTATCGCAACCTCTTACGACGGAGTAACTGTAGTGATAATAACCTCCGCCGTTCGCGCAACTACCCATTGAGATAACCCATTTTGGACATGGCATCAAGTCGTACGTTTTTCTTAAAGGTGAGGCCATTTTATTAGTCACGGTACCAGATACGATGAGCACGTCAGCTTGCCTGGGAGAAGCACGAAATACAACGCCGTATCGATCCATGTCGTATCTCGGAGCAGCGATGTGCATCATTTCCACGGCGCAACACGCCAAACCAAACGTAAGTGGCCATAGAGAACCTTGAATATAAAATTTTTATTGCTCTAAAATTGGATACTTTAAAACGTTAGAACTAATGCTCAGAAAAAAGATTTTTACTTCTTCTTCCCCAATTTAACAAGTCGTCGAGTCTAGCTAAAGCATATTCGACGGTATTATTAGTATTTACAAACGGAGTGGCTCGCTCCCTTTTTATCTTTGTTGGTTTCGATTCTTGGACAGTTTTTTCAGGTGTTGCATTCGATGCCATCGATTCAACATGTTTCAAGAGTGGATATTGACACTTTTTGACGATTCCATTGTTATGTGATACTAACTTTAATCCTTGTCGAAAGTTATCTGTGAAAATAAATATGTTTAGTGATTTGTTACACTCATAGCATTTTTCCTTTATTTATATAACTTGCTTTGATTTATTTGTCGACATTTTAATAATAGTTATCGATACAATGTCATAATAAATTATTAAAGTAGATTTTACGTCGAAAAACTATCGCAATTTTCATCGAAAATAAAAATAAAAATAAAAATATCGTTAAAAATAAACTTAAAAAATATAGTTTTTAGGTTATGCAAGTTTTTTAAAATGATTCGAGAATGAATTTTAAGTTGAACGAATGGTTCCTTATGCTTGAATATTTAGATTTTCAATTGTTACAAAGTATCAACGAAAAACTTTAAAATTCCATGAAAAATAATGCAACTTACGATTCGACAATAAACGTAACATTTTTCTGGTTATATAGTGCTTTGAGTACTGACGTCAGAATTCATAGATCGAATTTCTTTCAAAGTTACTTTCCATAAGCGCGACATACGTAAGTTGAAACGCATACAATAATAATATATTAAGTAATACAAAATAAATGCTTTAAAATGTATTTAAAAATTATTGACATTAGAAAACTAATAAAGCAGAATAGTAGCATATAAATATATACATGTCTGAATATATTATTTTAAAGATCGCGTTACGTCGATATATCTATTTTTTAATATTAAACGAGTCATATTCTACGTTCCATTTTACACACAAATTTTGTATCCGATATAATAAACAAAGAGTGACCTTTTAAATTCAAATTAGTATCCATAAACTGGTTGATTAATTATGTATATATATATATATATTTTTTTTTTTTTTTCTACAAAATGTATATATTTTGCGAAACTTATAACGAATCGTGTAAAATCAGTATAAATTTTCGAAACGATCATAATGCTAAAACAGCGAATTCGTGTATTATAAACAGTTGGAGTATTTTATAAAATTATAATCGTTACAGTGTACATTCGAATAAATGGAATCGTTTCTATGTAAGGATAGTATCATGTTTGATAAATATAAAACATTATATGGTTATTTATTCGTTAAAAAAACAGTATATTATAATTTTCATTTTTACGGAACAAATTTTAAGTTCTATTTATAAAATTCATTATTTCAGAATTTTATAACCCAGAGGTACTCAAATACTAAGAATTTGAACATTACGTCATTATATTCTTCTTTTTTTTTATCGATAAACAGTTCTTTCCTGCATCTCTTTTCCTTAGTCGGAATTTCATTCGTCGAGACTAATAAAGGGCTCAGGGCTAACTCAAACCCATTATTTTATATATATATATATACATGTGCATAAACGAATACACTTACAATGCGAACGCACGTACATCGCTTTTACTAAACATAAGCTATATTGTTCTGATTAAGTACTAGTCTCTCGTGGATAACATATGGAATTCAGTCTATGTCACCAGTTACAAAACCGATACATCGAAAAGAGTTATAAAATATAAATTCAACATCGGAGCAGTAAAATTTAGTTTAATCGCAAGTACAATCGGTACCAAATACGTATAAATTTCAATCGTAGCTTACAACGATGCTAATTATAATCGCAGCGTACAACAACGTCGTCCCGATAAAAACAAAGAAACAAACAAGCCAGCGAAATAAGAAGAAGAAGAAGAAGAAGAAGAAGAAGAAGGAAAGGGGGAAAAAACAAAAAATCCGGAACGACGAGCGCCGGTGCAGATTTCGAAAAAGTATTTCCAATAAAAGATGACGTTAGACGTCGGTAGGGAATACCAATAAATTAGAAGAGATATCAGCTTCGCGCAAATCCGCAGTTAGTAGCTGAAATACGAGCGATCACGATAGACGATTATTCGCACGAATCCAACAAATACAATCGCTATGCATAGCGGAACGTAATTAGTTGTCGAGCTTTATTGGCATTCGCACACACGAACGCACGGAGTTTAACGAGTTCCAGATCGGCTGCCCTCGGCGCACGACATCGAAGGACGACGATCGATCACGAAAGCATTACCCGGCGTAACAGTGATTTTCCAACCGGAATAATTAGCTCGGCGAGAGAGCGAGAGAGCGAGAGAGAGAGAGAGAGAGGAGAGAAGCCAGAAACTTTCGCGCACAGGCGGCTGCGGAATCCGCGGGAGCAGCTTGTCCAGGTTCCCGTCCGTCTCGGTGCAGGAACCAGATGGCACGTCGATGGCATGTGCGCGAGGCGCAAAATGCAATGCCAATCGCCGACTCGACCGCCTTTAATTAACCCTGCCAATTACTTCTCTCTTTTGGCAAGTGCGCGAAGAGCTTCCTTTTTTCCTCGGCTCTCCACTACTCCAACATCGGAAACAATATCGCGATTACGCACGCTGCGAGTGTTTTTCCTTCGTCGTTATTTTTTTATTTATTTCTGGTTTGGTAAAAGCTGTGCTCTTTTTCGCGCTGCGTTCAAATCGGCGATGTTTATTAACGAAGCGACTCGAGAGTACGTCTCGGAGATATCTGGATTGAAAATTGCTCGCGTGCCTTTGGATTTTGCGCTCGACGCTTTGTATTCGGTGCCACAGATTTATTTATTACGTTTATTAGACTAAATTCGAAAGGGATTCGTCCGATCTTTACGAGCGACCGGTCCAAGTCTGATTATCGATCGATGTTTCTTAATTTATGTTCCGATGTTGAATTAAGAGCGAGCGAATTTCCTTACAATTTTTGTTTTTTACTCGTAAACGTTCGCGCCAAATTAATAAAATTACCGTAATTTTGACTTTTTGATCCATTGATTGAACGACCAAGTGTACATATGGTTGATCGCCATACAAATTATAAGTATATCTCCCGATGTAAACGGTATAATAGATACATACGAGTCTGAGTCTTCTAGTGTAACTTTACCAACCAACCATATGTGAATTTACGGCAGGAAATCTTGAATAATAATGCAGACGTTTCCTTTACAAACTGTAGAAAACGGGTAGAAAACGCGCCTTTAACGAGCCAGTCCCAGCTTTTACTTATGGTGATATTCATATTTTCACATCTCGTATATTTTAAAATAATTAATCGGAATTATTTTGTCGGATAAAACCTTGGTAACTGTAATTTTAATAAACTTACGATCGACGATACGATACTATTATTTAAATAAATTTAAATAAAACCAGAGAGAATCAAAGGTGTTTATCGCGCGTCGGATGAAAACTACAGCCAACGAGACTAAACGTTGTTGCACGATGAATAATCGAGACCGAATCGCGGCAAGGATAATTACTTTCGACGAGAATTATGCGAACTCGTAATTAAGCGCACCGTTAACGTAAAATTGCAATATTTCAATCGTATCGAACGTAAATTACCTTTTATCGGGATTAGTCGGTGGCAGCTTTTAAGTATTTGTCCAAATTACCGTAACCGCGATTCGGTTGCCAAGGATTCCATTTCGATTCGTTCTTACAAGACGAGAAAAAATCTATCGTCTACGATAATGTATTGGATAATATATTGGATAATGTATGGTTCGTTTTTCATGATTTTATCTTTAACCTAACTCGTAAAAATTTGCCCTTGATTTATGATTTGCTAAATTTCTATGAATTTTCGAGACTTTTTCGTTTATCGTTGAAATACGACGAGCGTTAAATAATCCTGATGTTGAAAAAGGTATAGGCCAACTACGATCGACATCTTTATTAGATTACTTATGTGTTTGTTAATTGACTTTTGTTATCTTTTAGACGAACTTCGATTTAACGCTAATTAATACTCGGCGCAAAAAAATATAAATGCAGGTGTCTGGTAAATTACTTCTTACTTTAGTAGCGATTAAAATATTATCATTGTATATTTCAATAAGTTAATTTAACCGAGTAACGTAAAAATATAACGCTTGTAACGGGATATAAGAAAAATAAATAGTTAATTTTTACGCACGTATATATTTCACTACAAAATTGATTTAAGTAAGTAATTTTCAGAATTATTTTTAATTTCTTCCTATTTTGTCGTCTCCTTAAGTTTTTTCTACGAAATTTAACGGTTTATTCGATATAAATGTAAGGAAATATGACCATCTAAATAAATAAAAATAACTTTGCGAACTATTTAAAATTTTTAATTTCTGAAAATATCTTTGCGTGATATTTTCCAATATTTTGGTATTTATGAGTATTAAAATTATGTTTTAATTTGATTCGTATAATATTTAGCCTGATTTAATACTGTAATAATATAGCAGTTTAAATATATAACTTCTACAAAAATATTGAGATAATTTTTCAGTTTTTAAAACACATCTTACACGCTTTTAATAGAATACCTTTTTAAGAGGTTGAAAATGAAACAATACTTGAATTTTTCTTTTTATTAAAAGTATTTAAATTAATGAAATTACAACTAATGTAGGAATATTTTATCAATTTTAATTATTTTTAAACCACACGAGTCGTTAAGAATAATATTCTTTTAAAATTTTTTGTATTTTCTGGTAAACATTCAATTTTTGTAATCGATAAGAATCAACTGAAATTTGGTAATAATGCAAAGTACAATATTAGTTTAATACTACTATTTTAAAATCAAGAGTATTAATTTAAGATCAAATATGAATAAGATATTAAGCTTCGTTTCATTGAATTTTTAACGTTGAAAAATATTTAAGTTTTATTCATTAAATATTTATTTATTGAATAGATTTTTAGGATTTTTTTTGTTAGGTTTATCTTATCCAATAATTGACATTCTGAATAAATTTGTATGTGTAAACTGTAAAAATTATGAAATAAAGTATAATCATTTTTTAAAACGTTAGTAAAGTCAAATCTTATATGCCACTTATTAAATAATTATATAATAATCTAATTATACTACTTTATATTTAGTAAGTTAGCACGAATTTAAATGATGTTATTATAAAAATTAGTAACATCTTTCTTCAAGTTGAATAAAATTATATTACACAAAGAATTTTTTATTTATTATGCTAAATTAAGGAACATTATTGGATCATACGTGAATAATAAATTATTTAATTATTATTTAAATTATATTATGATCAATATTATATTAAAATACTATCGATAATATTTTTCTTTAAAATAGTTTAGAAATATAATTTTTATGTATTCATATATCATAAAAGAATCATTGCTTGGAATACGGGAATAAATATTGAAACGAAACTATGTATCAAAAGAATTTTATATCAATACTTTGAAAAATAAATTTTCGTAAAATTACATATTATTTATAAAATTTGTAATATTTAGTATAATCGTTTTCTAATTAATCAAATACGAAAGATTTTTAGTATGTATTTTGTACTTGAATAAATTTTAAAGGGCGGCTAAAATTTTTTGACGGATATTTTCATATCTAAAAACAAGTAGTAATTATTCAAATTGTATAATTTTACCCTGTCAACTATCGTTTGATGAACGAAGGCGATAAAGAATATTTTCTTATCAGATTTAGATTTGATCGACTTTGTTAAAATAATCCTATTATTTTTTTGTAGTTCAGTTAGAGCAAACAATTTGTTGAACAAGTTCGTAAACTTTTGATAACGGATCATCAATAAATTATAATTAATTAAATTATTAATATATTAAATTTTATTATTTTTAAAAAAATTAGATAAATCTTATTCTCAATTATTGACGATTTACGAAATGTTCAACAACTTGTAACAATAAAATTGAAGAAAGTATTATTATTATTATTATTATTATTATTACTATATCCATTCAAATATCTCGATATAAAAAATATCGATACTTTAATTCCTAATTCTTTCGCCTATTTAAAATTAAACTATCGAGAATTCTATCACAATATTATTTATTCCAGTTTCAAATGTACTTCAAGCTTCTTACACGTAATAAAATAAATAGAAATTATACGTTTTATAGGTTTAATATTTCGAACGATATTTCGAACGATATTTCTCTCGATGAAAGTTTAATATTTCTTTGTAGTGTTCTTCCGAACTACTAGAAAATCACAGTCACGATCGAATAAAATTGACCACCGAAAGTCGTTAAAATCAAAACCTAATCGATACTCTTCGCGTCTCACAATATACGAAAGTTGGGTGCAATTAAAAAACGTTAGAAAATGAAAAAAAGAAAAAAAACAAGGCAAATTCGCGGTCGTAAAGTTGACCGTATCTCGATGAAAAAAAAAAGGTGAATTTTTGCAACGGTTATTACAATAAAATCCTGGACTCGTCTCTCTCGAGTCATAATTTTTTATCGATACAAAAAAGCGGACGCGTAAGGATTTTTAAAGCGATTATAAATTAAATCGATACAATCGCGTCTCGCCTCACGGTCCTACATCTGTTGAAAGTAACCTCGGTTAATAAACGAGTTACGAACTTATCTGGCTGTAAAAGTAAATTATTTTAATTCGCCGATTAAATTTCTCGAAAAATAAACAATCCCTCGAATCTTATTCGAGCGCGCGATCGTTAATCCCATAATTCTACGTGAATTGAATCGCGGAATTTCGGATCGCGTTCGCTCGAGTGGCCACGTTTATTTTTTTCGTTAGCGCTCGGACCAAAAACACGCGCTAAACACTCGCGATTCCCTCGTAAAAAATACTCCCGGAGAAATTCTCCTTCGAGCGGGCACGAGAGAATTCCTAATTGGAGTGGTTTTCCGGTCGTTTCCGCGGAAACCCAAAGCCCGTCCAACCTTCCGAGGATAATTTGCGTCGGCGCGTTCGACCCGACTCCCGATATAATCACGCCTAATAATCGTCATTACCCGTCGCGTGCGAACACTCGCCTCCCGGACCGCGAGAGGATGTTCGCGCCGGTCGGACTAACGAGCGATCCCAACTCCTTCACCACCACCGATATCTAAGCGTCGCCCCCGCCGATCGCATCGCTCGCAGCCGTCGGCTACCGGGCCTCCGAGCGAGAGATCCATGGGCCGATAGATGGTTCGATCGGACTCTCGATCGGACTCTCGATCGGACTCTCGATCGGACGCTCGATCGAGCGCCCCTTTATGCCCACGCGCGCAGATGCAGGGCGACACTGATCTACGGCGCCTAGGCCGCCCCTCGTTTTGTATCTTTGACGCTTTCCTTCGAAGCCGCTTCCTGGCACCTTGCGTCGATCATCGGCCTCGATAATTTTCCCCTTTCGCTTTTCCACCTGCGCCCACGTGTCCGCGCCCCGCGTTTATGGAAAAATAAGCTCTGCCGGGTTACGCGCGATTCTCGGTACGCAACCAACGCGTATCGCACTTTCCGTCTTATCGCGGTTATGGAATCACCGACGGGCTTTTCGATTTCACGCTTTATAATTCTCCTTCGCCTCTTCTCCGGTGTTTTTTCCTCTTTTTTCTTTCCTTCTCTCTCCTTCTCTCTCCTTCTTTCTCTTTCCTACGCGCTCGTGGGATGTTTCCAAGTGTCGAGTCGTTGGCTCGAACTTCCGTTACCGTCCGCGGACGGAACGCGATCCTTCCATTCGATCCGCCGATTTCATTTTTGCGCTCGTAAAATCGAGCTCGAGTGACCCAGTGCCGGGATATTCGCCGATATTTAATTCACCGGGAAATGAACATCGCGTAATGGGTTCCCGAGAGGTCCGACAGCGGAAACTTATCTCCGCGAACCGAGAGAAATTAACTCGAACCTTCGACGCATCCTCGTCACGCCCGTCGAGCCTTTATCCAAAATCTTGGCGGAGTAGTTCCCGTTGTTGCAACGGCTTCGGGCGTCACCTTGCGCTCGCCTTCCATCATCGACGAAACAAAGGAGACGACGAAAAAGAAGGAATATAAAAAAAAGAGCAAAAAAAAACAAGAGTCCGTCAAGGACGCGGCGATACCCGAGCAACTACTCAAACGACTCGCGCAGAAGGCTTAGGGCCAACTGCGCGAGAGTCGCGCTCTTCCTCAAATTAGCAGCGCGGTGATTCCGTAGCGCGGGCGCTTATCTGATCGCAGGTGGGATGCACTCGACGCAAAAGAAATCTGGGCCGTCGATTCCGAGCCGCAAGCTGCGCCGCGTTTTTGCGCGCAATCTGCCGATTCGCAACCGATCGACGAGCGTCGCCGCCCGACATGAATATGCATCGCCGGGGGAAGCCGCGCGGAACAATGAACCGGTCGTTAATAGGCGCGAGCGTTCTCAAGGTGCGCGAGGTAAGCAGGCCGGATAAGCGCGTAATGGAAGCTCCTTCCTCGATACGTAACGATCTTCGGCCGAGAGCGTTCGCTGCCCCGCTTTCGATTACGCCGATTGCGGGCCGACATCCTGCCGGGGTATCCTCTTCACGCCGAGACGAGCATAGGTGGTGCGGAGGTGGTGCGGAGGTGGCGGGTGGGAGGTCCGCAAGCTCCGGAGCTTTTCTCCAAGCTGGAAACGGAGCGAAGGGATCGAGATGCTTTCTTGTAGCTCCACAGGCCGCGAATTAGCGCGCGAACGGCGTACGCGATCCTCGCATCAATTACGATCGATAGATCGGCAGGAAGGAGCCGCGCTGGTCTTTTTACGTCCGGCCTGGGCGCGCGGTACATAAGCGGCGGAGACGATAGCATCTCCATTCCCGGGACCGCGAACGAGCCCTCGTTTACGCTTTCTGACCTGAGAATCAGTCCATTATCTGGCGTTTCTCTCCCTCATTCTTCCTCTTTCTTCCTCTTTCTTCCTCTTTCTTCCTCTTTCTTCCTCTTCTCACGAGCGAACCGGCCCCGATACGATTGTATTCGCGCCTCGCGGAAAAAACTGAATAACAATCGAGTCCTCGGGCGGTTCTTCTGCCTCGAGGCTCCGTGACATCTGCGTCCTCCTGCGAATTATCGAGGCCTGACTCTACGCGTCTTCCCTCTTTCTTTTCGCGTTCGTTGGCCTGGGTTGACTCTCTATCCCCTTTATCTCCGGGCGTTTTTACCTCTTTCATTGATTTAACGCTTTTGAATTTCTAACCGTTCTTCTTGCGGCTTGTCGTCCGTCCGTCCGTCCGTCCGCCCGCCCCTAATAATAATAATACCGGCCCGCCTGTGTTTTACATTTGAAAGTCTAACAGACCCGTTCAATGGAGTTATCTCGATCCCGGATCATCGACGCGTGTACGAAATTTTTAAAAATCCTCGGGTACCTACTTTTTGTTTGGGTATGTTAATTTTCGGGTCTTTGGAGCTTCGTTGGTATTGCTCGAGTCGCGCGAATTTGAATCGCGCGGTGACTTTTTTCTTTTTATCCTTTGCGCCTTAAACGTAAACGTACGTCCTCGTAACAAAGTTCGAGGTATAGGAAAGATGCTGTAAAATAAACGAGGTGCGTTGAAACGGTTCCGCTCTTCGAACGCGAGCTGAAAATGTAAAATTCAAATGAATTCGGTTCCGTTCGTTTTGCGATAATTGTTCTGAAAACTTTTTCGAAATAAATCCTTTCGCGATTAAATTATTCTTCGTTCAACGTCCGAAATTATCGCGCAAGTTTTGTTATTTATCAACGAGAGAGAGAGAGGGAGTAAGTAAAAATTTAAACGATGAAGAAATTGCTCGCATCCTTTCGAAAATACGTTAAAATATATCGTATACGAGTTGAATGCGATTCGAATTAATAGAGTAAAATCATTTAAAAAATAATACTTTTTCGAACGTTATTTTGACATCCAAGTGCAAATTTATTCTTTCAAAAGATTGTAATTTTATGAATTATTTGATTTTAAATGCTTCCCAGTTTTCAAAATGCTTTTTAAATTACAGTCATAAAACGAATGTAGTGTAAAAATTCATGTAAACGATAAAAATCGCTCTTCTTGGAACCGTTTAAGACCACGAGTATACCAAAGAAGCATTAATATTAATAACACAATTATCGAAATCGATCGAAATATCATCTTTAGATCCGAAAAAAGTATAACGGGCCATATATCAATCCGTATTATTACGTTTAAAGTGATTCCTTAAAATGTTTTCGTAACGAATGATTTTAATTCCAATGAATTTTCTAAGGCTACTTCTTTCCTTTAAAAATATCGGTTCGTTAGAATATTTAATACATCCAACAACGATCAAATAATATCTCTTCGAGCACAATTATTTTTTAGATTTGTTATTAAAAACACGAGATAAAACATCTTCATAATATAAAAAGTAATTCAAAAAAGAATAAAAGTAATTTACTAATAAAGCCTTGTAATCGTGAAAAGGTTCGGAATAAAGATTAATTCGATAAGTGGCGATACTTTTGAAGTTACTGTATCAGATATGTTTTTCTTTTATCGACTCGTATAAAAAAAATAATCTCTAGGATCAATGACTATTCATAGTTAGTTCGCAATTGTATAAGTCGGGCGTAGGTTCGCTGATAACTTGCGAGAATGGTCACCGATCCCGGTGATTTTTTTTTTCATTAATTTAATTTTAGAAAGTAAGACGTAGCGGTACGATAAATTTGAAATTAAAAGACTAATTGCAAAAATTAACGTCGAGATCTTCTATAACTTTTTTCGTTGCGTAATTGAACTGTTAAGACGTCGGTACTCGTTTGAAGAAAACTAATTAAAAATAAATCTTCGGATACAACGAAGAAATTAACAATACGTTCTATCGGATTACTTTTATAAACCCTTTAGTGTTAAAATTTAGTGTCTCGAACAGCAAGAAAAATATCGAATCTTTAAATAAGTAGCGTTATCTTAGAACCCGACGAAACAATGTCGTTTTACGACAAAAAAATTTTTCTGTTACACGAACTTCCTTTTTAAAATTACACATTACTCAAGAGTTTTTAGTCTTTTTTTCAGCAGCGCGGATAATAAAAGCAAATTACCATTAAACTCGAGCACCATTCTGACACCTTCTATGTTTGCTTGACAATAAAGACGAACCCATTAGCCAAGAAATTTATTCCGTAAACGTTTCAAGCCTCGACCCACCCAATTCTTTCTTTCCTTCCAAATAAAAGAAAAGGAAAAAATAAGAGACCTTCGTTTCTCTACATCTCCTCGAAACATTGATACACCCGAGAAGAGCGGAGCGAGTCGAAAGAAAAGCGTCCGTCTCCGTTTCCTCGGTTTCCTCCGCGTGAAAGAATCGAGGAATAAAGGCCGGACACGAGCGAGGAATGACAAGGAGAACCTACTCGACGCCACTCGGACGGATTCTCCTCCGGTGTACGCAGTAAAGGACACGTAGACCAAAGCGTGGGTGCGACACGCGTTCAACAGTCTTGGCACGCGCGACTCTGTCACGGCTTTCGACTCGAATCGCCACCGCGACGAATGTCGATCGCTTTTTACACTTGCGTACGCGTTACGACGATTACCATCGAGGAATATTCTTTTGACTCGGTTAAGGTACGCGTTTTGGTTAGCAAGAAAGACGTATTTATGCACCCCCGAGTCAAGTGACTTCGAAACTCGTGTATTCGGTTGCTCGTCGCTCTTTTTGTTCGTTTTGGTATCGGTTGAAGGTGCAGGCGGCGACGATCGGAAGAGGATAGACGAGGACCCAATAAAGCAACTCGCGCGTGTACACTTGCTGACTTAACACATGTCCTCGGTATTTTGCTCCCATTTGTAATGTTAACTTACGCGGAAAAAGTGCCCCGACACTCTTACCAATGTTTTACAAGCTACGATCGTTTCGTACGATAGGCGTTTGTTATTCAAGTACCGATTAATAGCTCCAGAGTGTTTATTATAATTTGTTTTTATACAGTTCAGAGATTTTCACAATTCGTTCGTTATAATACGTTCGTTATTCAAATTTCATGGAAGATACAGTAATCTTAAATCGTACGAATATTTTCAAAATATTGCGGTTACCGAAGCGTTGAGTTTGTAAAATTAATAAGTAATTTAGATTTTCGCAACGATAGAGAAACTTATATTAATTTTAAATAGAAACGATAGAAGCGATCTTTTATCGCATGAAAATAATAAGCCAAACAAAAAAGTAGAACGTAATTCGATGTATACATTTTTATTATACGAAAAGATTGAAATTTGTAATTAAATTAATTATTTATATTTATTCGTATACATGAATATAAAGTTTTAAAATATAAAAAAGTGGCGAAAACTCGTTTACGTATTACAGTTTGTGGCAGAAATGTTAACGTTTGAATTGATTATTTTAATGCAAAATTTCAAAAAATATTTAATCTACATAAATATAAAAGATTACAATGGTTTTTTTGAACGCCATTCGTATAAAGTATTGGACAATAACAAACAATTTTATTACGTTTCGTAAAATAACGTTTTCTTAAAATAGTAATCGGATTATCAACAGTATTATGTAAATCGTAAAACACCTTAAAAAGTAATTTATGAACTTCAATATTTTATATATTTTAAAGAATACCCACATATTTTTCTCATTTTTTTTTTAAATTGGTTCCAGAATTATGAAAATCAGATTATGAAAAAAATTCTAAAAGAAAACTCTGGTTAAAGCTTGAAATATTGTATATTCGAATACAAGAAAAATTTGGAATTTCTTTTAAAATTAAATCGTCTAGAAAACCTTTCACGATCTTTAAAAAATACAACAATGTACTAGAATATTTTTTTAGTTAGAAATAAAAAAAGTAAAAGTTGGTAACGATTTTTTATCTAAACTTTACTTGATTTGAAAGTTATGGTATTTTTATATTATTATTTTATAAACATTCTTAGCATTACGTAAATTTTATATTTATAACTTAAATTTACGGTATTTGTTCATCAAATATTAATTTTTTTAGATTAGTTTATGGTAAAAAATATTCTAAAGTTAGAAAGATTGAAAATATTTATATATAATATATTTATATACAATGTCTATATTTTATTTTATATTCTTTACTATTGAATAATTTACACTTTTTTCTCGTTGTTTAATTTTTAATGTACAAAAAGGATACTTTAAGTTTGTGCGAATATCCAATTCCTAACTTAATGCACAATAATTTTATTTCCAATTGTAACAAATATACGAAGAATGAATTTATAAAAAGAAATAAAAATTTTGATACAAATCGATAGTTTACTATTGCATTATGTATTTCGTGTCATGCATTAGTTTTCAAGATCAATTAGTTATCGGTACTATTTTCTTCTACGTTTATAATAAATAATTAATTATAATATTATTAAACTTGTTACGCATACGATATACATTTTAATAATATTTTACATCATAAAACTTTTTTGTAGTAGATAATTAACAACTACAGTTAGAGTGAGTTTCAAAGTTATATCAATTTTAAATATTTATATCAAAATATGTAAATAGTGATAAATGTATATCAATATACGTTATTTTAATAATCTGAATCAATAAATTAACAAAGACAGTTTTATAAAAAAATCAAATTTCCGTAATAGTATATTTATCAATTATATTAACCGATAAATAGTAATTTCTTTTCACATTAATAATTATTAAGCTTTTGTATATGAATTCAAATTGATTAATATGTATAACTATTGGAAATCCAATAAAGAATTTACCATTTATATTAAATATATATTAAACATATGAAAATCAAATTTAGTAGTGAAAAAAATTAATCGAACTTTCAGTTTCTTAAAAATTTATTTGTTAAAGCAAATAAATGAAAAACATTAAGTTTTTAATTTTCATAATTTAAAACATAAAGTTTAGTTTCTAAGGCTTCAAAAAAATTTATTCAACCATTCTGATGTAAATTTTGATATAAATGAAGTTTTGAAGAAACATATATTATTTATAACTAACTCATAAACATTTGTATATTACAAGAAATCTTTAGCTCATATTTAGCATTTAAATTTGTAAGGCTTCGAATTAACACACACCCACACATAAGTACACACATATATAATATAATGATATGCTCTCAGGCTTATGAGTACATATTATATAAAACATTACATTTTGCTGTTCAATTGAACGTATTATATAAAAATAGTATTTTTAAACTTTTATAAGTAAACAAACTCAACTTTGTAATACTCACATTTCATTTATTGTTCAAACAAAACATTTTGGTTATTAAAAAATAATGCAAAATGAATCAAATCTCGTGTACAGTATTTTATTATTTTGTTTATCTTATATCGTTAATATTTCACTTATATTTTGTTTATCTCAGTCAAAAAATGAAAAATTTTGCATTTAAACTCATAGGATTTTAAATAACTACAATATAAGTAATTTAGTATTGTATTTAAAAACTGTTCATTACGTAAGGCAAATTAAACATAATTTACAAGTGTGCAGAAGAATGAAAAAATTATATAATTGTCAAGATAATTCATTTGAAGAATATTTTGTAAAGCTAGAATGTTAATAGGTATTTAAATATTATCCATTAAAAGTTTTAAATATGATACAAATTTTATGAAAATGATGCGAATATAAGAAAAGTATTCCAAGAGATATAATCGAATAATAAATGTAACTTTGATGTTTATTTAATTTTTAAATTAATTATGTTTCAATTATTCATAGCAATCATCGAATAGAGAACATAAAATTTAACGATAAAATTGAATATTTCTCTATACTCCAAGATCCAAAGAAAAATGATTTTATTTTGTGTACATTAGAACAAAGTTAAGTTTACGTTCGAAACGAATACAAACGAATATTTTAAAATTATTATCGTTGTAAATAAATTGATCAAACTCTTACGTAGTTTACAGACAAAAATTAACTTAAAAATTACTCTATTATTAATAAAATTATAGTTTGCATTTTCCTGTCAGTTGTATAAAAACGGTATAACAAAGTTTTAGGTACACGAAACTAATCGATTATTATTTCTAAGAAATTTTACGGATGTGGCAATTATTATATATAATAATATTTCAATTATTATCTAATTCAAGTAATTAGTAACCATTATTTATAACTGACTTTATATAGTTTACTAAAACTGAATTTCATACAACATTGTATTAGACGTGGGACAAAGATATAGTCATACGTAATAGCAGAATCCGAGGGCTTATTTATTATTTTATTATTTTAAAAATTTGATTTGAAAGACATTACGTAGGCTCGGTTCGATCACTACACCAACGACACGATGCAATGAATTTCACTGAATTTCATAAAATTACATACATTTGTGTTTTCAACGGTAACATTATTTTATTTCATAAGAGGTTTATTATAAATTTTGATATAAAAATCCGAAAATACAACAAAGTATAATTTTCTAAAAGCAGAATCAACGATATAAATACTTTCGCTTATATAATTCTAATGATTATATGGTCTATGCGAATATGCAAAGGGTAACACATGGAACTTATTTATAGTTATGAGCGCCATTCTATGCATAAAATGTTTAAGCTCAGCCGTACAACCGACTTGACCCTCCCGCCGTCGTTAGAAATTACAGTCTTTCAAACTGATTTTATTTTTTGATAAGTTTCGGGGTCTGTTGCTACGATCAAAATTACGTATTCTTTCAAGAATAGGGGGATCGAAAACACTGGCTGTTCGCTCGCGGTTTCGTATCTTGGTTTATTTCCAGCGCGGGGAAACAACAATTTTTAGCGAGATAATGGCTGGATGCACTTCTTTAAGAACTCGAAACACCGCTAAAAGTTCTTGTTGGAGTGGCACCGAGTTTATTCATTAAAGACACTTTTTCAGCGATTCTTCCAATCGAATATACGCGAGCGAATATTTTCTTCGCTTTCGCAACGGTGGCGAAAATTATGCGATCGTCTCGTTTCCTCTACGACTTTTAACTTTTAAATAAACGAACATCGTTTCGCAAACTCGTCCGGAGGATAATACATTACGCGAAAAGCGGACTCGGAGATTGAGAAATCAAATAGAAAGTTTTATACGGCGAGAAATTGGCGTAGAAAACGGTTCTAACTCGAGAATTTTCGCATCTCTGCATCCTCGAACTTCTCTTCTGGATTTTCCGTGAAAAATTCTAAATTAAAAATTTTGTATTGAACGACCCACGGGCACTGAAACTCGATGATTCCGGCGAACTTCGCTCCAGTTCCTCGTCTCCGAGGAGATCGTCCTCGCGGATATACCTGCCCGTGTAAACTCGCATACACGCGCATTCCCATATATCGCGATTGTAAATGCATCATCGATCCGTTTCTCACGGTTTCTCTCCTACCGTGAGCGCACGATAATTACGAAACAAGGACAATCGCTCAACGAGAGCCGCGAGTAAACGCTTCTCGGAACTCGGCTTTCGAATCGCGACTCGACAAAGTCGCTGTTCCGCGCTGATACGAACATTGTCTCGGGCACGTCCGACGGCTTTTATCTAGTCGGTTTTTCTAGGCTACCGTATATCGAGCTACCTTTACTCGAGTTTGCTTTTTCGGGCTACCGAAATACTTGAAAACTCCTCGTTTCATCTTTTTCGATTCGTTGCGGTGAGCGTTTTGGTACGTGTGTCTCGAACGACGGTAACTCTTTCAAAAATCGATGAGGTTGGATAAAAGTTGCTGCTTGCGCGCTTAATTAATCCAGGCTTTGTAAATTTATGAAATAAATTTCGAGTAAATATGGTTTCGATCTACGACTTGAATTACGTAGGCTGAAAGCATCGATCGACCTCGCATCCTTCAAATTAAACGCACAGTTTTAGCTAATTGCGTTTTCTCGTTGCATTGTTTCGCGGACTAGTCGGTAATAATACTTACGTTTGTACACGTAAATTGATATAAAGAAGATAATTATATAATTTTTATGTAGCAAAGGTTGCGAAACGTGAGTCTTGCGGCAATTACCGGTAAAAAGTTAACTCGTATTCCTTACAAAATGTAACGTATCAAAAGGACTTTTTCCGGAGCGCTCGAATATTATTTTACGCGCACGTAATTCAATTAAACAAGATATACAAATACGTTAATTGCGGCTTAATCATCGCGTGTATTTACCTTTAAATCCAAACAACTAAACCAAAGCTTGATTTTCGTTTTAAAATGTTTGCGTTGCGTCGAAGAGGCAAATATTATCGCATGTGCATTTAAATGGTAAAATAGCATAAAACGCCTAATCTTTCCGTCAAATACGAATAAACTACTTTCTCTTTCTTAGATAAAACTCAATGGATCGTAAAAGGAACACGCGAGATAAATCAAATTTCTTTCACAACGAGAAAAAAGAAAATTACTTCTGGTAAACCGATGATTCGAGACTTTTGGTTAAAAATGTATTTTAGGCGACGTAACTCTTTGAGTTTCGTTTCAATTAAATAATACCGATACTAATATTCACGCACGTGTGAATATTGCGATCTTGTATCATTTTCTTAAACGTTATCAAACTATTCATTTTTGACGTTGCCTTTCAAAGTTGCCGTTCGTAACTTCCCCGCGGAAGGTTCAAAGTCAAACGAGTGATTCGACTTTCGCCTTTAAAATTCGTAGCTTTAGTTTTATCGAACCTACCGACTCGATATTCGCTACGAGTCTTTCGATCGACCCAAGGAGAAATTCCGTAGGAGGTTCATCGATCACCGATGTTCCCCGACCGTCCGCGGCAACTTCCTCCAGGTAGGCGCGTCCGAGCGCCAGGAATCAAGGTCGAACCATCGGTACTCTCTTCTCTTACCCAAGGAAGGAAAGTCTCCTCTCGTATTCTGTTTGTTTTTCGGCGGCGAACAAAGACGCTCTCGCTTACAAAGCCGCCTCGCCTTAAGAGGACGCAATAAAGGAAACGGCCCGGACGAGCGTGAAAGCCGAAGGACAGCCACCGGGGTAATGAGATAAACGCCGTTTCTTTTAGCAGTGGTGAGGTCGGTGCGGGGGAGGGCAGACTTGGCACACGCACTCGGAGAATAATCGAAAGAGGTTATGAAAATAAGAGGAAGCCGGAAGGGGGCGTAGGATAATAATACTCGAGGGCCGCGACGATCGACACGCAACGCTCTAATTTTAGATCTTGTCACTCTCCGACGCGGAGGCCAACAGCAGCAGCGGCAGCTGCGACGCGCCGCCCCGGCCATTACCCGCGTTTACGCGGCCGCGACCGCGGCACGCAGAACCCGGAGGAGTCCAGTGGACGGTCTCCTGGACGAAGAGGACGAGCCCCGTAAACGACGATCACCCGACGATCACCCGACGATCACCCGACGATCACCAAACGATCACCCGACCATCACCCCACGATCGCCCGAGATACAGAGAATCGATGGAGATAAGAAGACGGGACCGTAATTATCAGTGGGAGAGTCGCGGATCCTCGCCCTCGCAGCTGCCCGGACTGCTCACCCTTTCGGCGAAGGCCCAGTTGGCCGTACAGGTGCGCGGAGGAGTCGCGGGACTATTGTGCGCGTACGTACCGAGAGTGTCCTGGAAACGGGGGGAGAAGCGCGCGACTACGGACACCGCAATGCGACGACGACATCTGCGCGTCGGTTCCGGGTTACGCCCGTCGTCGGACTTCCCGTGCGACTCCGTGTCAGCCTCTTGGTTTCATCTTTCTCAGGGCGACGCTTCTTCGTTTCTCTTCGGGAGGACGTTCCTTTTGTCTTCTTTCCCGTTGATTTTGCCGATTGTCCTGTATTCGAACTACGTGGAAACTCGCTCTTACACCTTCGACCGACTGAAAAACTTATTTCATTCCTACGACCGCTTTCAAAAGAATCACAATTATTCTAGCCGTACAGTTTACGCCGCCAAGCTGTAATTAAACTTCTTTGGTGGCATTGGAGCTCGTAAAAACTGTCGAGACCTTAAGATTCTTGGTAATTTACGAATCGATTAATTTTAGCAAGGATTTACGAATTTTACCTTCTACTAAATACGTACAATAATTTCGCGTATCCGTCGAGTCGCGTTAATAGCTAGTTTCAATTTTGTTTCAACTAATCATTTATCCAACACTCGTACGCTCTTTTATAAGTTTTATGCTTTAAGAATTTCATGTAATTACGTGGAATACAGCAAAAGACTTTTTCTACGATACAAGCCAATAAGACACCTAATATTTTATTTATGTAACTTAACATTTTTTTACCGCGCGAACACATTCGAGAAACGCTCACTGCTCTTTAAAATATATCATTAAACAACGAGTACGTGTAAAACTACGTAATCGAATTCCACTTTATAAAATACGCCTTCGACGTTACGTGGAAAACAAATCTTCGCGAGTGTTTTGAATTTTTCGAGAAAGCTATCGAATTCATCCGAATTTTGCGCGAATTTACTTTCCGTTGCGAAATCTATAATTTACCTTTCGCGGAATTGGAAGTTGGAATAGTTTTTAGCGTACCAACTTGTAATCTCTAATTACGAATGTAATACGCGTAAGAATATTGCGCTTTCTTTCAAAAAATTAGATCGTTGAAATTTCCGAGTTAACATCGCGTACGGGAAAAAAATTAAAAACCTTAGAAATTACGTGTACTTTCGTACACGCAGCAAACTCTCGTTATCGATTTAAAAATTAATTTTCGAAGTAGGGTATCGAAAGTTTCTCGTTACCGAAGAACATTATTTTATAAACCTTGTTCGAGAAAATAAATCTATCATCGATACGCGAAAAGTTTATTTTTATCAATTATGAAAAATGGAAACAATAAAAATAAAAAATGTAAAAAATAATCCAAAGTCGTTATTATTTTCCGCAGTTGTTTGTATAATTAATGTTGGGATCGCGTTTCAACTCCTAGAAAACATTGCAGTTATTCAACTGTAATATTTAAATACTATTACTGCGCATTTTACCACTGGTTTTTAGCGATTTGTTATAAAATGATAAATTCTTGGTTAGTGCGAGTATCTCATTATATCATACGAATATATAAAGTTTTTCGTATTAGCGAGCTTAGAAGATCATAATGATACGTTCAAAGGTAATACTAATAACATATTTTGAGTTAGTCTTTAAATTCGTATCCGTGGAAATCTACTCATATTTATTTACGTTAGATCGCAATTTTATTTTATTTTATTTCTTCACTTTTGAAATACCATAAGATTAGAAATTGATTTTATTTATAGTTAGAAATGCGAGTATATTCATGAGAACATCAACCGTAAAAAACGTAATATCATAAATTACGAAGCGTTGTAAGTATACGTCGTAGTTGAGTTAATTTATAATAGCGACAGGGTAAATTATAACTTCATTTTTCGATGCGTGTAATACAATAAATGTACCGGAAAACTACGTAAAATTGACAGTTAACCAGACGGATAAACGCGTATTTTTCAAAATTGTTCGTTTCCCCGGAAATCGAACGAAATCGAACGAAATCGAACGAAATATTGGTTCGATCTCTCGACGAAGCTCCGAATAATTCGTCGAAACGAACCCGAATCGAGTTACAGCTAAAATTTACATGAAAAGTCGATTCGTACTCGGAGGCGAACAAAGCGGAAGCAAATACAACGAGTCGAACGAGTCCAAAAAGACTCATCGGACTATAAATTACCCTCGTTATCAAAGGTATCACTCGAACCGACTAAAATTGGACGTTGTTCAAGGTTCTCGAAACGCATCGAGCACGAGTTTCCTCCGAGTTGAAAAGAACCCCGACATCGTTCGCGATCACGCACGGAATTTTCGACGAGTCAAGAAATTCGTAGTCGCTGCTCCAAGTCGCTGCTTTTCCAAGCGTCGAGTCCTGGTTCGCGTTCCCCTCTCGCGAGCGTAACTAGCGCGCGGTAAACATCGCGCCATTTTTAATTTCTTCGCCGAGACTCTTTATTCCGAGGTATCGTGGCGTGTCTGGTACACGCATCGGATGTGGCCTACGTATACATCGCGAGCTTTTTCCAACCAGACGATGAAAATTAACAACGAATGCTAATGCCGGCTTATCGAACTTGGGTCAGCGGTTTCTCCTTCGGAGATTGTCCGTAATAAATCGTTAATTGGCCGTAGCCGCGGGAGCAACTTTCACATCCCCTCGGTTATCTACCGGCTTACAGTTAGGTCGCATCCTCGACCCGAGCCTCGTTGATTCTATGCAAATGCGATCACCGGGAGGAAGAGGTTCCAGATCTTCGACAACCGCCATCGCGCCGGTGCTTACCGAGGCGTGGGGCCCCGGCATTAGAGGCATACGCGTGCAGGAGCGCGAGCACAATGGCACAAAAGGGTTAGCGTCGCGCGGAGGGCCAATCGATGCCTGGGATAAGCCGTTTTCGCATGCACGAGTTGTGCAGGTTGTGCGTGCCGAGTCGGTTACGCAACCACCGAGTCTCGCGATCGCAGCGTTAATCGAGAGTTGGAGGAGTTCGGAGGAACAAATCGAATCATCCATCCGGGATTTTCGAACAGGCCCGGGTTGGGTTACCCCCGCGCGAAAAGGGCCCTAGACGTGGAAGCGCGGAAAGGATGGGCGTGTCGTTCGGGTCAGAGGAAGAGTCGAGGCCCCGCCCATAGCCTCGACCAATCGCCGGCGGCTTCGTCGTAACCGTGCGCTCGCCGTTCTCTCGTCGTCCCGTGGCCACGCCTAAGCCCGTCGAGCTTTTACCCTTTCGATAATCACGCGGACCGTGTGATCATTACCTTCGGCTCCGAGGCGAGCTTGATAAATTGTTACCGGATGGTTTATCGGTGCGGTGCGAGCGGAGTTGCGAAGCGAGCGTCGCCTTTAATATTAACGCGCGTTATTCCATTTGTTTATGATTATTTATGAAGAGGGACGAATATTGAAGTAGAACGCCACGGGGAAACAATGACGGAGGCTTTTGAATTTATCGCGATATCCGTTTCGGCGTGTAACCTAGTTCGGGTGCACATTTCGTGCGCTAGACCGATTTCTGGTTGCGTGGCAAATACCGGGAGAGTTGAAATGCACCCTTTAATCTCCTCGCGAGTGGGAAAGGCTTTTTATATTCGAGTATTAACGCATTCGATAACGGCTCTTACGTAATACGTAATTCTCTTTCGAGTGCTCGTACAAATAAATTAAATAGTACGTGCAAATTTTATTGCTTTCCACGTCCCTATCGAGAGAAAAAACATACGTAAATTTCGGTCTTGGATTTAAGCGACGTTGAACCGATAGTTTTCTTTTTTTTTTTGGAAGACTATTTGATTTTGTGTCGCTAAAATTGCTCGGATCTTTATTTATTTTATTTCGTTATCAACCGTCCAGATGGTTATGGGTAAAAAAAAGTTCTTACGTTTATTCGTATTCCCGAATGATCGAATCAAAGATTATCGATGCGTTTTACGTCGTATATGTTCGAATGCAGATATTTATCGATAAATATGCGTACGATTATTCGACGTATTCGTCCGTTGCGTTTTCGAATCGGTTGCGAATAAAGAATTATTTAAAAATAATAACATTCAGCGATTAATAGTCTCGAAAGAATTTTTTCAACAACGATTTCCACCTATGTATTTTTCTACGCGCTTTTTTATATCGTAAAAAAAATTTAGACCTCGTTGAATGTGTATTTTAATTTTATAATACTGGATGTATTGAAATATCGGTGAATATAATATCGAATCGAGTATCGAATAACCAAAATAATTTATAATTAGAATACAATGACTATACAAGTTTAAAACATACAATTTATACGTTGTTATAATTGAAATTAATTAAAAAAACATTGTTATTAATTAAAAAGTAATTAATAACCAAACTTATATTTATTAATATTAATTGCAATGGAATACAAATTGTTTCTTTGTCCTTAATTTTTTTACAATTAAACGGTGCACGTTGTACAAAAAAAAACAAATGAAAAAGAAAAATGTTGATACTTTCGATCATTTTTAAGATTAACAGTATATTTAAAAATATAGTTTCGTATCTTATAAAATACTTCCACTCTCTTCTCGAAAATCAATACGCGACTCTTGCATTAATATTTAAGTACCGCTCGATTATCAAAACGTTATCGTCTTATCAATGGAACTTCCACCGACCGTAATGCATCGCTCAAACGTAAAAAGTACTTTTTATTCGTATTCGAAGAATTCCAAAAAAATTCAACGCGCTTAATCTTGGCGGTGCTCAAGACCATTGTGTCGTTTTTTATCGTTATAACGAAAAGAAACGCGGTAAAAAAGAATATGTAAAATAAACACTCGGAGACGATAAGGAGGAAAATATATTAATTTAACCGGTATGAAAATGCAGGGCTCCGACTCGTACGTTTCATAAATGGATACACGGAAAAAAGTCATGCAATGTAGCATTACAACCATCCAGCTAAAAATCCGTGAGTTTATATAATGTATTTTAGCGGAACATGCAACGCCGCGCATAAACTATTTTACACAGAGAGTCAGAAACATAAATCCTAATCCGGTGATAGACCCGGTATAACCCGTGTTACATTCGCTGCGAGATAATTACAAGATTGCCGCATTTAATAAATAAAAAAGGCAGATAGAACGAAGATCGTTGGTCGGACGAGTGTCGCGTGAGCGAGATGAATCATTACGTTACCGAGTTCGTACGCGTTAGGTTAGGTCTCCAGGCAGCGAGAGATGCTACCTAACGGTATCGTGGTTTTCTTCGTCGGTGCTGCAACGCTTATTTTGTATGCGTAATGATAGTGGATGTCATTGTGAGCTTCTTATGTCGTGCTCGCGTACGTACTATATTCGGTAATCATTTTTTCGTGAGCTGTCAAACGCATTTTGTTATTTTGAAATCGTCGTTAAGTATATGACATTATACCGGTACACGTAGAGCTGGTTTTTTTTTTGTTTTTTTTTTTGTTTCTTTTTTTGCCTTTTATTTATTTATCTCTCGACTTTGCGCACAACCGTAAACATCGTTCGAGGAAAAATCGTTGCTCGAACCGACGAATGGACTTTTAGTTCTTTCATCTTAATTTCAAACGTATCGTATCAGCTGTTTCCGAGTAATCCGTGAGAAAGAGCCGTTTAAAAAAAAAACACGCAGACTGTAATTAGCGATGCTCGATTTTAATAAGCAATTAATAATACGTTAGCGAGAGAAAATACAATAGCCAAAGCGACTCTTGCCTTCTCGAGGATTATAATTTTATCGTTATGCATACGATTTATATTCTCGGCTCGATTTTATACGGAAAACAATTTATCTTTGTACGATTGATGAAGCACGTAATAAAAATCGTGAAATCATACTAAAAAAGTAGGGCGCGTCAAATCAAGCACACGCGAGTCCCTTCTCCCTTTTTCAGAAACTCGTTTGTTCGATATGGAAAGCGATCTGGCTTACCTCTTGATGGAAATACGTTGCTCTGCACTTAGGAATAATTGAATATTTTTAAAAGATACGCTGTACGAAATAATGGCATTGTCGTGATGTTGCAAAAATATTTTTTTTATATTTGTATCGATATCGATCCAAGCTCTACTTAAAGTCTATTATTAGGTAATCATTATTTTATTGCAATAATTGGGCTTTTTTTTTTGTATGCGCAAATTTGTATCAATCAACTTTTGTAGGTATTTGCGTATCTTCCGTCGAGTGTTTAAGTCGAGTGTCATTATTTTTATTCTTTATGAATGAAACGATGGATAACGTGGACTGATTCCTTAAAAATTGTTCTTGATATTTTTCTATTTTTATTATTATTATATTGTAAAAAATGGCTACTTTTCGTATAATTTTGTATCGAAAACGACGAATAAAATATACGTTATATATTTGTTACACGAGATACATTTGGTTGGATTCGATCGATTAAAAAAAAACCTGAAAAGTTTCAATTTTCATTTATAGATTAAAAATAAGTGGGTTATATCCAAAAAAAAGAAAAATTTCTACAGAGTTTCAACATTTTTCGTAAATTAATATTTTTTAGTTTATTCCGTGATATTTAATGGAATTGAAAAATCGCATTATTATCGTAATAAATGCAATAGTAATTGTACAGTATATTTTTTGCGAGTGATATTTAATCATTAGGTTTAAATTACGTTAATAAGTTTGTAAATTATTCTTAAAGAAGAAACAAAATTATTCATTTTTTTGTATCGTAAAATATAATCGTATGCATTGAAATGAGATCGATCTCAACTATATATGCATTCTAAATATATCGCGTAAATTTATTTAATTGCAAATATTTATTCAATAAAGTACATCGTTTAAAATAGTATGTCTATAAGCTCTAAAAATATCGATTCAAAATATAAAATATAAAATTTTAAGAAATCAGATATCAGCTATGAAATCGATATCGCTATTAACGTTCGAAAATTTTAACGCAAACACACTTTCAAAAAAAGTGCGTCGAACGAATAAGCATACAATATAAATTATTATTGGAAGATTAATTTTCAAGAATAAAGATTTTTTAATCATTCGAATCGAATTTTTAATTAATTAATTACGTTCCCTATAGACTTAGATATTTATTATTATTATTCGATTGATAAAATGACGATAAACGCTAGAGCCAACATAATAGAAAAATAATACACTGGGTGGAGCAAAAACGTAAAGAGTATTATATTCGCTTGTAAACGATTATTAAATTAAGCTATACGTAACTCAGGTAAACTACACCATTAAGCTACAGCGTCGAGTCTTACCTCGGACTGGTTTCAGGTTTTTCCAAGTTTGAATTCTAGGAAAATATGTCGTAAAATCCATAGGTCATTTTCTTGGTGCTTTCCGTCCATACATCTGCGTTCGTGCACACGTGTACCTTCGCACCTGTGTATATCCATGAATTTTACAGCGTGCATATGTTTGCAGGTGAGTATCGTTGCTTTACATCGGCTTTATATAATATATCATTTTCTTTATACGTTTCGAAGATAGAATTGTTCGAAACATAGTCCGAACGAATACACCTTATTAAATTTACATAAATTTAATGCTGATTTTGCATTGTTTCATTCGTTACGGATATCGAAGACATATTAAATATAATATGTTTAAATTTTCAACAGTTTCTATTAAGAAATATTGGCAATTATTGCTAAAAAATATATTTTAACTATCGCTAATAGCACAGGAAGAAATAATTGCAAAAGTAGACTATAATTATACAGCGAAGTACCACATTGAATTCCGATGGAAAATTACTTTCAGCAAAGTGGATTTAAATATAGTACACGGTGGATTTGAAGGTGGAGATCAAACGTAATAATGGCCACGGACACTGAAAATAAATAATTTTTTATCCGGAGTTCGTTGAAGTTGCAATTTACATCATGTTATAATTTGGTGGCAAAGAGTCCAACACTCGTGTACTCGATGTTAAAGCTTTACACACTCGTACTCGCACTTACCACGCGAGTATTCACACTTCGTACTCAAAACGACGTACGTATTTCTTTTCTTATACATCTATCCAGGTAAACGAAAACGTATTCTCGTACCGACGTATATTATCGAAATTGCGTACAACGTAAACCCAAGCAACTTTGGCTCATTCTTAAAACTCAATTACGAAAAATCGCCTTCGATCTCCAAAAGGACGAGGGACTAATTTTCTCTAGGATCGGTCGCTTCTGCAAAAGTTGGCGAATTAGACGTTTCTAGCCCCGGTCGAGAGCATCGGAGAAAATCCTTCGCCACCTGTACAAATGGTCGAATATTTTGTTGGCGGACTCGGGCGTAGATACCGGATAAAAAATTGAAACCGACAAAACGACACCATATGTATAATTTCGTACGCGTAAAAGCCAGCTCTAACCATTTTATTACGTTCTCGCGAGTCGGCAACCGCTCCAACAACGCACGGAGGGATAATTCCAGGTTGCGCGCGAGTCGGGAATCGTTGCGAAGGAAAACGCCGTTAAAGCCGGAGAAAGGAATCGATCATCAATTATTCCGAGGGCTGCTCGACTGCCCCTCGATGCGCGGTTGGCCCGAGGGCGGCGGATTAAGGGTCGAGGTGTGGGGTGCGGGTCGCTTTGAGAGAGGTCGGGTGAAGAGGGGGGATACGCCTACGGGGGTGGCACGCGAGGGCTCGCTCATTACATTCAAAATGGAGTAGGAAATCGCGCGCATGCAATGTTCCGCCGCGCGCGAAGAAAAGCCCCGCCATTTTGCGCGCTGCGTGCGTGCGTGCGTGTGGGGGACGGCGGCGGCGACCCGCGGCTAGGAATCGATAGACCAATGGCCGGCGAGCGGCTCCTATCGGATCTCGCGCTTGCGCACTCCACCCGAGGCTCGCGTGCTTGCGTTCCAAGGAGAGCTTTCGCTTTCCTTCCCCCTCGGACGCTCTTTTAAAGTCGCACGCGGATACGAGCGAGCAGCAATTTAGCTGATTCATTCCCGTCGCATGATTTATCAGCCGAGGCTTCGCCGTGTGCGTGCCTTCCGACGCTTTCGGATCTTGGACGGGTTTCCTAGGGGCTTCCGCCGGACTTTGCACACACTGCTGGGGCTGTGAGCGGGTGTGTGTGGGTGCGCGGATTACCGGGCGGCGATTTATTTATGCGAGCAAAGGGTTGGGAGGGAGAACCGAAAGTTGCCGAAGCCCGATGGGATAATGGAGGTAGGTTGAACGGGAGGTTCGTAGAACGGGAGACCGACGGTGACGTTGTCGACGGGTTGGGTCTCAATTTCTTTGGAGCGACTCTTCTTTTGAATATTTTATCGTTTTTATCGGGGTGATCCGACGCTCGCTCGAAAATCGTTTACTTTTTCAGCTCTTGGAACGCGCCGATTCTCTCGGCCGTCGCTCCTCGACCTACGCAAGATAAGCTTCTAATCGCGGCGCATAAACACCGATTCGAATGTGTAATTTTACACCAAGTACCCAACAACTTAGATACGACGTATTTTAATTTATTGAAAATTTTTCTTCGACGACAAAAATAGATCTTTCTACGATTTCGATTACCATTCGTCTCAGCTTTCACGTATTTTTCCTAACTTTTTACATCGAAGATGAGGCATAAATAATTTTATTTATTTTGCGATCGCTCCAAGAATTTTTTTTTTATCCGTCCGATCGATAAACTAATTACCCGAATTATACGTTTATAAATTTATGAACTTGTTTATCGCCGACGTAAATGATAAATGATTATTGCGTTCGATACGCGTCGTTTTACTTTTAGTTGCGATGACTTAATGTTTTTTTTTTTTCAACTGTTTAATTCGATTCTTTGTAAGATACAACCGTGCTTTTACTATGGAATATGGCTGGAAGCATTTTATATTATTTAATACCATCGTTCGTTATCAACGGAATTAGATGTATAAGCTATTTTGTACGACAGTGATATTTCATGTTCGGTCAAAGAACTGCTTTTCACTATGATTTTCAACTGCCGTACTCGTTTCGATAGACTTAAACGATGACCTCTCGTTTAATATTTTATAGATTATATAAAAAATGAATTTTATGAATAAATTGAAACTTTGAAACTCGTTTCTAAATTTATAATATCCGACAAATTTTTTTATTGCGCATATTTTGTATTTTAAATCTTGTTCGTTACATCGTTTATTAGAATATATAATTCTACCGATGAAATTACGTTCGATGCAACATCGAAGCGACTATTATTCATGGATGTAAATATAGAAATAAATAATGAAACGCATAGTCTTAAATTATTAAATATACCATGCAGCGATCAACTATGAATTAGAAGATCAATGTTGGTTGGATTAATATTATTTATTCCGATATAAATTGCCGTTATAATTATTATGATAGTCGAATAGAAGAACGAAGGTTCGAAAAAAAAATATAACAGTTTGGTGCAAGTGTAATTATTTATAAATGCAACGAATCGAAAATTCAGCGAAATTAAACGCTAATTGTATGGTTATAGTAATATAGAATTCAGAAATTTTATAAATTCAACTATACTTGTACCTACTAATCGATTTATAGAAATTATAATGATTTAAATTTCTCGTAAAGAATAAAATGCAGCTCTAGTCAAAGCTGTACACTTTGTCTTTAGTTATAACCGAATGATAGCAATTATCTCGACAATTCTAAACGAATGCGACGACAGAATCAAAACGGTTTACGAAGAATAAAATAGGTGGGGTGAGGCTTCTGCAGTTTACTACGCTATTAACATCGACGTGGGAAGAGGGAAAAAAGAAGGCATAATAAGAAAGAAAGATTGAGAGTAGAGAGAGAGAGAGATAGCGAGCGTGAGAAGAGTGGGAAAAAGAGAGACAAAGAGACTGCAAAAAGCTGTTATTGCTTTTATGAATCTTTCAATACATTACACGGATTCGTTTCCAGTGCATTTGATTGATTTTGAGAGTAAATACATTTTATAAAGTCTGAAACAATATCCCAGCGATAAAATACGTATTTTCAATATTACAACTGCATGATACACATTTTATAAAAGTTCCGATAGGGAAATTAAACGTTTGTAATAACAATTTTTTGAAAATACCATAATTAACGATGCAACAAAATTTTGTAGTTTAAATTAGAAATACAAAAACCAAAGATTCTACAAATGTTTAAAAATACGATAATTTCTTGGTATATTGTTTTGATTATCGTATTATTATTTTAAATACTGCGGCTTTCTTCTAAAAGCACGATTAATTTATTACTTAGAAAAGATTATTACCACGTACTCGAAGAATAGTATGAAAACGTAATGAATCTAGTCCAGTTAATTCAAGATTTTAAGAATTGTACGTATTTGTAGTTACTCGAAATAAAATATGTCATCGCATTTTAGAGTGTTAGTATTAAAAAGGCTTATTTAAAAATTAAAAACGTAAAGTTGATACTTTATAATACAATTGTACGAAATTAAAATTGTACGAATTAAATTATTGTACAAATATTATGCTTTATTTGTATTTAAATAGAATTTAAATAGATACAATAAAATGAATTATCGATAGTTACGGATACGAGTATTAATCTAAGACTTTTCTAAATTTCATCACAAGGAAAATATAAAGGCGAATGAACTCTCGTATTTATAACATTATATAACTAATACTCGAATCTTAAGATTGTAATCAAAATTAAAGTTTGTTTTTAATTTAAGATACAATGGTGGTGTATTTTCATAACTTCCTCAATTTCGTTTTATCTCGAAAAACGTGAAAAAAATTACATGCCTACGTGTTATAATATAATTTATTATTATTCGAGTAAATTCATTTTTCTTTCAATAAAATGATTCGATCGATTTTATTTTCTTACAATTGGATTAGTTTATATTTTTAACGCTACTAAACAGAATTAAAAAATAAAAATTATGCCCTTTTGGGTTTTATTTAGCTTTTATTGCTTTAATTAAAATGAAAACTTGGCTATAAAAATTTTAGTGATTTAAAGATTAAAAGGTATATAAACCGCTTTTATATTCTATTAATATACACCTGCTGGTATATATTTGAATTCATATACCTATGACCATTTCTACTTCGTTGCAATAATCCTGCAATAATTCCATAATTATAGCAAGCATTATAATAGCTTACTTATTTTGCACCTTCTGGGACAATTTCGCAAAACTTTTTGCATTTATTCTGCATTATTTTGCATAATTTTGAATTTATTTTTTTTTCACACTATGCGTATTTTGTACTTGTTCAGGTTTCCTGTCTTTACGTTTAGTCCACTCTGCATAATTATTTTGACTTCGTTTATGCTCTTATCAAAAAATTCATATCAACTATTGGACGCTCAAATCGAAGAATAACTATTTTAGATGCTTGGAAAAATACAAACTTATTCGAGAATTCGGAGCGACTAAACATTTTTATCCGTTAAAGCAGTATTACTTTTTTTTACGTATTTACCGATACGTTTCATTTAGAAGTTTTCCTATCGAAGAACTCATTTATTTTCTTTAATCCATTAAAAACGTTAATCGTTAATTTCTAACTTATTCTTCATATATTCTGTCTAAACGTAATATATGTAGTTTTATTTTTAAGAAAGGTCACGTTACTGTTTAAACTTTTATACATAAGTAAGGAAATCGAAAAACACGTAAGGAAATTACAATTATCTGAAAGAGTTACGCATATCACTAATATAATAGCTTTATTATTCGAACGAAAATATAAAGCGTTCGGAGTTACATTGTAACGGTAAGAATTCCACTCGCTTTTGACACCTCGTGGATTTTTTAAAAAAAGTGGGCGACGAAGAAAGGATGAAATCGTACGAAAAATGTTATCGCACGTAGATGAGTGAATAATTTTAAAATACAACGCAGCGATAGAAGTTTCCTTTAAATTGTAAAAAGAATAGTTTTACGCTAGATAAGCTTTAGTTAAAAACCTAAAGTATGTGCAGACTATACAGTAGCGGAATAAAAAGTGTGTGTACGAAAGTGCATACAATGTATCTCGTATCAACACCTGTGTCAATAAATTTTAATTCGAATTACCTTGGATAAAATTTCAAAGAACGAATTAGATTACGGGACGGTGATAATCGTATCAGAAGGTACACGTATAGAAGAACTTTTATAAAACTACAAAATATAATTTGCCGTTTGGAGTCGACATAATTAAACGAATGTTATCGCGACATCGAGTTCGCATATCTCGGGTTAATTACAGCAAAACTTTGTCGGATATTTCACGAATATCGGACGAATCGAAGGCGATCGAGCGTTGTAGAAAAGTTGGGGAAGGGGGAAAAAAAAGGAAAGTTTCTTGGGTTATTCGTTGGTATTAAAGCATCGAAAACGATTCTCGAAGTAGGCTGAGTATAAAAATTAAGATGCAGTTCGGACAAAGTAAACCTCCTCTCGTTCAATAATGCGTCGGGCATCGAAAATTATCTTATCGTAGCGTTAAACCTTGAAAAAACGAAGATACAAGTTGTCGAGTTCTGGAGGAAGAAAGTTGCAGATACGCTGGTTTCGCAATCGCTGGGCAAGGAGACGGTCGAGATCCGGGGAGGCAAAGCCTAGGCCGAGTCGGAGATCGTCCGATCTTCGGGAACCTCGACTCGCCGTCGGCTCCGAGGAAAAGCCCCAAGAAACAGAGGTTCCGGGCCCTTCCGCCAGGAGTCCGCGATCGGCCGGCCCCGAGCGCAAATCAATCGTCGCCCCGTCCCGGGGTAGGGGCGTCCCGCGGGTGGTGGGCGTCTCGGCGGCCAATTGGCCCGCGCGTTCGCCTAATGGTGGGTAGGCGCGCCTCCGCTGCCCTTTCGCGCGTCCCCTCCACGCGTCGCTCGCCGCCGCCGTCGTCGTCGCCGTCGCCGCCAGGCTCCGGCATCGATTAGCCGCGGAGTCTCGGGCACGCTCGCTCCGGGATCGCAGCTCTTCTCTCGCCCTGCTCTCAGCGCTCCCGAAGACGAGGAGGAGGAGGACGGGGACGAGGACGAGGACGACGGCGACGGCGCTCCGACGACCGCGACGACGACGACGACGACGACGACGACGACGACGTCGCCAAGGGAAATGAGAGCCGCCGAGGCTGCGACTGCCGTCGGGGCCGCGGAGGTCCGTTGATCGCCGGCCGCGCACCAGGTGATGATGATCGGCGGCGGGGTCGCGACGCCCCCCGGGCAGGCAAGGAGCGCCGCGGCGCACGAGGGCCCGCCGAGGACGACGCTGCTGGAGGAGCGGGTCGGCAGCGCGAGTGTCAGTGGCAGTGCGACCGGGAGTGCGGGCAGTGGTGCGAGCGGGGGCGGGAGCAGCCCCGCACCGGCCGCGGCCGCCGCCCGGGACGAGCCGCACGACAACGGGGGTAGACGGAGCGGCGGTAGCACGAGCAGCGGGGCAAGCGGTAACGAGGAGGGGGAGCCGGGCCCGAGGGTACCGGACCCGGGACAGCCGAGCGTCGCCCGACCCTGGGAGCAGCCTCGTCACCCCCAGCCCCAGCCGACGGCGGCGCTCCCGCACCATCACCACCACCACCAGCAGCAGCAGCAGCAGCAGCAGCAGCAACAGCAGCAACAGCAACAGCAGCAACAGCAGCAGCAACACCTGCAGCTGGGCCCGGGGGCCCTCATCGACGGTCAGTCGGTCTTGCTTTCGTATTGCTTACATTGCGCCCGCGTAATCGGCCTGTAATTAATTAGCGATAGCGATCATCGGCGGTGCGCCCGGGCGGGATTTTTCGGGGGCCTCTTTAGGAGGCCGGGCCCGGAGATTATCTAAATTACAAAGTGGCGAGTGGCCCCGGAGATAGGATCGGAGCGCGGGCCCCTTTCGCAGCCGCTCGCGCAGCCGTTACCGACGCGAGGCTTCGGGCTCCTCGTTCTGATTTTGGATCGAGGGCCCGGGGCATCGATCGCCGCGGATAAAGGGCGGATCCATCTGCGCTAGTCGCGGCACCACCGGTCGACGAGCGTGTAAACGGCTTATCGAGTATCCGGCACCGAGATTACCACCGAGCCTCCCGCCATCGGGGATTCACGCTTCGCGGCTAACGAGACGAGTAACTGGGCGCCGTTTAACGCGGGCTTCCTCCGTTCGAGGACGCGAGGCTTCGGTTCGCCTTTTCGATGCTCGCAACTGGTTTCGCGCGCGCGGAGAAAGTTTCTCCGGCAGGTGAAAAGGGTTGCGAGCGATCTTATCGCGACGTTCGATCTTTCGGAGCTTTTGAAATCGCGGCTCGAGATTTTTTTAAAGAGGTGTGTACGACCGCGAAGGACTTTAACCGATTTCCGCTCCAACGGGATTATTTATGTTGGCCGAGACGATAAATCAAAACGAAGGGGATTTTTCGCGAGTCTCCTTGGGTTTTATCGTCGAGGACCTCCGCCTTTGTTTCCCCGTTGATACAGCGGTGAACGTATACGCAAAGAAATCGTTACGGATAACTTTTAATGGGTTCGTTACACGCGAGAATATCGGTAGGCGAGAACGACCGAAAAAATCTAGATCGGAGCCGATAGAGACGAGAACTTTATTAACGCGAGGTAAAAAAATCTAGTCCACTTGTTCCGAGTCATACCTACGCCGGCCCAAATCGACGGACCGTTCCGAGCGAGAATAACGAGTCCGGCCTACGATCCATAGAGATCGAGATTCGCAACCGAGCCTTAACTTTTTCAAATTCGTACCCGTGAATTTAATAATAAATTAATTAAAGGAACACGAGTCGAGATCGTAGATGCGCTTTATCTCCACAGGGTTAAAGTAAATCGAAGGTATATATTTGTCATCGGAATAATTCATACGCGGCTTTAATTACCGATATAATTTATGCAGCGAGAGAAAAAGGAACATTAGAATAATCGAAGCGACTAATACCTCGAGCGATAACTGCTCGAGTAGACTCCCCCGATGAATTCTTGGACGCCTCGGCGGCGTCTGTGGGAATCGGCGCGAATCTCCGGATTCTCGCGGCCCTCGTGTGCGTGCGGGGCCCGAGCGAACACGAGGGCGAGGACCGAACGCTCGGGAGCGAATTTTATTGGGCCCTCGCGATTAAATCAAGCGCTGGACAAGCGCGACACGCGAGGCATTTCAATTAGCGAGCAGAGAGAGAGAGAGAGAGAGATAGAGAGTAAGAGAGAGTCGGGGCCATCGGGGACCATCGGGGACCATCTAGTATCCCAATTAGCCGGCTTCCAATTACGTGCGAGTCGCGCGGGCCTCGCGACCATCGGGGCCTGGTCATCCGGAACAAATTCCCCTTGTCGTCGTCGTTGTAGCTCGTCCTCTCGGTCCTCTCGGTTCTCTCGGTCGCCGTCGTCCTGGAACGTCCGGCCAGTCCTTCCAGGTATAACGAAATTCTAGATCGATTCGGCTCCTATTTATTTTCTCGGTAGTGGCCGCGATCAGGCCCCGCATTGTACTTTTCCCTTTGACGCGCGCTCGCCTCTCTTCGCGCCTATGAGGCCCCGCACGGCCCAATTGAATCGGAGGATACACAAGACGATTATTACAACGAGCGCGAGGAGCGGACGAAATCCCGACAGCGGCTATCGATATTCTCGTTTATCCACTCGCGAGACTATTTAGGCTCCGGGGATCCCTCGGACGATCCCTAAGCGAGGGGAGGAGTGCCGGGAGGAGCGGAGGGAAAAAAAACGGACTTTAATCGAGCAATCATGACTGCGTATTCGTCATTGTCTATACAACGCGCGCCGATATACAATGCGAGAACCCGAGCGTCGGTCCATACTCTCCACAAGCGCGCTGAATTCCACCTTAAAATCATTTATAATCGGAGAAGCGTGTCCAAGACAAATTAAACTTTCGTTCGAGCGTGCCAAATCGTTTACCTTTTTTTATCCCCCCCGCGCCCTCTCGCTCTCCCCCTAGCGCGCTCTAGACAACGACCCGAGCCTGCTTCTTTAATCATTTAGCTGCTGACTTGCACAACCTCCGCAAACTCGCCCATCTCCGACGCGTACCTGTGGGATAGCGACGTTCCCTGGCTGGCACCGAGCGCTAATTTACCTGGATCGGGCTAATTTATGAAATACGTATGCTCGGTTTCGACTCGCGATTACGGTGTTATCGATGCTCGTCGAATGCGAGAGGCGCTGCCAATTATCGACGACGGATTCGTGAAATCGCGGCCCAAGTTGAACCGCCGTCTCCGACTACGTCTCCGTCTCCGTCGCCGACTCCGACTCCGACTCCGACGCCGCGTTGTTAACGAAGGCTGGAGAGAGAAGAGGAAAGTTGGCTTCTTTGAATAATATTATCTTCGGGACTATTGAGTTGAGCGTGTGCCATTGTCTTGCTAAATTACTTGTTAATCGAGGCGAGGGTCGAAAAAAACTTGTACTCAATACCGATTGGAAATTATTATCTTAACGGAGGTGTATTGAAACAATGTGCGAACTTCCTCTTGAATTTACTATTTTAACGATTACAATTAACAAATTCCGAACGCTGCTTTTTGTTATTTTTTTATTTTCATTTACGCGTTCGTTTGCCTCGTAAACGGTGATTTTCTTAAATATTAAAAATAGTTTCCATCCGGATCTCGATAATTATGTTTTCCTATCTTTGCCTGAATTACTTATAGTTATTTCTTTATTATTTTTTGATAAATGTAATTAAATAATTTGTACGTGTTTTACGTTTCAGTCTCCTTATCGGATATCTAACTTTTTATGGTTGCATTTTATCGTGTATACGTATAAATGCCTATAATTAAAGTTCCGAATTCGATCTATTCAACGATATTTTTAATATAAAACTAAATATATTCGTAAGGTTATTAAATTTATAATTTTTTAATTATTTTTGTATTCCCTTATCTTCGAAAATTCGAGCAATCGAATAATTTGATTAAAATAAAGGAATACTTTTTGTAACCTTGATTAGTATTATATTGAATTTTATTTGAATTTTTTTGGGATACTTAAACCGACTGCCAACATTTTGGTTCTTACATATATTTTTACTTTCACTCCATTGATTTATAATACATAAATTTTTTATAATATAATCTTTTACTCCAACGAAGAATTTAAGATAAATTATTTATATATTATTTCAAATCATTTTTTATTTTCATATTTGTCGAATTAATAATTTTAAACAAAATATTCTTAATTGTATCTAAATTTATAATTTATCAACAGATTTAATCGGTCGGGTTGAGTTCGAAAAATAAAGACATTTTCGTTTCGTATTTTACTTTGAAATTGCAAGAAAATTGTAAAAAGTTTTGCAACTCCATTTTCTTTTCTATAATACGTTAAATTTAATATTTAACGTTTAAGAAGATTAAAGGAAGTATCTCAACGTTATTTATAATTTACTTTATAGTCTATACATATAATTGGATTCTCAATATTTAATAAGTTTCAATAGTCGCATATTTTTTAAAAATAAATACTACATTGTAAAAATGTGATATTTCTTTTATATAATATTATTTATACAACGATCATTGATTTATAATCAATTTTAAGTAAACAAAGTTTTTCCATTGCCGTTTAATTTAAAATTTTCTCAATAATCTCACCTATATTTTCCAAATAACGAACATTTGATTATAATATTGCACCGAACTTACGTACAATATTTTTTGGATAAACGAGCCTTTGTTTAATTTGTTAGTTTTTATAATACTTGTTAAGTACGGGTAACGCGGTGAAATAATACGAAGTAGTTTAATATCGTAAATACTTACAGACAAACCGCGTTAAGTTCTACTTGAAAAATATTCGATCAATGTTACAATGGTTTTTAAGATCATCTTTGCCGTTGTTGAATTGTTCGTTTCAACGGATTGATCAGAATATTAAGGGCAAATCAAATGTACTCTTGGCACAATGGAGGCTTTGCCCATTGTTAAAAATATCATTATCCTTGCACACTACCGTTTGTCGATCTATTTTCGTTCCAAGATGCCAATTCCTTTTTACAAACTGCTTTTTATTTCTAGTTATTTATTTAGCCTTTTCATACATTTATGAATTTGTAACTATAAATTTATATTCGTACGTTTGTATACTTATTTATAATCAATTTATCAAGTCGCTAATTTTATTGACTTTCATGTTTGAGTCTTATTACTGTTTTTTTAATGATAAATTTATATGCTCTTTTACTATTTATCTAATATCTACTAATTCGACATATGTAATAGCACTAGCTTTGACTATTTTAAATTCATAAAATATAGCTATGAATAATGAAGTTGCTTTTGTAAATATTTTATAGCAACAGATTGTCATAGATTATGTATACCATTAAGTTCTTTACATTCTAAAGCGAAAGAACTTTTTCTCTAAACTAGAAGAGACATTAAGATTGTAGGAAAGTTTTTATTTTAAAGTTGTATGTAAATTGAGTTGCTTTAGATTATAAGAAATGGGCGAGTAACCGATCGCTGAATCTTTATCGATGTACAAGGATATTATACGTATATCTTTTAGACTAAAATTAATCTATACTCGATTAAAATACGTAAATTGCACTCGACGACTAGTAGACACGTACATAATCAATTTTTTGACAAATGAGTTTCTCTAATCTAAGTTTTTTGTGCTGTTTGAAAACCCATTCAAATGTTTTAGCAATACGATAAAATATCCGAGTTAGCACATAAAGATTGTATAAAATTATTGATGCGATATATTTTTTAATTTTCCATCGAATGATTCATTTTCTTTTAAACATTGTGTAATTATATAACGTTGTATTATATCTGAAGTTTTATACGAAAGAATTGATATCATTTTTTGTAACTGACTTTACATTGTTAAAATTTAAAAAATCAATAATTTTTCGTTGGTAAGCTTCTACGAAAATCGAATTAAACAAAATTAAATAAGTATAATAAAGTAGCGAAGGATAGATTCGTTTACCGAGTAATAATTTATCGTTAAAGACTTTATAAATTTCGTAATGAGTTGTTAAAATTCGTACAAATATCACTCGATATGTACGAAATGTAAATATTATCATTTTTCGCTACTGTGTTGAAGAATGTTTGGTCTATATACATAAGTGATTAAAATAAAAGCATATTAGTGGCACTTGAGTAAATATACAATTATAAAAAAAATGTAGAAGTGTTCATAAAAAAGTAAAGAATAACGATGTTAAAATTTCTAGTATTAGAAAAGTATTACATCCAAGTATAAATTTTAAGAATTAATTAAAGAGAAAACGACGAGAAAATGTCACCGTTCCCATATTTTTTATATTAATTTTTTAATAGCGATTTCTTTACAAAGCTCCGAGGCTTCAACCTTACTCTAATTAACTAATCGATAAAACAAATAAAATATTTATCAAAATTTATCAAAATTTAAACACATACTAAGTTCAATATCGAATAAATTAAAAAATATTTTCAATATTTTTCTATATACGTTGACGAAATCCGCTGGAAAATTGTACGATTCATTCTATAACGATTTAATATTTTCTGGATTTTTCTCTTTTCAGATTTCATATACCAATTCATTAAAATGGTAACGATAATAAGTGGCTTAGATTAAACATATTTCTGTACAAAGTATCCGCATCGAAGGAAATCGTAAGAAACGACCTCGAAGTAAATTTGGCACGATCTCGACTACCGGTGAAAATTGGCTGCTAAAACTACGCCTGCGCTATAAATCCTTGGCTGACACGCAGAAAAAATGAGTTTACCGTACAATAATCCAGAATTTTCTCAGACTTTATCTTTGATTATCCTTTTCCGGAAGTGCGAGCGGCAGTTTCTAAACTACCAATTTCAAAATTACATATCCATTCAATGCTGATACTATTTAACAGAACAGTTACATCACGTTCAGGTTGGTTTCTGCGTTGTCGTAAGATAACTTAACTGTTATTTCATTTAAAGCTCGTTTACAAGTCTCCGAGTAGAAGAGAGTATTTATTCGACAAGGAAATCTTTGTTACGCCGACTACGAGGTAAAAAAATATTTTTTTAACCGTCGGTTCTAGATTGTTGAGATACATTTAAACACAAGTGCGTTCGAATTTTTTTCATTCCAAAGCACACAGTAGCTTGTTTAGAAATTTACAGATTAAAGATTACCCGGTATTAATTTCTAATTAGACATTTAGGTGAATTATTCGGATAAGGAACAGTAGTGGAGTTTGTGTTAGAGAAAGAGAAAATGATGCTGCACAAACTATTTCTGATTTATACCACCGACGGTCCATTTTTCCACGAGCGAACACAATGCGAAGATTGTCGTAATTATCGAATCAGCCTCTAATGGTCAAAATTGATTTCGAATCGAGACTACCTTTTTATTTTCCATCGAGTTTCCGTGTTACGAAGCAACAACGCGAAGATAAAGGTTATCGCGTATTTATAGGTTTAAAATATTATTTAAAAAAAACCAGTCTCCGCGATTGACTACCAAGGAATCTAATCCGCTTCGACAAGCATCGCGAACCCTGGGTGACTAGTTGAAGTTAAGCAAGGAGTAATTGGTCAAAACATTTACTTCTTCAAAGTAAGTTAGATAGCGAAATGCGGTATAAAGCGACATTGTATCGCGGAATGGCTTGTTTGCTGAATAATACGTTCGATAGGCAGTTTCATTTCTGATGCTGATTTGTTTGATAAGTTGGAAAATAAGATGAACGAAAAATATGCAAAATAAACTAGCTTCTGAAATGCAAACCGGAATAGCGGGTAATCGGAAATCGATCCAACAACTAACATGATTTTCCAGATACGATAGAAAAAAAAGCAAATTATTTTTTCTATACGATCTTATCAATCATGAGCTGGTTATCTTATTTAATTATACTTGCTACAAATAATTAATCGACAAAATAATATTCGACGTTGAAAAACAAAACATAAATCTCAGAAGTAAGGTTAACGTTGAATCACATTTTTATAAAAAGACGCGTAAAAGCTACGTTCATTATATTTCAAACAATATTTCTTACATCGGTATTGAGCACTATCACAAAGGAACAAATAATAAAAGTAGTATTCAATACTGTTCTTTATCTTTTGCAATTATATATTATGAGGCAACGCTAGATATTCATCGACGTTGTAAAATGTATAGAAATTTAAAAATCTATTTATAATTGAAATAAATTTTGAGGTTCTGTTACAAAGGCTAATTTAAATTAATTTTAATAAAAAATTATTCCACTCTCGCTACAATACGTTTTATTTTATTTTCCAAAGGTTTTACATTATTTTATACATTTTCATAAACTTTATATCGTCGATAAGAATTTTCCAAATGATCGACAATACTTATATTTATCTTCAAACGCCATAATTTAAATGTTTATACGTAAAAAAAGTTTTATATATATATATATATAATAAATTATTCACATCCTTTTCAAATGCCGCATTTATTATTTATAAGCGCAATAATAATTCTAAATGCAAATTTCAGAAGTCTACTTATTCGAGTTTTTTCTATTGTTTAAACGAAGGAATTATATTCAAAATATAAAAAAACGTTAACTAATTAATTCACGATCGACTGATAAATTATGATAGAAAATTACGTACATTATAATGCATATTCGAATATCAATCTTCTATTCAATTCAATGTTGAAGATAAAAATTTGATAAAATACGAAAGAATAAAATAAATTTATAATTCAATGATTTAGTTCTCGGTATTCAATATTATAAGAAGTACATATCTTTCTATATCTATACTTTGCTTTACGATATAAATAATAAATAATATTGTACTATAATTTTTTGAAATTGATGCGATTTACTTTCGTTGATACGATATTAAAACAATAAAATAAAAATAGATTTGAACGAATAAACTATTAAAAAAAGTACAGGTATAATAAAATCACGTTAAATCGTACTTTAATGTATAATAAAGGAATTAAAAGGCAAAAAATATACATTTTTAAAAATAATTTGTGAACATATTATAAAATAGTTTATATAGCAACTTAAATAAATAGAAAATACGAAATTATCGAAAGTTTTTAATATATTAAAATAAAATAAATTATAAATTCATTGATTAATACTTATAAATCATCGTTAATTTAATAATCGTAAGTAATTAATACTTGGATAATTATTTGGTAATTAAAATTATTATATATTATTTTACAAGGGTAAAGTAACAAATTAAATAAAATTATTTAAGAAATTACAATATGTATCGATGATTCGATAATTTTAGCTTTTTTAATTATCAAAAAAAAAAATCATCAGGGTAGAAAAATATTTCTTGAATATTTTATAATTATTTTCACTACAAATTTTAACTCAAGGCAAAAGTTCATTTAAAAAATCGCCTTCGCACCGATAAAATATTACGGTTAACGTATATCGAAGGTTTGTTCGTTTTTAATTTTAAATATTTTCATTTGCCGCTACATAGAAAAAGTTTGTAAGAAGCTATAAATGATTTTGCAGTAATGCATTATACAAATTTTGCTTTAAAACGATGTTTTAAAACAAATTACATTGCCTACTTACCACGAGGTAACATTATATTCGTTATTTAAATATAAAGTTCTTTAATCGAAACGAGAAGTCAATGTGTTATTGGTACGGTAATAAGCTCGTTACAAAAATTTGCGGAATATTACCAACGCTAAGAAATCGCATTTACGAATCTTTTACCGAAACATCACGAGTCAGTGAATCGCAATCTGAAAAGTGCGTTCGTACAAATTCAAAACCAATTTCGTTCGAGGGACTTCTCCGAAACTGCGAGTAATAATTTTTAAATTAGCCGCCGAGAGCTTACATTTGACAAAAAAAAAACTAAAAAAAAAAGAAAACAAAAAAAAGTAAGCAAAAAGGAAAGAAAAAAAGAAAAAAAAAACCGAGAGAAAGACAGGAGAGAAAAAAGAGTTAAAAATCGGTCGTTATTTTTGAAAGATTCGTTATTTTACGGAGCATTACGTACACGCATTGAAATTAGTTGAACGAGAATACGAACATACAAAATTACCAGATAAAAATATTTTAGCATGAGAATGAAAGAGAGAGGGAACGAGCCGAGTATTTACGGTGAATCGAAACCGTTGATGGAAGTGGTCGTGACTTAAGTGCGCTCGTTGTTGCAGGTATCAGTTTGCCAAATTGCGGAGCTAACCTCTTCACCGGCAACAATAACAGCGGCACCTCGCGACAACGAATGCTGGAGTTGTCGCACGGCCTCGGCGCACTCAGGCACTATAACGACCTGGCGAATCACGTTTTATCGCTGAACCAGCAAGGCGCCGTCGTCACCAAACTATTGGGTAAGCAGCGATATTATCGACGATTTACACCGTCCCGTCGATTTCCGAGCGTTATCGACGCACCTCCACGCACCTCCACGTACTTCCACACACCTCCACCGAGATACTGAAATTTGAGCTTTCGCGAAATTAACTTTACTATTATATCCATCCGCTCCTCTTCTTTTTCCCTTTGTCCGCCCTTTTTATCTTTTACGGGGGAAGGTTCTCTCGCTCTACCTGAAATCGAGTTATTCGCTCATTCGAGCTGGGATTCAGTTTTATTTATATAGAGCCAATAGCCAATACCAGTCAAATCTGTTATAGATTATATAATGCAAGTTTCATTTTTCAGTTGAAAATCTGCAGCTGCAACGCAATTTAAGAATCGCACCTGTGACGCTCTCCTTGTTAGTACAAAGATTTATCTTATGAATATTAATGCCGTCGGGTTGTAAAACAGCATTATAATATTAATGTTACGAATTATTCTTTTGAGAAGCGATTCGCGAGTTTTACGCGATTAGCGTTTTTTTTAATATTAACGCAAGATTTTTTTCAAACGGATATCGAATGAAATCCAACACTTTTCGGTTATAATTATTTTTCTCCAACGAATACCTTTAAAAGAACTTATCGCGTTATTAGCACCTGTAAGAAAATCGACTTTAGAGCTTTTTTTTTAATGCCTGAAACGAAATTTTAGTGCTTCGGGTCGAACTCGTAAGTTCTCGAGACTAAAATAAAGATAGCAGTAGCAACCCGAGTGATAGATTAGTCGCAATTAATGTTTTTATTCGTATGCATGACTCCCTTACTAGTCAACCTAGAACTTGCTCCAAGTAAGAAAACAAAAATAAGCGGAATAAGTTTTAATTTACGACTTATTACATGTCAACGTTTTTATTGGTTCTAAAGTAATATGCACTCTGAGAAATATCCATTTGGTTCAAAAGGAGTAATCTAAAATGTAAAGCAGTAAGCGAAAACTGTTTTAAAAGCATCGCCGATGCTTTCGAGAAAAGAGGAAGAATTTTTAAACAAAAAAAAAGGGAAATTTTTCTTTATTCAAAATTTATTTAAACCCGATCGAGCGCGATTTATTTAATCCTGATTTTACTTGAAATACATTTTATTTTCAAAATGAATAATTCAAATTGTAAGCGCGTTATTTCTTACCGACTAATTTACGATTATTCTCGTACAATCGCCATTTTACTCGACACGCTGTTCAAAATTACGGAAAAATTTACGAGGTTAGAAAGGAATAACATTACTTACATTTTTAAGTTATTTTTAATAGGAGTGTAAATTGCGCATAACTTGTAAACGATACATATTTTGACATACGATAAATCTTAACTCCAAGTACATTACCTTTACTTTCGTTTGCTTTGCGAAAAGAAATTCCAGAAGAAATTTCGAATCGATAACTCGTTTGTATACTTTTTTTCGAAATCGGACTTTATAGAAAGAAAACCGAGACTTTCGAGTTGCCTCTTTCGAGTATAAAAATTACCTCGAATACGCGATAATTTCGGCTATCGTTGCAATCAACGTTAAACGAACGCTAACATAAATTGAACAAAGCATCGAGAAGATTTTATTTTGTACAACTTGATTTTTCTGACTTTTAGAACAGTTCGGATCCTTCCTTCCCAAAAGCACAAACATTCGATGAATCTTATCGAATCCAAGATATAAATTTGACAATAATGCTTGCCGTGCCAACGATAATTCAATCTTTAAAACAAAGAAAAATGTTTAAAACGGTCACTCGGAGAAACGTTTTCTACAATAGACGTTACGATCGAGAAATGCACGGCAAGTTTTTTTGTAAGTTACCGTAATAAAACTGATGAAATTGTTTAGTCGTAAAAAAGACACATCATTTCGTGCTCTGATGAAGAGTTTTAAGTTGATTGGGCAAAAACTCGCGCGGGATAAGAACGAAACTCCGAGGGATATTCGGGGTAAAAACGAGGTTCGCGATTGGGTTGTCAAATGTCCCTCGCGTTTCGCCGAACAATAACGACACTGATTCGTTTTATCATCGAATCAACGATACGACGATTCAACGGGAGGCAGTCGCTTTCGAAAAGGCCGTAATTGCTCCGAGTCGCGAACGGAGGAACGGAGGGGAAAATCGCGGCCTCGCGTTTCGCGAGAGCAGAATCGAGCGGAAGGCGTAGCCGTAGAAAAGAAACTAAAAAAAAAAACAGCATCGAGGCACTTATGCAGATGGCGACGGGGACTCGCGAAATTCCAGTAGGTGGAACCTACCGCGTAAAATATTGGAAATCGGCGCTTCTTTCCGCCGGTCGTCCCGCCGATATCCTAGAGCTAGAAATTGTTTTCTCAGGTGCGCGAACGGCCGTTTTATTAGGTGATTACACGGGCGGTGGTGAGCGCAGATCGGTGGAAAGCAAAAAGCGCGGCTCGCGGCTCGCGATCCGGTCCGCGTTAAAAGCAATTTGCGCAGAATCTAAATTATAGGGCAGGAGGACGACGCCGGGCCCGCCGCCGTTATAAAGTGCGAGGGGCCCTCGTAAGCTCGTTAGCGGAGCGCGATTATCTCGCGTTCCCGGAAGTCTGGGTGAAAAAAGGCCTCTTGCTTTCTGGATTTTGCGGGTTTACGAGGTGCCGCATTTGTCATGGCTCTGCTCTCGTTGGCTCTCGTTGGCTCTCTCTCGATGTCTCTCTCGGTATCTTTTCTCTCTCCCGATCTCTCCCGATCTCAACGGTTGTTTAAAAGCCACTTTAGTCACTCCACCTTTTTCGCGCCTCCGAGGTCGGGATCGAGCGCGACGTCGATCGGGTTTCCATAAATCACCGGTCGTTTCGTCGCCCGGGCCGCGCCTTTCATTCGCCGCGGTTCCTTCCCGCTCTTTGTTTATCGCGCGCGCGCGTTTTTGCGCGCATTCGCGTTTCTCGTGCGCGTTCGCTCGGAGATCCGTTGCCGGTCGTTCGCGCGTCTAATGGCAGGCAGAGCCGCTCGCTCCTCTTTCTCCGGCCCGGGGAGAGGGAGCGAGAGAGAGAGGAACCAGTAAAAAAATGTAGCTGGACCGGGCAGCGGCAGGGCAGGAGCGTATACTCTCGCTCGCTCCTCGTTAACTTTACGAGCCGCTCGTAAAAATCCCGTTCGGCCTGTCCGTACTATCTTTCTTTGGCTCTCGTCTCTCTCTCCTTCTCTGTTTTTCGAGTCGCGCGCGCGCACGCGGTAATGTCTTCATCTCACGGGTGAACACTGGACTTCTTTAGGCTCTCGTCGAGGTGAATATAATGCGCCGTAATCGCTCGACCAATTACTTAACGCCACGAAGATCGAGCTCTGCTCCTTTTCTCTCTCTCTCTCTCTCTCTCTCTCTCTCTCTCTCGGTTGGTCTTTTTCCTCCTTCCGCTCCTTGAGCTTTCGCCGATAACATCTGCGGCGGCAAGCCGAGACCGACCCGCATTCCCTATTATTTATTTACCGAGCCAGCTCCCGTACATGCTCGCTATTTCTCTCCGACTAACAGCTCATTAATTAGCATAATTGCAGCGGGACCGAGCGGTGGAGGCGCGCGGGGACAGCCTCGAAAAAAAGGCCGCGTCGCCGAATATCTCCGCGCGTTTTCGCCGAGAGTATCGTCGCCTCTTCGACAAGCGATAAAATTAAATTCAGCGCCTCGCCCTCGTGGTTCTCGTTATCCGCGCACTTGTCCTCGCGGGGACGCGTCCCGATCCACGACGACTTTTATCCCGGGAATACCCGGGAATACCACTCACCGATTTATCCCGCGTTATTAACGTATCGATCTATAAAACGAAGATGGTAACTAGGCGTCGTCGAATCGGCGTTCGCCGGTGCTCCGATGGACGGATAAATATTTTACTGCGCGTTAAAAGCATAAGAATGTGTGAGATACTTGCGCGGAAAATAAAATATTGTAAATTATACGCTACCCGCGAAATAAATAGAATGACCAGCGGATAAATATCTTAGTCTGGTAATAAAATCTCGGGTTTTGTTTATCGCGCGGTTTTTACGTATCGCCGGGAATAAAGCCGGTGGTCGTGCGTGTGCACGCATTTACCGATTATTTAAAAATACTCCCGTAATATCGTTTTGACTATAAGCGATAAGCTAATGAAACGACGAAAACTTTTACAACGCTATTTTTGAAGTAACGAGAATTAAAGGAGGCGTTCGATGGTTAACGGGCGGCGATAGCGAATAAACCTACGCTCGGATGTACCTCCATTTCGTTCGAGAGGAATAATTTTCCCTAAGATTTTACGACCGAATTATTTTTCTGACGAAATCGTTATACTTATAGGGAAAATAGACGTAAAATGAACCGTTCTATTTTTATTCCCGATTGTATAAATACGGCCGTTTTTTCTTTTATCGACGTACGTGGTTTTCGTTTCTCTTTTAAAAAGCGATTAATGTTCCCTCGAAACAAATGTCTCGCTCGATACGGACGCGTCTACTTACCCTTGTTTAAAATAAAATAACTTGGAGCCGCATTTTTTTCATCTACAAGAACGTTCGAATTTTTTTGCTTTGCAAAAGTACTTTTACAGTTTAATAGTGGTCTTACTTTAAGTTCACGCATATATTATAAGCGCTTCCATGCGATTTAAATTGAACAAGTTATTTGCGCAGGTTTTTTATACGTTAAAATGTACCTCATAAAACAGAAAACATTTGAAAAGACAAATTTCATCCAAAGTTCTCTCGAAAAAAACTAAGCGAATTTTTATAAGGAATCGAGAGATGGAATGTACGATTGTGCTACAACCATTGTCGGAAAATTGAGTTGTTTCGCGAGATCGAATATATTATCGAATATATTATCGAAAATATTATCGACGCTACGAACAATAATTTATAATATCGTATTTGCACAAAATTACCGCGATTCGAGTCGATCGACGAGTTTCGAACCTTGCCTTCGAATAAAGCCTCGACGCGTTTTCATTTTTTTAAAACCTTTTATTGCTTACGATTTTTCACGAGTACCCGTTATTATTCATCCATTACGCGACGATAAAAATATTTTATTCTTCACAATTTACTTTGCGCAACGGTTGTTACGGTTAACAACAATACGTACAACCACACATTTTCAAAATATTCGAAAAGTATTTATAAAGCCGCGGTTGCCGAACGAAATATTGCCGCGTGCGCAAAATATATTTAAACCAGTAAAATTTTTAATCTTTATTCTCACCCGGCAATAAAATATCAAAATCAACGCCGAGCTAATTGTTAAATATTTAAATAACCGAATAAGTGCCACGACATATAAAATCGAATTATAAAAGACACCTGCTCTTGTTACGTCTCTCGTAAAACTGCTTTCCTTTCCAAACATTCGGATTCTCGATCCTTCGCCACACTTTCCACTCGGCGTAAGAATCGTTCCGAGACACTCGAAATACGCCTCTTCTTTCCTTGAATTTCCAAAGTGAACAAGCAGCTTACCCGACACGATCGAGATGAACGAGAGCGTGGAACGTTCGTCGAGAAATAACGAGTCGACTCGAGCGTTGCATATTGTTCCTCGGGAGGTAGCGAGAGGTCAATTTTTTTAAACGGGTAGTAATTCGAGTCTTCTTGTACGACACTCTCGTAATTATTCGATCCGGAATCTCCCCTCTCGCCGCAAGACAAAGCGATCCATCGCGTCCGCGCCCCGCTGTCTCGTCAAGGTCGAGCTCTCGAGTCGCCTCCTCCTCGTCACGGTCGTCGTCGTCGTCGTAGTCGTCGTAGTCGTCGTCGTCGTCGTCGTCGTCGTCGTAGTCGCCCACGAATCGAGCCCTCGTGTAACCTTTGTTTCTACTCGCGACGCCTACGCGTGTGCGCCGCTCGCGAACAGCTCGGCTAATCCAATTGAATGAAGCCCACATTCCGGGCGAGCTTTGCTATTTTTTTCCTCTTCTTCCAAGTATTTTTTTGCTTTTTTTTCCAACTCTAGCAGATTTACAACGATGCTCCTGTGACTCGAGACCGGGCGCGAGATCCCCTCGATTGAAATCGCGATCGATTCCTCTGTGCTTCTTCTTTCTCTGCCTTGTCACCTCCTTCCTCGGTCTCTTTCTCCTCCTCTTCATCTTTCGCTCGCTCTTATTTTACTCTCGTGTTACAACTTGCGAATCAATACTCTGTGCTCTGACAAATTGCACTGTAAGTTAATAGGCTATTTAGACAGAAGCGACACGATTTCTCGAGGCGTCAATTAAACATAGTATTAAATCATGGATAGTCTTTGCTCGCGAGTTGGTTTAATTATCGAAAGAGATTACTTATTAATTTTTAATATTTTTTCGTCGACTCGATATTCACTCCTGGACGTGAACGATTATCGATAAAATTTACTCGCGGTTATCATTTCGTTCTATGTACTCGATATTGTATTCTAACCATTTATTGTTGCAAGCTCGAATCGATTGTAAATATAAGTTTGTAAGATTTTTTATTTTAATGTCCAATTAGGTGGTTTGCTATAGAGGAGACTTCCGAGCTTATCGTGTAAAGTTGCGCTTACAATTTTATTGAATTATGTAGGAATACAAAGGTTTCTTTTTTTTTAATTACGCTACTTTACACCTGCAAATATCAAACTGTGATTTCTAAATTATTTTCTATCGTGTTTTACTAAATTTTTGATATTTAAAGTTAAGGGGCTTCGTATTTGTTAATAAATACGTTCTATCGCGTTTATTATTTATAGAAAACACTGCTTTTACAATACACGATATAAACTTTATCTTTTGAATATTATTGTAATATTTGTAACGATTTTATTTTTCTTATTATGTATATTTACCTTCTATGGATGTTATTAGTATTAAGAAACAATCGAGAAAATTATAAAATCGATAGTCTGCTTATAAAAAAAGAGGAACGATAATTTCATAAATTTATATTATAATATTGCACATCGTTGATACAGATTAAAATTTAAATTATTGATACAAGTATAGTTACTACAAAATAATATTTTATCCGAAAAAATATATTTAATCTTTAATCATTCCTTGTTAAAATGTAGCAGAAATGGGTTAAATTTTGTTTTTTCTTTAAGTTCACGTGTACACGTATATATATAAAATGTATAAAAAAAGTAAGAAACACACTTCGGAGTACGCGTAAAGAATTTAATTAATTAAAAAATTACTTAAGTTTCCTAATTTTTACGGCAATATAGAATATACTTTAACAATTATATATCTACAATTTCCAACTGTGGATCGTTTTAATATCTCTATCAAATACACATTTATTATTGCATTTACGAGTGTGAATTTGTTGTTATAATGTTGATATAGCAATCTCCGAAGTAAGTGGTTACATTAGTATGAAAATAATAATATTAAAATTAATACACGTTTTCGTAATAAAAAATTGTTGAATAAAATACAAATTAAAAACATATCAATATCCGCATGAAATTTACTTTACAAAGCATTACACGGACGATCAACTTTTTTCTTCAATTACTATATTAGTTCGCTTTATTACCATTGATACATCATATATATAAAAATAAATAACAAGAATGCAAAAGAATATCGACGGACAAAAAGTGAAACGTGTAAAAAGAAAAGTTTCTGTTAAACGTTTATACGTTTTCTTAACAAGCCAAAGGTTTTACGGAGTCGAATATTTATATTTAAATATTTCGCGCGATCGATTATTAATGCACAAATCAAAATACAAAATTACATTTAATTAACATTTGCGGGAAAAAAAACATCTAATTATTTTAGGATCTATTTCGTAGTAATTTCGAGCTTGTGAAACAGTGAGTATAGATTGACATACCATAAGATGCGTTCAATAAAATTTTAAAATCCTTTAAAGTTTAAAGACACGTTAAATTTAATCTAAAATTTATTACCAACATGAAATAAAATCTCATCAGTTTATCCGAGATAGAATCTTGATTTTTTGTTATTTTTATGAAAAATGAAGGACAGCAATTTATCGTAATTTATTTTTAATATTTTGCACGCGCACATATACGTACGCTTACATTTGACGAGTTTGTTTTTTAAAGTTCCCTGCCCGTCTTCAATTTTCACCTTTCACTTCGTAATTTTGATTATATAACTTTTTTTAAACAGCAATCGTTATCAAATACATAAATTGCGTCGATTTTACATTTTTTACGCATCGGCGTTCTTGACACCTTGTGAGAATCTTGAGCAGGTAATTTTAGGTTCAGCAACTATGCGTATAAATTTTGATCGTTAAAAGGCGCCACTTGATATTACCAACATAAATAAAAGCTTAGTAGATCGCTGATTCTCGATTTCGAGATCGAAACTCGACGATAAAACCGCTACTACAAAAACTATCATTTTCCCTATAAGAGTTGAATGCTTGTCATAACTTTTATGTATTTCAAATTACAATCTTAAAGATTCAAATTTTTTTGGCGTTTTATTCGCGGCGATTCTCGGTAATATAAATATATATTGCTTTGTACTACAAAATTATCAATTGTTACAATGATGTTGCGATAAAATATCTGGTTCGATCGTTATCAGCTAAAAATTTAATCAGCAATGTCGAATGAAATAATACTCGAAGAGATATTTTTCTCGTAAAAACCGGCGATATTACTAGGAATTTTTTTTTCGCGAGTCGAAACGATCGGTTTTTTCGTTAAAAAAAAAACTTTGCGTAAATCGAGCGTAATTGGATTATAGATTATTGTACATTGGAACGATATTATCGTACTTTTATTCGTGTTTCAATAATTTGAAAATGCTACCGAGACATGCACCGATCAATGTAAATATAAAAGACATTCTTACCTTTTATATTGAAAAATAAAATAAAAATTATAATAATAGGAACGTATTCCGCGTACGTTTTCAAAAGTTTCGTTTTTTTAAATTGCGAATTTTTCTACTGCTCTTTCGATACTCTCCAGTCTCAATTTAAATTTTCAAATTATATTTTGCACATGTAAATACTATAAGGGAATCGAGCATGTCAAAACCTATAAAAAAAAGCATAAGATTTTAACGTGTAAGCCGCAGGCAGAAATTGACTGCTATTTAACGTTCTCCTTTGTATTCCCAATTTTTAAGGCTACCTCGAATTCAATACATAATTATAGTAATAAGATCAGCGCTCCGTACAAAATTACTCTCATTGACAGATTTTTTCAACAAATTGTAATATTCCTTTCATACCTTAAAAAGTGGGTATTTACATCAAGAAATTTAAACAATAATTTTGCTTAATAATAAAATAAAGCAGCGATTGTTTCTTAATGCGGTATTTTGTTTATGAATAAAAATCTTACGAGCATTTTTCAAGGAAAATATCCCGCGATTAAAACGGCGTTACGCGCCTCCTTGAAAAACACGCTCGGGTTGTATTTTTAAACGGGCGACGTTGTTTCTCTTTAAGATGGTTTCCAAGTTCGTATTCTTTAAAGGCGCTGCGACGGGGAACGTTGACAAAAAGAAGTTTTTTCTTTCCGGACGCGACGCGACCGAGCCACGAACGCAAGGGCGTTATTTTATTATTTAAGCCTTTCGCGAGTTTACGTTCGTTCCTCGGTACATTTTAATGAAACGTGAAATTGAACTCGCGACGATAAATTTTGATTTTAATGCCTCGATGCAACTCGCGCTCGGTACTTTGTAATAGAAGTAGCTTCGAGTTTATAATCGACCAAAGTCAGGTAGAGATAAAGGAAGCGGAAAGTCCTTTGTTATCCAGTCATCGGGATTACAGTTTGTCCTTTTAAATTCGTCGAGAGCGGTATCGAGTCACGCAGCGCAATCAACGTTTAATAAGCGGATAATTTAAAAGCAGTTACGGATAAATTTATCGAAAATCTTGAAATCGATCGCGCGATCGACGGAGCCGAGGGATGGGAGAGAGAGAGAGAAGAAGAGAGGTGTAAAGTGAGTTAGTGTAATAATCATCGATCTTGATATTGGCGTAAGTCGAGGACGGAAAGAGACGGAAAGGGGAGGAAGGAGAGGAAGGAGAGGAAGGAGAGCGTATAAAAGAGGCAGTGATATATGAAGGCGCAAAATGGGTGTAATCGCGATTGGTGGCTATACACAAAAAGGTCCTCTTTGGGGCCGTTTTCGCCCCGATTTTCGGTCCCTTTCGGCTTGTTCTCGGCTCCTCCGCCTCTTCCCCTTCGTCCGTTCACGCACGCTCGTCCTCCTCCGGTGAATAGGCAGGGGAATTTTTTGTTGTTGGCGCGCAAGTTAGCCGCGGAACACCTCGCGATGAGAATCGATTCCATCCTCGGTCGGTCTTTCCTCGCAGCCGCTTTCCCCGAGTCCGCGCACGCGAGGTCGAGCATTCACGCAGCGAGGCAACAACTACTACTACTACCACTACTACTACGCGTCGCGTCCATTCGTGCGAGGGAGAGGCAAAGGCTCCTCTCTGCTCTGCCTTTGACGCAGGATAATTGACCGATTTGTGCGGTTTCCTTTATTAAATGCCGGGACGAGCACAGGATGGCCAAAGGGCCTCGCCTGCGCGCCCAAACAAAAGCCCGGCCCCGGGGAATTTCGCCCGCGGTACACCCATTAGCATGCACTTGATCCGTGAGAGCGCACGCGAACTCCGCAGCGGCGGGCGCGACACGCCATTATTTTTATATTAATAACGGTACAAGTACGCGCGCACTTATGCACGGCATCGCTCGAATGGCGAGTCCGGCTCCCGAGGAAGAAAAAGAATCGCGCGCGGATACGGGATACGAGATGCGAGCATCTCTCCTCCCGGCTTCTTTCTTTCTTTCTTTCTTTCTTTCTTTCCTTCTTTCTTTCCTTCCTCCTCCCTCCCTCTCCCACTTTTTTTCATCTTTTCTTTTTGCAGCGTTTCTCAAAAGCTCAAATTACACGAGTTATGAAAAATAAGAGATTTCGCTGCGCCTCCCGACGTACGCGCATACACGTAACGAGTGCTACCCTCCCCCTCGGCTTCCTCCTCCAGGTTTCTCTTTTCCTTTTCACTTCTCTCCCTCTCCCTCATCCACTCTCTCACCCTCTCTCTCTCTCCGTCTTTCCTTTTCCTTTTGGTAAACACGCAATTAGGTAGCGAGTGCGCGCGTATACCAATTAGCCGAGTATCGTTTGTCCCCGAGGAGCGAACTCATCGATGGCCTTGATTTTTCTCCACTTGCAGGCACTCTACGCCCACCGGGTCTCATTGGCGGCAGCAAGCCCAAGGTAGCGACGCCCGCGGTCGTCTCCAAGATCGAGCAATACAAGAGGGAGAACCCGACCATATTCGCATGGGAGATCCGCGAGCGGCTCATCTCCGAGGGTAAGTCTCCGGCGCAGGACCACGAGAAAAAAGGGAAAACTCGTAGAAAGTTGCCGAGATCGCGTGCACCTGTTGTCGGAGAATAAATCTCGAAGGAGTCACGAGAGCGACGTCGCTTTTTTTACTCCTCGGTTTTTCCTCGTCTTTTCGTTTTCGATTACGCACCGGTTGATTCCGCGTATCGCGAGTCCGGATAATAAGAATCGGCACGCGTTTTTCCGGAGCTGAACCGTAATACCGTTTTGCCTTGGATTTCCTACGTTTCTTTCGTAACGATACCTCGCTAAATTAATTTCCAGCTGCGCGACTCGCGTACTTGGCTCGTTAAAACGCGTGAGATCCTTCGCAGCTGACGCGCGGCTCTTTGCGAATGACAAATGCGTAATTCGAGTCGAATAAAGTTATTAGCGACGTTTATTAGCGCTCTAAGCACCGATTCGCCTTGTAGTTGTAAGCGTGGATGTTTGAATGGAAGAGGTCCATCCGTTCGACCTTGCGGTTTCCTGAAATATTTCTGTTTATGAATTAACCGTGTATAATGATTATTATCTATATTCAGCGGAGAAACCTACACCGGTTAATTTTGCACACACACACATACACACATAAACACACGTACCACAGCTACAAACTATATTTCACGCTACAATTTTTCATGCCAGGAGTTAAGGAACGGTCTTGCGGTGCTTGTAAACCTTGGTTATAATTTTCTCGTAGTGATACCCGCGTACTTGTTTTACAACGAATAGGTCCGCTTGATAAAGGGTAAAGCATAATGCTGCGTCAATTATAATCGATTATTTTAATTTGGTTAATTTTAAACGAGATGTAATTAAATATAATCATAGTGTGTTAAAACGAAGGTTTCGATACGGAAGAAACTAGTATTTATGAACCAAGTATTAATACAAAGAACACAAAGACGTATAAAACGATGGTTACATCTACGTAAACGCGCCTTAAAAGAAGACTCTTGTTTATAAATTTTTCATTCGAGGAAAATCTTTACAATTTTTTTTTTTTTTCTTTCTCGTGAATAAGAATTCTTGGCCGTTGTTGCGTACGCGAGTAAGAATAATTATAATTATACGATGGTATTACCACGAATTATGGAGCACGATTTATATTCGTACGTATCAAAGCTATTTTAATTGAATAATCTTCGTACGAAACTTTTTAAATTATTCCGATCATCCTTTCTTCTCGTACGAGTGCGTAAAAGTTGGCCGTGTAGAGGAAAACGAGGTTGAAAAGGTAAAAACTCGCGAACGAAACTAAAAATATTTCATTCACTACGACGAAGAAATAGTATTCTTAATTTTGTACGAAATAGAGTTGAAACGCGTACGATAATTTTTAATCCGTAAGTAATTAGATCGCAACTATTTATTTACATGCTGGTTATACGCCGTTTAAAATACCTGTCAGAATGAAATTTATGATACAACAAATTTATAGAGCGTTGAACGTCGGTCGCGAATGCTTACTTCTCCCGTATTGCAAACAAAATTCATTTCTTATCTCACGATAAATAAAACTTTCCAACGCAATGTTTTTGTTGTTGGAAAAAATTTTAATTGTTAATCAAGTAGATTGCTTTGCTTTAATGATACAAAACGAAGAAAGTACACTCACGGCTAATTTTTTGCCAATAAGGTCAAGTCTATTCGCATGTACGGTTTTATTCATCGTGCTTTCATGATTTTCTCGTGAGAAACGCTATAACTTTTACCGAGAAAACGTTTTCAAACGGCATTCGATAGAGAAAATTATTCGCAATCATAACCCAAAGACGTCGTTACAAATATTCATTTAAAAAATTCATTATTCACGAAACGCTAAATAATTAGGCGAAGACGAAATATCGCTAAATAATTTTTATGTATTTATTACAAAGATAAAAATAACTGGTTTATCGCAATTTAAATTGCTTCGACGAAATTTTTCGATCGCGGATACGATAGCATTAATAATCGAGTTAACACACATTTTAAAAATTTAAACTACACGCTTTAAATAAAGAATTACAGTATAATCAACGTTTTTATAAACATAAGCAAGATTCGTATCTAAACGACTGCGGTAACATTAATAAATGCAAAAAATTCAATCAATGCCCAAAGTAAATACCTTAAACTTTCGTCAACTCGCGTAAGAGGTTTGCGCTGGTAAGACCTCGCCACGAGATTCGCATCGCATCGGGCGCATCTAAGTATATGCAAATTCATACACGAAAATCGCCTTATCTCTCCCTTAACCGAACCAAAAAAGAAAAAAACAAAAACAACAAAAGAAACGCAAAAAAAAAACATAAAAATAAGAAAAACGAATCCCGGGACTTCCGCCCGTCTCCCGCGCACGCACCAATAACATCCAGGATCGCGTGTCCAGGCGTCTGCAGCAACGCGACGGCGCCGTCGGTGAGCAGCATCAACAGGATCTTACGTAACCGGGCGGCGGAACGAGCGGCCGCGGAGTTCGCCCGGGCCGCGGGGTACGGCCTCTACGCCGGGGGTCCGCACCCGTACTTCGGCTCGGGTCAGCAGCAGCAACAGGCCCAGCAACAGGCCCAGCAACAGGCCCAACACCAGCAGCACGGACCCGGCGGATGGCCCGGCGGACCCGGACCCGCGCACCCTTGGCTCTTCCCCGGGGGTTTGCCCGCGGGTATCGCCGGCCCCGCCTCCGCCCTTCTCCTCCAGCCGCCATTACCCTCGGCGGCGGCGGCGGCGGCAGCGGCTGCGGCGGCGGCGGCTGCTGCTGCCGCCGCGAGTCCGGAGCACGCGCTTCACGCCGTCGACGCCATCGCCAGGGGTTACCTGCACCAGGGTGAGTTCGGACGCGGTTTCGATTTTTATTTCATTTTTATTTTCTTTCGTCCGATCCTCGTGAGGCTGCTCGGGAACTTTTTCGAAGCGTTCGCGATTTCTTGCCCCTCCAAGTCCTAAAGATTTTTATCTCTATTTCTATCTCCGATCTCTTATTTTCGGTAATCTGGATGACAATGTCCGTGACAAGTTCCGATCGTTTTTTATGCGTAAAATTACGATCTAGAAATCAATGTCTTTTTAAACCGGCACCAATTTTTCAACGAATGTTCTCTTTTTAATTTTTGTAAACGCAAGTGAAATCAAAAAGCTTAAATCAAAGTTTTTGGTTACAAACTTATATATCGTACCGCGATTAAAATGCATTTGAACGTGTAAATATTAGAAGGATATATTTCGTTTGGACGTACATTTTGTTAACACCCGATCACGTACAGCTTAAAAAAGTTTTATACTCGTTCGACATCGTGAAACGAATATTTATTTTCTACCGTGTAAATTTTTGTTTCTGTACGTTAAACAATTATAAATATTGCGTGAAAAATTTATAATCCGTTGAATCGTTTAGTTAACTGATTATAAAAATCGTAGTTCCTTAAATTCCTTTAAATTTCGATTAATTTTTTTTTTAAATCTTTAAATTTCTTCGAAATCTAGTACCTGAATTTCTGAGACTTGTAACAGTTCGTGATAATCGGTTCGAGCGGTGACAAAAAGTCGCTATCCGAGTTTTACGCAGCGCAGAAAATGGATTGTGACCGGGAGTGAAAGTAACAAACGATCAACGAGGCACAATTAGAAACAGCAGTTAGTAGCTATGAATAATGTAATTAACTCGTGAAAAGTTAACTCGTGTGAATTACTTACATCACCGATATTGCCTTGAAAAACTATTTTTTTAGCGTGATACTTTTATTCTTGTACGCACTGATCCGTAAAATAAAAGCGGATAAGCGTAACAAATACAATTTTAAAAAAGCCGAAACCTAATTTAGGTGACACTTTCAAAATAATGTATAAATAGTAAATATTTAAGATTATATTTTAAAGTTTATACGACAAAGTTCAGCTGTAGTTTTAAAGTTTATAGTTTAACGTCTCATGATAACAGTAAGTTACAAAAATTTCAAAAAATTATTTGCAAAGCACACAAAAGTTTTACAAAAATATTAACTTATAAATCTAATGAAATTTCTTTGGAATTATTACTTTTATCTCTAGAGAATTATATGAAAGTTCGCATCTCTAAAACCGATTATAAATCAATCAAAATGATTACAAAGCGTAAAGTTGAAAATATTTTAGAAATTCAAATAAGTATCTAATATATTAGTGTAACAATTACTTTATTATAATGTTATTTTTAAACTTTCAATTTAATTTCTACGCATTGATCACTTAATGTAATTATCATTCATTTATAAATCAATCTTTTGTTATGATTTTTATAAATTTGAACGTAGAAGACGATAATCTTTAGAAATATCGTTACATAAAATTGAAAAGAATATATAAATTATAAATCTATAACTACATATTCCATAAAATTAAATAATATAATTTTAGGCCTCAGCTGAATATATTTATATTAATATTTTATTAATTTAAAGTAATCGAAAGATAAAAAACAATTTAACAAGTCAATACCATCATTGTGACCAATGTTGATCTTCATAGAAATTACCTATGCTTTATAAATATATAATTTGAGATAAAGATAACGAATGTAATCTAGACGTGTCAGAATTAATTAGTCTTTTTTTTTTTAATCATTAGATCATGAATATTTATATTAAATTGATAACTTTCTATCATAAATATATGTAAAAATTTCACTAATGACATGAATAATTATGGTATATTTATTAATGTAAATAAAATTTACTCAAAACTTATATTATTTTTCATTTTGAAGTTAATTAAATATCAATCATTGATTATTTTAATTTTTTTAGCAGTTTTATGTGATTTAATTTTATTTTTCTTATCAGTTTCAACTAAAATTTAGAGCAAGTATTTTTTGAATCATTAACAAATTTCATAATACATACGGATCACAGATTATTTTGCTTAATTTTTATATATAAATTTTTCATTTTGAATATTGGTAATACATTAGTGAAAAACACTTAATTATTCAGCAAGGGAACGTATATTCTAGATTATTGAGATCATTGAAAGCAGCCAATGTCCAAGTTGCATTGGAATTTAGCTCCGGATATGTACCCATGAAACTACTTCATAGTTCGACATTAATAAAAAATGTTACGAACTGGAATACAGATAAAGTAATGATAAGATAGAAAATTTCGCGAGCTTTAGAGAATTAAAATTTTTTATAAACATTTTAAAAACTTTGAATTCTTTTTATATATTTTCAATTTTGTAACACGTGAAAGATTATATCAATTTACGAAAGAAATATTATTAATGAAATTATCATTGATAGGGGTAAGTTTCATTTAAAGATTGAATATAAAATAAAAATTCTTATCATACAAAGATCTAAATTAAATTAATTAAACCGAACGAAATTCAATTACACGTTGGAGCAGGTTAAAAAAGATATTGAAAATTTGGTGATCGTAAAAATTTCGGTTTCAAAGAAAATAAATTAAATAATTTGTGATAAGGTTGATAGGGAAATTTTTATGAGATGATACGCATAAAAAGATATCTTTAAGTCGCATTTTATTTTATGTCGATCAATGCATATATATATATGTATATGTATGTATATGTATGTATAATTAAATGCTATAAATTTGAGTTTCCAATTTCGAAATACTTTTTCAAATTTAGAAATAATAATTATCATTCGCGAGGATAAATATAACGAAGCAATAATTTTAGAATACCGAAACAATCGCGTACATTTATGTAAGGTTAACGTTTTGTAACGATCGATACGAAAATACCGTTAAACAAACGATGGATAATTACGGTAGTAATTAATTCAAATTTCTTACAAAAAAAAAACTTGTCACCGATTATAGAAGATCCAGGATCGATATTGGCGAAATGCTAACGCCGATTTCCCATTCGCGCGTAAAGTAATATCCATTTATATTGGTAGGCTCGTCTAAGCTTATCATTATCCGAAATCCATTTTGTAGCTTCTCGCGTCTATTTTGCATAAGCGCTTCGAAACCGCTTCGAAACCGCTCGTACCTCGTAAATCGGACGAGTCACGCAGGGCAGCCTCTTCCATCCGCCTCATTAAAATCGCGTTAAGCGGGAAACTGAAAAGCAGCGTCGCTCCGCGATCGTTTGTTGGCAGACGGCGACGGCGAGGACGGAAGCCTGGACGGCTCGGAGCAGCCAAAGTTTCGACGCAACCGCACGACCTTCAGTCCCGAGCAGCTGGAAGAGCTCGAGAAGGAGTTCGAAAGATCGCACTATCCGTGCGTGTCGACGCGCGAACGCCTCGCCTCCAAGACGTCGCTCTCCGAAGCGAGGGTCCAGGTCAGTCCGCCATCGCTTACCGTTTCCTTATGTTTCTTAGAGCGAAAATCGAGCCGCTTGGGGTTGAAACAGGAGACAATGAAAGCGTATATCTTGCGTGTGGTTTTAATGTTCTGCCGGTGAATCGATTCGTGTGTGCAATACAATGTAATACATGAACAAATTCAGTGCGGCCCGTTGAGCTCGATCTCCTGGTGCGGATTTACTCGAGTATCTCGCGCGTTCGATTTTCTCATTTTCATTTTCGTGTATCGACGGGTTCGTTTCGCGAAATTTACGCCTGGCATTTACGCTTTCGACGTACGCGTTATTCGGAAACACGTTACAGTAAAAGTTTTTTTCGCCGGTGCTATTCGGTAGCTGAGCCGAAGGAGCCTCGAAGGAATGCGAATTTTGTATCGCGATCGAAGAATCTCCGAGACGAAAGTTTCTTTTACGCGCGAAGCAACGAAATTATTTTTCTAAAGCGGTAATAGTCTAAAGGGTAATAGTCAAAGTAGAGTAGAAAAATTCCAGCTCGCGTTTGCTTACTGAAAAAACAATGTTTACATTTGGAGATTACTTTTTCTTTTTAATAAACATTTACATAATAATTAGTCATAATGCGTCTTATCAGTTTGTATGTAATGTTGAAAACTGAGCATCGCCGAGCTAATAAATCACGAGATTCTTTATAAATTTTGAATATAAATCATCGGTGCTGTTGTTACGAGCGGCAAAAATTTTAATATTCAACTTTTGTAACAGCCATATTTCTTTCATATTCTTTGCGCGGGATTTCTTCTGAAAGATCGGAATGATGGATAAAATTACGTAAGAGCAGTCAATGGCAAACAAAATTTTTTTTATTTGACTAGTTTGACGCGCAGTTTTCGTTTCAACGTAAATTCCAAAATTAACTTAAAAATTATCATTGAGAAAAATGTAATATATATATATATATGTTCACTCGATCGGAATCAGCGAATGCAAAATATTGATAAAAATATTGATCTTACGTACATAAAACTGTTTATAACGATATTAATATATTATTTTTAAATATTTTGTTTACTCAGTGAATCAGATAATATATTTACTTTTAACAATTTATATCGCATTCCACTGATAATTAAAACTAATAAATCAATTATTAAAGCTAACGCGTAATATATTTTTATTCGCGAATAAATTCCGGTATAAATGATATTGGTTTTTCTTTAATTTATTAATACATCGTACGTGTGTTCTTAGTTAAATAATAAAACGAAAGCTGTAAAATTCACAAACAGTTTTAATTAAAATTAAACAATACTCTCTTTATAGTTGGAAGCAAAACTTTTTTTTTACATAGTTTGCGTAGCTACCGTTGCATTATTTTTCGTACGATAAATGTTCGATGGTTTTTAGATCGATAAAAAAATTGAACGTACACAAGAACTTAACGAGAAAAGGTTAAAAACAATCGATTTCAAACGGATAATCGTTTATAAATAATTTTCACATTCGAATAGCGTAAATATCGTAATATAATATCGAACCGTGAACTTTCTATTATTACGTTAAATATTTTTGTTATATTCTCGCGTATCGTGGTCGGAGATCGTAGCGGAAGGTTCGTGTTTATCAATGCATTACATAAGCTTAAATAGTAAGGTCGATACTCGGATCGGTTACTAGAACAACGAACAGTAAGAGCCGAGTTAAAAGCATATTTTTAATTTAAAATGGTTAAAATGGTTAAATCACTTAAAAATTGATAATTGTATACATTAGTATACGCGAGGCCGTAAAATTTTAGGTTTTAATAATAGGATTGAAAAGGCTACAGTTCACGGTTCGAAGTTATTTCATCATTATAATTGAGGATTATCTTCTTTTAAAAGTCAAAGTAATCGCCGTGTTTTTCTTTAAATTACACGCCAAACAAAATACGTTATAATTGAGGGTAAGAATCGTTCGCGCGGAGATCGATAAAGTCAGGTTTTTGCTACAATAACTCCTACACCAGCGGTAAAAGGTAGCTTTTATGTACGAGGCGTGAAAAATATCGAACCTCGCGCCCCGAGTAAGGGAAAAAAGAAAGAAAATAAGAAGAAACAAACGGGAAAAAAGCGGCAAGCCTCGTTCGAGCGTAAATCTCGTTCGGGGGCGTCGCGACGCCCAGGATAGAAAAACCCCGCGCGGTCGTCGATGTCGGCTCTAAGAAATCCACGGGCGACTCTCCCCCGAATAGCAAAAAACTCAAGACCATCCTCATTGTGTGTGCGCCTTATAACGAGAGCTAACGTCGTGACTCTTAGGTCTGGTTTTCCAACAGACGGGCCAAGTGGCGGCGTCACCAGCGCATGAACCTCCTGAAACGGTCGCCGCCCCACGGCGGCGGCGGAGGCGGCAATCCCACGGTGGCGAGCTCCGTGGTCCCGGGTCCGCCCCCGTCCTCGCACTCTGCGGGCGGCGCTAGGTTGGCCGGCCTGGGAAGCGGCGAGAAAAGCGCCTTCCGCGCGGTCGAGCGTCCGCAGAAGCCGAGCGCCTTCCGCGCCATCAGTCAACTCCTCGCCGACGAGGGCGCGCCCACCCGAGCCGTGCCCCCCAACAACAACAACAACAACAATAACAATAACAACAATAATAACAACAATAATAATAACAACAACAACAACAACAACAATAGCGGAAGCGGCAACAACGAGAACGACAACCTGGACGAGGACGAGGAGATCCAGGTCCAGGACTCTCCGGGTGGTTGGCGAGAGCGCTGGCTCGAGCAGCAGCCCCTCGAGCTCACCAAACACGACCGCTGACGGACCCCCGAGGACGACGTCTTTGTTCTCGCGTTCGCACGGAAACGGTGGGGGAACGGACTCGCTCGAGGTCGACGGACGTGTCTCGTCGGTGACGCGGGTGGGGGTTACCAAGGACCGCGTTTCCATGGTTTTCCCGAGGCGGCTCCGGAAGAGGAAGAAGCGGAGGAAGAGGACGAGGGCGTGCACCGATGACGAAAGAGGGACGCGCGTCCAACGACCGAGCGAACTAGTCCTGAATAATGAAAAGCGTGTATAGTAATTAGCGAGAGAAAAGCAAAAAGTAAACGATCCGCACCGACTCGTGTGTCCACGCGTCGTCGTTTAGGTTTCGCTCCCTCCCTCGAGTGCAATGTTTCCTTCGACGCTAAGCTAAAATAAAAGGATGATAAAAAAAAAAAAACTGTATCTCGGCGCGGTCCTAGTGGCCGCGCTCTTGTGCCGTCTCTCGTTGTTATAAGTGTAATTGTAATATTTCTTGTAAAAGAGTCTTGACTATTTAAATGAAGCGCGTTCGTTTGTACAGATGCTGGTGTCTCTTTCATTTCTCGTCGTCATTGTACAACAACAACCACCACCACCACCACCAACCACCACCACCACCACCACCACCACCACCACCACCACCATCACCACCACCACCACCGCCACCGACCTTTCCCCATTATTTTCAGCAAAAAACCGAAGCCGAAGAAGCAGGAGATGGGCCCGACAGCCGAACGAGCTATTTTCAGAATTAAGACAAGAACGACGTCCCTGCGCTACGGCGAAACGAGCTCTCGTCTCGATTAACTCGAATCCAGGAATATTCGGAAAGGATCGCCGTGTAACGTGTCTCTTTCTCAGCCTCCTTCCCCCCCGGCTCTCCCCCCGGCTCTCCCCCGGCTATCCCCCTGCTCACCCCCCTTCCCCCTCGACGTGGCCTGGGAACTGGTTTTTCTCTTCTCTCGTGTCGCGCCCGCTCTTTTTCTCGAGAGCGCGAGAAAGATTAAGAGTCGCACTCAGCCGCGCTCCCGTCCTCCTCCAAGTACAAATTTCGCACGCGCGCTCCTTCTCTCTCCCTCTCCCGGGCTATAAAGTCGAGCATTACACTCTCGATAAAGTCGCTTGAACGAGCGCCGTGTCAATTTGCATTTTTCCTTCTCACCTATTTCTCCCGGCTTATCGCGGCCTGTTGACTCCTCCGACGGGCTTCTTCTTCTTCTTCTTCTTCTTCTTCTTCTTCTTCTTCTTCTTCTTCTACTTCTTCTTCTCCTCCTTCTTCCCCAGCCGCCGTTGCTGCTGCTGCTGCTGCCGCTGCTTCTGATTCCGATCCTGCCTCTCCCTCGGCCTCTCCTTCTCCTCCTCATCCTCCTCCTCGGCTCCCCCTCGACATCTTCTTCTTCTTCGGCTCGTTCTCGTCTGGCCCCGGCCTGGTATCTCGAAGCGCGTCGATTTCGGGGCGGGAACCCGAAATTTATGAGTCGTTGAGCGCTCGTCCGCGCGCACAAATAGAAAGAGAGAAAGACGGAGAGAAAGACAGAGAGAGAGAGAGAGAGAGACGCGCGCTCGCTCGCAATTCCGCACTTCTGCGATGCGCGCCGCGGCGGCAGCAGCAGGAGCAGAGAGGAGAACGTAACAATTACTATCCGAGGGCGATCGGCGCGGAGAAGATTAACGATCTTACTCGCCTTTACACGGGGTGCGGGGGGGACAGCGCGAGCGAGACGAGGGGCACATTAAAGTCACCTCCTCCTTTTCCCAATGAGATATTGCCTGCAGTCACGTCCGCGCTCGCTCCCTCTCACTCTCTCTCTCTCTCTCTCTCTCTCTCTCTCTCTCCACGGCGTGGGACGCGCGGGCCGTTCGCGCTCCGAGCAGTAAAAGCCGATCGAGCCGATACAGCTTCTCGTGGCTGTTCGCGCGTCCGCGGCTAATTCGCGCGCGCGCGCCTTCCTCGCGCCTCGAGCTCAATTAAGCGGAAAGTCCTGTGCACCAGAGAGATAGAGAGAGAGAGAGAGAGAGAAAAGGGCACTCGTTATTTCGGCCTAGGCTAACTCGCGCTCCCGCTTTTGTCTCCCTCGCGTGCGAGCCACCGATCTCCTCTCTCTCCCCCTCGGCTCCCCCGGGGCTGCCCGCAGTGTCCAGCGAGCCGAGAGAAACCGAGAAAACGAGAAGGAGAAGCTCTTGGCTGCAGCCGCGCTAGGATGCTGTCGACGTGATGTACAGCGACAGCCTCGATAGCGTTACAACGGCTACTAACCCTTCTCTCTTCCTTGCTCTCCCTCTCGAGCCCCGCGTCTTTATCTTCCTCGTTCGTCGCCGCGTCTCCTCCTCCACCTCCTCCTCCACCTCTTCCTCCACCTCTTCCTCAACCTCCTCTCGCTCGCTTGTCTCGGGACTTTGGTTCTTCTTTTTTGTTTTTTTTTTGTTTTGTTTCGTTTTGCCCCGTCGGCGCGCCACGTCCTGAAATTAGACGATTTTTCAGGCGCGTCGTTGACGAAACCGCGGCCACCCGATAAGGAGCGCCGGCTTATCAACGGGAGTCGGCCATTAGCATGTTTATAGCGCGCGAGAGGGGAATGCGGCCGCGAATTTATTTCCACTCAATTATCGCCGTCGGTAGACTACTTAAATACGGTATACGCGTATGCTCCGTATGCACACAGCCGCACAATTAAAAATAGCCGCTCTCACAATGGCGAGCGAACCGAGGAGTAGTATGCCTTACTTTGTTTCTCGCGCTGCGGATACGCGCCGATAAATGGACTCCCTGATAAGAACGCGCGCCGCGTCGAAGGCGGACTACGGGACGCACCGAGTGAACTCAACCAATCCAATCCAAGCGCAATTAATGAGCTTCGCTCGAGGAGTGGGCAACGCTTTTTTCATCCGCTTCTTTTTCCTCGGTGCGCAAAACCTTCCTCGCGCCTTCGTTGAGCCTTCCTCGAGCCTTCATCGAGCCTTCCTCGAGTCTTACTCCAGCCTTCCTCCAGCCTTCCTCGCGCCTTACCGCGAATACGTATTAAATTCGTGCGAAAGCTGCGCCGAACATCGGTAAGACACTTGTCTGTTTATTTAATGCTTGCATGTAGAAATTGATTGGGCGAGGAGTCGCCGAGATTAGCCGGATGAAAAGGTGCGATCATTAGCGGCGAGTCTTTCCTTTCCTTCCTCCTCGCCTCCCTCATATCCCTCGCACCTCTTTCTTCCTTTTTTTCTTTTCTTTTTACTAATGGTTCAAAAATACCGTGTTACTTCACTCCCGAAGAAATCTCACTCATTAATTGGTATTCCGCGTAAGGTTTACGAGGAGATGACGCGAAACAAAGTTGCTTTTAAGAAACGCATCCTTTCTTTCGTGCTCACCAACTACGGGTCTCTTGTTAGCGAAATCGATAATTAAATATTTTTAAGAGAAAGTTCTTTTTCTCGACGCAAGTGCCACGTTCTATCGCCAACTCGAGCTGGCCATTTTTTTTTTTATTTAAACTAGTAATATTTAGGTTCCGCGTACTTAAACTTTCAAGCTAAGCTCGTGTAAAAATCTTTCCGATCGACAAAATATGTTATCGTCGTACTTTTTAGCCGTTAATATTCTTTTTTTTTCTTCCTTTTTTTTTTAATAATATTTTATTCGTTTTATCCATTTTATTGTTCATTAACCGATAAGAGCCTCTTTTTACCGATACGCAGGGCTTAGAATAAACGATTCGATTCGAACGCACTTGAATTTATTTTTTAAAATATATATATATATATTTATACGTACGACGAACGTCGATATAACTATTAAGCTAAATTTACATGCTTTAAAAATTATTCATTTTTCATCCGATGTAAATAAACTTTCATAGTGACGAACCGAATATCATAACATGTAAATACTGTTCTTTAAATTATTTAACAAATACACGTTTCTTTGCACAAATCTCTCATTTTGACAACAATTTATTTTACCTAATGTCTTTATTTTTCAACCGAGTTATTTCCTTTCTACGGCTTATCCATTTTCTTTTCGTAACTAATGATTGTTCTTCGTGTAAAACGTGTATAAATATTCTCCGCTTTCTTTGCATTTACTTATTTATTTATTTAATTATTTATTTATTTATTTATTTACGATACATAACGAAATAATACATTTACACGATAAATGGAACAAAATTTTTATTAATTATAATAAACTATCGATTATTCGCACAACTGTCAATTATCTCGTTTTGTGTTCACAACTTAATACTAATCGGTAAATCAAACCATGTTTCAAAGAAGCTTCGGTTGATAAGATTTAATTTAAATAAACAAATATTAAAGTAACGATTACGTTTGATTTCTTATTTATTTTTGTTTCGAAAAATTATGAGCAAAGATGCATAGGTGTAAAATTTAAAGCACATATATAACGCAAATATAAAAAGTAATAAAACCTCGTATAATGAATTAATGAAGTAGCGTAATTAATAATTACGGGAGTGAGAATTTATAATTAGCGTGTGCTCCACTGGCAATTCTATCGATCACTGTCGACTCGCGTTACCCTGAGCATACACACAAGCAAATCGAGTCACCTATAAGCCTACACATATAATACTTATCGATTACCTCGGGCACACTATTGCTTTTCAAGAGACATTCGCGCGAAAGCCATAAATTTTCACTGCTTTGCCTGACTCTCTTCACTCACAAACAAGACCATTCGAAACGTACGAAATGGCTTTCAACCAGAAGAAATAATCTTAAATAAGATATTAAAAAGCATTTTGTATGGTTTAAGAGAAGAACGATTTTTAGTCGAGATCTACTTATTTTAATGCGATTCCTTTTATAAGAATAATATTCCAAGTAAAAAAGCTACTCTTTTGTAAAAAACAATATATATATATAGACTTTGCTAAGTAAAAGTACGTTAAATTATATTATTTAAGGAATATCCATTTATCATTTTGATAAGTCGCAATCCACTATTATATTTATATTAAAAATAATATTATTTTTATACCGTGAATTGTAAGGGCTAAAGGATTTATTTGCATATTATTGTTCGATGACATTATTGATACAAGTATTATACGATATATAGAAAAAGTTTGAGTAAACTTATAGGAAATACAGGTATCGATTATTAAAGACGATATTAAGCAAACAATGTATAAAATATACATTCGCAAAAATTTAATTGGAAATAAATTTATGAAAGAAGGCATAATATGATTTTTTAAAAAATAGTTTTATTACGACTTACGATAGGACGCAAAATTTTCTATCGCGAAAGTTTTTTAGAAATTACGTCACTTGTGTGTACACAAAATGAAAATTATTAAAACTAATTTCGAACTTATTAATAACGAACGTTGAGGTACCGATAACGAAATATCCAAGGAGAAACATTTAGACGGAAATTGGAGTTAGTTTAAAACACAATAAGGGTTATTAAAAATCTCTTAACGGTAGGATCACGGAGGACTATTATAATATGAAAAGACGGATCCCATCTCTAATATTTTTAAATATCGTCTATAGCGAGGTAAAAATAAAAGTTGGGCACACAAATACTTCTAATCATGCAGAAAGAGCACAACTTGTACAGTAGCGCGAACGTCGTCTCACCCTATTACCTTTCCGATCTTTGTTGTTTGTAAGCATCTCTTGTACGAGTGTCAGGTTGAACTTCCCACTTTCGTGATGCTACCGATGCCAGTGTGAATAAGTTAGTAAGATCGGTATACCTGCCTCAACTTCACAAAATCACGAAACCTTAAACTTTTAGTAATATATAATTACAAAAACTTTTTTTACTCTACGAGACTGTGTTTCTTTTCTTGTATATTTATGATGAAAAGGAATTCCGGTTTTTATAATAAGTATATAAGTTAGAATTTTTTTTAATTGTTCTTCGATACAGCCAAATTTTAGTTGTATTCCTATCGTTTAAAAATAATTGCTATCGTTTTTATGAAATTCAAGAGTTATAAAGCCACTAAATATGCGGTATATAAATAATATTTAAGGTATTTATTCATTTACAAATTTTATTTCATAGTAAATCTAAACTGTGATATAATATGCTTTTCAATTATTTATTCGGTTTATTTTTGCTATTATCCTGAGATTTATCACTTTAATTGTATTAATTTTATCTAAAATTAATTTCTAACGTATTCGTGATAATTATTTTAAAAAAAAGTGTTAAATAAAATTTGTATAATACTCGTTCGACGTACATTTTATACATAAAATTTATTATTTTTATTTTATTTTTTAAAAATATGTTTTATACGTTTAAAATTCTTACGTTGAAAAAAAAATTACGGATTTTCCGAACGAATGCGAAGAAGAAATGGAATTGATATTAATACGTTTCAAATTTTAAATATTTTTCGATTATCTTAAAATACTTAGTTTTAATCAAAGAATCTATTTACATAAGGTATACCGTAATTTTGAGGTTTAACGAGCAAATGTTTTAAATCAAATATTTTAAAGATATGAATTTAACGATTACGTTAATTATGTGTCTATGTAATTATAAATTTTATTCTCGTTGGCAATAACGTAAAGGATTTGATAAATACCGAAAGGTTTTTTTTTTTTAAAAAACTTACCTCAAATAATAAAATGTAATGTAGTTTGAAATGGAATAAATCAAGAAATAATTGTAACCAATAAATGTAAATAAATTCAATAAATTATTTAATCGATTGAAATTCTTTTAATAATATTAAATTAATAAATACTGCAATTATTTAACGAGAAAAACTACAGTTTTAATTTTAGGCTACTTCGATACATTGTCATTTTTATCGTTATTGATTACAATATTTGTTCTATAAGGTTTTTTTACATATTTTATCTAATGTCTCGGTGAAAAAAAAGATAATCGCTTAAAGTGATACGATGAATTGATCGATTGATGACGCAGTACAATAATACTGACCGCATATAGAAAATATGGATCAGCCATTGGCTCACGAAGAAAAACATTCAGTAATGTCTGCAAAAAGGAAAACGAAAGATACACGATGATGATTCGTGCGGAATTTTCTCATTAATATAGAGCACATAAAATTTGTTTCTAAATAGGTTTTTTTATACATAAGGTAAAACAAATAATAATTTAATATTATTTTAATATTCGATATCGAAAATTTAAACAATTTAATTTGGTTGCACATAAATTTATAAAAAATTTAATTATTCGATATTAAGAATATGTTAATAAATACTCGTATAAATATTACAATTTTATTCTATAAATTTATATGAAATTATAATTTGCAAACTTTATAACAAGGGTATGAAACGATATTTATTTTCCTCGTAAAAAGCATTTCAAGAATAATTTTACTATGTAAAATTTGAAACTGATATATTTATTACAATTATACATCATTTTAATAGAAAACGCGATGTTAATCAATATACATAATTATATATCCGTATTATATAAACTTTTTAAACTATTAACTTCGTGAGATACATTAAAATAAGTATTTGCTTATATTTAATTTTTCTTGGTTAAACGATGACGATAAATCTCTTATAATAATTCATTTTTTATATACATTGAATCAAGAATAACGATTACGAAAATTTTATATAACTAATATCATTATAAATTATAATAATATTTAAAAAACAATCACATTATAAAAAATTATTTTCTTGCGTGTGTATGTGTCATAAAATACAACAAAATGAACTCCGATTATCTATGTTTATTTTGAATACCTTTACACATGAATGAATGTGCACAAAATTTCATAAAGAATCCTTTCATTTAGTACATGATTTGTTTTCATACTATTCTTTATTTATTTATTTATTTATTTATTCATTCATTCATTCGCTTATATTTTATAAAAAGATTTATATTAGTAAAAGTATTTTATGTTATTTTATAAATCTTAATACTTTTATAAACATGAAACAAAAATTATTTCCTTTTCTGTAATGATTTGATATTTTTAGGAACTTTGAATTGAAAATTCGAAGAAACTTTTATTTTCCACACTATAAATATCAAGGTTGTAAATTGTTTATTTATGATGTTTGTGTTAATACATACAAATGTAATCATATAATTGTAACTCACAGTTTAGTTTTAGTTAATAATCTTTGCAGTTTTGTATTTTTTTTATAAATATTATAAACAGTGTATTATATAATACAACGGAATAATAATAGAATCGAAGGTTAAGAAGATTAACGATCGATTAAAAGAAACTATAACAAATTTTAAAAAAGTGTCATTGATTATCAAATAACTATAATACATATAAAATTATATTCAAGAATGTATCACTATACTATAATTGCTTGTAAAATATTTCAATATATAATGCTATGTTAGTTAAAACTATATAATTTAGGTCAAATTCCATTTTATTTTTCTCTATAATACTTAGAATGGTTTGTAAGAAGGCATAATAAATAGTTTAATTTATAAAAATGATCTATAATTGAAGTTTGATAATGTTTTTATTAGAAGAGCGCCAAAATAATACTAATATAAAAATTATATTAATATAGAAAATAATTTTTAATGGTGAAAGTCTGGTAACTATAAAAATTAAAATGCAAAAAATGTTTATACATGTGTGTATTATTCAACAAATTTTACTTTAAAAGAGATAATATTAATATAGGATATTTTATGAATAGATATGGTAACGAATATGTAAAAGTTAAATGAACATTTCAATTTAGTTATCCTGTTTATTAAAAACGTAATAATATTCTATATATTATAATACATAAATAGTAATAAATATAGATCCTAGAATAAATTTTAACTGGTTAGAAAGAATATCAATTCATATACCAATAATTGTAAATAATTAAAATATTCATGTGCAAACATTATTCTATTTATACAAGAATTTCTTCCTAATTTATATTAATTAGATAAAAAACGATTGTCTATCATACCTAAATTTTTAAACAATCTTAATCTTATTAAGACAATATTGTTAATGTTTCATTATAAAATCAGTACATTTACGTGTGTCCTTATTTATTTTTATATAATGTATTTAATTTATAAAAAAAGAGATTATTTATTTTTATCCTATTTAAAATTTATAACTGTTTTTATTTGTATATTTTCCTAACTAATCAACTAACTAACGTTTTTTTATATATTTATGTATATACATTTACTTATTTTAAAATTTTTCATATTATAACTTTTTCAAACGATATAAATTACACAATAGTATGCGAATGAGTATAAATATTAATTATTAAAAGTAATAATATGATTAATAATATAATAAATTTGATTCTATTCGCAATAGTCTTCATATCCTATTTTTAAAATGTTTGCAACGTTAAATAGAAATACTTAAAATATAGAAATATTTTTATTTACCTTTCCCATTTTTATATTATTATTAATTTGTTTTACAAAAATAATATTAACGAATTTTAATAATTTAAGTTACTAAAAAATAATATATCTCAATTTAAGGAACCTTTAATTATTTGAAGAATAATCAGTAGTTTAATTATTATTTTATTTTACTAAATTTTTGATCTGTTGTTTATTTATAGAGTCTTTGAAGGTAAGTACACATAAATTTAATTTATTTTTACTATTATTACTATTTAAAATCGTTAAATCAACTACATCTAATGAATTTTATGTAATAATTTTTTTGATCACATTAGTTTTCAGTTTGTATTGATAATATTGTTTAACTTTATTTTATATTTGGCTGCTCTCAATTTCAAATAGTTGGACAATTTGAGAATTTGTCTAATATTAAATTTCTAGATATCTATATTAATTTTATCGTGTTCCATCACTTCATTATATTATTATTACATTATCTTTTTTCGTTCTTTGTTTTATTTCTGATATTCCTTTGTCAAATTACATATTACTTTTATTTATTTTAATATAATCTTATCTAGCTTTCACAATTTCTTTCATCGTATGTTTATAATGATATCGTACCATTTTAAAATCGTTAATTTTTTTATCTTCGATATTATCAACCACATTTTACAGATAGAAAATTATAATAAAATTATTTTATACTTAATATTTTTTATACAATAGCTCGCGGATGAAAATCGCTCGATTTTATTCAAAAAGAGAAGATGAAAAATGATACTTTATGATAAGAAATAAATCAGAAAGTGTGTGAGCTAAAGCGGTTCATTTATCAACTTACACGGTAGTTCGATAACCCCAATCTTATTCCAAAAAACAGAAGTCTTTTAGAGAACTGATAAAAATTTTAAATCCGATGCTTTGAATTCAAAACGACTATCGTTCCACAATAAAGTAAATATGAAAAAAGATTTCAGTTTATATAAAATTTAAAGTATGGATGTATCACGTATTCTAAACTATTAAATAAAAATTTCGAAAGGGGATCGTTTCGGTACAATATACGAATAATTCATATATTTTTAAACTGGTTATTAGCTGGTTAATAAATTATCGTAAATACTTTGTTTCGATTATCGGTATCAAATTAATTATGAATCTTATTTTAAAATTATAATTTAAAATACAGCTTAAACATTAATAAACGGTAGATAATTTTTATTTTAATTGCCACAATGAATCGGTTATATTCGGTACTTTATGATTAAATCGTAAATCCGAGTTTATATTTACCATAACTGACCCGTAAAAAATTGAAATATAACGTTGTTAAATTATTGGATCGGCATAAAAATTTGCGAAAAGGTCTGTAGATTTTGAAAAGGTAAATTTTAGGTTAACTAGAAAATTGAGGTCTTTAAATGAGTCACAATACGAGGTATAATACATTTAAAAATTACGCAACTTAAATCAGATGGAACGACTGTATTTGAAATACGTGCTTCTCTCGACTGACAATCCCACTAGGATTTTACTACTCCCCAGGAATTATTAGAATTATAAGCTAGACCCGCGTCATTTTAGACGTCACGCAAGCTTTCGGTTCTCGTAATTCTTTCAAAATCCTAAACATTACTCGAAATTAACATCAAACGCTGAACACGTACCTCCTAATTATTTATCATTAAATCGATCGGTTATTTTTTCTTATTTACCTTCCATACCAAAAGGAACACTCGTAACATCTTTGTTCATCGTGATTTTTTTATTTATAAGAATAATGATATATATTTAAAAAGTACGTATTAAAATCGTCAGTTTTATTTATCTTACGACTAATAAGTCTGACATTACACTAAACTCTATCATAAACATTATCGCCCAACCATAAAACAAAATATAGTTACTTTAAAACAAAGATCTAACTTTTTACACTGCTACTATATCAAGACCATATCAAAGTACTTCGTTTAGAACATCACAGGATGCTCTCGCTGTAAAAAGACTTCCAACATTCCATGTACCTGTTTTAAGATCTTAGCATTAACATCCGAGTGGCGGACTGGTTTACACGAGAGAAATCCGTAGTCATACTTGCGTTGTATTCGAAGAAGAGTTAGTTTACTGGTGTAGGTTTAACATACTCGGATCTGGTCCACACAGGCTATTAACGATTGTTTATTTTCATATTTTATACTATCCTTAAATTCATATTGCAATTAGTACATTCTTACAATGATTGTACAGCTTGAAAATTTGATTCGGATAAAACAACCGGTGTTTACTATTTATAATTTAGCGTTGAGGCTTTACGCGTAATGAAAATAATGTTTTTTACTTTTTTTTATCGTTTTTATAAGTGTGGATTTCTTAGTAAACTTTTCTTTAAAAAATACGTAATTTTATTCGTTTTATTTAAGGAAAACTCTAATTATCGTTGTTTTAGTTACGGAGAAAAAATAAAACTGATGCAATGCGCAATTTCTCTTTAAATATACGATATTGGTTTGTCGTTTCTGTCCTTTCTGTCGTTGCATCGTCAACAAAATATTTAATAAGCTCTAAATATGTGTTTTTGTTCAAAATAGTATACAAATTTACATTATTACACATTTCTAATGGCGTAAATATTAATTATTCGTTCGATATTCCGTTTGTATCGATTTTACGTTAAATTTTTCGTAACCGAGGTAAATTTAAAAAAAATACGTTTAAAATGAGTTTTTTTTTCTACTGGAAATACAACTTTTATAACGATACAAATACGCGAACAAACAAAATTAAAACAAACATAAATTTAATTAATATCGTATAAATAAAAGTAAAGCTTAACAGAAGCACAGAGAACCAAGTAAAGAAAGAGCATAAAAGATCCATCCAAGTACAAAGTATCATAAACATATAATACAAATAAAGTATAAAAGTAAGGAGAAATAAATTTATATTTTAATATAGTATTTATTTTTAGATACGACATTGTTAGTTTTCAATAGAAGTTATCGCGTTCTAATAAACTTTAAACGTAATGAAACGAAAAACGAACGATTCATTTCGTAAAAGTCTAGACGTACTAAAAATGTAAAAGGACAATTTCTCGAACGTCCATAATAATTGTAATTGATATCGAAATCGTAATCAAATGACGTAGGCATAATTTTACCTGTACAATTAATCTTTTAATATTCTTGATTGATTGACCCGATATATATATGCATGTATGTATGTATTTATGTATGTATATACGTACGTATATATTACGTTTTATTATAGTTTATTAATAAACGTTGTTGATACTTATTCGACGAAGAAAATATTTTCGATCCCGAAAACAAAAGCAAACGCAATAATTATTTTTTACCTTGGCAAGTTTGTTGATTTTACAGATATTTCCAGGTATAAGCGATCGTAGGTTCGCATTAACGCGAGACACGAAACTAAAATATAAAGCAAGAGCGCAAAGTTTTAAAGTTACGAGATGCCTGCAATGAACATCTCGCTCGAAAAGTTAAAGTTAGCCAAGTTTCCAAGTTAACCATCGCGACTGTATCTCAAAATACGATCTCGGAGTACCGCCGAGAAACGTCGGATACTTTCTTTTAACCTAATACTTTTCTGAAAAGGCGCTAGATAAACTCGAAACGGTAGGCATCTCGACTCTCGCGTACTCGAGTCTGTTTCGAGTCACCGTTCCTCACCATAGTTCGGTTTCGGTTCTCGGACGAGGCTCCGTATATTCCCTCGTGCCTCGAGGGGCGGCTGCACTCATTGCTCCACCTTCGATATCGGTTGGCAGGGCACTCGACGTTATAAATCGCGAGCGCGGAATCTTCCTTCAAATTCGAAGCCACGCCGGGATCGCGTTTTCGCATCTCCGAAGATAAAACGCGCGGAATATCATTGGAACGAGACGGAAGAGTCGGAGAGAGGCTGGAAAAAATTTACGAGAACTCTCCGGATCTTTTACATTTGGTATCTTTTACGGAGTTGTACGACGAGCACGAGGAAAACGACGATGGGAATCGCGATGCGGTTCGCTCGAGTAAAAAGGGCGAGAAGAAAAAAAAGAAGACGAGCGAAATTACGACACGCACACATCCGTGCAGATATACACGTATCTATATATATCTGTATATATCTATACGCACGCATATCCATGTTAAGCGTAACGGACCTCGTAACCCGTCCCCTTTGTATTATTTGTAAAAACAAAGCCATTAGCAGCTCCTCGGAGAGAATAAGGCAGCGTTTAAGAAGTTTAATTGGCTCGAGATTACTCATTGAGCGAGTCGCCGCGTTAGAAACAAAGTCACGCCGGAGCAAGGAGGTATCGGGTATCGAGCCGGGGGCAATCTTCTACTCTTGGAAGAGTTACACACCGAACCCTCGAGCCGTCCTCGAAGCGCTCTCGCTACCGTGGTCGGGGCTATCTCCCCGCTGATCGGCCTCGGGGTTGCCCTCGAAGGTCGCGGAGTGACTCGCCACCGCGTAATAACCGCGCATGCGATAGTCCGTGCGTGTAATTGCGCGGGCGCTGCGCAAACAGGCCCGAACCCTTGGCAGGTGGTCCCCCGCGTGCGCGCGGCTACCGTGAGTCGGGCAGATCGGAGGCAGATCGGAGACAGATCGGAGGCGGGCCAGACTTGCGGAGTCACGGGGGTCCCATTACCGGCCGCGGCCGGGCGCTTTATTAGGCTCCCAGCGGGGGTGGCTCCCTTCCCCCGTGTCCAGTTCGAGACCCAGGCCAATCCAATCCGGTGGCGGCGGCGTTGGCGGCGGCGTTGGCGGCGGTGGCGGCGGTGGCGGCGGTGGCGGCGGTGGCGGCGGCCGACGGGAAGAAGGTGATCGAGCGCGAGGGAAATGAGAATGGCCGGTGTATGGGAGCGTAAATTTACACGCATTAGATGCTCGGACTCGTCCAGACGATAAAGGGATACGCGGGGCGCATTGTTCGCAAGGGCGAGCGCCGCTGCGGAGTTGGGCCCCCCGCTGGTTTAGTTATTTGCCGCGGTCTCGCGATCCCTCTTCGTGATTTTCACTCTAATTTGTAGCGACAGGGACGGAGCACGCGAGCGTACAGCTTTCTCTCTCTCTCTCTCTCTCTCTCTCTTCATCGACTCTCGCGTTCTCTTCTTTGCATTCCAAAGTGCCTCCGAAACGGCTACCGGCTTGTCTCGCCCCGACTTACCGGGCTCCGAATCGCGCTGCCTCCTCTCCTTTACTCTCATAACGCCAATCAATTACGAGACTAACGACTCATCTCGGCCTCGTTTACCTTCGCGAGCTCGTCCGTGTGCGCGTGTGCGCGCAGCCTCCGCGAGCTGGAAATCGAAAGTCGGCCGAGCGACACTTTTGCGGAAAGACCGAGATCGAGATCGAGATCGAGATCGAGATCGAGATCGAGAGAGAAAGAGAGAGAAAGGGGGGAGAGAGAATCGAAAATCGGGGCGGATTCCCAGGCGACGCCGTTGGCCTTCGGGGCCCGCCACCACCGCCACCACCGCCAACACCACCACCACCACCGCCAACACCACCACCACCACCGCCGCCGCTACCGCCGCCGCTACCGCCGCCGCCGCCTCCGCGACTCGGAAATCTAATATTCTAATAGAACTGGAGGGGCGGCTCGGATTTCCGAGGCGGTTCGACGACCGCGGCCAAGCGCACACACACCTCTTCCTCTGCCCCTCGCCGCCCCCGCGGCTCTCGTTTCGCTCGTGCGCGCGGAACGCGGCTCGACGGACCGATCGACCTCGTCCTCCGCCTCCTCCCCCCTGACGGCCCTCAAACGCACCGCTCCTACCGGGCTTTCCTCTCGCTCGGTCGGCTCCTCACTATGCGCTCGCCGCGGGAGTCCCTACGACCCGTTTTCCTTCGAAATCGCGAGCTTCTCGCTCTCGCCCGATTTCCCACGTGTGGACGCGCTCGCTCGCCTCGGAGAGCGGAGGAGAGCGGAGAGAGAGGAGGAGAGCGGAGGAGAGAATTCGAGGAGGGCTCGGATGGAATCCTCTGGCTAGTTCACGCGATGCCGAGCGCAAATAATACGAAAAAACTATTTCCCATCGATTACGAGCGCGGTTCGGAGCAGCGGAACAGAAGCGAGCGCAGCATCCGACGGAGCGAAGGACGAAGATGATGACCATAATGACTGACGCGCTCGAGACGACGCGGACTACGACGTAGACGACGAGGAAGACGACAACGACGACGACGACCACGACGACCACGACGACGACCACGAGGAGGATGACGATGATTATAAAGATCACGATGATAATGATGATGATGATGATGATGATGATGATGGCAGTGGCGGCGCGCAACAGGAGGAAGAGCGCTTTCCGTCTTCTGTCCTCGCGTGACGACGCTCCGGCCCATTCGTAATTTCTTGCACGCGATTAGCTCGCGCTACCGGAATCCTCGGCCTCGCTCCCGAACGTTTATCCGAGCGAACGCGTCCGAGCATCTCCGCGAATCTCGAGCCGCGCGCGGGAATTACCGGCGAGGAACGGGCCCCGGGGCAAGGAAGGCCCCGGCTCTTACCCCGAGCGAGGCGGTAGGAAACGCGGTTACCGACCGACGCCGACGTGAATCGCGTCTCGATCGTAACGGTGGCGCCACCTCAGCCTCCGAAGGGGATATCCTCACCCGGGGAGGATCGATACCATACGCGTCGAGGGTTCCCGCGAGCCTTCCCTCACAGCCCGGGCGACTTTGGAACGACTCCGTCGAGGCTCCGTCGAGGCTCCCGCGAAATCTCCGCGCGCATTTGTCAAGTTTTTAACCGGCTCCCTCGCGATCTCACGCACGTACTCGTGATTACTCCTTTCCCACGGAATGGATATTTTTACGAGCTCCGAGGCGCGCGTGTGCTTCGTATGCAAAACACTCGTTATATCAAAAAATATACATCAACGGATTCATCCGCGATGCGCGCGGACTCCACGCGCGTCTAATCTTTCCGCGCGCTTACGCCTCGCATTGTAAAGTTGTTGTTGTCGTCGTCGTTGTAACCGTTGTTATCGTTCCCGTTATCGCTCCTACCACCCCGCCAACCCCGGCGCTGTTTACCTTTTATATTTTAAATACAGGGAGGAATATAAAGAATAGAGAAAACTACGCGGAGCTCTTTATACTCGGGAAGAAAACAATTTCGCCTCAAAGGGGCGCTTATTTATCGTTGGTACAATTTCCGCTTTTGCTGCAACAAAAACAACGCGGTTTTTGTTTCTCCGTTTCCTCTCTTTGTTATTTTTGTTTTTTTTTTTTGTTGTTTCTCTTCTTTTCTTTTCTTTTCCTCCTTCTCTTCTCGCTTCAGCTTTTTTAGTTTATACGCTTTAAAAAGAAAATGAAAGTCAACGCGTTTTCCAAGGGAACGAAAATAATGCCCGACGCAATAAAACTGCGAAGCCGCGTATTTACTCGTACGCGGTGGACGGGTACAAAACGTACGCGAAGAGGAAACTCGAGAATAGCCTGGGGAGAACGCGAGTAAACCGGCTAGACCGAGTTTCGAAAGAGCTGCTTGGCTTTGAAGCACGAAAATTAGACGATTGAAAGTTATCTCGCGTTCCGGAGCTTCCGGACCATCCGGACCGTAACTACCGTCAAAGGGACTCGATAAACTCTACGAGTTGAACCCGTTGCCACCAGGAGGTCGAGCATCCTCAAGGTCTAGAATCGAGTCCTTGGTTCGGTCGGGCTCGAGATTCGGGGAATGGTTTTTGATCGTCGAAAGCGTAGATACAAGATCGAACGACGGGGTTAACGAATCTGCGAATTTGCCAAACGATGCGACGAAACGATGAACGGGTCGACGTTTCTAGACACATTTATCAAAAAACAAAAAAAAGAAAAAAAAAGTAACAACCCGTTAAAATTTATCTACGTCTGGTGGAACGTTAGTTTCTCAACTTTGACAACGTTGCTATCAACTTTTGGAAATTTGAATATTTTTGTGTTTACGGCCGCGGTTCGCCCGTGTTTCCGGTTAAGCAAAGAGCTTTCATTCGGAAAATTCACGCTACGTTCGCTTGCGTTTTTCGCTCGGCGTATTCCCTGCAAGTTTACCAAGAGTTTATTTTTAATTGGATTGCCAAATAGTTGTTTTCAATAATGTAAATTTAGACTCGTTGGGAAAAGTGCCGCTCGAACTTTTCGATATCGATGTTCGTTCGATTCCATTCGAAACAGCTGAACTTTGATCGAGCATCGATCGACGACTAGTAAAATAAAAATATCAACGCGCGAATAGACGGGAAATTCTATAACCGTTATTTAACGACGATTTTCGGACCTTTTCCGTCCACCGAACAATGTAATTATTTCATTGGCGAGTGGATTATCCTCGTAAAAATCTCGACTCACGCGGAGAATTTTTAATAAACAACGATTTTTTAATCAGGCTATTACGGGATAAAATCGTTGGAATAAAGAATGCTCTCATCCGGTGAAACGAATCGCATCGCTTACATTATTACCAGCAATTATTAAATCGGTAGCCGAGCGAGTAACGAGAAAACGAGACGCGACTACCCGAAGAGAAGGAAGTGGACGAACAGAGACAAAGTGGAATATTATTTATTATTCGACGAACGCGAAACCGCGACTTGGTTTTATGGGCTAATACGTTCCTCCCACACAGTCACGCGCAGCCGTTACGAGCGCGGGCCACACGTACTCGCACGTACTCGTACGTACGTGTGCGATGTCGTCGCTTAAACGCGGGTGCGTGCGACGAATCGATAGGCCGATACGGCATTATCGCATTACTCGCATCTTGATTTATGCCGTAGATAGCGACCTCGGATAGACGTCTCCATCGCCTCCTCGTCCCCCTATCTCCCGACTCGGGCGAGCGAGCGAGCGCGCGCACACACACATACACACACACATACACACACCGAGCTCGTCTCTGCCTTATTCGCCTATCCTTCCGCTCCCCTCTTTCCTTTAGTGATTCAGCAATTTTTCTGAAAATCTGGCGCGCGGGATCATCGCGTGAAAAGACGCGCGATCAGCGCCGTTAAAGCAGCCGAGCCACGAAACGCTGGATAAACTCTCCGTGATCCTCGTTTATGGCGATCTCGCGACTTTCCCGGGCTCGGAGGCGAGGCTTTTTTCAACAAAGGGTTATGCCACGAGTTTTCTATTTCGCGCTTACAACCCACAGGCGTCGAGGATGATTAGAAGCTCGACCGCGTTATCAGGGATTAAACGCGTCTCGCTCGCGGATCCTTGCGAGGCATCCGAGTTGCTCTCTTTTGTGCGTCGCGTGAACTCGGTCGGATTCCTCGTAATACGCTGGAAATTTATTGTCGGAAGTCAGGCTAGATAAAACTCGCGTTACTCTGCTAAATTGTCAAAGATTTATCTCTAATTTGAACACGCATTTACCTACCTATTTTACTACGTACGTTCGACGGCCGCCTCTATTTTGAGATTTCGGATGAATTTTGTAAAGGGAGGCGATAACTTCCTCCTTTTATACTTCCTTTATTTTTCGTTGTTCGCAAAGACATGGGCCAAACCGATCGTAAAATTACGAGCGCTTATGGAAATGTATTATACTCCGGAAGATCGAACGTTACGCGTTAAAAATATGGCTGTGAATGCATTTTAACTGGTCAATTATTTTGACTAAGTAAAGAGATACAGTGGCTTATAAATTCACGCGATACGATAAATGTCGTTTATTTAAAAATAGCGAGCGGCTTCCAATCAAAAGCACGCGAGTAAAAGCTGCGCGAGTGTGAGTGCAAAATCTATTCAATACGTAGAAAATATATTGGTTTTTCTTTCCATTCATTTTTCATGCATATTTCTAAAAAAATATTTACCAGTTGGAGGGGAAAACCTTAAAAAAATATAAAAAAACTTATTCTTCTTCGGAGAAATAATGATTGTTTTTACTATAACCAAACAAAACGAAACGAAACGCAACGAAAAAAGAAAAAACAAAAAAAAAAACAAAAACAAAAAGGATCCTTCTCTTTCAACGGAAAAGAATCTGATTTACAGGGACTTTCTTATTTAGCTTAGCAACTTTATTCGAGATTAATGCTCTAGAAACAAAAAGACCATTTCTCTTCTTATACGGTAAAATAAAAGTTTATTAGAGTGTTACCGAAAAAATATTTACTCCACTTAAAATTATATCATCTTTACGCTCGAAAATCTAATCTCGATGTATCTCCGAAGGAAATTCCGATAAATATTTCCTCAAATATACCAGATTCTTTTCCCAGTGCACTGATAAATAGTAAAATAAAATTGTCTAAACGGACCGATAAAATTGTATTTCACTGTAAAACAGATACGGTGAAATTTCTAGTCGGACCAACAGTTCGATACTTGATTTCTCTCGTACGGCAAAAAACTTTGCACCGTGCACTCGCGTAGCGATGCCTCAATAAAAACACAGAAACAAAATAAAAGAAAAATGAAATAACAAACTAAAATAAAACAAGGGAATATAAAATCTGCAAAGGCTGCGAACTAAAGCTACCAGGTGTAGAGCTCCTAATTAGGTACTTAACGCTCGACGCAGACACGAGACCGATCCATCTTTTCCTTTCTCCTTCGCACCGAGTCTTTCTCTCTTTATCCCTTCCTCGGTCTCGCATCTCGTTCGTACAAGGTACCAACGTATGGATACGCAGTCCCGCACACTTACCAATATTTATGAATAAGGGGACGCGCAACGAGGCCGCGACGACACCCGATGAATATATCAGATAACCAAAGCCGATGCGCCCGGCGTAGCACAAATTAATTTGCCGCTGTATTTGCCGACAAATTGCCATCGATTCGCTGTCATATCGCTCGAATGTAAATTTTTACAAGGGAAAAGAAAAGAGCGCGTGACTCGCTCCTAGGGGTTTTTGATAAACGCGGGATAACGAATATTTATGAAATGCTCGCGAGATTATGTAAGTGCGATTTTTGCGTAACGAACGACCGGATTATTCTTGTTTGGCTAATGTTTATATCGGATGTAAACGACGAGTTCGAAAACGCGTACCAAAGTAGATCGAATAAATATTCCCTTGAAATTGGTAATTTATTTCGGTGGAAATTAATGTGTTTACTTTTTTTCTTATTTTTTTTTTTATTATAGAAAACATGTTTCATTGCCATTACAACGGACCATTTGATAGAGCAACGTTGCAGCTAATGAACACTTAACTATGCCATAAAATTTACGAGGATGATTCAACAGTACGGACGTGCAGTTAATTTGTATAAACTTAAATTTAGTTGCTAAAACGACGGCAAATCGGTGGCGATTATTCAGCAGATCTTGATTTTAATTATTTTGTGCAATGTTACACGTGACGTTTAGTTATCCAAGTTAACTTACCGGACTCCGAGTCACGGATTTTAATGAGGCAGTGGGAAGTGTTTTCTGGTTCGTAAAGATTAAATTTAGCGACCGCGGTTCGATTTCATAGATCCACGTTCTCAAGCTACGAATTACCATTAGACAATTATACGTTGTGTCGGCGAAATTTCTTGCCTCCGTTGAAAAAAAATTTAACCGTTTGCGCTAAATATCTTCCTAACGAACAAAACGACGAGTAAAAACAAAACGAAATAGTAAAAATAGTAGATTTTAATTCGAAACTTGCAGCTTTTTATAGCGTTATTAACTTCCAAGTTACCGGCCATCAACTTACACATATAAAATATATATTAAAAAAATCCTCGAGAGTAGGTGATTTACCTTTTCGATAAAATTTACTCTCTTAAATGACAGCTCTAATTTTTACTAAGTATGGATTACGTACCGATATATTTAAAAGTTCGAACGAATAATGTACGTTACGCGAAAACGATATTTTTTCAACTTTCGTAAATTTCCGTAGTCTTATGAATTACGAATAATATCGCTTTCATCGATCGCTTACGTCCTTAATAGTGTATGAAATATTTAAATAAATATATGCGTTTGACTCGGCTTGATAAAAAATGCATAAATAGAAATAATTAAAACGGCTTTCTCTTACAACTAATGTCCATTGCAGTCGTAATTACGTTCAAAAATTCAGCGTTTTTAAAAAATACTTTAAATTACCTCATTTTTTGTAATAAAGTTTAAAATTCGTACGTTGGATATATGTTGTTTTTCGTTAAAGAAATATATGTTTAATATATTAAAAACAAAAAATTAAATTTTACGGCTTGTTTGAATAATTAAGTTTTACTTAAAATTTTATTCGTAATTATAAACTAAATTCAAAGGTATTTTGAGCGTTGAGAGAAAGAAATTCTAAGAATCGCTTAAAAATTTTTCACTTTAATTAATGGCGCAACTGCCGAGAAATAGAAGAAATTACATTTCAAAAATTTTTAAACAAAATTTATGGTTATTCGTAAATAAAAAACGTGAATAATGTTTACACGCAAATAATACGAAATACGAACACAACCTTGATATCTAAGTAGCTTTTGTGGTGTTGTTTTGATATCACCATTACTTTTTCATTAACATGTTATACTGGAAGAAAATTCAAGAAAATCTTATAAAAGTTACATTATTATCTTGCAAATAAAATTTCTTACTTCTTATCGCTGTTTCTTTTCAAAACTAGATTTAAAAAAATAAACTATATACATAATACAGCAACTAACTTTAATATTCTATTTGAAACGAAAGAAGGGAATTATTTTCATCCGAAAGTTTTATATCATTGAAATGAAAAATACTTTAAATTTTAAAACAGTTGTCTTTGCTTTACCGATAATTTATTCCAAGTATTTATTACTTTTTATGCATACGAATTTCGGGTGGGAATTTTTTCGTTGTGTAAATGTATTCTGTATCGAATCGATACAATATACTATGTACTATAAATAATGTTTGTCATTCTATTTTAATTTCGTTATTACTATCGGCAATAATGGTTAATTTTTAATTATAAAGTTTAAACGAGGAGGCTCGTTATATTTAATTTTTTTTTTTGCTTTAGAATACTTACAAAAACTGCGCAATCACTTAAAGCACAATCGAACTTTGAATTTAAAAATAAAAATTCGACAATTTGTACTAAAGTGGATATTGAATAAAAAATGGATAAAAATTTAATGGCATTCAGCATCGATGAAGTCGATTCAAAGCGTACCGAGAAAAACATTTATTTTGAGTGAATTTCGATTGATCCTTTATATATTTTTTCTTCTCTAAGAGAGATTCAATTACTAGTTTTTAAAAAATGTACTATATTTTAGTTATTAAAAATAATACCATTTAATTTCATTCCTTGATTATTCGCCTACTCCAAATTGTAGTAACTCTTTGCTTCAATAAGGTAAACACTAGAGAAGTAACAAATAAATTTATGTATAATTCGTATGAAGATTATATATATATATATATAATTAGTTATCGAATCAATTTCATTTGAAAGACAAATTATTATCTATGCAAGAGATTTCGATGAGAAATTAAATGTTATATTGAATATCGAATATAGGATTTTGTTATATAGAAGAAACAAACTTACGTTGAATTTACGACATTATTTAGATTATAAAAGATATCAATTCTATTTATATATTATCGGATGAATTCTTACAGTACAACTATAATTTCAAAAAATTCTTGTTTACGATAAATCAGAACATTTTTATTTATCACAGTATAAAAGTATAACTTGAATAACCTTTTTTTCAATCAGTTGCTTATACGTAAAGAATAAAAAATTATTGATAAATCATTAAAATTTTAGTAAGATTTGAACAGTAATTTAAAAATTGTTCTCAACTGTTGGAAACTAAACTATTAATTTTGATAAATTGAAAAATATATTTGATATGTTTTTTTTTACTTTTATCAAATATTTACCCAAAAATAGTCGAATAAATATTATTTTTAATAAATTTAAGTTAAAACAAATAATAATATTTGAAATTTTATTACAGATTGAAAATCACAGAAAATAATATAAGAAGGTGTATTATATGCAAATAGATAACTTGAAAAAGAAACTTTATCACCGATTCTATAAGTTATTTTTAAGATTTATTTTTATATGACCGGATGTAAAATACGATATAGTTTTGTAATGTACAAAAGGCATTCAACTAGAAAACAAAATTTATACAATGTTGTACGAAACAAAGTTTATATTTATTTATTTTGCAATCAATTATTTTTTTATTTTCATGAGAATAAATTTAAATTTGACTCTCATTGAAAATACAATAAATATAAGGCTTTTATATTATAAATTATTATATTTTTTGGGAAAGGTTTGAACAAAAGACTACGTATTGAATTAAATGTTGAAAAAAAATGAGTATGAATGAAACGCGATGATGATAGAAAAGGTATTCTAAAGATTACAGATTGTGTTAAACACTTAATTGTCCACATCATTAACCGCAAATTTTCGTTAATTTTTTTTTAATATGCAACGTGTATATTCTTTGTTCTCAAATCATGATAAACACCTGACCTACTTTGTTCTTTCTAGGTTAACTAAAGGCAAACTCTTGCATTTTCCTAGATAAAGAGCCTGATGAAGACTATTGGAAAAATATTCTTCTCTATCGTTGGCATTAAAATGCCTTTTAAAATTCATGAAAATTTCTTTTTAATACAACCCATACATAATATTTACGCATTATACGATTATATTATATTGATACTGACTACTGAAAAAGTATAAACATCGTGGTAATGATTTGGGAAATATTATTGAGTCACAATTATACGTGTGTTTATATGTGTGTGTGTTCATGTGTGTGTGTAGGTGTATATAAATAACAGGGTCAAATAAGGATTTTGAACTTTGAATCACAGCATAATGTTACAAGAGCCGATTTTGATATTCACTAACTCGTAAAAGTTTTGTTCTTTTTTTTCAATAACAAAAAATAACATGTACATTATTTTTTTTTGTTTCCAAAAAAAGTAATCTTTGAATACGTATTAATGCTTTTTTTATATTTATTCTCGTATTTCTATTTACACGTATTTTTTATTACACTTTCAAATTTTAATTTTAAAAGAAAATTGTTGAACTACTGGTTATCTTATAAAATATGAAGCGAATGTGTTTGCTATTTCTTAATTTGATCATAGATTCCACTTAGTAAGATTACCATTTTTTATCATACGTCAATATATTTTAAAATATATAAATTGCGTTCGTCATCTAAAACGTTTGCGCTCTAATACTATTCGTATTTGAACAATTTTTTAAAATAATAATAATCTAATAATCTTTTCTTGTACTTTATGTACAAAGTTTATTTTGTCGCCTTTATTTAAACCCAACAAAATTCTAAATTTTCAATGTATATTAATAATTTGTAAAATTTTTATAAGATAAAAGTGGAGCGAAATTTTTTTTATTATAAAAACAGATAATACATTTAATGTATTGATACAAATTACATTTTATCAACCATTCGTTAACAGAATAAATGGAATATAACTTTAAGAAATTTCTTGAATAAGTAATAAAATACTCGTCTTTGAAAATTGATATATTGACTGTTCTACATAATTAAAAATATATACTATAACATTATATTATTACAACATTTACCTGCCTTTGCAATTCTAGTTTAAAAATATACTTCTGTTATCGATAATAATTATTGCTGCATCGATCGATCAGTAATATAATACTAACGATTTCTCTTATTAATACAATACTCTAAACGAATCAATCAGTAATGATTCTGGTTGGTAAATAGATTTGCGTTTATTTTTATTCTCAAATTAAAAGTAAAATGTCGTTTATTAATCAGACATTTCCTGGACAAATATAAATTATCCAAAATAAAATTGAAATTATATTGTACAGCGCGTAAAATTTTTAAAATGAAATCAACCGAAGTAATAAAGTGTATTATTATTTCAATTGATATCGATAAGATATTTGTAAAATTTTTAGCTCTCTTTTTAAAAATGTAGATATATTCATGAGATTATAAAAAAAGCGATTTATTAAAATTTTGATAAAACTTTTATCAAAAACTTAATTTAACGTAGTAAAAGTAACAGTAACGTTATATATAGTCTACCGAGAAAATATAAAACGAATGAATTATACATCCGTAATAAATATTAAATTATTAACGTATAATAAAGTAACTTATAAAAATAATTTGAAAAAATACGGTATTTTGTTTTAAAGCAGATCGATATAAAAATGGTATAAGGCCTAGAGTAGATTTTGAAACTAGATGCATTTACAAGGAATTCTAAACGCTGAAAAAAATTTAATCTTTGGAGAAGGTGAAGCGTTTAAAAAATTACTTTTTAGTACTCGTTACATACTTTGTCAATATTACCATGCACCTCGTAAAACTCAACCGTATTATATTCAAATAGTAATTTTCACCACACGATATACTTTATTCGCACTTGGCGCTGCGAGACTAATTCGTACTGAGATTTTTTTTCAATTCCGGGCAGTTAAAGCTTTACTTTGATTTGCTTTCGACGTACGTGCATTGCTCGAAACAAATAGGTGAAGCAGTTGCTCAGAGAGCTATAAAACCAAGTATGACAACGATTCCAATTCTAGCCTTGTAAAATATTTTACCGGATTCATTGTATTTCGAGATGATTTTACAGAAATAGTGAAATACACAAGTAAAATTCGTAAAAGTAGAATTTAAAACCTGATCGCGTTCACTTTTTTTAAAATTCCGAGGGGCTGTTTCATCTGCATGTTTCACTGTGCGTGGGACGGGAATCAAACAAGGCGAAATTCAAACTACCGAGTTTCCAAAAGTCCGCTTTACTAATTTTAAAATTCATAATATTAGCCGTTTGAGACTTACAAGGATTACAATTAAATCCGAGAGGAATGTTAGAAAAGTACTTAGTCGATGTCGCCAGCCAAAATGAAATTATTAATAATTTGCGATGTGCATATTAAGTAGGAAAGTGGCTTAAATTTAACACTTAATAAATTAAACGCGTGTTACGTATAATAATACCACTAGAATTTCTCGGTAATCAGTGTTATATTATGCAACCGCAAATAGCACTAAACGTAGTCGTTAGTTCGTTGAATAAATATTTATCAGAGGTGAGATTTTTGTTTTAAACGATGAAGTTTATTTTCAGGAGGAAAAAATTTGTTATAAAACTCGTAGAACTTGCAAGGAAAATTGTTCGTTATAACTGCGAGGCTTTCAGAAATTTTAAAACGATAAATATTAAGAACATGAATCGAAAATACATCGAATGAATTCGGAATGAAAATATGAGTAATTTCTTCCTTTGAAGACTTTATTTTTGACTTGGGTATTTCCACTAGAAAATCAGACGATGATAAAGCACATCAATTCCAAGGTACTGCTTCGAGTTCAGGAGATTTTAAGTAGTACTTTCAAGGAATTTTTAAGCAAATACGAGGATGATTTCTTTGAAAATTTAGAATAACTTCCGACCTAATAATACATTAAAATAATTAAATCGATGCTTTTAGAAGCCTCGCGCAAAAATGATTAAAGCTTTTGAAAATTCTCATTGAAAATGCGGGAGGGAGAAAAGATCGGAGTATCGATGCACGATAAACACGAGAGTCCGTACACTGGATGAACGATGCAGTTGTATAATACCTTCCAAGTGGGTTGAAAATAATACGCGCTATCTTTTCTTCGGACATAATACAAGGCTGTTTAAAAAATTCTATTGTATCGCGCGAGTGTATACATTGTAAAAAGGATGAAAGCATAAAATACATCGCGGGGAAGTTTGCGAATATTATATAAAAAAAAAAAAATAAGCGTATAAAAAACGCATACGTCTCAATGTATGCGAGCGTAAAGAAATAGGCGAGTCGATAAAACAGATGCGACTACGATCTATCTCATAAATAATGATATAATATGCACATTGATGAGATGTACCAAGTTTGTAATACATATTTATATTCCACTCTCGTACGAGAGCATTTTTCCCCCATAAATAGATAGCACTCAACGCTCCCTCCAATCACTATAACGACATTAGTTCTTTTTGACTTTCTTCTACTTTGCCTCGCTTTCGGCTAAAACTTCAACGCGGAGCAGAGCTTGATAACTTGTTTACAAATTTTCCATCTATCCTCGTGTGTCCACGGAATTAGATCACGAAAAAATGTGCACTTGCGCTGCACACGAACACGAGAAAGAACACGAGGGTAAAAGTCGGCGTGCGACGTACACGAGAGATTGGATCAGACCTCCGTCGTGTTTACCTTACCGATCCTTGGATGTATCCGAGAGGAGAGACTTAGCGGTATACACGCGGCTGGAATGAAAACCATAATTTTCAGTATTATTGATTTCCGAACGTCGTAAATAACATTTATGGAAATACCGTACGTGCTTTTTATGTACTTTTTCTCTCCTGCACGCGAATGTCCTGTCGGGCTTCAACGCGGAATAAATGTTTGTTTTTATTAAAAAAGAAAAAAAGGAAAAAAAGAAAAAAGAAAAAGAGAAACGGAAAAAAAAGCGACGAGTGCGATAAATAAATAAAGGCAACAAAGGGATCATCCGAAGAAACGCGAATCCGCGCGATCCAATAGCCTCGAAGTGTTATCACCGCTGTAATCGCTTCCTCGACACCTTAATGCGCCCAACAAATGGACCGAGCTCTCGCTGATGACGCCGACTGATGTTAAATGACGTCCGTTCCCGGAGTCGGACGCGCGGCCTCCAGGGGCAAGGGTGGCCCCGGAGGACGGGCCTCCCCGGAGCTCCCGAAGCCTTTATCCTGGATAGATGGAGGGTTAGCGAAGGAGGGATGAGAGGGGTGGAGGAGGAGGGGGAGGGGGGAGGGGGGTCCGGGTGTCAAACCGGGGTCACGCGAGGCTGCGACGGCGATCGATTCGACGACATTCCGCGGGTGATCATACGTGACTGACTTTTAAACGCTCATTTTATTTGCGCGCTCGTGTGAATGTAATCGATAAATCCATCATATGTTCGTATGCAGACGCGGGGACGTATTTATTTCGATCGATACGATTTTATGTCCGAATCCATTTGGCAGTCGGGTATATAATCATCGGTGGCTTATCCCTTTTTTTCGGGGCCAGCGGAGCGCTTTAACAAATAACTGAAAATCCAATGCGACGTTGCAGCCTCTTTAGAATTTCTTTAAAGATTCGATGTATACGAATACACAATTTTTATTACACGTTGCCCTATATTTGCAGAGATATTAAAAAAACAGAGGGGTGGAGCGAACCACTCTTGAGACGTACCAGTCGAGTTTTCTTCTTGCGCGAAAAACTCGGTGCAGGATGCCGTAAATTAGAATTAAAAAATATGAATACGAAACTGTTCAAATAATAATTATTTTTCGTATTAAAGTCTTAGCCAGAAATCTTTTTTGATTATGTATCGTTTTAATACTCGACTTGATACTTTTAATAATCTTATTTTACGGAATAAAAGTAATAATATTTCCTTTATGATAAAAGAGAAGCTGTAATAATGGTACATTCACATATTATACTGTCCGTCTTATTTAATATTAACTACTTTTCATATAAATTGCGAGAGTATAATCAAGCGAGGGTTTTATAGCCGTGGTTTCTAATCAACGTAGCGGGTAATTTTTCTTCCGCGATCCGGAACTAGAAATATTTAAAGGACTGACTATAAACAGCGAAAAGTATTTCGGTACGAATAATATGAATTGCGAACGATATTTCGAATCGCGATATTCAATTTATATTTAATAAATTGTTGCGAATATTCGATCAATGATTATACCGGACTAAATTATTCGCGATCGATACGATAAAATGCGAATGTTCGATGTTTATGTTAAGTGCAGAAATAAACGACTTATTTGAATTTCTAGGTATACGGTTCCACGAGCTACGAGTTTCAGGTTAAGCAATCTGTAGTTTTATAGCTCCAAGTGCAGACTCAGTTTACACTTGATCTGTACATATTTTGAATACACGATGACAAAGTTCGGGCGGAGCGTTTCCAAGGTTTATCCGTGTAGGTGTAATATTTGGCTGTACCCCCGGTGTTTTGATATTTTAAGCTTTAAATATCAATAGAACGATTTGTGTCTTACAAATAAAACACGGTTATTCAAATATACTAGATTACTGTGCGAATGAATTCGTAGATTGAGTTCTAAATACAACAGTTCCTAATTGAATAAGCTTAAATCGAGTATGAACTAATAGTCAACGTTTGTGTAAACTTTACTTTTTCGTTTCTTGTTCTGTAACTACGTAACGGTACGCGTATAAAATGATCGGATTTCGTAAGCTGACTTATCTCCAGGCGAGGATAGATCCGAATTTCGTTGTTGACAATTTTATTCGCGTACAACTGTAACGCGAACAATCTTAATATTTGCAAAATATAAACATGAATTCATAAATATAATCGTCTTATTATGGTTGAATTCGCACGTCTCTAATTCGAGGCAAAAATGTATAAGTTTATTATATTACATTCATTAGAAATTCATAATAAAGTTTTTTCGAGTTCGATTATCAATTTCCTGACTCGTTTTTAACAAGTGGATTTGTCTAAAAGTTAGTTCTGTAATTAGTAAAACTTGTTAATTTTCAAAAAGGAATAAAAGTACCTTTTGTATGTTTCAAAGATATATATACTTCAAAAAGTAATTATAGATCTGGATAAAGTATTAACTTTTATAATTTTCATTCAATATAAAGTTTCTCTTACTATAGGATGTTAATTACACTCTTTTACCACTTTGGATTCAATAAAAATGATTCTATTTAAACATTATAGAACTAGTTTCCCGAAAATTAAAGGATTTTGACTGTCATAATTTATACGTTAGAATTTCAAATTGTCAACTGTTTATTATTAAAAGTAAGCGTTACATCAGGAATATTAAATATTTTGAAATATGGATACGAAATGTAAAAATAATATTTACCTTTAATATTTTCTTTTAGTTTATTAGTAGATATTGAAGTATATAGTTCAACTTTAATTAATATAGATAAAAATTTATTAATAAAAATCTTTGAAAGTTCGTAAATATTAAATTAAATATTAATTTATAAATTTACTTAAATATAATTAAAAAATTGTAGATAATATTTTTATATTTATTTTCGCTTATTTACTTTATATTTATACAGAGTAAAATTTTTTTTTTTTTAAAAAACTACGTATTAAAATAAACAATCTATTCTGAATATTCCTAGATAACACTTCTACATTTATGTATGCGTATGCATGTACACATATATATTTTATTTTCATTGTCACGTAGAGTTTTCAAAGTATTTTTTTAAAATAAATATGAAGCACGTTTTTATTACTAATTTTATAATTTTTCTTTTCTTATTATTATCGTTTTCTCTATACGTAAATATTATTTTCAATTTTGCGGTAGAGTATTTTAGAATCACATTATTTTATATTATAAACTTTTATTTTTAAAAATATTTCTATGAATAGAATAAATGAAAAAATTACCTTTGTAAAAAAGAAAAAACAATTATTGTTTAAGAAAAGGTATAACGTACGAAATTACTTTATCATGTTAAATTTTACTTTATTATAATATTTAGATTTTTTATATTAATGGTTAAATAATATTAAATAAAGACATTATATTTTAAAAACGTTACGAGCTCTTTTTTCTATATATATTTTCTATATGCGCTACGTATTTCAAAGAAAAATGTTACACTGTAAGTAAAGTTGATCTTTATTAGAGTAGTTTTTTTTCTTTACTTACTTTTTTTTACTTAAAATTAAGGTAAATTTTTTATATATAACATCAAAATCTACTTCAACTAGAGTGGTAATTCATTATAAGTATACGTATATTCCCATCGTTCCTAGAATAAAATTTTATTCGAAGCAATGAAGTGTATAAGTGATAAGTAAAATATATAAGTAAAATATAAAGTAAATAGAGAGTAAAATGTTTTAAATAAATCATTTTCCATGTTGTCATGCGTTAAAATCCAAAGCATTATTCTCTTAATATTATATTCCATTACAATATATAAGCATTGTAAAATTTAAACAAAGATCTGGCGAATAACAAATAAAATTACCTTTGACGTAAATCCGGATATGATAGGCATGTCACCGATAATCGTTTCGAGACTGACGTCAGTTCTTACGAAGAGCGTAAGACGAGGCCAAGAAGGTTAAGATTCGTGTCAAAGGTGTAGTAAATTCGATGACATAATATTACCCCTTTTGTCACGTATTAATAGTTTGCTAAGAAAAACGAAACAAAGTTTACACTTTATTTTAAAATATTAAATCAAACATCGCAAATTAAAAAGGGCTGAATTATGTTCACACGCCCTTCACAGTATTTTAACAATTTTCATGTATAATTTACCGTATATATTAATTACTTCAATGAAGCGTATTGATTTTAGATTAAATTATTATAATTCAATATAATTTATTCAAAGTTATTTATAAAATATCAATTCCAAAATAAATTGGTTACATTGTGATACTTACTATTAATATGTAAACGGAGAGTCATTTTCCAATACTGTTAAAATTTCATAAACGTTTTCAATCATTTATTTAATTATTCTATTAAACGATGTATCTAGTCCTTTGATGTATTAATAAGAACATAAATGAAAATATATTTTAATAGAGCCCGGATTGTTGATCTTTATATAAGCCGGTATTACGGAATTATACGAATAAAAGTTTTTAAAACAAAATTCATTTACCGACAAAGATTCCATTTCTGTCTTTGATAAAACTGTACTCTTTTACCGTAAAATTACTATATGAATAAATTCATAATTTTCTTTACCATTAGTGCATTAAATTCAAGTTTTTTCAATTACGTTCGTTTAAGCGATGAAAATAAGTTTCGTCGATAGTTTAAAATTATTCGTTTGTTTAATACATTTAATGCGTTTAATACACTTAATACATTTAATACTTAAAAAGTAATATAATTAAATGTTTCGTTATTAAAACGGACGAGAATTTTTCTTTTCGTTATTATTTGTTTTTACCGTTACTTTAATACTAAAATATGATATTTTCTGCGATGACTTAGTTTTTAATTTTATACACGCGTGTATAAACGAACAGATTTATTTGAACTACGATAATACATCGGTTGATCAACTTCCTAGGTAAAACTGTTTCAAAGTGTACGAATATTTCAAGAGTCTAAAGACTGGAGGATAATACCCAAAGGACCTTTTTTCGAAAAGAATTGTAGACACGAATAGAGTAATTATAGGGTTCTCGTGAAGCTGTTAGTAAAGGTCGAATTCGTATTGGAGGTCCGACTTTCAAATCTATCAGCTCCATTTCCTGGAATGGCAACGTCGATTTCGTATAAATTTTTTTATCTATCATCGAGACCTTTTCAAATAACTGTAGTTATGTTGATGCTCGGTTATAATTTCCTGAGTGTACGATATTGAATTTATACAACTTTATCTACAAAATTTAGCATAGTAACTTTCTCGTGATTTACATGTGATGATGAAAACGTATAACTAAATAATTTTAAACTGGCCTAGATAAAAATAAAAATTATAAACGAATGTCAACATAATAAAAAATGGAGATTTTCGTTTAAGAAAATCTACAAGTATAATGCACAGTTTTAATTGGGCTTTGGAACGAGAATTTTCTTTGGATATTCCATTATAAATTTATAGCTTTTATATTTAACGTTCTTTTTTTTAAAAAAATTTTCAAATGTTATTCAATAGTTTTCAAACACTTTTAATACTCTATTTACTAATATAATAAATAAACTATTTATTACTTTTGTCTTTACTGTAAGAGTACATTATAAAAACTTCAAATATAATTACGTTATGTCAATTATAAATTTTTGTTACAAGAAATACTTTATACGCTAGTTAACTTTAAAATTTTTAACTATATTTTTTACAAGTACTAAATAAATAAATAAAATTTTAATTTAAAGATGTAAAATAAAATTACTTTAGCAGTGTAAAATATCGTAATAAAATCCATTAAAAAAATATTTATATTCGCGTATATATGCGTGTAATGGTTGACAATATTATCGATACTCATTCATTTTTTGTTTTTTAATGCTATCGGATCCTGTCATATCAATTCTCGTTTGATTTATAGTAATTAAGAAGGATTTTCTATCGAATTCAAATTGTCAAAAAATTGTAATATACACAACTAAATTGGAAATATAATTAAATTTTGTTAAATTTCATATATTTTTATGTGGTTTCGTATGAAAAAACATATTTAAATTAATTAAAATTAACATTTATATATTTTTTAATTTAATATTTTATATCGTTACAAAAGTTTTTAACAATGTTATGTATGTAAATGTACTTAATTTCATATACATAATTTTACAATGAAATCATCGGTAAATTTTGTATTCGTTTGAATTAATAGTAAGATTATATATCTTTATATTTAATTAATAAATTTATTATTTATTTTAATAATTTACGATTAGGCTTTACTTTACTGTATAACATATTTTAGAGGGAACGGAAAGAGAATTAAGTCATAAAATTTTATGAAGGTAATTAAGGTATACAATTTTCTATCGACATCACATGATATTTTTCAAGTTAACAACTATCATAAAATTAAGAAATATATACAATCAAATAAGCCATTATAATATGTAAGTATTGATAAAAAATGTGTGTTCTTTTTTATTTCGTGCACCATAAATGTTGTACTTAAAACTTACGTTTATGATATTTTACAGTAAGTTTATCCTTCGTACGTATTATATGATTAGTTATATCACGTGTGCATTTATATGTGAAAGTATATCAAATAAATCGTACTTTTTTTTTATTAGAAATAATTTCGTAATACTCGCTCGAATAGTTATATCGGATATTGGATAAATAAGGAAAATATCGTAAATCCATTGTAAAAAAAATATCGTATTAAACAGATTATTATTAACCGATGAAAAGGCCGAAGAAGTTAACGTAGAAATCATTATTACAAAGACTAAAGTAGAGGTTGATACGTTATATTTCAATTTTGTTGATCGTACCGCTATGAAATTTATTCGAAAATATTGAATTTTTATACATTTCATCCCAAGTATTATTGGAGAAATGATAAATGAAATTACATATGAGTGAACGTAGCCTCCACGTATTATAATGGTAATGAATCATGGGTACATGGTTACGACATCGAAACAAAGGGCAAGTCATCTTAATGGAAACTCTAAAGTGAGCTAGACCAAAAAGCACATTCAGCGCGATAAGATATGAAAATTTTTCTTAATATTTTCTTCGATTACAGTTCGGTCCGATTCATGAAATTTTACGCCAAGTACTACGACCAGCAAGAAATTTTATTTTGGCATTTTATATCGATTGTGCAAAGTTATGATTTATGAGCCTGACCCTTAATTCATGGAAATTGCACAATGATCATTCATTAGCTTACAAATCGATGCTTCCTCGGATTTTTCGACTGCGAATAACATCGCAAAGAAGTAATAATTATAGTAATTTCGGATATTTTTGTTCGCAACGTTTTTTCTTTTTTAAAATGAAAAAGTCACGGCAACTGTTATTGAAAATATTAAATAAAAATTCTTATCGAGTCGAATGCTATCACAGAGAGTATTTTAAATATAGAAGAAAATATTAAGGATGTTTTATTATGTCAGAAAGGAATTCATACGAAGGAATTAATATAGATATCGATATCGAAAATTATATTTCTCTACGTATACTAGTATTATATAAGCTTTAATTTAACATAATTTTCAAAGTGATCGATAAAGTTACAATAAAATATGGATACACGTGATTAATCACTTATAAATTTAAATACCAGCGACTTTTTGATAAAATGCAATAAATTTGACTAATAAGATTAAACTAGTTGGACAGGATGTTCTCTTTTATCGAATTAATGGCGATAAATATAATATGGTTAACTGTTTTATTTTCTGTACTCGTACACAACTCTGGAATTATTCGGTAAATACGTGTATATACAAACTACGTTATCTCGATCTCTTTGTTTGTAATGTGATATAGACTTACGTAGGCTTTAAAATAGTTCTACATCTAAATACTACGATTCCTATCACCTATTATACATTATTAATGTCTTAATAAATCGAAACATTAAATTCAACTATATACGACATCCGAGCATAGAATTCGACATGCATTCATATCGAAATGCATACTATACGTCATTTAAATCTCATTATTGGCTAGATGACAAACGAATGTTGTATTTGATGTTATCTCGCACTTACATAATGATCGAAAACAACGATGCATACGAGGTAAATATAATTATTAGCGAATCAGAATATGTAAATGTCGCATTTATAAAAACTAGAATGGATGTGTCTAACGAATAGAGAAGAGTATTTAGATTACAGGATAAATTACTACTTTTATCTATTTAAATAGGAGTAAGATTATCGATACCATTAAACTTAATTTACTTTTATTTTTAAGATTAAGTACGTAATTTATTATTTTTTTTTTGTTGTAAACTTACGTAATAATAAAGTAAAGTGTTCAAGACAAGAATATGCCGGGAAAAAATTACGAAATAGGAGATCGATATACTATTTTAAACAAAATTTGTGAGTACTTACATATTCGCACACCTGCAAGTAGAGAGTAAAATGAAGTACATATTCGAAATTTGGTTAAAATATGGAATTTTATATCTATTGATTAATATCGTGGAATAGTTCATTTACTCCAGAACTTTTGAAGAAATTTAAAATTACGTATCTTTCGAATTTATGTCAAAATGTTGCTGAAGAATAGTTGTAACGAATGAGATAAAATTTTACTGACTCTTAGTTTTTAAGTTTGAAAATATAAAAGGTAAAATTTAATTTTTTTTACTATACCATTTTATCTTTTTATTATTTTACGGCATTTTCAGATATTCGTTAAGGATTCCATTATTAAAACATGATTAAATAAATTAAATTAGAGTATAGGTACATATTAATTTTTAATGTATTTAACATACAAGTAAAATTGAATAGAATATATACAGTGTTAATCATGAATTATGAAAATCTAAAATGAATTTTTTAAATATTTACTTTAGGATAAAAAAATAAATTCAATTGAATTCCACGATGTTGCTTTTACGAAATTTTTAATGCATCATAAAGTTTAAGAAAAATATAAAATATTTAAAAATATACGTTTACAGTAGTTTCGTTTTTACCAATGTTTGGAATATTTATTTGCATTCATTTTTTAATATCGTATCATAAATTAAATTAAATTATAAATATAAGAATTCAAATTATTCAAATCATTCAATGTGGTATTCAAATTAATTATGTTTCAGACAATAACAAAATTTTTATTTTTAATTGTATAAAAAATAATATAATATTTAATTATATATAATAATAATTAATTATTTTCGGAAATAACAAACAATATAATATTAACAAAAGTTGTATCGATTCGAATTAAGAATATAAAAAAAACCAATTGTTGTAACTCTCGTAAATATATGTATTCAGATTTGAAAAAAAGTTGTAAATATAATAAAATGCAATATCACTTTTATTAGTTTATATTATAAACTGAAAAAATCTCGCGATTTTTATTATAATTATACACGAAAATTTATTTCTTACTTGATAAATATTTCATAAGTATTAAGGGAATTAGATAATTAAAAATTGATTTTTTTTTTTACATTTTATAAAAGAAAAACTATTCTCAAATACAAATCTGTTAAATTTATGCCGAAATTATGTAAATTGTTGATATTACAGTCGAAAATATGAAGTAGCGCGTGAATTATTTTGTTGGTCACGGCATCAAAACGTCACACTTTTGGCAAAATTTTTCATCAAATAAAATAATATACAATAAAATGAAAATTAATATATTAATTTATGTTTTACATTACTGTAAATTTTCGACAAATTATGTATTATAAAAAAGTTATGAATTTTATAAAGGTTCATAAATGGAAGAAGAATTATTTTAACTTTCAAGCAATTTCGTATTATGACTTTTATTATGTCAAATCGCCAATTCAAAAATAAATAAATTATTATATATTTGAAATAAATACTATATTTTAATAATATCTAATAATAATCATAATAATAAAAATATTATACAATTGTCAATTTATCAAAAAGCATAGCAGATTACTCGAAATAAGATTATTACTTTAAAAAATGCGATAGTATACTTGAAAAAATACAAAAATAAACTAGATAAACTAGAAAAATTAAAAATAAATGACACAAAAGTATTATTTTATCAAACTATGAAGAAATATCGAATGAGAATCTCATAAGTGTGTCAACGATATATATTATTAAACACAAAGAAAAGTTTAAACGACATATATCGGAAATTGGCACATTTTCGTAAGTAACTATTATTTATGTTGTCATTCAAGTAATATTATATATTGTGGAAGAAATAGAAATAAAAATCATAGAAAGCGCGGAGATTTTGTGTACCTTGGTGAACCAACAGTTTGTTAATCGTTGAAGTAAATGTCCAAAAAAATACAAAAAATTGCTGAATCAAGATAAGTGTCATCTAAAAATAACGAGCTAATATAAAGAATGTAAGAGAAACATTTTTCTATTTTGATGGAGCCCGTTAAAAACGTTGTATATTAACTATTTTACTTTGAAATATGAAAAAAAACTTTAAATGTATTTTCTTAAAAAAAAAATTTTTTGTCCTAAGAAATATCGAAAACTTGTTCAAATTGACTCGATAAAATTAGGAAACCGTAAAAACATATATAATTCTAAATAAAAAAATATAATTCTAAATAATTCTGTCAACGAAAATTTTTAATAATATGTTTTTCCTTTTACAAAAAAATTTAAATAAAAAATTTCCATGATCGCAAAATTTTCAGAATTTTATTTTTAATGAAAAAATTATATTTTTGTCTAAAAATCAATATTTTTACATTTTTTCTTATGGTTCCGATTTTAAAAATACATGCATATCTCGAGCAAGAGAATTTTTAAACCTTAATTTATTTATTCTGTGTAATTCAAAAAGTAAAAATATACTATTTTTTAATAGCACATAATTTTTTTTATATAAACAAATATATATATATACTTAACCTTTGTATAATATAATTCTATAATAAATATCTAAAAAATTGTATTTATATTTATTATTATTTATACAGTTTTATCGCGTTAAAATTTAAAAACAAAATTGTTTTTTTTTTAAAACTATTATCCAGGCTTCTAAATTTGTATTATTTAAAAATTAATACAATGGTATTTTATAATTATGATTAATTTATGATAATGAAGATAGAGATCTGACGAATTTTTAAAATTTTCATGTATACAATTTTATTAATAGATTAAGTGAATAAAATATGAAGAACTAATGTTCAAGTTTTATATTTGAACTCATGAAAATTTAATTAACCATAAATTATTAAAGTAACGTTAAGTTGATCAAATAATATTTTTGTATTTTTATACTTGTACAACTTCCTACTAAAAATATATATTTTAATAAGATTAGCGATTGTACAATATAAAGTTTATATTATATTTGATGATTTATTAAAATGATTTTTAGATATTACAGAAAGTAATTAAATAATGCGTTCGAGAGAGAATCACGTATAAAAAAGTAAAAGAACGTTTAATTGTCACGTTCGTCTCGTTATGTGGTTCTTTCGTACATACGAATGAAGATTCTCTATGAAAATATTAAGTTTGATTCTACGTGTTTCATTCTTAAAAGCTTTAATAACTTTTTACGAGAGGGTTTAATATTAAACGCCATTACAAGATCGATTAGCTATTGTGTCGTGCACAGATCGATAGAATCTTGTATACGTTGTTCGTGGTATGTATTCACCTTCGTTTATAGCTGAATGTAATGGTTCAATTGAATCTTAATACGTCGTATAATCGTGAGACAATTTATACTTAAACGAAGATTTTTGATAAATGTGAATATTTTAAATTAAATTTATAATGTTGGATATATCAACGCGTTTATCCAAAAATTACAACATGTGGTAGCCGTAATATATTAATTTCATCCATTATTAGTTACCTAAGATATATTGATCAAAGCAGGTTAATAAGAGACTTATAGTCTAAATTATACAATATTAAACTCCCATATTTTAATTACACATATAAACTGAGTTGATTTAATTATAAAATTAATACATTTATAATACATTATAATGCATTATAATTACAAGAGAATACAAAATTATTCAACTTGTTTGCTTATTTAAAACGTTAATACTTTTAATTCAAATATGGTAAGATAATAACTTGGATTTATTGATATCATCATTAATTTGAAATCTTAGGCTTTGAATCTTTGCGGTATCAATTTCATTGTCTTATATTTCTGGTATACTTATAATAAGAAAATATAACGTAATTAAATACTAAAATGTTATATTATTCGATAAATATTTAACAACATATGAATAGTTGATTCATTTTTCTTTTTATCGATTTTAATGTCTAAAAATACGTGATGAACCTGAAGCTTGGAAATCTTAACTAAAGAAAGAAGTCTTTTAGTGGACCAATTTTTAGTGGTTTATCTGGCTTTCTTGTCTCCAAATCTTGATGGAGGCAACAATTTATATGTCTATCTACTCGAAACGACTCGTGCAATAGTTGAATAGTGACTTTTTAAAACTTTATTCAATTGCATCCCGTTGAGAAATAGTCACTAGAATTTCAACTTTAACGATTGGGGCGTACGACATTTTTATACGTAAATATTCGCCTTTTGGTTTCTCGAATATCGAATTTCTTAAAATTACTGCATAAATCCTGTAAATGCGAGTCGCTTTTTTATTGAAAAGCGTAGTTTTAAACTTTTAAGGCTTTGCATGTATACAATAACCGAGTGGAGTACAAAACTTGAGCAATCGGACGAAATAAAGTTATAAGCTATCATTTGTTGAAATGACGTAATTTGTCGTAGTTGAGAAAATGTTTATAAATACATTTTGGTACTTGATATTCAATTGAGAAATGAAATTAAAAGAGTTTATGATTTCAAAAAATAACTGTAAACATATTTTTATTGGTAAAATGAATAAAAAAAGTATTACAGCTTTGATTATTATTCATATCTATATTCATTTCAAAGAGAGAGAGAGAGAGTGAAATTTTGGATTATTCATTGGTTGTTGACTTTTTATTGTCGTACCAAGGTATAAAATATTCATCAAATTCTCGTCTCCTGTTCTTATGCTTTAGTACTGATTTGTCATTCTATTTCAAATAAATGCATACGATTGATTTCTTATTCGAATAAATTCAATAATAATCAAACTTTTTATTAGAAAAGCAAACATTTTTTTAAATTTCCTTAAGCGAACCAAATTGTATAAGTAAAAAATACAAATTTATTAAATCGAGTAGTCAATTTATAGTCGAAGAAGTCGTAGTCGTAAAAAATGTATAAATTGACCAGAAATACTCTTTCCTAAATTTTGAATCACAAATTACGATCGACTGTAAAAATTACAATTGATTATTGCAATTACAATTGCTAAGGCGTGTGAATAAAATACAACCTCTTTAGTCTCTATAGAGTATAAATTATGTACACACGAGTGCCTGCAATTACAATCAACAATTAATTAATGCTCGAGTAAGTACTTTTTTATTAGACATAGTTGACATTAAAGATTAATACTAACCGAACTCATATTTGACACAAATAAAATAAATGAAAATAAGTGTTCGCAGTACAGTTTAGATATTTAAGTTTAAGTTTAATATTTTAGAGCAAATTTTCGTATTTTGTTCTCTTTTTCGCTCAATGTTTAAGTGGAAACAAACAGTATAGTATTAAATTCATTTTTCAAGTAAAAATATACTTTGAGTAAAATGAAAATCCGTTTTAAATGGAGCGATTTATTCCAATGAAATTTCACTCGGAAGAAGTGAAATTCTATTCTAAGAGATTAAACGTGTAATTCAAAGTTCAATATTGATTAAAATTTGGTGTTGTCATAAACTTTGAATATGAGAAATGGTATGAATATGTTTTAATTGCTCAAGGTGATAAATACGTCAATTAAATAATCGTTGTATTCAAATGTTTGATATTGAAAGAAATAAATATGTAAATAAATAAATAAATAAATAAATAAATAATTAAATAAATAAATAATTAAATAAAATATCGAAGAAACGATAACTTAATTTTAATTACACGTTATTTTATTTACTCGAATACAAGTAGACTAATAAGCCTATATAATTTCGAAAATTTGAATAATTTCTAAATAGGTTGAAACAAAATTACATTTAAAATTAAAGTAGTTTCATCAAGTTCGTAGACTAGAGAAACTTTATTTAAATAAAACAAAAGTACGTATAAATCTTTAAAGAATTTTAAGGTGTAATTCAAGAATACGAGATATAAGAAATAAATGTAAATTTTTATCCTTAACAAAATGTTTATGAAATCATATTTAAGTTACTATAGTAATAAAACAGATAAGCACGAAGTACTCGTACATTTCTTTCACGTAAGATGTTTATCCGAAAATAATTGAATTTTTTAATGGTTCGAAAGGGTGTAATAATTTAATTACAGAGACCGGTATTTCTTTTTTCTCCCTTATAATTTAGTTTGCTCGAATATCGCTGGTATTCGCTTCGTATCCGTATATACATACGTGAATTTAATCGGTGTTAATATTATTAAAATTCTCAAATATTTATGACCGTAAGATATTTAACAAGCACCCAACTTTGCGGATAATAACTAAATTAAAAGTGAAAATATAATTACGTAGTTACCGCTTTGTCAAATTTAATATCGTCCCATATTCAAATCACGCGTATTTCTAAAAATGTAATTAAATTTAACTAACAAAGGCTTAGAGTTAACAAGTATTATTCTAACGCAGTCGAGTTTATAAAGTTAAAAAAAAAAATCTTCAAGGTGTCGCCCGTAAAAGTAAGAAAGAATTTTGAGGAAGATAGTTTGTTTTTCCATTGTCGAGTGCTCGTACCTCGGGAAGTTCTCGAACAAAGGAAAATGCCTTGGGTCAGATGTCATTGTGTGTTGCCAGTGACAGGCAAAAATAGCCGACTCGTCCGCCAAAATAGAGAAGCAGAAAAATTTAAAGAAAATTAGAGCAACGCAACGCGAAAGCCAAGGAGAATCAAAGACTTCGGAATCATAATAACGACGCGGGAAAAAATAAAAGAAAGAAAAGAAAAGAAAACAAAAGAAAAGCTCCCTTTTTTCCTTTTTCCTTTTTCCTTTTTCCCCAAGGGAAGGAAAGTATTTATCCCCCTTGGAGGGAATTATTCGGGCCGCGCTCCTTTCATTAAATCCGAGCGATCCGAGAGAAACTCACGGGGAGCCATCGCTCGGAAAAGTTCCGGAGCCTCGAAGAAAGGAGAGAAGCTCGCGGAAGGTAGCCGACGAAGTGCAGCATCATCGGAGAAATCGACGCGACGATACGTTTCGACGATTCATCGCCGATGTATGCCGGAGCTTTGAAAGCTGCCTCAAAAGTCACCGTCGTCGTCGTCTTCGTAGTAGTCATCGTCATCGTCATCGTCATCGTCATCGTCGCTGTCGTCGGCCCGAGGAGCTCGCAAAAGGGCAAAGCGCACAGTAGGAAAAAGCTCTCGCAGCTTAAATAGTTCCGGCTCGGGTGGATGGGGAGCGCTCCTCTGTGTGTGTGTGCGTGTGCGGGCGGCTCGTTCTTTGAAAATCGATAGCGACGCGCGCGTGTACGTGTGCACGGCCAATCTGCGCGGGCGGACTGCGAGAGCCTTTTTCCTCCTGGCCTTTCCTATATTTTTCTTTGACTCCCGCGCGACGGCTCCTTTCCGCGCCTACTTTTTCCCGCCGCCGCCGCCGCCGCCGTCGCTTCCACCCCCCGTAATTCCCACGGCAAACAGACGGATAATTGAAAAGCTACGCGCAGCGAAAGAGAGAACGGAGCGAAAGCGGCCGCGATCGATTCCACGGGATAAGAGCACCCCATTGCCGAGTGGGAAACGCGCGCGCGTTTATTTCGGCCAAAGTAAATAGATAAGTCCGCCGACTATTGCCAGTGTTCGGGGGTGGTTTCTGGGGATGGCTTCTCGGGGGTGGGAAAGGAAAGGGAACTCGAGGGCTGACGTTTTAATTTCCTGCCGAAATACATTGCGCCAACGGTGTGCGGGCTGTTAACATTTTTCCTTCCTTTGCGCTCTTTCTCTCCCTTTTCCCCCTAACTCTCTCTCTCGCGCTCTCTCTCGCGCTCTCCCGGTCGTTTTGTTCCTCGCGCGCGCGACGCGCTACGTGCGACGAATCTCCTTCGCTGGCAAAGAGGATTTTTAACACTTTGGGCGAATCAGCCCGGCGATACGGTAATTTTACGATTTGAATAATTTAAGTCGCGGGTACGGGCGGAATTTCAAATTCACGCCGACTCGAGACGAATTCCGTAAAAGAGGACAAGCTTATGTGGATTATACTCGGGTCGATTGTAGGAATCAACTCGAATTAACGAGCCATTTTCCGCGCGGTTGCCCCAGCGAGGAAAATAATCCATACCCATAGCGCCGTAATCTGTACTAATAATCCATAATAATAAGCTCCGATGGATGCTTCCGCGAAAAGCTCATTCTGGATAATCGTATCCGTGCGTCGGCGATTTTTGAAGATTTAAGTGCGCGCATTGTGAAACGCGTCGGCAAGCGTTAATTATCGCATTCTTTTTCCGAAAGCAAAAGTTAAATTTATTTACGCGATGCTTCATATATAACAAACGCGTTAACTCAAATTACGTTAATGCGCTATATTTGCATACGTAAAACAGCTCGTAATCCCTTTATTATTTAAATTTTATCTTTGGAACGAAACGAAAAAAATCTTTGTTTCCCAAAGTGAAGCGTAAATTATTCCGGCAATTAAATAATAATTATAGTTTTTATACAACTTTTTCCATCGCTGCTAATATTTCATAAAGAGAGAGATTTTATCGGTTTTTACGAACACTCGACGGATAATTTGCAAAATGTTCTCGTTTGTCTAATTCGGAAGCTTAAAAAATTCTTTCCGAGAAAGATCTTAAGAAAATGTGCTAATTTTAATTCTTGGATAAAAACGGCGAGAAAATCTCTTAAATATGAAGCCGTCTTCGTTAAAAATAACTTTTCCATTTTTATATTTTATGAATGGAAATTTTCGAAATCGTAGCATTCCCGATATATTATATTTCGTCCGAAAGCTTTCGAAACGTTTATTAATATTACTTTTTCATCCAATTCCGTTCCAATATTTTCCTCGAGCGATAAAGCCCAATGATCCGTCGACGAGTCAGTCTGGATATCGATAATAGAAAAAAGAAGAAAAAAAAACATACGGAAGATAAAAGCGACGAAAAAGGATAATAAAATTACAAAAATTCCGAAACACGGTCGAGGGGTCGTACTCGAGGTATTTTTCCACCTCGACGACTCGGTCGACGAGTCCTTCGACCAAATCGCGAAAACGACGGGAGAATCTCGCGCGCGTAGTCAAGACGGAAGCGCAGACGTCCAAAGCCCGAACGCGTGGAACGTCGATGTTCACGGATGCGCGCGGCCCGAAAGAAAGAGAGAGAGAGAGAGAAGGAGAGAGAGAAAGAAAAAGCGTGCGAGTACGCGTGTGTGTAAGAGAAAGAGAGAGAGAGAGAGAGAAGTAATCCTCGCGAGGAGGGCGAAGAAATCGCGAAGTATATCGAGCGGCGACGTCGGCGTCAACGGTGGCTACGAAAATCCTAGCAGGTCGATTTTCCGAGGCGCCCCCACCCCCGATTCGTTTCCCGAGCCCCGTGGACGGCCTCTGCCATTGTCCGACTTCCCAGCGCCCGGCAGGGGAGGGATAATCGTCAGGGCGAGCGGAAAAGCGCGCGTCCTCCTCGGCGCGCGCTTCGATTATTCTCGCGCGTAGGCGCGCGCGCGGCTCACCCTCGTAAACAAGAGCCCGCCGCCACCGCCGACGCCGCCGCCGACGCCGACGCCGCCGACGCCGCCGACGCCGCCAACACCGTCGAGCAATCGAGAAAAGGGAGCGCGGGAACAGAGGAAGGACTCGGTCCGCCGCTCGAGGAGAGGGACCCGGAGCCTGCGCAAAGCCGGTGCGAGCCGCCGAGGTAACTGCGCGAGTCTAGTGGCGGCCAGTAGTGGCATCGCTCCTCGGCCGAGTTCCGCGAGAGAGACCGCCGCGACTCCCAGGCCTGGCCGTCGCGCATCCACGACCGAGGGACGGAGACGGAACGAAACCGAGCGAGACGAACAGGGATCCAACCGGGAGATCTACAGAGATACAGAGGAAGTACAAGGAAGGAGACTCACCGTCCTACACCGCCTCCCGGTGCGACCCTCGACGGGGACCTACCGCCGCCACCAGCACCGAGTCGCCGGCTCCCAGCCGCCACGTACGTTGCCTATTCCGCGCCCGCACACGCGGCCGGTTTATCGCCCCTTATTGATTTCCGACGACTCTCGCGACGGCGGTCCCCCGCGGAAGGCGTCCGCGTGCGCGGGACCGACGTCGCGCCGATCGATGATCCGGACCCCCTCCCGGAGGATCATCGCCCGGCGGCCGGGAGGATCGATTCGCGGGCCTCGACGACCGCGACCTCGGCTCGATCGAAGCTCCCCTCGACCGCCGTGATTTATCACCGTCGATCCGGGCGAGGATCCGCCGGAGGAGAGGACCCGGCTCTTTGATCAACTACGGGACGAGTGCAATCGCGCGCCTTTGATTCACTCGTGCGAATCTCGAGCGCGACTCGGAAACGTCGGAGATAATTGTAATTGAAGAGGCGAACGCTTCCAACCATTTCGATCCATTCCACCGAGAATCGATACCTTTTTCGGGACCCATCCAACCGCGATCGAACGCGACTTGGTCGGTTAATTAATCGGTTCGTAAAGGTAACGACTCTCGATCTCGCTAACGTTCCTTGATAACGAGCTTTAACGTTGAGCCAACCGAACGTAATCCAATGTTTATCGGTAATGTCGAAGCTCGATCGTTGCCCGGATAACCGTTAGGATATTATACCGATAGGCGAATCGTTAGGACTGACTTCCATTACAGATCCGACACCTCGTCCCGAGGATGCTGAACTGAAGGAGGATCGCGAGGGTGCCGCCAAGGGATGGCCGCGCGCAGCCCAGTCTTCCTGGGCATCTGGGGGGTGTTCGTTCTCGTACTGATCCAAGGTATGCCCGCACACCGATTCTCTCCCTCGACGCGCTCCGCAACTGTTGGGAACTTCTTGGAGCGAACGTCCGCTCAATCCACTTAGATCTTTCCGTAATTTAAACTCGGTTCGTACTTGGGCTGACTCGGGAGTACAAATACGTTTCGACGTATTTACAGAGAACGTAGATCGATCGGTCAAAGGGAGCCGAGGGGAGTATTTGTTCCTAGTTGCATATCACTCGGTATTTCCTTCCCTCGGATAAATTTAAATATAAATTTACGGTTTGGGGAAAACTATTTGTTCGAACGCAAAAACGTTAGGGAAGAAAATTTTATGCGCTTTTATGGAATCCTGAAATATCGTGCAAGTTTTATCGAATCGTCGATAGAGGATTGAACGATCCAACGCTTTTGTTCGCAACTGTGTTGTTTATATTGTTGAACATTTAAGTAAGTCAATACTCGCTAAACTAAATTGGAAGTAATTTCATACGGTCTATTTTCAAGTTCGTATCACGAATTCAGGAATACGAGTTTAGTTAAATTGCTATCTATATCGATTCGGTAATATTCTAAATTGTGGGTTACAAGTTCATATCCAATTTCAACTATCTGTTTAATTTGTCCGTTTCGAGGAAAAATTAATTCCCACGTAGGCAGTTTTATTTATCGTTGGGCGATAGTTACAACAGTTTTCGAACATTCGGTTTAAAAGTACCGGGTTATATTAACTAAAGCATTCGATGTTTGCACTTTGTTAAAAGGTAACGTTATCCCCTAGCGTAAATTTTATCTCGCGTTTGCAAAAAATAATACCATTCGTATTTCTGTAATAAAGAAGTATTTTATCGTGCAAATTACAATTAAAAGGTAGAACGAGAACGGATATGATTTACGTAGAAAAGGAATCTGATAAAAACTATCAAAGAGCTCGCGATAATAATGAAACATCGAGATATATGTTAAAAGTTTCTCGATAGCGCAATTAAAATTATTATGAGATCCGAGAATTTATTTTATGCATACTTCACAATTTTCAGTAGTATTAACTCGTGCACATTTTTATACTCCGTTTATAGAAGGGTAAATGTATCTAATAATAAAAGCCTTGTAAGTGTGCGGTATTGCATCGAAGAACAATTCACGGATAATGACGGTATGATTTTGATACAATTATAAGAAAAGATAATCGTTTCATTCAAATATATATTCAAACCGCTCCGCGGATATAAATTTATATTTTACGATACCAAATGCAATTTAAAATAGAGTCTCGGATTTTATTTTTGATGCTTTAATTATTTATTTATTTATTTTACTATTTCGCAACAATTTATAATTCCAATTATTCTAAAATTTCCATGCAAATTTGTCGTTCGATCGATACGCAGCTGTTTATTATTTATTTGCCGTTATTTTTGTGCGAATGCAAAGTATTATTTAAAAACAAGAGTTTGTTCGATGTAAGTAGAAATTAATTATACCACCGAAAATAAAATTATATTTATCGCGATAATTTATAGATACGGTCAAAAAAATTATCGATCTAACGATAAACCAAAATTATTGCGAGCGTAATCGATAATAATTTCATAAATATCGCCAACTTTGTCGATTACGCGTTCGATATTAACGTTATAAATGGTAAAATAATTCAAAAAAAAAAAAAAAAACGTTATAAATATAAAATATTTATGTTTCATTTAAAAATTTTTTTATTAAAATCACTAAAAGCAAATTACACTTTAGAGTTTCGATTAAAACTCTTACGACCCATCAAATAGTTATTTCAACTTATAAGGAATCAAAATTGATAGAAATTTATAAGCCTTGTTAATTTTATAAGAAACGAAATTTATTCGCAATATATATTCAACGAATGCATTCGATAATACGTTACCAAGTCTACTCCGAAACTCTAAAATTAGCGATCTTCCAGCCCTGATTAATAGTTATTAAAACGTCAGAAGTACGGTATTTTCTTCCCTTGGGCCGATAACCAAATATACGGTCATTAAAGCGATATCGAAGTGAAAATAAAGGGAAGAATTTTTTAACCAGTTTTAACGGTAGCGTCGCCAAAAATAGCCGCGTACGCCGATAAGGGAGATTGGATTTTTCGCTTTATATGTAGATTTATTCGCGGTAAAGATGGAGTAAGAGTAACGGCACCGGCACCGATGCGTTTACACCTTCGCAACGCACGTCCAATAATAACACCTGTGCAGAGTCGAAACCCGTGAGCTGGGAGGAGTGGTGGACGTACGACGGGATTTCGGGGCCGGCTTTCTGGGGCCTCATCAACCCCGAGTGGTCGCTTTGCAACAAGGGCCGGAGACAATCGCCCGTCAACCTCGAACCCCATCGGCTGCTCTTCGACCCCAACCTCGAGTCCCTCCACCTCGACAAGCACAAGGTCGGCGGTGTACTCAGCAACACCGGACACAGCGTCGTCTTCACCATCGACAACGACACCAAGGAGCTCTTCAATATCTCCGGGGGTCCGCTCAGCTACCGCTATCAGCTACACGAGATTCACCTCCACTACGGCCTCGATGACAACGTCGGGAGCGAACACACCGTCGACGGCTACAGTTTTCCCGCTGAGGTCTCCTTTATTTTTATCGTTCTATGGCTCCCGAGCGCGATGTTGTTGGAATTAGCGGAGTTTTTTTCAATGCGCGGAAAGTTAGTTCCTTGAGCGATTGCGCGGTGACAATTTTATATTTTAGTAGGTGAACTTAAAGTTTTTATTATCAAAGTCTAATGAGATTTCTGACGACCTCGTGGCGGCCTCGTCCAAGAAACGGCGTTGCTCCCGTTATAAATGTTTTCCGTTTTTCATTCGTAAAATCCTTTCTTAAATAAACTTACTTTTATTGCGCGACGCTAAAATTCATATATCTTAATTGCTTTTATTAAGGAATTAAACAATTCTGACTGCAAAATATGAAAGATTTTTTTTACGACGCGAGCATTTACTTAACGATGCACGGAAAAATTTTTGTCGGCTCCGAAGCTGCTGTTCTTGTTATCGTAACGGGAACTATAAACTCGCTAATTGAGACTATAAGATTAGAAATTATAATACCTAAAATCAAAGTTTTTGCTGGTGTAGTTAATAACGTTTTAATTACGTATATTATGAATTTAACGGTGTACAAAAATATTGATTTCGAATATAAGTAATAATTACTTCGTTTAATATTATTCATCGATTATAAAATCCTTAGCAAAGTTAGTACCGTTTGAAAATTATTCGGTCTTTATAAATTTTTATCGCGAAATTAAATCTGCCTTTTTTTTTCTTGTCTCGAGATTACGTGTAATTCTTTGTATAAATGGTTTATAAATTTATTTTAAAAGATTCTTTGATTATACATAATACGTTTATTTATGATCGATCTTAATAATACTTTCGTATCATAAAATTGATACGCATCTTCTCTCGAAACTTTACTTATTCTTACGTTAAAAATAAAATCCCTTTACGAAGGAACTAGCGATATTAAGTAGAAAAAAAAATTAAAGAAAAACAATTTTTTAATTATAAAAAAATATTTTTTTTTATTTACTGTTCGTTATTTTTCTTTACATTGAACTTTTAATTTTTTATTTATCGATATAATATGTACAAATATATATATTTCTTGTTTAACGTTACAAAAAAATCAATATCGTAGTTATGAAATTCTACAGAATTATTTAGATATGCTAATTAAAAATTTCATAAGGATACGAGTGTTTGGATAATAAGGACTGTTAAAATCAATAACTTTATATTCCGAATTTTAATGATCTTAATTACTATTCATATCAAAATGCAATGTAATATTCATCGTGTTAAGAAATTTAGATATTATTATTCATAAATATGAAAAAAAAACTGAGCGTGCATCCGTTGTTTTTAAGATCTCTCACTTTTATGTTTTATGAGTATATAAAAAAAAGAAACACTTAATAAAAATGTTAACTTCCTTTGCTGAAGGTAAATATGAGTTAAGAGAGCTTCAAGTTGGTAAAAAAAATGAGGAGCTATATTTACATGGGTCAAGTGATTATGTCAAAAACTTGAAATTGCTCATACTTTAGAATATGATTCTTTTTATGCCGGAAATAAGTACAGAGACTACGAAATTCTTTGTTGATTCAAACGTCGTGTCAACTAAAACAAAATTGAAACGTTTTTCATCCTTCCCCATTTTAGAAGGTTAATTTCGAATCTGACAACTTCAAAGTCGCATATAACATACGTTTAATTATAAATTTCACATTAGAATTTAATACTAATTTTTACGCTTTCTAAAGAGGTAACGACTTTTATAAAAGGCAGCCACGCAATAATACGTAAACAGTAATTTTGTTTTGCATATAGTTAATATGATCGATTCCTTTAAATTTGACGTTTTCATGCGTTGTTTCATATTATGTAGATGAGAAATACGAGCGAATCACGTGACGATCTAGTTCATTTATAAAAGAATGATGGAAGTTAACTGACTGACAGCCTATTGTTGTCCATTTATTTGTGCCGTGATTCTCCACTATTGTTTCTTTGTTATATAAGGGTGTTTATGAAAAAGCTGCAAAACCAAGAAAAGACCCCATTGTTACTTAATATTATCGCTTCATCTATTTGTTCGTTCAATCCTAAACAATGCGAAATTAATTTCATAATTTCGGTATATCTAAGTCATTTTTCTACCTCTGCTTATTTCGCAATTATCGATTTGAGATATGCTTGATGCATTAATCACCCGAACAAGATAATAAAAGTATATCATTTCGGTGATTATCTTTTAAAACGATCGCTAAACTATAATATCCGAAGGCGATGTTTCACTCTTTCTGGAAATCATTGAAAAACGTAACGGCGATCACTATTTTATAGGATAATGGACTTTTCCAATTAATCGGATACGATCTAATAGTACTCTGATATAATACGTATTCGTACAATAAGTTAATTGAGTGCTCAAACGCGTAAAAATTATTAACAAGAGCAACGACAATGTAAAAAAAAATTCCAGTAGCACTTGGCGTTTCATAAATATATTATAATTGTGCCACGATTGGCTCAATTTAACGGAAAAATGTAAATTATGCCGGAGGTAAAGTGTACGAAAACGTAATCGAAACGAAGCAAAGGAATTCAGGTTAAGAGGTGTTTGTTGACTAAAGGAAGTCCGATAATCGCAATAAATTCGTAATAATCAATAAACTCGTAATTGTCGGTCTGGAGCGTCGGAATAAAACGCGAAAAGTAAAAAGCGATGGAAGAACGAAGGAAGAACGAAGGAAGAACGAAGGAAGTGTAAAAGAAAGGAGGGAGATCGAGTTAAAAACGAAGAACTAACGAGAACCTCTCTCCACTTTTTTTCCTCTAGATCCAGATATTCGGTTTCAACTCATACTTATACAACAACTTCTCGGACGCCCTTCACCGAGCCCAGGGTATCGTCGCCGTCTCCCTCCTTCTCCAGGTACGTGCGTAATCTCCGACTCCGATCTCTCCTCCACGCGCTCACTTATAAACGCTTTATCTCCGCGGCCCATCGACACGATCGGGCTCACACGCACGCCTTAACACTCACACGATCCTTGTGTACCTCTTACAGGTAGGAAGCCTCTCGAACCCCGAGCTGAGGCTCTTCACCGAGCACCTGGACAAAATCACATACGGAGGTAAATATACGGAGCGTTGGCGATTAATCGCGTTGTACCTCCGCGGGGGGAATCGGGTGGGTAAGGGGTTAAGGATCGGTGGGGAATAGGGGTTGGGGGAGGAAACGGTGATAACAGCCCGAAACCCAGTGATCGAATACCTTTCGCGCGTTGTTCCCAGGCCAGGTGATGGAGATCAAGCGCTTCGGCGTACGCGAGCTGTTGCCGAATACGATGCACTACATGACCTACGACGGCTCGACGACGATGCCCGCCTGCCACGAAACCACCACGTGGATCATCCTCAACAAGCCCATATACATCACGAAACAGCAGGTGAGCTCGGAAGCCTGGAAAGGCGTAACCACGTTGGAAAGGGGATTTTTAACCACACCCGAACCTTCCTCTTGGCTTTTAGTTGCGCAGTCTCAGGGAGCTGAAACAGGGTGACAAGCGGCATCCGAAGGCGCCTCTGGGTAATAATTTCCGGCCGCCTCAACCGCTGCATCATCGTCCGGTCAGGACGAACATCGATTTCAACCTAAAGGTATATTTGCTGGCTCCGCGGAGTCCCGATTGCCAATCGAAAATGCGTTCTCGATTGATAAGCCGACGGAGGCGTGGGTTAGTCAAAGCTGGAATTAACCAGTTGGATCGATCGACGAAAGACGCGAGTTTGGTTGTTTTATTCTTTTATTCCTCGTTACGTTATCGTAAAAAGTATCGAGAGACGACTTTCGATACTTTCGACGTATAAAATTTGGATATTACGATCGAGGCGAAGGATTTTAGCGGGAGAATTTAAAAAGTTAATCAAACTTTATAATACGGATTTATCGCGAAGAAATTTGAGCTATCGAAAGAAAAAGTCGGTTAAAATAGATTAAATAAGTTGTTGAATGTTTTGTACGTGAAGCGTTTGAGCACGTCTCGCCGTATTCGACTCGTTCCACTTGTTTTTCCACTCGAGCTTCTTAAATCTTTTTTTTACACCTCCAAGAATACTCGATGCATTATACGTCGCGGGTATTCCAACTTTGACAATAAAAATATTAAGTATCATTGTCACGAACTTAAGACTGCTTAAACTTCTTTGCCAACAGGGCCCGAAAAACTGTCCGACTATGAACAGAGATATTTATTACAAAGGTGAGTAAATCTTTTCCAACTCTTTTCAACCAAGTTTCACCGATAGCGCGATAACAAAATAAACGTCCGTCTTTTGTTGCAGCCAATAGTTGGAAATAAAATCCGAGGAGAAACCTTAAGAATGCTTTGATCGAGAATTCGCTGCGCTTCCCCGTCCGCTCCCAACGTCGACAATGATATTGAGACAAAAGCGAAAGAGAGATAAAGGATGAAAGAGTAAAGAGAGAATGAATCCGACGTAACGCGAGAATGGAAAAAAAACTACGATAATTTTGATGTATAGATAAAGAAAAATACAATTGACATATCAAGATGCCACGATTGGCGGTCGATGAGCAAGAAACGATCGCTGCCATTGCTTTATTCTCCCGCGCAAGTTATTCACGTCGTCGCGTGCGCCGCGAGCGCCTTTCTACACGCAACAAACACATACGCACATCTATAAATGGACAGCACACCAATTTGCGAACTTATTCGTGCATATTCGTACGCGTAAGGGCGGAGACGGAGATAAGGAGAGTACACGTGTATATATATATAGAAAGGGAAAAACAACAAAATCTGTGAGACAGAAAAAAAAAAGCAAACGCTTCGTTGTAATTTATTAGACGTGAATCGCCAAGTATGTTTCAAAGTAAAAGAATATATCTTATAGTTGCATAGCTGAATGAAAAAAAAAAAACTAACAAACAAACAAACGAACGAACGAACAAACAAACAAACGAACAAACGTACATACAAACAAAAACGACAGGAGTATAAACGGAAAATTATAAAAAATAACCTTCCAGTAACGCGTAAGAGAACATATTACACATTCGGAAAAAAAAACGCATACGAGTATCTAATAATTAACGAATAAAAAAAGCTATGACTATCGTGGCCTGTACGCGTGTGTACATCAACCAAGTTGATCTCACATTATGCGCGCGACTATTTATGTACGATAAAAAAATTACACGATCGAACGAAAAACCGTATAATTACATACGTGTAAACGCATATCGATATATACGTAAATATAAACGCGTGCGTATGTATATACATACATATAAGCGAGTTAATATATGTACATACGCGAATTCCCGCGGACATACACACGTGCATACCTACGCGTACACCCAAGACACACCGACAGGCAAACAAAAAAAAATGATATATATATATATATAACGAAGTCGAGAAGAGAGAACGAGAAGAGAAGAGGAGAGAAGACGAAGAAGTAGTACGATCGGAGCGAGGGCGACGAAAGCGATGATAAGAAAAAAAGTTTATACTATATTCTTGTAATAAAAAACGTTGAAAAAGCAGCGTCGACCAGTGTGTCAGGCTTGTTTTATTTCACGATTCCCTCCCGTCCCTCCTGTCCCTCCCGTCCCTCCCTTCACCCGACCACCGGCTCCTTTTTATCCGCCTGTTGCTGCGAAAGTTCACGCGTGCAGCCGTCGACGAAAGCCACGCGCTCCGAGGGATTCGAGGCGCGACTCGACGATCGATCAGCCCATTAAGGCCGTCACCGCCGCTGTCGTCTACGTCACCACTGCCATCGTCGTCGTCGTCGTCGTCGTCGTCGTCGTCGTCGTCGTCGTCGTCGGCGGCGGCGGTGGCGGCGGCGGCGTAGTCAACGTCCTCGTCGTTGTTACCCACCGGTCGATCGATACCGGCCGCAGCGCCGCTCGAGGTTCGCTCATCCGCGGTCAAGTGCCGCCGGGAATTGGACGGTGGCGGCACCCGCGGCTATGCGGCAGGCGGTCGGCCAGAGACGCCGACGCCGACTCCGACGCCGACTCCGACGCCGACTCCGACGCCACCGCTTCGCGAGAGCGAGACCGAGAGAGGCAGTCTCGGCGCTGCGGCAAATCTGCGCGGGCCGCCACTCGGCGCCACTCGGGCCAGGAGCGCACCACACGGGCAGGACACGTCCGCCTCAGCGACTCGAGTCTACCAGCACCGAGAGCACCGAGAGCGGATGCGGCCCGGGTAAGGGACGCGGGGCGATGGCCCGCTGGTGGGCGACCAACTACGTTGGTGGTGACAACCGAGGATAGATGCCGTGGGCTGACCCGGTGAAGCGAGGGCGCCTTATTCTCGCGCTCCTCCTCCTGGTGACGAGCTGCACGTTGCTGTCGCAGGCCGCCGCCTTCCCGGACTGGACCGACTGTCCCGCGGTCTGCCGCTGCAAATGGACCTCGGGAAAAAAGTCGGCTCTCTGCCCGGACGCGGGTCTGACCGCGTTGCCCGTCTCCCTCGACCCGGACATGCAAGTGATCGACCTCTCGGGCAACCGCATAGCCGCGCTCGAGGCCGAGGTCTTCAAGCAGGCGACCCTCTTGAATCTGCAGCGCGTGTTTATCAGGAACGCGGGGATACAACGGATACACGAGGACGCGTTCAAGGACATGCGGATCCTCGTGGAGATCGACCTCTCGGACAACCACCTGCGCGCCCTCGAGCCTCGCACCTTCGCCGGCAACGAGAGGCTCAAGCTCCTCGTGCTCAGCGGGAATCCGTTGGGGACCCTCAGGGCTAACCAGTTCCCGATCCTCGACCATCTGAGGAACCTCGAGCTTCGGCGGTGTTCGCTCGTTCAGGTGCATCCGTTGGCTTTCCAGAGGCTCCCGGTACTCGAGACGCTCAGGTGAGACGACCCGGATTCTCTCGGCTTGGGTTCTCAAGAGCTTTCGCGTGCTTTATCCGCATCTTGGAAAAACTCTCTCTTTCTTTCTCTCCCCGTCCCCACGCTAATCCCCCCCAAATTCCCCCTCTATGTACCCTCTCTCTCTCGCTCCTTCCCGCGTGGTGTACCCGGCGCACGCGAACACCGCATTTTCCCTCTATCACCCATTTGTTATTTCGGAAAGCTCGCAAATACTTTTCTCGATTTCTTACGCGGACGGTGTCTTTCTTTACGCTGCGGTGCCTTCCGAACAAGCTTAAAATATTTAAATAATATTCCGTGACTAGAATAATCTCTAAATGGATCCTATTTATTTCAGACGCAGGATTTTTCAACTTTATTCTTCCGCATCTTTTTAAACAAACGCCTCTTGCACGATCCACCGTCCTAGAATTGGTAAATTCCATTTCAGAAAGCACTTCCCCGAGACCTGCATAAAAAGCCATAAACTATAAGTTTGTTTTCATGAGTTATAAAACTTGCTTAAATTGATATACGTATTAAAACTAAAATCTAATAAGCGATAACATTACCATGTAAACATATTCATGCATACATCCGAACTACGAGGAAGTAAATATTTCTCCGACTAATGAAATTCTTAATAAACACGCAAAAGTGTTCTGATATATTTACTTCCTTATTTCCATAAGTACGTAACTTTTACAAAAATTAGTATAATTTAAAGGCCAAAAAGGGAAACTTTGCGCTCTTTTCTCTTTCAATTTTAAATTTAATATAAATTAAACGCTTAAACCTCTTATCGCAAACTATTTAAGTAAGCGGATAAACAACATCAAAATGGCAATTGAGTTAATTGTTATTTAGACGCGACACGGAAACCCAAATTAAACAAAAATATAATTCACCCGTTAAAGTATCCGACTTGAATTATTTTAAAATCTAGGCGGAAAAACGCTTCCGTGTGAAACAGTCCAAATACGAGTCGTACAGTTTTTGTTCTTAATATTGAAATTTTGCGAGCACCGTTGAAACGTCGAGCACTGGTTATAAGATTTTATCTACGTTCCGTGATAAAATTCGACAGTCACGACAAAAATGCTTGAGAACGCGGATGAGTGCGTCACTTTCACGCGAAAGATAAGATCTTATCATACAGAGTGTAAAAATGAGCTACAAATTTATGATATTTAAACAAACTTTCGCTCGGTTAGTTTAAAAATATAAACCGAGATTAATTTACTAAAAAAACTTTCTGTATTTTCTTTTTTGTACATTTTAATTAGTATCTCGATCGACGAGACTGTACTTTTTTTTATACCATAGAACCGATTATCTCGGATTCTCCATTTGTTTAATTCATGGTGTGTCGCTAAAATTTATTTATTTGAATTATAAACAACGTAAATTCATCTTTGCGTTATGCAAATATTCACTAAAAACGGAACTGTATTTTAAATTATTAATGCAAACGCTTACGTTTGCATTACTACCTTCTTTCACTGGGTAAAGAATAATCCTTTTATAATACGATATTGTTTGCTCGTTTGCATCTTATGATTTTTTCGTCAAACAAGTTTATGCACGCGTAAATACTTCATCTACAGTTTTTCATCGACTTGAAAAACTTTCGATGCACTTTTTACCGAATATCAGTTTTATCGGAGACTTTATTGAAAATCGATAAATAATAAAAGATTTTATACGCTTGTTTAAATATACTAATTTATAATAAAAAAAAATAAAAAATTTTATTCATTTAAGATCGTCGCGTTTGGTCATGACTCTTAAATTATCGTTTAATCTAGGAAAATAAAAAAATACTTAATCTTGGTGCTCCTAATTGTATAAGCAATTATTAATAAAACAATTTGATAATTAGCTGCGAAATCTTAAGTGCAATTTAAAAGAAAATAAAGATCTAGATTAGATTTACTATTTTATAACGTGACATTTTATTCGCGAATAAAAGCTTAAGAATATTTAATGTTGACGATGACATACATTAAAGTATAAATACCTTAAATATTTACAGGATAATTAAGAACGCTTTGATCGATAAAATATTAACGTTAAACAAAGATAAGCGAATCGAGGCTGTAATCGTGAAACGGAACGATTCGTGATGAATTACTCAGACACGCGTAGATCAATCATTCTTACAAACAGTCAAACATAATTATCACTATCGAGTATTTGCTAATTTGAAATTTCAATTTTCTGGTAGGTATCCATATACGTTATATACGTTATTACCTGATTATACATTATGCGCCATTTTTCTCCGCTCCTAATGGAATATTGATACAATCTTTAAGAAATACGTGCTCATTGAATCTTTCTCTCACCGACTTGTTCCTAAACGGATAATCAATTGAAATTCAAGTCATTACGAAGTAAAATAAAGTAATCATTTTGATTATTCGGCAACAATGAAGAGTAACTGCTTTTGGGGAGTATTTAATAAATGGATTTCCATTAACTTTTCGAGCTAGATAAAATAATATTAAGAATAATAGGACGACCTTAATTATATTATGTGTAGGTAATGCCGAACCAGAGTTAAAAATATCTTCAAGAAATACGTGTTCGTTATCCCTCCTTAAACGAACTTAACTCGTTTAAAATATTTACATCGAAGTAAAAATAGAGCGCGAATAATAAGTTAACGCTTAGGAATCGTAAGCGGTGATATTAACGAAAGGATATATCTCGGCGGTATCGGACACAATAAGCTTCAAAAACAATTTCATTGACTGTCCTTTCAGCTAAAAAGTAATCAATTTTTATTTTAAATCAATTTTTATGCGCTCTCTGCAAAAAGTTTAAAAGTTACGCTGTCAGAGATTTTCATATCCTCCCGAGGGTTCATCATTTCATGGAGCATCGTACTATCGGTATAATCATTAATCATACTATGCCCATGAATACCCTTTCACAATTTAGGAATGTCAACAAAACTCGAGACCTTAAAAGAGTGCATTTTAATCTCAAATTTTTATTCGTAACGATCGCATTAATATTCGTAAATATTTCAACAAAATTTATCGCTTTTGTAGTTGCGTAAATCCAAGGCAAAAATTCATATATTTTTTCGCGTGCTAAAACTTTACCAGACGCTACTCTCATTAGAAATTATTTCCACATAAATTTTCGTATTCATGTAATAGAATATCTTATTACAAAGGAAACGCAACCATCCGGAGGTAAATCTAGCTGTGCGCATTTATGAAATCGTGCGGTGAATCAAGTATAGATTTCGACGGAGCTTACGAGAGATCAGGAAGGATAATAAAGATAATAACGACAATGTTGTTTTAACAATGAGAAATACCGTTTGCTCGGAATCGCTATGAAAACATCATCTTCGAAAGTATCGCAAGGATTAAAATTATAAAGAACGATCCTATTATTTTTATTACTTACTCCAATTCCAAAGTAATTTCAAACGATTTTTTCGAAATGAAATTTATAGCTATATTTCCAAAGTACGTGAAATGTACCGTTCGCTTATTAGAGATCCATCTCCAAGCTTAAAATAAAGTTTCCGAGTACGTACTAATTGTAAGGCCGTTGAGGAGAAAACACACAACATCCGAGTAAGACGAAATGCTTTTTCCGCAACAAGATAAAATGCTTTTTCTAAAGAATATTTATCTTAAAATAAATGTGAAATATGCACATGCAAACTTAAAGTAAAATCTATTGCTCGACTGCTTTGACGTTACATTTCCATTTATTAAGACTTCATTTTCCGAGGAAAAAGCGTTCACGAGTACTAAGTAAAAGCTTTCTGCGTTCGTACGCAGCTGATTATCTATTTAAAAACATCTTCAAACAAAACAAGGATTTCAAAGCTGAACAATACCAACCTCATTAAGATGAGGTTATACAAGCTTTTAGATGTTCCACGTCTTGCTTTGAAAATTCTAGTACTATTTTTCTAATTGAAAATTGATCCAAATTAAAAGATAACGATTCAATAAATATAATAAATTCAACACTCGAATAAAAAAATACTTTGAAGGTGACTTATTCGCTTTATGATACGAATTCAAATAACTTTTATGTATATTCTACCCTTACAAAGTTTTTAAATTAAAATTTTTATATTAAGCACGTGTGTTTTGTTAATAAATAAAATAGTAAATTTTCCTTCAATTTTTCATTATACCGAAACATTTTCTTAATTGGATTAATAAAATTTATATATCGGAATACCTTACAATTGTCTATAAATTTCATTTTTATTTGTTTTTCGAGTATAATAACTGATAACGAATATCTGATAAAAAAAAATTGATAATCATGTAAATACACGCAACTATTTTAATATAGATAAATAGAATTTAAAAAATTTTTCCTGTACATTTCTATATAAATATTTGCTTTATATTTGCATATTAAAACAACAAATCTTTCGAAAATAAATTTAATATAAGCAGAAATTTATTTTTTACATTACTTTTAGGATGTACCGAATTCTAATATAGTTTTTATACTACAACAAAAATAATAAAAGAATATTTTTAGAGCATAGTATATAAATTTCATAAATTGGTCTTGGGTCGATGCGAGGAGAAAAAGTATTATTTTTATAACTCTTCGAAAGAAGCCGATTCTATATTACTATTTTGGTAAGACAAAACAATAAATGCAGCTTGTATCAGTTTTCATAACTTTTTCTGACCAAAGAACCAATGCGTTATATTTTAATAACGGGATTATATTTCGCAAGATTTTGATTGATTTCTTAAAGAATTAATTTCGATTATTTCAATATTGCGAAATAAGAAGATTATAATCGAGTAAGAAGAAAGCAATTTTTCCTTCATAGAATTACCTTCGTAATTGAATAATTCCGAGGCTTTATTTCGCAATAGATAGAATATATTTTTTAATAATTTTATTAAACGATGTATTGATTGTAAAGTTTCCTTTATATATACATATATATATTTATATATGTACGTAAGTACGTATGAACGTACGTACAAAACTTAGTCTTGCTTATTTCATTTCTAACCGATTACATAGAAAACTTGAATAACTTCTTTTCAAAGTTAATTGCATCGAAATCGATTTTATGCTCCGTGTACATAATAAAATTTTTAATTGACGATGACTGATAGGATTAACACCTCGTTTACAATTCAATAATAATTTCAAAAGCTAGAAAGTGCGATAAAAATTATTTACAGATACGGAATAAATAAAATTACTAGATCTATACTCCAAGATCGTATATCTTTCTCATTTATATAGCTGCTTAAATTTCCAACTCCATTTTCTTATAAAGAATAAAAAAAATTTTTAATTAAATTTGAAAAACACGATGTTAAGTACTCGCTTGACATTTATTTTCGTTAATTAAAATATTTTTAAATATTTTTCAAAAGGTTTGTAAAAAAATTAATTTTTTACCTGCCTGTTTAGTTAATAACGTTGGATATATATTTTATTGGGCGAATATTATTTTATAATTCAACATTGTATTTTTCACGTATTAATTAAATAATATACGTTTAATATTGACCTAAATTCTATTATTGGTAATTAAAATAATCGATATATATATATATATATATATAAATTATAGTTTGTAAGGAATTTGCATAGAATATTATATACCACGTATAATTAAAAAGTAGATTAGTATCACTATAAGAATTTTCATTATTATTTGAATAACTTCGATGCTTTGTATCATAAAGCGAATTTCAGAAGATTAAAATCAAGGGAAGGAAATCATAATTTCGATCGTAAAGTAATCATTACTTTATCGGAACTCTCGTACCAAATCCAATAGTTATTTCGAAATAATAAGATATAAGATTACGGAATGTCGTACGATTCTGCATCGAGGCTAAAGAAACGGGTACAGAAAAAAAAACGATGCGATTCTATTCTGCAATAACCACATTCGATACAATTTCACTTGAAAGTGCGCCAAATTTTGAAAGTGGTAATAAAACTAGCGTATAACATTGCACAGTTTATTCTCTAATAGTGGCTACCGCGTATAATTGCTAAAACATTGCTCCGACTGTTCCGGTGCGTAAATTGAAACGATCTTGCACAGCTTCGAAAGTTATGACGAATGGCCGCCGTTTTTTCCTTCCGCGCAAACAATAAGTCTGATACCGCGGAGCTTCCACATCGCCGAATAATTAAACGACAAAATATACGTATCCGTGAACACAACTGCGCAACGATTAATCGTTAGGTATACAAAGTAGCTCGCAAGAGTTTATAGACGAGTGCTCGTCTTTCCGAGCGCTGAAAGCCCTCGTTATCGTCGCCCTGATTATCATTTGTCAATGTCGGAACGCGTCGCGGGTGAAAAGGATGAAAAGAGAGTCGAAGAAAGCAACCGAGAGAAAACCCGCGGAAGTAACGCCGCGCTCGTACTTTTGCTTGCAGCTTGGACAACAACGAGCTCGAGTACCTCGAGGCGGACACGATCTCCGGCTTAAAGCGGTTGAAGACCCTCGGGCTCGACAACAATCCCTGGAGTTGCGACTGCCGACTCCGCGACTTCTGTCGACTGCTAACGAGCGGTGTTCTGAGTCGGTTGTACTCCGTACCGCAGACCTGCATCGGACCCTCGAGGTTACAAGGACGATCCTGGGAGGAGATCCGACCCTCGGAGTTTGCGTGCGAGCCGTCGGTCTTCCTTCCCGTGAGCAGCATCCAGGAGGAGATCAACGGGAACGTCAGTCTCGCTTGTCTCGCCAGCGGCGACCCCGAACCCGAGGTCTGGTGGCAACTCAACGGTGGACCCGTTAATGGAACGAGACGCGCTCTCGACGAGGCTGGATCACCAGGTACGGTCACGAGTTCCTCTTTCACGAGTTGCACTCGACCCTTGTACAACCCTTCCACGAACTTTACCACCAGAGCGCTGAATTTTTATCCGAGAATCCAGGGGATATCCATCTTCTCGCGTTGCGTTGCCAAATCCAAATACTCTCGCGATGGAAATTCGGTCAAACCGAATTCTGGTCTCTCTAATTGCTTTGCAAATTTTGATCATTTGTTGAATAAGGGAAGTGTTCGGTCGAACGTTCGATGATTTATGAGTTTCACTTAAATGCTGCCTTCGCGGGAGAAATCGATGGAGCCTCGTGAAAGTGCGATTCGTGCACAATTGAATGTAAGGAAAGTAATAAATAACGATGTTTTATGAATTTGTTTTTAAAAATTAATGCAAATTTAGGTGTTAAATGTAAGAAATTCATTTTCTTGGGATATTAATTTGACTTTCTTACTACGCCGCCGTAAATTTATCGCAATTTTACATTGCGGAATCGCAGAGTCTGTTTCAAAGTTCGACTTGGTTTTTGTCGGCGAATAATTGTGTTAACTCCCTCGCGATAAATTTAAGATACAATTGTAACAGGCGCAGACATTGGCTTATACGATGCGTAGAAATAAGCACGAATCTGCCGCGATTCGGGCTTCAAAATTACAAATGTAAGAGAATTTCAACGATTCTGTTTCGCTGCACTTTGCTCCTACATTTCGGCTTCAAGATATTCAAATTTCAAAAGGAATGCACGCATTGCTTAATGCAAAGATATTTTTAATCGTATTCGGATATTTAGGGAAATAAGCTATGGAACCTTCGTTCCGTGTTTGCGTAAGCATATGAAATATTTTATCGTGTACGCGAACAATCGGAGTCTAGAGCGAAATACAAATATTACTTTTTATGCGGAAACAGTACCTTAAAAACGCATAAAAGTTATTTTCCCAGATTTTTTATTTTAAAGATTACAATTTTATCTAAATATCCGTTTTATTTTTCTATGTAAGAGTAACTTTCCCTTGCTCCAATAAAAACTGATACAGCCTTGAAACTATCAAAAGACAACTATTGACGATAAGTTTTACCAACATCTTAACTCTGTTGAATAAAGTTAAACTTTACAATGATGTTTATCTGCGAGCGCTTGAGAAATAAGTATGCATATATACGTTCTTATTATAGTAAATAATAATTTTAATATTTTTCGTACCTTCGTTATTACTTTAAATAAAGGACGACAACTAAGACGATATTATTCAATTGCAAATTACATGATATTTCTTTGATTTTAAGCAGATGAACAACCGCAAATTTCAACTTTATAAAATAAAGAATAAGCTGTAAGAAATATAAAGAAGTTTGCTAAATACTTTTTTATTTTAATGACCAAAAAGTTCAAAGAAATATGTTACGTAGATACGTAATTTTACAACTTTGACGATAAAAAACAAAGTTGAAGTTTTTTGAGATCTAAGATGCTGTAGAATCTTTTTTTAGTATACTTAAAAATACATTTTGTCTTAAAAATGAAAAATTTGTGCTTAATTTTTTGTTAAAAAATTTACTTCTTCCTCTCAGAAAACAATACGTAAGGTAAATATCTTGATTGCCGATTTACTAAAGAAATTTTTCAATTTGCAATGTAAATTAATAATTTCTTATACATAAATTACTTTACTGATCAACGTATACAAAGATACAAAAAATACCAACTATATATCGTGAATTTGAAAATTAGTTAATTACCGATTTATTAGATTGATGGTAAATAATATCGCATTGTTAATATATATATAACTATGAAACTATAACTTTTTAAAACAATTTACAAGTATCCGAATATTTTAATTATACAAAAATATAATACTTGGATAATTATCGCTGCAAAATAAATAATTTATTATTTGAAGCGACACGACCTAATCATAACATATAATAATTATAATGATCAATTATACATAACGAAATAAATATAAAAATGTTAGTTGTTCGAACTATAATTAGACTGAATAATTGATTCGAACAAATACATTTATTTCGCGTTACTTCAATTATAGATTTGTTTCATGTTCAATAAACGTTACAAAATTCACTGACATTGAAACTTTCATTATATGTTAAAAAATAATAATTTCATTTTTGCCGCCAATATTTCCAGTTCAAAAAGCGAAGAGAATTTAGTAAATTATGATTGCTCAACAAAATTGGATAAAAAGAGTTTCAGCTTTTTTTACTTATATTTTATAAATTCGAAATAAAAATAATAATACATTGAATTGATTAAATTGAAAGACTTTAGTATCGATTAAAATATCGTAGATTTATTAATATCATTTTTCGAATGAAATTATCAGAGATAAATTCAATTTTATTTTATAATTATAGATTTGTAGTATTTTTAAATAATTGACTAAATATATAGTTAAAAAGTGTTTTAAAAAACTTCACATAATACATTAAAAATCAATATTAAACGTTTCTACTAATTTTACTTGTAACGTAATATTTTTAATTAATAGATTTAAAGGTTTCGTTAAAGTTATGGTATATTTTGACACATCCAAAATTCTACAGTTTTTTTTTTGTAACAAATACAAACACCGTTTATTTTCCTGTATCAAATTTTAATAGAGAAAACGGCTAGTCTTTTTTCTAAGTATAATTATAATGGACCACAAATTATTTCGCTTTAACAAATATGTTGAAAATAATTTAGTATGTTCAACAATGCACAGTAGAGAAATTACGAAAAATTAGAGTCCGCTGTGCAATGTATGTTAGGCAACGTATATTTGTTCGTGGTTACGAATCTCATGGCACTTAGGAAAAGTATACGAGAACAATTCGAATGTATGTGAACGCAAACTGGTAAGCATATTCGAGTGAGCCATTTTGAAATTTTTAGTTAGTTACGTTTAAAAATATGGAATGGAATTATAGGCATTGTAAGATTTAAATGAAAATTATTGATTTTAAAAGTATCTGACAAAAATTGAGATATGAGCAAATAAAAGTTTCAAATTCCTTCCCTAAAGTCGAGAATATCAGTCTAAATTAATAGCGATTACACTTATAAATCACATAGAATTCTTACTGTCGCGTTAGAACTTGATTAAAAGATTTCAACCAATTTTTAATGTGCATAAAGAGGAAGATTCTATTTGTATAGGATATATTTCATCCAAATTAAAATTTCAAATTAACAAATTTTTTCTTGCATTTCATGAATTCAATATTAATAAATCTTTTATAATTACGCTAAATTCAGAAAATATCAATTTAAAAAGCGACACGCCGTTAAAATACTTAAAAATGTATTTTATAATAATGAAAGCCCACGTCGAATAAAGAAAATTGCACTTGGTGAAAAAGTTCGCTTTTTTCATTTTATTTGATACAGTTAATTTTTCTCGACTACATCGAAACCCGTTAAAACACTTTGAGTTGCTACTCGTTAGATATTTGATAATACAATGGCTTGTGATGGGTATATCTTTCAGAGGAAAAAACTCTTTTATATTTATCGTCGGTATCCTTTTTTAGCATATTTGCATCAAAGTTATTGTATGCACGTTACGTTAAATTTCAAAAATAACGTAAATCGTTTTAGAAAAGAAAATATTTTTAGATTATTTTTAAAAAAATGTAAATTAAAAGACGAACTGAATTTTATAACCCATATTGTTTTTTTTTTTTATTAAAAAGACTTTGCAAATATTATATTTCATGGGTAACGTAACCAATTCCTGTTTCTTTGAAAAATTAATTTACTCTTAGGAAAGAATAACACATTCTTTAGCGGAGAATACTTAGAAGTTATTTAACTATGCTTTTATTTGGATCAAATGTTACATAATTTCCTTTATCATAAAAATATTCTTATCGGAACGAATCGATAATATCATTGTCGAATTAAAGCATACGAGCTTTTATTTATTAAATAGAATTGGAAGTAGTATAAAGGTATAATGAAATAATAATAAATTCTAATTTAATATTAAAATTGCTTTTCATTGAAAAAAAAATTGCATAATCTATACGTTCAGTTTAAGTTGCACCGAGTGATCCTAATAAATTAATACGTTGTAGTCGATCCCCATTCTTTTTGTAAGGGTCTGTCGCGCACAATACATATCGGGTCAAAATTAAGCTACGATTCTTCTTTTTGATGTATTACTCACATTTCAATGATCAATTCTACCTACCTTATAACTTTAACGATTTCATTTGTCAATTATAAACTACTACATTATCGTTATTACAATGAAATTTTCCCTTTGCCGAAGTCCCGCGTACGTTGTCAGTCGCAATTTGGATTTATCTTTTTTCTTCCAACGTATTTTCATTATTCGCCAAATAAGGGGAATCAGAAGAAGCTTAAAATAGCAGCTTTGGATGCTTTTATGACAAAATGTGGTGCTTAAATATTCAGCAGTAAAGAAAGGCTTGTTGTCTTATACAGATAAATTGGATGTGCGTTCGCAGGTGATTTAACTCGTAGCATTATTTACGTTAACCGAGACATATATACATTAGTACACGTAAATATATTCTTCTTTCACATTGTTCAAAATTGAAATATTTATTATTCCGTTGTTCCTTATCGTTATTATAAAACATTAGATTTTGCAAGTTAGATATTCTTTCCAATCCGCTTTTAGAATGTATTTTTAGCGAGGATTATAACTTTTTATGTTCTTTTTGTGGTAATATTACTTTGTAATATTCGTCCGTTTCACTTTTATAAATTTTTGCTGTTTGTTTTCAATAATAAAACCTTTTTTTACACAATGTACGTATTTTTAGATTGTTTTACGATATTTTTACTTTACTGATAAATAAATATGAATTATTACCAATCTGTGGAATATCGAACGTTTAAATTGAAAACGTCATTTTAAAGAATTCAAATTTCTTTGTCCATCGTTGATTAATTTAAATCCTTCGCTAATAATAAATAAATTGGAAAATTTTTTTTTTTATTTTTGAAACCAAACCGTAAGAATATCGATGAAATGATTATTTATTACGCAGCAAATTTAAAACTTCAAAGATACGTTCTACCTTCGGATGACAATTGGATTTTTTTTTATAAAGTAAACGCTAACTTTAACCGATCCGTCATTGCGGTTCAGGGACGCAAACGGTCTGACCTCTAAACTTAAGTTTCTACTTTCGATGACCAGAACTCAAGCCAATTTCTCAAACATATCTTTGCACATTTTAATTGCTTTTTCCTTTTTGAGGTTTGATCTGTACCAAAAGTTACCTCTCGGTATATATTTACAGACCCGTCGAATGATTGCTTTCCTACTTTATCGGTAAATTTACTCTTTGACTTTGCAAAGAAATATTTATGTTTTCAATTTTATTTCTCAAACGTAGATGAGTAATTGCGTCGATTGTATGTATCTTATTTTTATCTAGAAAAGTACTTTCATTAGATTATATATGTAGCAAAATTCTCCGTCTACACTTTCATAGATTAAATATGATACCTTGATTATACCACTCGATTGATTATATTATTCTATATTTGAAATATTTTCCTTTTATCATATAAATTTGGATTTTCAAAAAACTAGATTATTCATTTATGCAGTTTTATTTTTCGTATTTTCCGTTTAAAATATCTTTGAAACTTGTTTTATTAAATTTTTTCTTGAAATTGAAACGAAAACCAATATTAAATTAAATATATCTAACTCGGAGTTTATTCGAATCGTATTTTAGACTCTTTTTAAAAATTTATCTATCATTTTTTTTCCTTTATCATCTAGTTTTAAAAATGATTAAATACGGTGGAAGATAATAGTACAAAAAATATTTAATAAAAGTTGACAGATTTTACTTAAAGAGACAAATGTTTAACTGGCTGATCAATAGTAACAATATTTTTATTTATATATTTATTGGAAATGAAATAAAAATCTTAGGATTAGACATAAAAATATAGATATCCTTAAACATAAATATGTCTGTGCTTGTATGTACAAAATATGACGTAAATAGTTAATACCACATTTATATAAATAGTATTTTGTATATAAGTATAACCGTTATTATGAGCTTTGTAAAGACAATAATATATTTTCTAAATGTGAATATTAATTCAAAGCGATTCATCCAATTGTATTAAAATGGTATTTCTAAAATAAATTAAAGCTCATGCATTTAACAAAATTTTGAGTTTTTAGAAATTTTGCAGTTTTGACATTTTCTTAATAAAACATTTAATGAAAAATTAAAGTTTGAATAAACTTGGAAATGAAGAAAACAGGTTCGTAAAATATAAAATGCATATAATCACTTTCAGTTAATATTTCAAGAATATTTTTTAATTATTAGTTTTAAAACTTCATAAATTATCGAATTAATTATTTAAAAATCTGAAAAAATTTAACTTAAATCATCTTATAATTGCTTAAATAATTTACTTATGCATAATAAATTATAAAGTAGGAATTCTGCCAACGATGTATCGAACCATCAATTTCAAAACTATTTTACTTTTCACTATTTGAACATCAAATAGAATATTTTTTTTATAATCTTCAAAAATATTTCCATTAAAAGATTGAATATAAAAAGTTGACAATTTAAAAACGTACGTACATTTTTCAATATTTTAATATGATTTAATAAAAATTTATTGTATGCAACGATGAAACATAAATAGTAGAATGTGTAAATGTAACAGTATTTGAAATTATAGTGTTGAATCATATCACACAAATTTCATAGATACCTTTATTCATTGCATCGATAGACGATACAATACAACTGCTATATTAGTAATTTGATCACTGAATTTATGCTTGTAAATTCATTTTTCTCAATAAATAAAATCATCTCTTACAAAAGTAGTTAAATTTAAAATTAAATTTTATAATTAAAATATTTTTATGTGTTGTTTTTTTAACGATTTCAGATATAAATAAAGATACGTTAATAATTTCATTGGAAAATTTAATCCTTGCAAAGTGAATATAAAATACGGAGTATAAAATTAAGAATATTTTGAAGCGCAAATATTTTATCAAAAATAATCTTAATCCGGTTTAAAAAATTTATATAACGAAACCTTTTCATGTATCTTAATGCAATTTTATATCGTTAAATATACCTTAAATTTATTATCCTAGTTATTATTTATACGGCATTTCTAAATCTTATTTATAAGGTTTTAAATATTTATATTCAAACATACAGCGCTAAGTTAATACTTACTAACTAGAATTAATATATTTTCTAAATTTTCAATGATTAATGTTTATTAATGAAATATTCACTAAAATTCGGCATAAATATTTTTTCAGTTTGTCCAAGTTCGAACGCGAACCGTCCCAACCAGCTTTTTCATACATAAATGAATAAAAGTTGAAAAAAAAGCAGCTGATAAAAACGTAAACCTTTTAACGTAGACCCGCACTACTTTATTCCAGCGAGAAAACCCGCGAGTCCCTGTGAATTTCCCGGTGAAAAACTCGGCGCTTCCTTTGACTCACGGGTAAAAAACTAACGCTCGTCGAATAGAGCAACAATCCTTTCTTACCACAGGTGGAGTCGTTACGTACTCGACTTCCTTGGAGACGCGACGTCGGCTCGTCGAGCGCTGGAGTAACCTGACCATCTACAACGCGAGCGACGCCGACGCCGGGGAGTACACGTGTCACGCGCGTAACCTCGCCGGCACCGTCAAGGACACCGTCACCGTCAGCATTCCCCGGGTGTTCACGGCTCCGACCCTCTCCCAGACGGACAACTGGCTGCTCTGGTTGAGCCTCGTCGGGGGAGGGACACTCGCCCTTTGCATCTCCGCCTCCGCCGTCCTCGTCATCCTCTGCATTTACGGAGGCGCGAGGAGACGTAGTGAAAGAGCCAAGGTCAAACTCCAAACGAGCGCGAGTTTCGGCGACCAGGAGAAGAAGTTGCTCGACCTCTCGGTAACGACGACCGCGACAACCGCAACCACCGCGAGTCAAGCGCAACACGTGCAGGTGAGTTGTCTATTTTTTTTCTTTCTTGCTTTTTTTTTTGGCGAGCGGATCCGTGGCTACGGGGTTTGACATTAGCGCTTTGATATCCGAAATAATTCATTTCTTAGGGAATTACAGGGAAAGTTCTTACGCAATTTCCGTGCTTAACAAATTTAGAAAAGCTAAACTCATAAAAGTTCGCCGAGATATTACTTACAAACTTTTTAAAAATAGTGTTTACGGCAATACCCATAATTCATAGACTTTTCGAAGAACTTGGCAATTTTTTAGTGGAATATTTTTGCAAATTTCAACATCAAAAATGAATTGTTTTCGAATTTTCTTCGAGTCGGGATATAACGTACTTGATATTTTATTATATAAACAATTGCCAAAGTTGTAATTATTAATGCATGATTTTTAAGAACAGCACTTATTTCGCGTCATTAATCTTTACCGTATAAGTTGCATTTAGAATAATATTTATTGCGGAATATTACGATTGGGCATAAATTTTTACGATGCGAACTCGCGTGGTCGTACGATATATTTCGCGTAATGTACTATAATGTTTTTTTAATGATGCTACATTTTATTTCGTTGAATTTTTTATTCTATTTCGTATTATACATAAGTTGCTTCTTCTTATTACGCTTTTACGTATTTGTTAATCAATCGTTTAAAGCGAATGGAACGTATCAACTATTTATTTGTCGAACGTAAGCTTTTCTTGTAAGTTTCTGTTTATCCACTCGTTAAGCTTCTGTCGTAAGTTTTGAAAGCTTAGCATTTTTCATTATCTAAAAAAATATTTGAAGAATTCAAATATTTTTCGGATAAAGTCCCTTTGATTAATGCCTTAAGATGCATCCTGTTATAAGGATGGTACAAAAAATGTGCATCTATTTTTTAAATTGAATTACGTTCATTGAGTTATTTCCAAAATTTAATCTTAAAAGCTACTCGATATTTACATCGCTAATAAATAGTCAGCATCGAGAGAACTTTATTTTTTTTATAGAGATGAATATTTCTAAAATTTCTTATAACACCAAAATAAAAATTCATGGCCGAATTTATATGAAAACTCTTTTATATTTAAAAGCAAAGAAAGTTGCGAAAGTGCTATTATCGTTATTCGTTCGTAATAATCCACATTCAAAATTAAAACCGACTAATTTAAAATAATTTTATCTTGTATTAAATTTAAATAATTTAATTAATTTAATCATTTTTATTAATCTAATAATTGTTTAAAAAAAAGTCCGGTTGCATAAATTACTTCAACTTATCAAATATTTTAAATTAAAAATTTTACGGTTTGAGTGATCACGCGAAATAATGCATTTATAAATATATACGTATATATAACACAGATATTGGATAAATAAATTACCTTATTAAACATCAATTTAAGCAACTGTTTTATAACTATGTTGCATGAATACAAAACGAAGAGAAGAAGTTTATACTTGATAAGTTAAATTATACATGCGCGAGTATAAATAATTATACTAATAATGCGTACGAAATTCGTCGGTAAATTAAAATTGTACAATAGTATAACAAATAATTTTGAAAAACTAATGCACGCAAAATAAACGTCTATTATTACGTTAAAAAACAAAACAAGTCTTTTAAGTATGATGATATTAAAATTTTGAATATACGTAAAAGCTAAAAAGAAAATAGTAAAATATTTGTTTTTTGATAAACTAACAAAGCTTTTTTATAACGGCAACAAAAATATCAATGTACGAACTTTTATGTCAAAGTGTAACTATATCTAATTTTTTTCCCTTCTGCTCTATTAAGTGGATTACACCATATATCTAGTATTAAAGAAATATTTCAAAAAATTTAAAATTTAAATACTAAAAAAGTTTTATATATATTTGAAATATTAGTAGAAGTAATAAGGTAAATGTCGTGTGGAAAAAATAAGGTACTATCTCAGTTTAGCGATGAAGAAGATATACTCTCGGGTTGTTTTATTTCACAAAATTTTATATTTTATAAAACTACTTTGAAATACGGGAAATACATAAATTAAATTTATAAACCCATTATCTAAAATTTAGGAGTTATTATTATTAATATCGCAAATAAAAATAAAAGTATTAAGTAATGTTACATGAGTTATGACAAAAATAATTTAATATATTTAGTTCCTTTTCATCTCGGGTTTCCTCTTCAAACCAGTATTACATTTCTGTAAGCCTTAAATGATCTTATTATTACAAGATTAAAGAGAAATTTTACTCTTTATTTTAAATAAAGTTTCACTATAATCTACGTAACTATGCAACCAAATGAGATGAAAATTCACTAAAAATTAAAAGTTTCTTTGGATATTTTTATATAATCTAATAAATTAAGAGATTACTTTTTTAACGTTACTTATAAAATACTTTTTATTAATATAACGTCTGATATTGGTGAAATTTTTTAAACTCTGTCTAATTGAACATTGAAATTTTACTACGGTCCGTTTCACTTTTTACTTTGAAGAACGTAGTATCAATTTTAATATTGAGATAATTTTAATACTACAGTAAATATTTTATTTGGTATTAAATAATGATTGTACACGTTTAATAAAAACCTTAAACAATTGAATATTTAAAAAAAAAAGTAAATATTTCTCTACTATTAAATGCATTCTAAAACCAGTAGAATAAGTTTAAATATTTGAAATGAATGAATAACAAATACAAAAATCAAATAATTATCCAATTAAAAATTAATTTATTAAATTATTTATGCTACAAACAAATCTTTGTTTTTGTAGAATTTTACTAATTTATTTTGATTTTAAAGCATATTTTATCACGAAAAATAAATGGTATTTTCGTAATAAATTTTATAACTTTTGTTTATATAAGAATCTATTAGTGTAGGAATTTTCCATTTCAAGATTATCTTTTGAATAACAATAATTTTTCAAGAGAATATTCGATCCATCATATTTATTATTAATGATCTTAAGAAATCCTTAGAAATGTTAACACTGAAATCAGAGACAAATTATTTCATCGACAGATAATATTTTTTTTATCGTTGAAATAAATTCATTCGTTATTTTTGCTTCGTAATTAATAGTTAACAACGTATAGGAATATTACACATAATTAAATGCGTCAATTTACAAATATATTTTCTTTTTAATATAAAATAATTTACGTAAATGTATTTAACAATTGGGTTATTATTTACATATAAATGTAAAAAATAATTCAAGCATTGTTACCTAAAGATGAGACTATAAATTTTGAAATATAAAATGTTTAATTGAATTGGATAAAATATTATATGAATGAAAATTTTTTGTATATATCGTACCTTTAATTAAATAATTTAATTATTATTTTTAATTCAATACCTATAAAATATTAATATTTTATTATGATTATTATTGATATTTTTTAAAATATAAATACATATTGGTATTTTACGTTACATTATATTTACTAAATAACAATTTTGTGTCGATGAGTTAATAAACTTTTGAATTCCAAAAGTCAATTAATAATAATAACAGCAATCAAATTAGATGAAATTAATAATAATAATAATACAATTAAAATTATTATATATTGTTTAAATGCATACCTTTTATAAAAAAAAAGAAGTTTTGAAACTTATTTATAAAAGTTTAATCGATTAGTTATAAAATACCAGTTTTAGTTTTTATTCGTCTTCAATTTTTTATATCAATAGATATAAAAGTTGAAAAAATTATATAAACTCATAATCATGAAAGTTAAGATATCGTTAAAAATGAGGCTTTTTCAATTACTCGAAAATATCCAACCTAATGCATTAAAACATGTTTCTTTATAATCACCAGTACGAAAATATATTAAATAATAAAAGTTAAAAATAAAAACAAAAATAGTAAAATAAAAAAGTATCAGAATGTTTCAGTTTTTAACAAGAGTAAAAGCGGATGAAAAACTTAATACTGTATTATTTAAAGTCTCGTTAATGTCTTAAATGAAAGGGTAATTTACTTAAAAAAAAATGAACGTATTTAATTTTATCTTAAGGAAAAATATTTATAGTTTTTTCATAGTTAAGAATACAAATTATATAAATAAATACAAAAGTTAAAGCAACTTATAATTTTAGCTCAAATGGTAAAATAATTTAACAATTTTTATCCTTAATATTTGACAAAGAAAAAAAAGTCATTTTAATTAAAAGTATTGTCACCCAAGTAAAATATTGTCATAAATTTTTAGTATATTATTATTATAATTAGCTGAATGTACTCGGAACTAGTTGCTAACGCTTTTTATTTACGAGTTTCCAGTAACATACTGCAGTAGTTGCTTGTTTTAAGTCATAACATGGAGCATGAATTTTTTGCCGTGTTTACTTTCTATAAAGTTTGAGGAAACGGTACGAACGACTCGTTTTTTTCTTATCATTTGTTTTAATATCTTTATGTTTCGAGTTTTTTTTCTATCGAATTTTTTCCCATGTTTCTCCGCGACTTTAAAACATGTCGTCGAAAATGTAGCGTTATTCAAGGCGTTCGAATAACCCAACTACTTATTACGAGCCGAGCACGTAACGTCATTAATGTAAAACTTTTTGAAAACATCTTTCATTCGTTCGCTTCGAGTCCGAAATCACATACATAACAAGTAATGGTTTCCTACCCCCAACAAAACTACCAACCTAATAGGTCCCAATGCACGTAGGGCACATAAATACTTCCCGTCCAAGAACGAGGGGTAAACTCTCGTCCGTTGGTCATCCATTACTTTCCCCGAGTAATAATCGCGTCCGTCAGCGGAAAAAAAAATACAAGGGGAAAAGACGCGTCGACATCGATCGCTCGACCCTTGGGTTCTAAAAGACCTCCCGATCAAACGACCCGCGCGATCTAACCACCCATCCATCCTTTTTCCACGCAGCCGCAGAATCAATCCGACAGTCCGTCACTGGGTCCGAGTCTTCCGGATTCCGAGCAGCGTCAACCCGAGCTCGAACTAGAACTCGAGCAACGACCGAACGTCACCGTCGAGCGACTCAGACTCCACCCGGAGCTCCAGCAATCAGGGATCTTACGAGCCGAACGTTGCCTCAGTCCAGGATTACCCTCCAGCTTCTTCATCTCGGTGTCGCTGGCCTCCCAACAACAACAACAACAACAACAACAACAACTTCAGGCTCCATCGTCCGAAATACACGAGCGCTGCTACCCCGACCTCCTGGACATCGGCCTCTCGAGTTTCGCCACCTTACCCCGGAGGAATCTGAACCGACGGGAGCTCGGATCACCCTACGACAACATGGGTCCCCGGGTTACCGCCACCGGCAGCTCCACGTTCTCGCTGGCCGAGCAGCCGGAGCCGCTTCAACCCGGCACCCTGGCGCCTCTGATACAGCCGCCCCCGGAGTTCGTCTCTCTCTGAGACCGGGGACACCTCGTCCTTATCAAATCCAGACTGTGAACCTTGGCTCGCGCTTCTCTCCCGGATCCCCTCGAACGCGAGCGGGGAAATGTACTCGCTGGAAAAATTACGGTTTTCCTTGGCACGAACTCGAATCGTACTCGGCTTTTAACCAAAATTACTGTGTACGTAGTAAACGTTACGTACGCGTGTGTCAATTTTTAGAATAACCACGAAGTTACGTGCCGAGAATACCGTGAGTTTTCTAGCTACGGAAACGCCGTATAATTTCTCTCCGTGTGGCTTTCAGTATAAAGTACATGAAACCGAAGTTTATAAAATCAACACCGATTAATTTTTCTGCCTGAATCCTATATTTTCCAATTTCAAACCCGCGCACACAATTTATACTGTTTTCTCCATTTTCCTTTTACTCCTATTTTTTCTTTTTGCTTTTTCCTCGGTGCCCTTCATACCGGAGAAAAATGGTTTGTTTACCTAAGCATGTTTGTTTCCCTTTCGCTCCAAATATTCATTTTCGTATCGCGATGTTATCGATGCAATTTTCTTATAAATTTAACTTAGAAATCGTTTGGACGAGTGTATTTAAAGTTGAAAAATTATTACCGTTTATTAAACGAATATAAATTATATTGTACGGTTGACGCGAAATTGAGTGGTTGAACATTGGACAATAGTTGTAAATTTAAATGAAAATATGCTTCGATAAGAATGTATTAAATTCATGAGTCGGTTTTCCGTTATCTAGACGTAGTAAGTAAACCTTTGGCTGCAATAAACTTCGTGGTTTCTTAATACGACTCGTCGCGATTAAGTCCTGACCCAGAATATTTTACGTACTAAAATGGAATAGTCGATCTCGAGGTTAAAAAACTGTAATTTATGTAAAAAATAATTAAATCCTAAAGAAATTACGAAAGAAAAGACACTTAAAAGATCCGTGAGCTTCATTTTCCATATAAACCGAGTCACTGGAAATATCCATAAGAACCAAAACTTTTTAAATCACCCAGAATTTTCGTTCGACGAAAGGATAAGGCTTTACTCGACAGGTTCGGAAACATTCCTCACCTTATGACTTTCGTATCGATCGTCGATGATCCATTACAATTAGTACCCGTGTCCAATAGTCGCTTATAAATACCATTACGACCAGCGAACCATCGAGTGCCAAGCCATTTGTAAATAGTTCATTAACTTATTTATTCAAATCTCTTTCTAACAAAAAATTATATACAAATAATTAAGACTTAAGAAAGAAATGATTAGAATCAAATAAATACAAATTATATCTTTCACAAAACCTGAACTCGTTACCTTTTTCCTAAATTTCCTATTCCCAAATGAAATGTTATAGAATTGCCAATGAACGAACAAAAAATATAAAGCATTCTTGTCAATTGAATTTGTTAGAGTATTTCTATAAAAGAAAAAATAGTTTAAAAAAAATTTATTTTTAACGCAAACGAATTCTATTCATTTCGTTGGAAAGTATTTATATCGTATCATAAATCAGTAAAGCAATCAAAAGAATTTAGAAAATCCATATTAATAAGTCGCAATTTTATCGATAAGTAAATAATTCGAATAGAAATTTCTCTTTTATTTATTTTTCATTCGTAATTCTTTGATATAATAAACAATCCGTTCCAATGTTCGATCGAATTATTTTTAATATTTAATCAGTGAAAATTGTATTAAAGTTATTATAAGAATTTATTTCTTATCTTTTCAAGATATTTTTCGAACTTCGACCATTGAATACTGAAAAGGTTTTACATAATTTTAAATATAATATGTATTTAAAATAAAATATATATTTAAAATATACGGGCTTAAAATTAATTAGGTCATGAAATGTCTAGAGATTTATTATTCTGGAATAATTGAAAAAATGAAATCGATAAGAATTTAATTTTTTTCGTTTCGTTGGTGAATCTACTTCCATTTCCTTTCCCCGTATTATAATATATAGATTTGTTGAATCTACCAGTGTAAATATTTGTTACATTGTATACATACACACAAACGCGTACAAATATATACATACATATATATATATAAGCAAATGTGCAATATGTACGCGTATGCGTGTAAGTCTTTTCAAAGGCATTTACGCATATAAAGACACAAACTTACATAAGCATATAAATATAAACACGTAAATAGACGAAAATCACATTATACCTTTACAACACGTGTAAGTCAGTATTTATTATAAACGCTTTGTCAATTAATACAAAAAAAAGATTGAAATTTTATGCTGTCGTGTTGTAATTTTCTTTCCAGATCAATGTGTACATGCATTTGAATTTTTCTAATGTTTAGAGGCCGCTTTCAACGATTTTAATAAAATTATAAAGAAGCGAAAAAGATATTGAAACGATTCACTGAAAAGAATAAACGTAATTGTTTTGCCAAGACTTTGCGATAAAAGCCCCGACACGAATCAATTTCGAGGTGTCGTGGCGTACTTCATTTTAATCAAAGAACAAGATAAAAAATTTACTTCCATTTATGAAATCAAAAGACCTTCTTTTTTGATAAAATTTCATTTAAAGATGTAATTTTATAAGAAAACTTTTCATTCTGTTCATAGAACACGTGACTGTATGTATAATGCAGTTCGTAATAAAAAATGTTATAACATTACAACTCTTGCTTTTTATTGTAACCACCCTTAATTAAAAGTACAAATACAATTCTTGCGAAGCAATTGGATGAAATAAAAAGTTTATACTGGGCGATCGCTTGTACTTAAATATTATCTTCGATCTTGTCATTCTTCGTTGGCGTCGTCCATTTCGCGTCCAACTTGGGGAAATAAATTATCCATCGCTTGCAATTGGTCCATATTTTGAAAGCCTTTTAAATTCAAATGTTTTAGTTTTATCGTGCAATATAATAATGTCCAACTTGTAATACGTTAAAGGCTCAACTTACTCGGCGTGATAAGGAAAAAAGCCCAAGGTGAACTGGAATCTCTTCTTTGAGTCGGTGTATAATATTTATAATTTTTTAAATTTTCCTCTATTTCTTCGGAAACTGAAACAATATTTTATATTTCGTCGTGCACAAAGAACTAAAATAAAAGCATCTCGGACACGCTTTACCCGATAGCTGATATTTGATAAACGTATTTATAGTTTATATTTCAAAGTTACAGAAAGTATTTCGTATAATTTTAGAGCAGAGAAATATTGAATATTTGATCCGATAAAATATTCTAGATTTATCTTAAAAGCGTGTCTTTTGCATATTTTACAAAAGTGTAAGTTCCGATAAAATTTGCCCAACTACAAAGTTTCGGATCTTTGAAGCTAACAGGTGAAAAGTAATTCGAACACCGTATCGATTATTTCTAAAATTATTTTAAACCTTCTTCGTGGAAAATAATATTCGAAATATATTTAAACTCTATCCAAATAGAGTTACGTACGACAACAAGTAGACGAAATTAAAATATTTTTGCATATTTTCTATACCGCTACTATTGTACGCTCTCAAAACTTTACAAAAATCAATAATCTATTGTTCTTAAATGCATTGTTTGAAAAACACCGACTCGTAAAATTAGACTTTATTTGGAATACGAATTAGACGTGGAAATTTATTTAAATCATTATTACCGCAACGATTTCATTTATAATCTTGTCGTTTACATAAATTACAAGACTACAGTCGTGTATTAACATCGCGAAAGAATTTTCCAACGATTAAAACAAATCGAAGTAAAATAGAGATTTAAAGCCGACCGTTTTAAAGGCGGCATTAGCAATGTATCAAATAACACACGGTAATTGAAAATTTAATATTTAATTCGTCGACGTTTGACGAATACATTTTAACTATTAAGAGAGTTAAAAATAGTTTATCGCGCGCAAGAAAGAGCCATTATTTACATAATGTAATATTTAAAATGTTCGCAATTTGTAAACTTAGCTACGCTTTTAAAAAAGACAAAGAACGTTCAGGAAAACCCTCTTTAACTTTAAACTCGAATATAAAAAACGCCTAGTGCTTTCCACCGGACAATTAATTGCAGTTTCTTCCGACTACAAGAAGGAATCTGAAATTCACGAGCTAAAAATAAGCTCGCACAGAGACCGAGCGTGAAACTAACAGCGCAATATAACCCCGCCGATGATTAAAAGAGCGCGCGTACGAAGGTCTGTCCATACACGTGCACACTCGCACACTCACACACGTACCAGGACGGCGATAAGCGGGAATCCCAGAGGAGCGTTCGTCGGTCCAGGTGTCCTCGTCGACGTCGCGGGTCCACCTGTTACCGGGATCGGAGCGTCCGACCCGGGGTATCTTCACCAGTCCAAAGCCCCTCCGTGACCTCGGGAAGGTCGTCGAGTCTAGTCCGCGGCCCACCCGTGGAAAGGGGAAAAAGAGAAGCCTTTTGTTGCAGGCTGTCGATCGAATTACGAGTTAATTACCAGGGAAAAGGGGTCCAAAGAGTCGCGTGACTCTCCGCTGCTTATAACGAACGAGCTAAAATAAAGACGCGACTGCCGAACGATATTGTAAGATCTCCGAAGGTACAAGGGAACATCAACGAAACGCATCATCGACGATTATCATCACCGCGGCAACGAGGAAGAAAGATCCAGGTAAGGTGACTCGAATCGCACGAACGAATAATTTAATAACGATAATTAGCCGTTTCGAGCTTTTTTTCGAGCTTTTTTCCGAGCTCGAGGTTTTGAATCGCGTTGGCGTCGGTCGCCTCCTCCTCTTTCATCCATCAACCCCGGCTTTGCTGAACAATGCTTCATTTTAGGTGCGCTCGCGGCGTCACTAAGCGACGTGCTCAGAGCGATGTGCTGCGTCAGGCATAATCGAGCGATTAAAGCTCACCGCCGGCAAATAAAGTGCAAACATCGACTGCTTGCCAAATTCGTTAGTCCCCGCTGATTTGGAATCTGCGGCGGAGGGGGAAAACTTCTTTACGCTTTTAAATATTAATGCATCGCGAGGATTCGATCGGTTATCCCGAGGACCGGAAGCGCTACTTGGCTGTTTGAAGTGGCGCATGCGTTGACGGGGGGAGGAAAGGGAGGAAAAAGAAGGAGTACTTCACCTGAAGGTGAAATTCCACTGAGACACTCTTGCGCATCTTGAGCGTAGTTTTTCGAGGCTTTAGCCGATGTACCTGCAACAATGTATCCTATAATCCTGTTGCCTCGTTTTTCAAAGTCTCGCTGGATGATTTTTGTATTTTGTAACGTTTCTTTCCCAACAGCGTCTTATCGAGATACTTTCGAGTTTTCTCGTTGATTACGTACACATAATATACGATGTTTTGTACTTGCGGTTAGAAGCGACTTTTACCTCGATATAAATTGAAAGGAAAACGTTGATTACCTCGAGGAATTGGTTTTAAAACAATCGCCGTTTCTTTCCTCGTTAATGGAAATTTTAAATATCGATATTATTAACGTATTAAACGAAACAAAAATTTATAATTCTGACACTCAATTTTTCGATTTTAATTTAAAATTTTAATTTTTTGATATCGTGATTTAAAGCCGCTTCTTATTAACTTTGAAATTTATGTTTAAAGTGTGATATTACGAAGCGGTGACAACTTAAATACGCGTATATTTCATCGAAATAAAATATAACGCGACGATACTTTTGATTATTTTCATCGGTATTACGATATTATCAATCTTTTGATCTCTCGTAAAAGATTTGGCGATATTAACCTCCGCTGTGTAATAATCTTAATAAAAAAAAAGAGATTTAGCGAATCCTGTGATATAAAGTTGAATCGAAATAATCCTTTATGAACATATTTAAAGATTCGTAAATTAGGCGTAAAATGGTAATACTAATAACTCCGTTATCGGTATATAAAATTACGATTCAATTTATTATTTCCTTGAATATATATTGTACTTGAAACGATAAGTAATTGAAAACGTGCGACAAAGTAAATAATTAACAAAGACTAATTGATCTTTACAGTCCACTAATGATATTTACAGTTTCAAATAATTGTAAACTATTTTAATTTGAACAATATGGAATTATTGTTTGAATATAGTTTCAGAATTTACAATGTTGCAACTAAGGCCTTTTCAAAACTCGTAATAAACTATACGTACGTACGTTTGTAGCAAAACAATTATACCGAGACCAAATTTACTCGTTAAGCTTACGATACTACTATAAACTAAATTTAGTTGATAGATAAGTTAGTTTTGAATAAAATATAAAAATATAAGTGTAAAAGAAAGGGATGATATTTCTATGAATTTTTTTCTATGTTTATTTTTTTTCGGAGCTCTTTCAAATGTTTAACAAACTATCTCCGATAGCACATTTTATCTTTAAAAACTGTGTAGAAAATACTTGTATTCAAGTTTTTGATTAAAAAGTATTTAACAAATATCGCAAAAATGTTGGAACAAAAGGCCAAATAAAGAAAACTCTTTGAATTTATTTTTACCATTGTACCGTTTTGGTAATATTTAAAATACTTTAACGCGGAAGAAGGATACATTGAAATTTGGTGATAATAAAAAAGAAATTTAATTTATTATTTATACAACGTCCTTTGTCGGAAAATTAATATTTAATACAGCTTAAAACATGACCGGAATAATTATCGAATATTTAAACATTTTATACACCAATGATTCGACCATTCATCATAATTTAGATAATGATGTTAGTAACTGGGTAGAAAGTGTTTATTAAACGAAACAAGTGTCAGATGAGAATAACTTTAAATAAACTTTCTATAATTTATCCAAAGCAAAAGATGCAATTAATCAAAAGTTTTCAATTTGAAAAAGAAGAATTCTTTCCAAATTTAAATTTTAAAATTATGCAATTCACAATGCCACGTTGAATATTCTACTTCAGGTAAGTGAGAATAAAAACTTTTCTAATATTACGCTACAAATTACTCCTTCCCCTTCACCACCCAAACAACTTTTTAAGTTCTAATTAACATAAAAATTTGACGAATTTTCACGAAATTCTACTAAAATATCACCAAAACAGTATAATATTTATATTCAAAATAACAATGCACGACCAATTTCGAACCTCGGTGTACCATTATCTTAAAGTTTTTAATTTATATAGCTTCGAAAAAATATTCGTATCTGTGATCGATTGCACGGGGAAATTCAGAATTTTTATACCATTATATACGATAACTTTGAATTCCCTAAATTCAGACCGCAATAAATTCCAAGACTTTCAAAACGAAATTTCAAATACATTGCGACAATAACGATAGGTAAAATATACGATTCCGCGATAATGTACAACTTGCCGTCTAAATGGACGTAGAAAAATACGAGCAAAAGACAAAAACTCGGGAACTTCTTCATCGTTATTCGCGCACTGCCAAAACACTGGAATACTGCAAGTGATTGTGCCATTGATTTCCACCGGTGGATTTTATATACTCCGGCATCAATGTCTTCGATACCCCCGAGGGTGCGACTTGATTGTTATCTCGTTGCCCCCCGCCTCGAAACCGGCTATTCCAAAGTATGATAATTACGGCTATGCACTATTTATACAATACGATCGGGATTCTTTTTTAGAAAACTCTTCGTATCGTTATAAGGTAATTTTAAATTTTCGATCTTTCATAAATCAGTCGTTATTAAACAGAGTCGTTTTCTCTTTAATTTATATTCGAACTAAAACCTCTGCTCTTCCGAATCTTTAACTGTATATCTTTGCGAAACATATTTTTAACGGTATATTCTTTTATTTGTTTATCGTGTTTTAAAATAGTAGCGTAACGTAGACTATGTATTTTACGATAACGCTTTTTTAGAATTCATCTTTACGTCTATGGGTTTTGATATAGTTTTTTAAAAGCTCGTGATATTTTTAAAACATTTTCTAATAAATATAATAAAATAAAATTAGTCTGCAAAAAATAGGTGCGTTAAAATTCACGATTAGAAACTTTTTATTTTTAATTAAACTTGAGCGATCGTTTAATTTTGAAAATGACTTTATTTTATTTTTTTATAAATCATTTTATACCAGACGTTAAACTTTAATAACTTACCGACAGTCCTAAAATTTGAAAATCAATAAAACACACGTACATCAAAATTTGAAATTAATGTCATATGTGTACACCGATTCAATATAAGAGCAAACATCGATTATTTTAGTTGATTTCATTGCCATTCATAAAATAACCGTTAAAATGATCTACTGGTTTATTTCACTGGAGTCATATCCAAGCGCATAAATAACGATTGTATTAAAAATACTCTTTTTCTACTTTGCATACAAACGCTTTCTTCCTTTATAGGAAATTACTAACCCTGCTGCTATTTCATTTGCATGACACTATAGGACGTACAAACCATTCATTTAAAATAGAGAGAAAGCAACGCCTTTCATTCATTCAACGTCTAATCAACTTTTATACGACTTTATACGAAATTTAGGGAAAAAACAAATACTTGTCGCATAAAAATTCCTTTATTTTTTAAAATAACAAACGATTTAATTCATCCGAATTAATCGTTTGTTTCGTGATTTTATTAACAATAATTTTATTATTTATTTATTATTTTATTAATAATTGTATTAATAAATTTTATTTACATTCAAATGTACATAAAAAAAAGTATACGTATGCAGCTTTTTTTATAACTTTATTGTTATCCGGTATCGCAATCCATATCACTTTCAAGAATATTTTTTACACTGTATCGATATAAATCTGCGTTCACCTTCTTTAGCATTTCAATTTCTCTAAGAGCTTCTTTGAGTTTAGTTTCGGAATCGTTTGAATTTTCCGTGCTTGACACATTTTCACTTTTTCTTTTCGAATCAAAATTTAATAACCATGAATCGTACTCTTGCCTACAAACTTCCAGTAAAACATTTTTACTCGCCGTAGTGGAAACTTTTTGTAAGGATCGAACTTGTAAACTTGGTTTAAAGTTATTCGCTGTAAAATTATCGTACGCCGTGGCAAAGAACGCTGAAACGATCGGTGCTTTGTGTTTAAGAGTAAGAATTATCTGACAGCTTGAAATATCCCATAAGTAAACCATTCCATCCGCGGAACCTGTGAGTAAGCTTGAGCAGTCCACGGATACCGCTAATGTGGTAATACTACTTTCGTGCCCTTTATACACGACGATTTTATTTTCATCTTCGGAAGAAATATGATGCTCTATTCCTCTCGGAGGTTCGCGTAAATTACATTTCATTACTATTCCGGTGGAAGAACCAACGAAAAGATTATTTTCCATGATATCCATACAAACTGTTGACAGGGGAACGTTGAAAAACAATGTCAAAAGCAATACACCTGCGTAGACGTCGTATATTCTTGCGGATCTATCTAGCGAAACTGAACATAATCTACCGAAACCTCCAACCTGTCCAAAATAAAGATCTTTCACGGGTAACGAATGGTGACAAAAAGAACTTAGAGGTTTTGCTACCTTTTCGTTCGCAATTTGACTCAACGACCATGTAAAAATTAAACCATCTTCCGCACCGCTCGCCAAACAAGATCCATCCTTGTTGAATATCAAACAACTTATGATCTGATAATGCCTCGCGAAGGAATTGATTAAACGACCGTTGCAAGATTGCCAGATATAAATATGTTCGCTTATAGCTGCGGCTATGTACGACCCGTTAGGTGAACAGGCTAAAGCTGTAACTCTACCCGGTGTAATAAGTCTTGGATACTGAATCGGCGTTTGACTATTCAGAGGCCACAAATGCAACATTGGTTTAGCGGCGTTCGAAGCGATTAAATAAGAATCACCCAATAACTGTAACGAGTGGTGTCCTAGAGCACCCGCTTGTTTATAAGTAGTGAGAAGAGATCCTGTACGAGGATCCCATGTTGCAGCACTCCAATTTTCGCCGGAACTATCGCAAGTAACGATAACTTCGTGGGGGCATCTCATTTTTAAAAAAATTTCTATCTACCTAAAAAATATTATACGTTACTCATTGCTTTATTAACGAAAGAAACGTAAACATCCTGTATCCTTAAAAATACCTGTTTGTCGATGAAATTAAGACCATGCGTTTTTTCAAACCATAACCTAACCAATAATAACTAAGATTTTCAAAGAAAAATGCGTTAATTTATATACAGTTGATGGAAAATAATATAATTAAACGAATTTATTCAGTATATTTTATCTTACGAGTAAACGTCTAATGCGGATTAAATTTGAATTTGTAGCGTCTCTTTCATAGTATAACGTAACCTCATGCATTTACTCTTAAAAATATTACACATTCGCTCTCACATACACATACGCACGGCTACCATAAATACGTGTACGCATCAGTTACAGTCCACTGCAATTAGTATAGAAGCTTCCAGTTGGAATCATGAAGGCTAAGGCAGAAGTATGTAATATTTTATGCATTTTATATATTAATATGTAGTAAAAATATATAATTATTGCTTTGTTTGATAATTGGATTGCCAATAATTATGTATTTTTATTTTATATGCGAAATATCGTATGTGCATAGCGTTATGTTAATAGTTATATATTTTGTTTATAAATCGATAATAATTATAAGAGCTAAAATATTTAAAGTTTATTATATATTGGATTGTCTTGTAAAAAAAATAACATTGATAATTTTAATTATAAACACGATGCAAACAGTGAAATTTTTTTACTTACTTTTCTTTCGCGAAATTTGATAAAAAAAGATGTCAACTTTAATAGACGCATCAAAATTTAATTTTAATGGCTGATATCGTATTTATAACAAATCATAATGCTTCGCGTGCATAATTATATAGAAATTGAAACTTTCTTGGTAATCACTGTGACTCCATTTTTAAATTTTTTATACAAAAACTATTCAAACTCATTTTATACTTAATATTGATAAATTTTTAACGAGCACTTAAGAATAAAGGCTTTAAATTAAAAATCAATGCTTAATATATTCGACTGCGTTAGAGCACCTTTCAAACATATTTATTTCTTATACAAATTGAAGTTTATATTCTTATAATTAAGTATTAAATATTAATTCATTCTTTAAAAAAAAAAGTTTTATAATAAAAGATAGAAAACTAAAATCTAACAAAGGCTAATATATTAAAAAAGCTTGGTTTAAAAATAAAATTTTTTACAAGTTACATGAAATTGTGCGTGTAGATAAGATTTTTTTATGTTTAAATAGTTAAAAGAATATGAGGTCATTGGCCATAAATTACCAACTGCCAAAGAAAAGTCTACTCCTCTTTATAAAATGAGAATTTTTGCTCCTGATCCAATCGTTGCCAAATCAAGATTTTGGTACTTTTTACGCCAACTCAAGAAGTTTAAGAAATCTACCGGTGAAATTGTTTCTCTAAAGCAGGTATTGTAAAATTAATTATAGTTTCTGATGTGTTATTACGATTAATTACACTATTTCGATTAATTTTCACAGATACAAGAAAGAACACCGACAAAAATTAAAAATTTTGGCATTTGGCTAAGGTACGACTCTCGATCGGGAACCCATAATATGTACCGCGAATACAGAGATTTATCTGTAAGCGGTGCGGTTACCCAATGTTACAGAGACATGGGAGCCAGACATCGAGCGAGAGCACATTCTATACAAATCATTAAAGTAGAAATTGTTAAGGCTGCTAACTGTCGCAGACCTCAAGTAAAACAATTTCATGATTCAAAAATTCGTTTCCCATTGCCAAAACGAATTCAGCGCTATAATCAAATGCCATTATTCAGTGTACGTAAACCAAGAACGTATTTCCTTTAAATTTATACATTAGATTTAAGATCTTATACTGTATTCCATAAAAACAACAAATAAAAAATTCAACTGATTGTGATAATTTCACTTTATATATTTATTTATGAACAATAAAAATAGTCTTTCAGTAGTAAAACAATCGCTTTCATTCATTGATAACATGAAATTAAATGTATACAATTGACTTGTAATTTAAATTTTACAATACTTATTTTCTGGGTAGTTGTGTGTGTATGTGTGAATGCCTGCGCAGGCATTCGTCTGTGTGGGTTTTGCGCGTGCGTGTGTTTACAAAAAGACAAAAAGGATGTTTTATAATTAAATAATACTGGTAATTATAAATAATGAAAATTTTTCATTTCGTATTTTGTTGCTAAAATTATACCGAATTATCTCGAATAAAAACTAACCCAAATTTGCATTTTTAACTATCCATTTTTATAGTTTAATACAAAGTATTAATTACTAAACTGTATATTTTACTTAAAAACCAAATAACGTAAATATATACTTAAAAACTTACAAATATAAATAAATTGAATATAGATCTAAAAAGAGTTGGTAAATTTGACTATTTGTATACCATTTAAAATTTTGAACTTTTTCGTAAGTTTACATTAATTATTTCATTTTTATTACTCTTGAATATATTTACATTATATGAACTGAGAATGAATTATATTTTATTGCACTCGAAAAAGTAGTAAAATTCAATCGTGTTTAACTATAAATTTCAGTGTATTTAAATTTAATGATGTATTTCATTCTTTACAATATTATTTTTATATCACTCAAAGCTTATCGAAATAATGAAATATTCAAAAATTTATACAACAGGAGGTTTTGCTTCTAATGCATCAATAAATATAAATATTTCGAAAACATTCATATATCAATATCGGTTACAATGGTTCTGCTCAAAAATATTAAATTAAGAAAATAAAAAGATAAAAAGAATAAATTGCATGAAAATTAAAATTTGAATAATAAATAAAAACTTATTAGCTTCCAAATATTTATGATAGGTTTTATTAAAAAATTAAAAAGTACTTTGACGCTCTAATTTATTTTTTCTTATCATAAAAGAAAATATGAAATTATCGATCTAATGAATAATGAATTAATTGTTTAGAAAATAATATTCAAAAGTTGAGTAACAAATGTATATAAAACATTAAGCATATTAATAAATGTGTGCAACAAAATAACTCTTTGAGTGATTACGCATTCATTTCCCAAGGGTAAAATAAAATTTTTTTTTAGTATTTTCTATATTAAAATACATATAACAGAAATAATATTTCCAAATTAATTAACGAATAATAACGTAATTTATAAAATTACGTGTAATTTTTATGAGAAATAATAGTCGTATTAAATAAATAATATTAAAGAAATAGAGAACATAAAATTACTTTAACGCATAACAGGAATTTTTGTATGTTCGTGATTTTTAATACTAAAACTTTACCAGCTAATGTTAGACAAGGAAAGTTAGATAATAAATGCCACGAAAATAATAAGAGCAAAAAACATCAAACATAAAATTAGTACAATTTCTCTCAATTTGCTAATAATATTTTCGAGTTAAAAAAATATTTTTTTTTAATTCATTATTTACAGTATATTTTAATAGTGTTTATTATTAAACTTACGAAACTAGAATATACTGTATTTCTATTAAGAAAATAATTTGCTATACCTAATAATTAATCGTTAGTTAAAACTTGTAGACGAAAGGTTATAATATATTATATTGAAGAAAGTTGGGTTTTCCATAAAGTAACAAATTCATGTCAATTGAACCGTATGTCTTAGACATGTGTATTCTAATTTAAAAGGCAATTTTTCACAGTTTATATGAAACGAGATGACTTTCTGCGCTTGTTCGAGGTGAACTTCAGAATGATTAATAGGGATTAATATAGCTTACAGGTATAATTACGTATTTTTAAATGTGATTTAATTTTTTATTAATGAATAAATTGAAATAAAATGTTGACAATTTATTTTTTAATTAAAATTGAAATTATAAAAAAATTTTGAAGAAAAAAAGTTTGATTGATAAATAATACATTTTTTGTATCGTACAGTTTTCATGCCATCGTTTATTACGAAAATATTAGCTGTATGCTTTTGATACATTACATATCCTTTATGTACACAGTATACGTACGATACCCGATTATAAAACATTAAATTAGGAAAAAATGTCTTTTTTTAATAAAAAATACAATGTCATTGGCAAAGCCAATGCATATTTTAAATTTCACTTTGAAAAATATTGTTAAATTGTATTAAAATTTGCATGATCTAATTTTTATAAATAAAATGTTCGTTATAAACTTGGAATATGTGAAAACATTTTAAAGCTTTTAATTATATCGTATAATCTTTCGTATACCGATAATTGACCGTTGATACTTAAAATACTTAAAAAGTCTGCATATGACTCGGTGATTACGAGCTTGATTTACGGTTCAGCTTCCGATAAATATTCCCCATCGTATATTTCTCGCTTTAAATTCAACTGATCGATTCTCTTAACGCGTCAATTGTAAGCTTTGTTAACTCACACGGACTATGTAAGTAATCAAAGATCGGACTAGAAGTGAATATAGTCCGTTTGTTATCTATAATTTAAACACAATTTCTAGGCAAAATGCGGATGATACGGTTCGTTAAGTTACACACTTTGCCGGACTTTGCTCGGTCGAAAGATGATGTTCTCAAACATAATCCAATCAACCCACACGATCGGAACCACTATGAAGATATTTATAACTTTGTTCGACCTCTAGTTGCTTCTATTGATAAGCTCCGTACCCAATTGTAAGCTTTCCAACGGAACGTCAATGAAGCATAAAAGTTACTCCTTCGTTCGCTTTTTAGAAACGAGCTCGTACATTAAGTACTTGTAGGCGTTACAATATATACGTCTATCGTTTTTAAGAGAACTTCTATCTTTTATCGTAAACGTATCATTGACTTGGAGATGTTAACAAATGTCCATACAACGTAATATTAAACCACCTATAGAAACTTTGCACCGCTGTATTTCATTTTACCTGTACACAAGAATAACAGCATACGACCACAAATAAATTAGAAGTATTAATACGTTTACAACGTTTAAACAGATCTAAATTATAACTTTCATAAAATAATATTTACTTCGCATACAGAGAATTCTTTTATAACTTTCTATACAAACTTATTTGAACTTTTTTATTTCAATTAAGAGATTTTTAAACTCGTGATATATTTAATACGTTGAAACGATGTTTACTCGATTTCTCTTAAATAATAATCGTGTTTATCGACCTTCGCAACTCAACTGCAACATATTTTTGGCTTCAATTTACTTTATAATATGTACAAGTGATAAATACAGACAATCGTGTTTCTACTAACGTATTATTATCACACATTCGTAATATAAACTATGAATTATTAATTAAAATTCTTTTATTAAAACTCGTAGATTTTATTGATGATAAATGAAAATTTTTTCCCTCCAAAAAACGTAATAAATAGCTTACGAAAATTCATATTTTCGCGTTTTCTTCGTTTTTATTAATTTTGTCGACTATAAAATCTATTTTTTCAACCAAATGTTTCACGACTAATAAAAAAGTTTGTCAGAAGAAATTATAGCGAGGCCTCTATTATTTAACAGTTCAATCTTTAAAAGGTGTAAAAAAAATCTAAATATTATCCAGAAAAATAAAAAACAAAATAAAATTAAATAAGTTAAACTTGAAAGACACTTTTATTACTTTTTGCATTTAATAAAATCAAATTATTTTAGTTTGTATTAACTTTGGTAGATTTTTCATTTATGTATTATTTTGTAATAAATATTTTGAAAAAATATAATTAAAAAAATTCTTGACCTGGAACAAAATTCGCTTTTTAAAATTTTTATACATCTACCTTTTTGTTGAAAAATTTGATTAACTCACTGAAATTTAAAACAAAAAAAAATGTTAAATGTATTAAGATTACCTTTGGAAAACTTGTACGTCTCCATTGTGCTATTAAATGTAGTTTGTAATATTCCATTGGCTTGTTCTTTTCCACGGAAGAAGAAAAATTTTCCATATTGTATTCTGATGATATTTCCTAGAAATAGAATTATATAAAAAACGGAACTAAATACATAATTTTAATTTTCTTGTTCTATTATTATAAAAATGATAAAATTATTATATTTTGAAAAATTAAAAAATTATTTAAATATGTAATTACTTACGTAGCTGTGCAATTTATTACAAACTGATAAAAATATTTTATTTTAAATATATAAGTTTTTTTATTAAATGAATCTATATTTTTACGCATATGAACCCCAGACACTTTTATACCTAGCTATTAAATTTCATTTAATGTTATACTTTAAACTTTAATGAGGCAATCTTAAAACTATTTTGTAGGACATAATTTGTGATTTTTTTATCCATAATAATTCTTATACATATAATTTTAATAAATAATAATAAAACATGGTAATTTTTCACACATGGATAAGTAATTAATACAATATTAACGAAAAGTTCTATTAATTATATTGAAAATCATTTTTAAAATTGTATTCAACAAATTTTATATATCATTTTATACAAACTATAATTTTAAACCAAACATAAAATTACGTGTCATTTAAAATTTTAAAAATTACTTGTAAAAGTTTCGTAAACTCTCTTTTATTCGATTTTATTTAAAATGTTTTTTATTTATTTTCTTCGTCGTTAAATAAATGTCAAATAATTATATATTTTGTAACTATTTTGCAAGTTTATAATTATCAATTATTAATGAATCTACACTAATGGATCTAATAATAATGTATATAAATTCTAAAAACTTAAAATGAATTTGCATTTTACAAAAAAAATGAATACTTTCATATAATTTATTAATCGAATTTACACTATATCAATTCTAATTTTCATTAAACATAAAAATACTTATTAGTAAATGTAAAAAATTCCGATACATTATAATTAAACTAGAGTATATTTTCAAATTTTTTAAAAAATAAAATAAAATGTATCGTAAGCGAATAACTTTATTTTTTAAATCCGGATAACAAAACTTTGTTTTAAAAATTTAGCTTCATTATTATAATTTAACAAATAATATTTAATGCATTATTAAATTATCCCTAAATTTATTAATGCATAAGCTTAAATTGAATATTTTATGCAGACAGACATTAATATATATCAATTTAACGTGTTTATTTGTATTTAATTTACCTTTTCAACTTATAAGCCCAACGCATCATCTGAATCTAGTTGCTTTTAAATAAATAGTTAGCTTATAAATTAATTTAGCTTGGTTGAATGACTAAGTAATTATGTTCAAAATAGATTTCGAATGAATAGACGTTGAGTTCGAAAGTTCAAAGTTTACTCGACTATCAGTATTACCAACTATAGAACGTTAAACGATATTAGTCAGTATTCAAGTAGAACTTTAGAAGTGAAGTATCCTTATGTATAAATAAATAACTGTCGAATACGAATAGATAAATACACACATTCATTAATTACTAAATCGATCATAAAATTAAATTCAATCCTTTTGAAGGTCAAATAAATCAAAGTTATAATTAAAGCAATGGCTGTAACGGTTAGATCGACAACGCAAACAAATCGACATTATATAATTAATACGTACCCGCGCGAATCTTTAATAATCAAACAAATTAAAAATCATTTAAACTTAATCGCCAGAGCTGAGCTTTGTATAATCGAAAATCCGCCCGAATTTCGAGTTTCGAGCGGACGACAACGATATTCGATTTTCGAGATGTACAGTGGTTCGCGGTTTAACCGAGAATCGCGAACAGCGGTTCTAAGATAATTTCATTATGTCTCGTGTAGTCATATTTCTCGTATCCTGCTGCCAACAAAGTGCCAAAGCCGCTTCGGGAGTGAGATGCAGATATGAGAAGGTTTTCGAGGGATCTTCCCTTGAAAATTCGTGTCGCTCTGGTCGATAACTGAAAGAAAAACACGAAGGTAGGAAATATTTCGCGGGATTATCGCTCGGTCGTCGAGTAATAATTTCCGGAGTAGAATCGCATTCGTATTGATGACACAACACACGAGTCGAGCGTAGCGTCCCTTCAACCTTATCGTGTGTGAGAATTGTAGCCGGTAGAAGACTAAGAAACTACATGCGAAAGACCGAATTGATGAAAGAAACGATCGAGCTAAGGATAATTAATATATAACTGGTTCGCCAATATTCGGTACTCGAAATGGCGTTACCAGCTAATTATAAACAAGTGGCAATTAGCACTTCAAACATCGTTACACCGACTAATCGTAAGTTTTTCTTATTATTTTCCTACAAGTGTTGAATTTTCTATAAAGTATTTTTTGCGTTCTCGATATTTTATATTAACTGAAATTCATCTTCTAGAACGAATAAGAGCTTCTGGAGGTAGCGGTGGCAGTTCCGGTTCTAGCGTAAGTGTAAAATTCAAATTCAAATTCAATCTTTCGGTTCAGCTTGGATTTAATAAATTTATGCGGATAATGCAATTTTTTTTTAATAACTCGTAGAAGGACACCCAAAGCCCGTTTATACAAACCCCTCATGGACATCCTGGATTTACGCCGCAAAAAGTTGGTAAAAATGCACCGGTGAGTTAACGTCGATATCGAAGCGATCGTTTTTAAATAAATTATAAACTTATTAAATTGAACTATAATTTTTCAGGCTGATTCGCGTTTACCGAAACCACCTAAACCTCCGGAGAAACCTCTTATGCCTTATATGAGATATAGTAGGAAAGTATGGGACCAAGTAAAAGCGCAGAATCTTGAATTGAAACTTTGGGAAATTGGGAAAATTATTGGCCAGATGTGGAGAGATTTACCCGAAGAAGAAAAAACTGAATTTGTAGAAGAATACGAAGCTGAAAAGGTAATTTTTATAAATCTTTTTCGCGTGTATCCTTCGTTTCGAGTTCAAATAAGAAGGCTTAATAATACAATAAAGTAAACGCAAATTAATTAAATAATACGATTACTTTTATTTATCTAGATTGAATACGACAAGAGCTTGAAAACGTATCATAATTCTCCGGCGTATTTGGCTTATATTGCAGCCAAAAATAGAGGTAAATCTGGTATGTTAAAGCTTAAAATATTAGTACATGTTAATTATAACTTTTGTTTGCGCTGCGAATACGAGTGAAATCTATGTATATTATGTGTGCGTGCGCTATAAATTTAAATATAATTTTCTGTGAATTAATTTTGATAGCATTTGATTTATACGCATATGCATGAAATGCGTCACCTTAAAATTTTCGTTTATAAGTTGCATTTTGAGATTGGCTTTAAGTGTGACGAGACATAGAATCATAATCGATCTACAATGTCTTATATCTAATGCAGCGTTGTGTGCAGCACAACAAAATACCGATGAACGAGAAAGTCACGAACGTTCATCCGGAAGTAGTAAAAATCAAAGTGCTCAAGATCGAAGAATCGACATTTTACCAGCCGAAGACGAAGATGGTAAACAGGTTTTATCAAGGCTTTAAATACGTAACGATTTTTCTACTATAATACTATACTATCGATAATAATTATTTTCTTAGATCAAGATGATGGATATTCTGTAAAGCACGTTGCCTATTCTCGATACATACGTAACCACCGATTGATTAATGAGATTTTCAGTGACACCGTTGTTCCCGATGTACGTTCGGTAGTTACAACTCAAAGAATGCAAATATTACGAAGACAAGTACAGTCGTTGACGATGCATCAAGTAGGTTAAATTAGATTTTAACTAGATTAGGTGAATCGATGCGATTAACGTTACTATGTTTATTATCTTTATGTAGAAAAAATTGGAAGCTGAATTGCAGCAAATTGAAGAAAAATTTGAAGCAAAGAAACGTAAATTTATCGAAACGAGTGAAATATTTCAAGAAGAATTGAAAAAAGTAAGTTCGATAATCGGTAAACTTATTTCTAAAATAAAAAATTGAAAATAAATTGAAAGGTACGAATATACTTTTTCTTCTTTTCTCGTAGCATTGTAAACCAGCGGTTGACGAAGAGACTTTCAATAAAATGGTCGAAAGACAATACGAATTATTACGAAGAGATAGGCTAAAAGGATCCGAAGAAAATCGAGTGGATGGTCCACCTTCGTCGGATTCGACCCCTAATTCAACACCCACTCCTACTCCTGCACCTATGAACGAAGAAACATCTTCAGAGGTATACATTTTTATTCGCAAAGCAATTATATACGTAATTATCGCGTTAAACGTAATTTATAAATTCGTAGGCACCCGACAATGAAGTTGCGGATAAAAAGATGGAAATTGACAAACCTTGCGAAACAAAGAAAGGAACTCCTTCGCCACCTTATATCGAAGCCAAACCAGAAGCTCCGATACAGAATCATTCTAGCCCAAGCGGTAATACTCCAGGACCAAATTATCCAACGATGAATAATCAGCATCAAATGCAAGGACCTCCGCAAGGACCGCAGCAAATCCCATGTCATCAACCAATGGCGCAAGGTTACATATCTCAACAATACTCCGTTTTTTAAACTAAACATTACGAAACTGATAAACTTTTGTTTGTAGGAATTCCATCTCCGCAAGTGTCTGCGCAACAACAACAGCAGCAGCAACAACAGCAACAGCAACAGCAACAGCAGCAACAACAGCAGCAGCAAATCAGTCCTCAGCCACAACTTCCTCCTCATCAGCCACAACTGCCTCCAGGTATGCGATGAAATATTCATCGTTATTGCAATATAAAACGTAAGATGTCAGAGATCCACTGGATACAACATGAAATGGATATTAATCGTAGGTCCCATGAATCAACAACAACAGCAACAAATACCTCCACCTCAACAACATATGCCGTCACCGCAGCAACAAATATCTTCGCAGCCACCACCGATTCCAATGCAGCAGCAACAAATTCCACCTCAGCAAGCTTCCGCTCAGCAGCAAATATCTTCTCAGCCTCCACCGCCACCACCGCCTAGATCGCAACAGCAAATACCTTCCGGTAAGTCATACGTTTTAATACTTGCAACTTCACATCTTGCTTAATTTTGGACAAAATATAATATGCTTGAGTTTCTTTTGTTTATAGGTCCATCTAGTCAACAACAAGTACCCGTTCCTCAGCAAATGTCACTCGAGCAACAACAAATGCATCCTCCGCAGCAACAACAGATACAAGGTACTATCGCATTACAAAGGTGTTTGTAGTCGGTAATCTGTGATAGTATGTTACGATTTCTTTTAATGTGTTCCTCGGAATATAATTAATAATAATAAGTAATTAAGTAGAAATTTTTAAGTTACATCGTAATATCTATATTTAAACGTTACGGTGTAAGAGTAAAAATAGATATTTTTGTCGGCAATATTTTGTTACTTTAGCATCGTTGATTAATAAGTCATATTGTCAAGCATAAAGGCCTAAAAATTAAAAATAATAAAACATAATTTAGCTTCTTTTGTTTCATTGAATTTAAAATTATAATTACAATCTTTATACATTTCAGAACCACCAAGCACACAACAACCATTGCCTGCTCAGCATCAGCAAATTCCACCAACAGGTAAACGAAACAAAGTGTCCATGACAACTTTATTTAATAAAATCATTTAAGTGGTTTAAACGAACGAGTTGTTTATTCTTTTAATTTCTCTTCAGGTCCATCCAATCAACAGCAAATACCACCGCAACCACCTCAGCAAATTCCGCCTCAACAGCCTCCGATTATTCCACCTCAACAACAGCAACAGCAAATTCCACCGCAGCAGCAGCAACAGCAACAACAACAACAACAACAGCAGCCGCCGCAACAACAACAGCAACAAATCCCTCCGCAGCAACAGCAAATGCCGTCCCAGCAACAAATGCCTTCCCAACAACAGCAGATTCCTCCTCAGCAGCAGCCACAGCAACAACTGCCGCCACAACAACAGATACCACCGCCGCAGATGCCGCAACAACAACAAATGCCTCCGCAGCAACCGCAGCAACAACAAATGCCTCCGCAACAGCAACAACAACCGATGCCTCCGCAGCAGCAACAACAGATGCCTCCACAGCAGCAACAACAACAAATGCCTCCGCAGCCGCAGCAACAGATGCCACCACAGCAACAGCAACAGTTGCCTCCGCAACAGCAACAACAGCAACAACCCCAGCAACAACAAATGCCTCCGCAACAACAGCAGCAACCCCAAATGCCTCCGCAGCAACAACAACAGCAGATGCCTCCACAGCAGCAGCAGCAACAGATGCCTCCTCAACAGCAGCAACAACAACAGCCACAGCAGCAGCAACAACCGCAACAGATGCCGCAACAACAGCAGATGTCGCCTCATCAACAAGCGCAGCAGCAAATGACAGGTCGGTAGAATTATTATCGATGGGTGTCTTGTAACACACGCACACGAATTGAATGCAAAAGTCTTTACGGTTTTTATTCCTCAGGGTCTCCTTATCAGCAGCATCAACTACCCCAACATCAACCACCCCAATCTCAAATACCGCAAGGTATTGAAAAAACACTGTTAAAGTACAATCGATATTTAAATCTAATAATTCAATTGCATAAAATTGAATTGAATTAGAACGTAATGTTATTATTTGTTGTTAAAGATTTTGTTACGAATATTATAAAAGTATCGCATGTCAACGATGTTTTTCACGTTGAAAAAGCAATAACTTTCATTTTCGCTAAACGACTTGGATGTTATTTTTAGTTCCTCCTGGTCAGCAGCAACAACAAATGCCTCCGCAACAGCAACCCTTACCACCTCAACAACAGCAGCAATTATCTCAACAACAACAGCAACAACAGCAGCAGCAGCAACACGTTCAACAACAACAACAAATTTCTTCGCAACAACCGCCACAATTATCTTCGCAGCAGCAACAGCAAAATCAACCTCAGCAGCAACAAATGCCTGCGCAACCGCAGCAAGTAACACCTCAGCAACAGCAACAGCAACAGCAGCAACAACAACAGCAACAAATGCAACCTCAACAACCACAAATGCCTTCAGGTAAAAAATTTTAAAATGATCAATCGTAAAATAACTTATCGACATTGATCATCAACTTGAACTTAATTTATATTTGTACGTTATAGGACCTAATCAACAGACAATACCGCCTCAGCAAGGACAAGGTCAACAACAACAACAACAAATACCTACAGGTGCGTATACATAACTTATTGGTTTATCGTGAATACGATTATTGCAATCTTACATACTTGTTCAGGTCCTTCTAGTCAACAGCAAGCTTTACCACCGCAACAGCAACAACAGCAACAACAACCGCAGCAGCAACAGCAACAACCGCAACAACAACAACAACAACCACCACAGCCAATTCAACAACAGCAAATACCGCAGCAGCAACAAATGCCCCCGCAACAACCGCAACAAATGCCTCCGCAGCAACAGCAACAGCAACAGCAGCAACAACAACAAATGCCTCCTCAACAACAACAACAGATGCCTCCACAGCAACAACAGATGTCCGGTCAGCCTCAAATTCCTCCGGGTACCGTCAATTTTCTTTCTCCATTTCTTAATCTTCTCGCGGAATATAGTTGGAAAAGATTTTGGTTGCATCGATTTTCTATAAAATCGACGAAAATTCTTCCACGAAATAATTATGAGCCTTTTCTCTGTGCAGGTTCACCGTATCCTCAACAAGTACCACCGCATCAGCAGCCGATTCCCTCAGGTAAAGCGATACGTTAAAATCGATTGGAACGTTGGCGTTACGAGCTTAATTTAACCGAACAAAAATTTGTCCGCAGGACCTCCCCAACCGGGAAAAATGACTCAACCGCCATCGACGACGGCGGCAGCCGCCGTAGCTGCAGCCGCGGTAGCCGCTGCGAACGCCGCTGCCAACCAGATTCCTCCTCACCAGCAGCCACCCTCGGGTATGATCCCGAGCCACTCGATACCCCCGCACCAACCGCCTCAAAACCCCTCGGTTCATCCCCCGCCCGGTGCTCCACCCCCTGGGATGATACCCTCCGGGCAAAACTACCCCCAGCAGTACCAACCCCCCGGCGGACCCCAACAGCCCCAGACCGTACCTCTGGCCCCTCGGCCACCCCATCCATCCTACGGATATCCCCAACAACAGTACCACCAACCCTACGCCCAGTATTCTCATCCCTACTACCACCAGCCCTACTCGCAGTATCCTCCCCACGCGATGGCCCGTCCTCACCAACACGGCGCTCACAGTCCTCACGGTCCTCACAGTCCTCACTATCATCCTCAGAGCCCTCACGGAGACGTTGGTCCGGGCAGTAATCCTTCCATTAATTCCGGGGCTGTTTCCGGTGCCGCCGCGACCTCGGAGCAATCCGGAGGAGCTTCCTCGTATCCGCCTGCGTCTGTTCACGGTGAGAGCGAACGATCCGGTGGTCCCGAGAGTCAGGACGGACCGACCGACGGCAAGTCCGGCCCCGCCTGAACTCGAGCTCCTATTTTTTTTATCAGTTTATAAGCGGACGTTAATTAACAAGCTATCAAATACTATCCGAGTCGTCCGCTGTCAGTTTTTATTTAACTAGGTGTAATTGTAAAGTAAAGTACAGCAGGCACATGAAAAAGATAAAGATACGAATGTGGCGAATAATGATTACGGTGCAGATTGCGAGATGTATATTGCTCTAAGCAAGTAATCGATGCGTCTTCTTGCGGTGAAATATACACGTTTTCCGAGTAATTTTTTATTTCTGTGTAATTTGAATAAATTTGATATACATGAACCGTTAGAAAGATTATAGTTTTAAGTATATTTGACAGAATTGCAATTCTTTAATTTTTATTGATATATCATGTAAAATAAATACGACGCAATTTATTAATTATAGTCTCAAGGTTTCAATAAATAAACATGAAATTTTAAAAGTAAAAATTTTATTTATTTATAACTTTAATGACGTAATAATTTATTACTTTACAGCTTTCATTTGCCACAGTCCGTCGTTAAGATAATGACAATTTTCTATACCTATGCCTTTATTGACTTCGGCTCTGTAAACGAAAAGTATTTTAATCGAAAATCATGTTAAATAATTGTAACAGTTTCGCGTTTGCATCATTCAAACCTTACATTTCATCCGTTGATAAAGTTGTGATTCCAACTGCTAAGGCGTGTTGTTTACCTTCCGCCATTACAGCCTGATTTTTATTTCGTGCGGTTATTTTAAGGAAATTTAGTTAGATGTTTAGTTTTTAATTATTGAAACTAAATGTAAAATGTAGGCTAATGCGTCGAGTTTTTTAAGATACGTAATTTTTACTGGATTCTATTCGATCGATGAAAAAGTGTTTTGAATTATTATTAGATAATCGAGCTTTAATACGATACTTTTTTCGAAACGAAATATCAATTATTACTCGTTAAAAATATTTAAAAGTAACAAATATTAATATTTAAGAATTAACAAATATTGTTAACTTATCCTATCGATAAAATTTTGTAAAGGGAATCTATTAATCCAATTGTATCTTTCTGTAAAATTATCGTTAGAGTATTCGTTTGAATTTTTTGAAATAAAATTAATTTCTATTATTCGTTTTTAAATATATACCCTCTGCCTCAATTTTTACAAAAATATACCAAATTTGTTTATAATAATATTAACGTATTTATGAAATCGATAGTCTTGGTAAAAAAAAGGATACGACTACGGTTCCTTTTGCGACCTTAGTCATTTGAGCTCCTTTCGACGTTAATCCAGGACACATTATATTTGCACCGCTAAGAACAAACTTAATCGCACCTTTATCCACTTGTTGCAAAGGTAAAAAAAATGGATCTAGAAGATAAAGAACAAAAATGAAATTAATTACTTACTAAAATTTGCGAAATGTGCTAGTGACTGTCTCATACTAATTAATTAAATTAAAATAGTGTTATAAAATTTGTCGATCAACAAAATAAAACCACAATTTTTCAATAATATTCTCTACATTTGTGAAGAAGTTTCAACGTAGGCATCCACGGACTTTCTCGCTGTCGGAAAAAGAGTAAGTCTCCTGCGCTATTCACCATAATTTCGATGTGGTCGTGACTGCGTTAAAATAAAAAGAGATGAAAAGAAACGAAAGATTGAGTTAAAGGTAATAAAAAATACAAACGTATCGACGACTCACCATTTGACGAGTCTAAAAGAATCTTTTTTTGGAATAATTTGGTCGACGTATTTGTCTAAAAATGGATATAATTCTAGGAGCCTCGAACGGATTCCTTTTTGTACAGAGGATTTTAATTGTTGTATACTAGATACACTGTCCTTCTCGTCGAATCTAAAATACACGTTAAAACGTTAAAATAAACATATTTTGTTAAAAAATAACGAAAGAATCGTGCGGGTAAAAGTAACATAAATAATACGCGTAAAATTACTTTTTAAACATTTTGAAAAATACAATAAATCACTACGGTATCACGTAATTATCCCAGAATTAAAAATTCCAGATAATTTATTAAAAACGCTTTTCAACGTTTGACTAGATTAACGATAAGTTAATATAGAATCCGAACAGGTTATGTTCTGCATTTTAGTTATGGAATCAAAAAGCCCCCTACAATTCCTCAGGCTTCCGACGGTCGTAGAAGCTCTTTCGAAACTCAGAGACATCTGGTTATATATCGCGGTGATAAATATTTCAGCCAGCTTATTAAATTAAACTCTAATTGCGATGAACGTCCGGCCATAAGAATGCGATGAAATTTAAAAATTAGACGAATAGAACTCGAGGTTGCATCATAAATTTAAAGTATCGATCACCGATTGATAAAACAACGGAAACGAGTGGTAACCGTCGATAACCGTCGATAATAAATTGAGAATAGCGTTTTATCGGCTACTTCAAAATTTCAAATACGCGCTTCGTTGTTTGTCTTCCTAATAAATGTCAGCTATTCGATCGGAAAAAAAAAGAAAGTATTTAAGTAAAAATATTGATAAAATTTCCCTATCACGTTTCTCGCTCTCGATACGATTCATCGAAATCTCGGGAATCCGGAATTCCCGAAACGAGAAGATTCGGCCAACGATCGCTTTTGATTCGAATCCTCGAGAGTTCATCGAAGGCGAATCTTTGCGGCGTGTACGCAAAAAGCAAAAACGTGTAACGTATCGAAGGAATTGTGGAACTGCCTATATGCATATAAATATCTGCAGTAGGTAGAAGTTAGGTGTAGACCAATCAGAGTCTCTTACAAAAAGGCTTAGAACCGCGAGCGCGCTTAGTAGCGCGTGTGTGTGAGTTCTCGCGACGATATATGGATACGTACACGCGATACCCACACACGGGATCGCGCGCCTGCCTTTTAAAAACTTTCCCTTTTGCCAGTAGATTGCGAGCGACTCCGGTGCATTCGTGCATATACGCGTACGTATATATATATCTATATATCTATATATCTATATATCTGCGCTTCTATCCATCCATCCATCCGTGTATATATATATAAATATATATGTACATACGTGTATACGCGTGTACATGCATGTCGCGAAAATCACACATGCGCGTATGCAGAATCTCGTCGCGATACGCGTACAGAGGCGGGAGCTGTAATAAATACATTGTAAAACGCGAGCCCGTGTGCGTATAACCCTCTAAACTCGGGATAAAGGAATAAAGTTGTAGAAGGTGTCCGAAGTCGTTTTCGCGGTCGCTTGGCTTTCCACGCTGGTCCGCGTGACCATCGGAATTTTTCGTATCGCTCGTCGCCTCTGTCGCAAGATCGGTAATCATTAGTCGCGACCGTCGCGAGTCCGATTCTACTTGGATATCGAATAATCCGCTGCCCCCCGAAACTTTCCTGCGCCTCGAGCTCGTCCAAGTCTCCGAGTTCTCGAGTTTTTTTTTTGTTTAAAAACATCGTCGTCGTCGTCGACGTCGTCGCCGTCGTCGGTGTCGTCGTCGTCGTCGTCGTCGTCGTCGCCGTCGTCGTCGACGTAGTCGCCGTCCTTCCCCTACGTTGAAATAAATAAAGACGGAGCGAAAACCGAAGAGGAAGACAAAGCGGAGCAGAGGGGAGAGAGCGAGCCATTTTGTGCATTGTGAGTAAAGCAGCTGTGAGTATAGTCGTTATATAGTGCGCGACAAACATTCCGAAGGATAATAAATTTTAGCGTTTGAATTAATTTCTGCGTATGGTATGTTGAAGGATGGCTGATTCCTCGATTGGCCAACGGCACAGGCTACGAATCGTGCCATGAATTTGTCCCAGTGCTGTTACGGCAATCGTCGCTGACTTACGGACAGGTAAAAAAGAACTAACGCAGCATCCGGAGCGATTTCGAGAATATGCACAGCTGAGAAAGAGGATTAGCCGAGGGAACGTCCGAGCAGCTGATTCTCTCATTTTCATTGGGAGGAAGAAAAAAATCGAGAAAAATTATACGAACATTTGGTTATTTATATTTTTTTCTATTTTATTCGTCGCACCCAGGACGAGGAACCTTAACAAAGGCTCTTATTACTCGTTCAAGTTTCTACGATACTTGTTTTTTATTAGATTTTGGCTCCGTCATCATTCCGCTGTGAGTATTACTTTTGGAAGTGTCTAAAAATAGTTTGCATTGGTAGAAATCCAATAGCCTAAAAGAGCCATTCTCTTATTTTCATTCTCTAAGTTTCTTATCTCTCTTTTTACACGCTTTTTATTACCTGCTTTTACTCTTATTTCTCCTTCGACCGCTTTTTTTTGTTCTTCCTCCTTGTTATTAATCTACCTTTCTTTCCAGGTTTAATTTAAAAAATTTCCTTCGTCCGTCGCTTTTAACTCGATTTGCCCATATTTTAAGTTTATTTTCTTATTTCCAGCGAAATTTTCACCGAGTGAAAATTTAAATCTAAATTAAAAGCTTAGAGGTTGTTCGGCTTTTAATCAAATTTTTGTTTTAATTCCAATTTTTTAATTAATTAAACTATTTTTAAATTATTTCACTTTGTTTACGACCGTTGACCTTGTAGTCTTTTCAGTTGTATTTTTATTGTTTATTAGCTCCGTTAACAAAGAAAAATAAATCCTTTATTCCAGGCTTTCAAATTTCGAGTACTTCTTTGTATTTTTTGTATCAGGCGCCGTAAAAATTCACATCGATAGGACGTAGGATTATTATTTTCTTCTCTTAAAAACAATGACTAGATAAAGAATCGAATTACGTATAAAAATAAAGATTGAAAAATATTTAAATTAATATTTTTAAAAGATGTTTAAGTATTTATTATTGACATTTAACGATAATATATCAGTTGCGGTACCGTTGTCACAGTTATCGGTTAAAAACACTTAAAATTCAAAAATGTCTTGGTAAGTTAAGTAAATAAACTCGTTCGGATGTAACCTTTGGAATTAAATTAGAAACTTTGCCAATTTTCTTAACTTTTTTCGCACGTATTGCTACCAAACAATTGATCTTTATCGCTCTGTGCTTTTCCTCGTCGGTCTTGAAATTATTATATGACGGATATTGTATTTTCAGTGAAATAACCAATTCTGCATGAGCAGTGAAAGATGAGCAACGAAAGCGATGATACGGAAGGGCACGGCATCAACGATGTCGAATTGTCTCTGACGATGCCCATAATACAAAATACCAGTCCACCGTGCGTTAACGTATGGATGGATAAAATGAGTAAAGGAATTTTGTCCAATACTCATTTTAAGGAACACTGGCGTATTTGGGTTCCAAAAATTTATAGACTCGAACCAACCGACAATTGCCTAGAATGGGTTTTCAACGAAAAAAAGGCTCAAAAGATCTTGTACGATCCACTGGAAGAATTCATTTGCAACGGAAATCCAAACGAAGTTTTAAAACAACTGAGTCAACTGGACAGGCCTCCATCAATATGCGGTAGAGTTTACAAAACTGGAGAGCTCACTTACAGTTGCCGAGAATGCGGAATGGATTCGACCTGCGTCTTGTGCGTAGACTGTTTCAAGGAGTCGGCTCACCGAAATCATAAATACAAAATGGGCATCTCGATCGGTGGAGGATGTTGCGATTGCGGAGACACCGAGGCTTGGAAAAACGAGCCCTTCTGTAAAATCCATCTCGCCGGTATAGAACTAAAAAATTCTCCCACGAATAAATTACCCGAGGACATGACCGAAAGAGCGGCCGCGACATTTCAAGCCGTTTTAAAATACTGTTACGACTTGTTGTCGATGGAGCACAGTCCCAGTCTCCCAGCTGATCTTTGCGTGAAGAACACGAACGAAGATTCCGTTTCCCTGTTGGCCTCCAACGACACCTATTGCACCGTCCTCTTCAACGACGAGACCCATACCTTCGATCAGGTGATACTAACGCTGACTCGCATCATCAAGTGTTCGCAAAGAGACGCTATAGAGTACGTGACAAACATCGACAAGGAGGGACGAGCAGCCGTTAAATGTTCCGGATTCCAGCACTGCAACGAGTTAAAATTAGAAATCGAAAAATTCACGTCCAGGCACAGCAATCAGCCGCTAAAAGTACTCGTGGAACACTCGCACGTGGTCGCGCATCAGATCTTCGCGATGAAGCTTCTGGGTTGGCTCCAGCAGTTTATCAGTCACTGCGAAGGCTTCCGAGTGATTTTTAGCAAAGTCGCGTTGAACGATAAGCCTCCCGATATCTCCATCGTCAAAGGAATCCTGCTCAGAGATTATCAGCTGTGGAAGGGGGCGAGAACCTGTTGGCACCGTCTCTTCATCTCGGGAATGTTAACCGAGTACGAGAGCAAAAAGGCATTGGCCGTCGTCTTCACGAATAATTACGGTACTGTGCTCAAGGACTTCGTTCGCGACGATCACGATCATTCCTATTCGATCGCATCGCTCTCGGTGCAGCTTTTCACGGTGCCAACTCTCGCGCACCATTTGATAGCCCACCACGACGCTCTTCTAATACTCTTGAACACCTTCATCTCGGAGAGCTCGAGGCGGTGCAACTCCGCCGGGAAACTGGAATTCGAGCGGAACACGCCCAACAACTCCTTCAAACGCGCTCTTTACATATTGTACGACCTGAGATACTTGCTGAGCGCGAAACCAGAGACCTGGACCGACGAACTGAGACGCGGTTTCCTCCAGGGAGTCTCGTTGCTCCTTCACCTCCTTGGCAGCATGCAGTGGATGGACGCGGTCGTGAGGCAGGTCGGCCAGCACATGGAGTACGAACAAGAGTGGGAATCCGCGTTCAACTTATACCTGAAGCTCTCGCCGGTGATAAGCCTCGCCCTCGATTGGTGCGGATCGGATCGGGTCGTGCTCATAAAAGCCTTCCGGCTCGTTCTCAAGAAACTCGAGGAACAACCGATCAAAGCCTCGACCAACTTCCGCGAGGTCGCCGATCACAGCGCCTCGTGCATTCACTACGACGTCTCCACGGAACCCGTGTCTATCCACCTGCCGCTCTCCAGATTCCTGGCAGGGCTCTTCCTTCACCTCGAGAAATACGATCTGACCTTCCAGGGTACCGAGTTCCAAACTCTCAGCAAACCCTCCGTCGAGGAGATAATCGAGCCCGTGCTAAGGACGCAGGCTATGATATCTCAGGTGCACGCGGGTATGTGGAGGCGAAACGGATATTCGCTCATTCACCAGCTCTATTTTTATCAGAACGTCAAGTGCCGGACGGAGATGCTCGACAAGGATATCGTGTTGCTTCAGGCCGGAGCGGCTCTCATCGAGAGCAACGAATTCCTCATTCATATACTCAACAAGTTCAATTTGGTTAACTGGGCCCAACAAAATTTTGAAACCGCTCTGCTTAAAACCTGGGAGGAGGACAGCATCCGCCAGACCATCAATCTTGTCGAGGAATTTTTAGGTATATTTACACATCGGTTATAATTCGAGTAGAGCGATAACGTTAAAAGTACTTTTTCTCGGAGTTTATCTTTAAATAGTTTTCCTTGATTTTTTTTCGAAACGATCTTGGCGTTGCCGCGGTATATCAAATCAAATAATTCAATAGTCACCGAAACCTTTTCGTACGATAAGATAAAGAAAAAATAGAATATTTTTCATGAATCGAAATGTGAACTGTTTTCTTTTTTTTCTTTTTTTTCTTTTTTTTCTTCTTTTCTTAACGTACGAAAATATTATTTTTCAATTATTACGTTCAAACAACGAGAAAAATTTCTTTTAAATTTTCCCATTTGTCGAAATATTTTTGCTCCAAACTTTCGCTTACCCATCGATAATAGTTCGAATACGTTTTTATGTTTTATTTTCAAACGAATCTATCAACGCTATTTTCGAAATTATAAATACCTTACGCATGAATTTAGTTACGTAATTCTTTTACCGTAAAACGATTACAATTATATATACTTTCGTTCGATCGATTCAAACGAAAGTAAAAGCCTAATTCTTTTACGATAAAGCGATTGGTAAGACTCGTTAACAACTTCGTTTACGGTGATTGATTTTATTATCGAATTTGATCGCTCGATCATATCGATACTCTTTTAACGTAATTTTTATGTTTTTCAATAACATTGTTTTACGAAATTCTTGTGCTTCTATATTATCGTAACACGATTTAAAAGTGATTTATCTTTATTAGTCAAACTCGATGATTTTATTCGTTAGAAATTTTTATTTTAAACGAAAGAATAAAACGTCCGAGCTATCTCGAATAATATTTTAGGCTTTAAAACCTTTCCTTTGTAAACTTAACGAATATTGATTCTCGTTCTAATTTAATAGGAGGAGCCGAATTTTCATTTGTTTCCAAACTGAAACGAATGAAATAAGTAAATGAAAATTAATCGCGATATAACGGTAGAATAAACGGTAAATAAACGATGTTCCAAATACTAACATCGTGGCAAACTATAAATACAACCGATGATCATCGTTATTTAAATTAATTTTAATTCCATTACAAATATTTATATAATATATCACCAAGGGTATTACTATCTATCATAGATATAATTAAAACTGACAACCCACGTACGTTTACTTTACACCCATCGAAGCGTTAGCCACTAATATACAAATATATATGTGTGTTTGTGTGTGTGTGGTTACGTACATATATTTTAATAAAAACAAAAAATCAATACGAGATAAAAAAAAATATAACAATACAAAAGCCTTCGTTTTTTAAACTCTCCGACTCTCGCGTTGATATTCGTTTACGTCAACGCGATTTCTTGTTTCATATTTCATTTCATTAAGCCGCTTGCATTCGATTTCTAAAATTTTGTAAGATGATACATTATCAGTGTACAGAAATCCAAGCCTAGCGGTGATCGTGGGTTCGTCGAAAGGATAAAATCAATGACGGACGTATTAAAAAATCTGCTAAAATGACTTTTGTAGGGCGACGACGGGTTTTGTTATCAGTTTTAAAAATTATCTTTATTCGATGCTAAAATATTCTCGATGTGTATTCCAAGTAGTTTACATTTTCAGACGATAAATCACGGTAATGTAGAAATCTCGATTTTACAACCGCAAATAGTTAAAATATAGCTTCGAACGTTAAGTTTGAAACAATTTAACGTCGACACGAACGATTTCGCCTTGTGTTGTTGCTTCTGACATCATTGGAGATTCGGTTCGCACGAAAGACAAAGACAGATATCCGGATGATGTGAAAATGAGTCATGAGAGCATAAAAAATATGCGTAACAAGATGTCGATCGAAATCCGCATCGGATCCCAATTAGTCGTTAAATGAAAATGTACTTTTGGTAGACAAAAGCATCGCTAATTAAAAATTAAGTATTCGTAAACGGAAAAAAAAAACTTTGAAAAAGTAAGAAATAAAACTTCGCATCGGATAAACCATAATATATTTTCATACGTAGTTCGTATAATTATGATCTTTTTTTTAAACTGCGATTGTGATTTCTGCAATTGATTGTAAAAACGTGCCAACGATAAAGAATTTCGATTTAATGAAGCTTCCGTGAGCAAAGTTATTTTTAATATTCTTTTAGAGGATTATTTTTCAAATAGAACAAAGTATCAAAGTAAACGTTTTAAAAGTTATATTTTCAATGTAGTACTAATATCGAAAATAGTATTTGTAACACGTACGCTAAAATCGTTTATGTCGACAAAGTATTAGTGTGTCGACTTAACGCTCGATGTTATAGGTACATTATAGCTAGTATAAAAACAATTATCAAACTCAATTACTCTTTAAAAGCGTGACGAGCATAAACTAACATTTCAAAATCATTTTAAGAGGAATAACGTCAACTGTGTAAAATGCATTTAAAATTTGCAATGCCCAATATAACTTTAATATAAAGAATTAAAAGAACTCCAACGTTGATGTTGTATTTTACATAAAAATTTCTATATATATATATATGTATAGATTCTCACCAAGGTTTTCATTTAAAAGTAACCAGAGCCAAATGTATTTCTCCTTATTCGAGAAATAAAGTCACTGGAAAATATAAAAATATAATCTTAAACGTGCTCACGATCGTTTCAAGAAAGCGAATTTCATTTATCGCATACATGAACGAAAGTCGCATTTTAAGTTAAAACATATATAATTAAAGCTACATTATCTATAAATATGTTAATAATCTTTGATACAAAATATTACGTTTCCAACTATTCTATTATCTCATGAAAAAACATTAGCCTTTCGAGTCACAAGTTTATTTAAGTCAGCGATAGTTTATTTTTTTAAATATATTTATTTTTTCAATCGCTACGTTTAAAACACATGCGATTTTAATTCTAAATCTTACTTTTTAAAGTTCATTTTTTAAACCTTATGTTTTAACACATGATTATTAAGTTGGTTCGTAATTGAAAGATTATTTTTTTAATTATTTATTTTATTATGTACAACTATTTATAAATTATCGTAGTTTTTTTTTTTAGTAATTTCAATTAACAAAAAATGATGTGAAAATTTGGTATTTCCATTACAGTAATTTCGTCAATTAAGTAATTTAGATAATAGTTCAACGTCTATATTTATAATTACGAACACAACGTTGAATATATTTCTAATTGTTTTTTTATTCGATGAGTTTTGAAATATACATTTGAAAAATTATTTATAAATATCTTATTGCAGCATAAAATAAATTTTTAATTTATGTAAAATATAATTTATTCATTTATAATAGGTTTGGCAACAATCGAAAATTTAGTTATTTTGAAGTTTTTTTCATTCGAACGTTAAAGCAAAAAATTTAAGAAATATATCGTGTTAAGTAGATAAAAATGTCAAATTTGAAAAAGAGATTCATATAAATCTTAACATCGCCTGATTTAAAAATAGGTTTTTTGTATTTTGAAATTGTACTACATAATACACGAAAAAAATTGGATTTTGAAACTTAAAATTATATTTTATTATCTAAAACTCTCAAGATATTTTATGTTTTCATTTCGTTATTTATTTATTTATTTATTTATTTATTCATTTCATAATCTAAATTTTTAAATAGAATTACAGTTCTAAGTACATTTTTAATAGAAACTAATTTTCAAATACTAAACAAATTTATGTAAATATATGTGTAATAAATTTGAACGTAATTACTATTTATTAAATTTTCTATATATTTATTTAATGATCGTTGCATGCACAAAGAAACAGAAAATGGTCTATTTATATTTTCTTTTTTATATTCGTTAATAAAATTCATTAAAGTTATTGCATTATTATACTAAATTTAAGCGTTTGAAAAATTGGCTTCAATAAAAATCATATCATCTTTTAAACATATATTTTTAATTCAATGCGAAACCCAATTAGAATCAAAGTTTTTGTAAATAACAACATCGTTATAATTTTACATATTTCATTAGTATTAGAAATGCAAACAACCACTGGTTAAGTAATGCTTCTCCTTAGCATGATTTGATACTGCCTTCCTATCATCTTCTTGTCCCATATTCTGGTTTCTTGATTAAAACTTTGCATGTACTTCTATTATTTTCAATTTTAATTACGTACATCAGGTACTCGAGAGTCTAATTTAATCATCTCCACAATATCACGCAGAGTATACATTTCGCATAACTTAACATGATTACGCAATTTTCTACATAACTTCACATTTTCGTCGTTATTATTTTTTATTATTATTATTAGCAACAGCAGTAGCAGTAGTTGTAGTAATAGTAGTAGTAGTAGTAGTAGTAGTAGTACCTTCGCCCTAGATTTTAGTATCAATTTGCTCGTAATAAATAATAGCCGATTGATAATTTTTCTCGATAGTTATTTAATTATATTTCTGCATCCGTCGAATTTCCGATTAACGATTCAATCTCAAGGCGATTTTTAAACAAGTAAATCCTACGCTGCGCATATTTATAAAGCTCTCAACGACGCTTATCGCGTCGGCGAACCATAAAATGATAATGGCTACTCTCGTACAACAGTTTACACCTTCTTATTCATACTCCAAGTAAAAATATCCCAACGATGTCCTGAGCGAATCTTTACTTTTTTCCAGCTCTGCTCATCAAGATAATCGGAGAACGATTCGTCCCGGGTATTGGCCGAGTGACAGCCGACATCTGCCTGAAACGCGAAATAATCCACCAGCTATGCATCAAGCCGTTGTCGCACTCGGAATTGAACAAGACACTACCCGACGATGTGCACCACGAGACCGGCATGGAACGCGTGATAAACGAAGTCGCGGACTTCAAAAAGCCTCAGGTCGTCTCCGCGGGGAAAGGCGTCTACGAGCTCAAACCCGAGTTCTACTCGGAGAACAACGTCTTCTTCTACCATTACACGAAGGAGGAGCTGAGCAAGTCCGAGGAGGCTCAACGCAAAAGGCGGAAGACAGCGGGTGAACTCGAATGCTGCCCTCCACCGAAGCTTCCCCGACTGACGGAGATGGCGAGCCTCGTGACGAATCTTCTGCAGTGCGACGTCATGCTCTCGATAATGCAAACCGTTATGACGAGGACCCTCGATCTTAAGGCGAGGAGCTTCTCCGAGCCGCAGGTGCACAAGATTCTCCACCTGATCGGCTACGCCCTGCAGGAGCAAGAGTCCGGGTACTATCCGTTCTTAGCCTTCACCGAGAGGGCGATCAAGTGGGACATCTACAAGCTGCTCGAGAGTCTGTACAACAGCCCGAGGATAGACGCGCACAAGGACTTGCTCGTTTGGGTGTTGGAGAAGTACAGGCAGGTCGCGGGTTCCTCGATCGCGGACGTCGAGCCCGCCACGACCGCGACGCAGGCCAACGAGACCGAAGACACGGAGAAAACGGAAAAGGGTAATCGAGGCTTTATCCGAATCAACCTATTTTATTCTATCGAATCTTACTCGCGCGAACAAAATGTTTCGGAGGCTTATTTTACTTTAATCTGTAATTGCTCGATGAAATAGTTGAATAAAATAGTTGAGCTTTGGAGTTTCTTCGTTCCTTCGAGGCGCAATTTTGTAAGAGTTTGATCTCGTACCAAGGAAAATATATAACGAAACGAAAGCTCGTCTTTAAACTTCTGGATTTTAACCGTTCTAAATCCACCGATGGTCTCAGATTTAATTTAAATACGTGTACTTCGATAATAACGATGCTTTATTATTTTATTACGGTGTTTTCGTTTACGACGATACAATAAAATTTGTTATTAATACCATTAAAACTGCCGTAACTTCTATGCCTGTTATCGTTAACGAAACATCGACTATTCGGTAAAATCCGAGTAAAACGTTTAATGTCTTACATCTCGTGTCAAAGACGCTCGTTTGGGAAACAACCGACATCGTTGATTCAAAGTTAACGGGCAAAGTTAACGGGCAAAGTTAACGCGAAGATATTTGACTTTGAATATCGTCGAATAAGAAACATTTTTTCGCACGCAGGTAGTCAAGAATGGCGCGTGAAGATGGCCGCGAAGAAACGCGCACAGGTAATGGCCCAAATGGAAGCGATGCAGAAACATTTCATGAAAAAGAACGCAAAACTATTCGAAGAGGCGGCACTGGACGCCGGCACGAAAGGCTCGAACGAACGCGGCTCAGCTATGGACCTGAGCGAAAGACTGGACGAGAGCTCGATCGCCGTTGGCTACCGACAAACAACGCGTTTCTGCTTCGAAAAATCGTACACGTGTATACTGTGTCAAGAGGACCAATCGGTCAAGGCGTACGATTCCGCGATGGTCTTGGCCGCCTTCGTCCAGCAATCGACCGTACTCTGCCAGCAGCGGGATTCCCAGCAACGCGGCATCGCCGAGACAACTCCGCTCTTCCTTTCCTCTTACCTCGGAGCCTCGCCCCACACGAGCACCTGCAGCCACGTCATGCACGCGAGCTGCTGGCAGAAATACTTTGACAACGTCCTCGCCAAGGAGAACCGACGCCCCTACCGTCTCCGACAGCCCGCGAGCTTCGACGTCGAGAAGCACGAGTACCTCTGTCCCCTCTGCGAGTGCTTGAGCAACACTGTCTTGCCGCTAATCCCCTCGCTCGGCACCCTCCAGCCCACCGTCCTCGACCAACCCGACATCACCTTCGACAAGTGGCTAGACATCATGACCACGGTCTGCAAGTGCAAGACCGGCAGCGCTTTCGACGATACTCGGAAGATACCCCACGACGAGGACTGCCGATACTGTAAATTCTTATCTCAGCGGGAATTAGGTAAGCCGATTCGAGAGTTCAGACCAAAGATTAACAGTTTCGCGTTATCGAAACTAACCGACTAAAGAGAAAAATGTGTCTTTTTTTTTTCTTTTTTTTTTCTTTCTTGTTTCATTCTTGTTTCATTGCCAACGTAACAGACGCCGCCGACACGGATGCCAACAATACTCAAAAGCATCTGAGCTTCGTCTCCTGCCCGATCGAGGCCATAAAATCTTGCGGCATTGTCGGCGAGGCTCTCATCGAACTCTACGCTCAAACGGGCCCTCGACTCTCCGACAACCTCATCGAAATGATCCAGCTGTTCACGCAGACGACGTACACGAAGGGTCTGGCCTGCGACCCACACGACGGGGACGCGCGGGTTCCGCTGCTCGCCTGGAAGTCGACCGCTTACACCGTTCACGCCATTGAATTCCTCCTCCGAGACACGGAGAAGCCCTTGCTAGGCGCCCTCTCCTCCAGACAACGAGACAGTCTGGAAGGCCTGGCGAGGGTCTCGACTGTGATAAGCTCGACCTGGCCGAGCAACGTACCCGGTTCCACTGCCCAGGCCGGAACCGAGAACATCGCCGAGTACGCCCTTTACTGCCTAACCTGTTTCCTCCGCAACTCCGACAGCGAGCACAGCATCCTCAGCTGGGATCCGTTCGGTATGCTCGTCACCTTGATCAGCTCGCTCTCGAATCTGCTGAGCACCCTCAACGATAACACGTACTGCATCGTCACCGGGAACGTAGCCGAGCAACACGCGCTCAGGCTCGTCTTCACCGCCCTGGTCGTCAAGATCCTTCTCACCTCCAAGTTCGACGACGACGAGACGATGGACGTGGAAGAGGACGACGAGGAGGAGGAGGAGGAGAACGGCTCGACCGCCGCTCTAGTGACCGTCGTGAAGATCCTCGGGGTCTCGATCGGTAGGCTCTCGACCGCGGAGATCTGGCGACGCGTTCAGGATTGCTGCGCACCGTTTCTCCGCTGCTGCGTCCTCTACTTCCACTACGTGACGGACGTACCCGCGCCCATCGAGCTCACCGAGAAGGACGGCGACACGTACGCGAACATGTGTCGCTACCTCGGCCTACCCGAGAGCTGCGACGAGCTCTTCGCCTCGGAGAGGATCCTCCAGCTGTGCGACGAGTGGGCGAAACGCGCCACACCGGTCGAGAGGGAGAAAACGACGCGGGAACCATTAAGGATCAATCGACTGGTCGAACTACCCGAGGACTACAGCGAGCTCATGAACACCGTCTCGATGTTCATCTGCCCGAACAGCGACAGGGAGGACTCGCGCAATCCGACCATGTGTCTCATCTGCGGGGATATGCTCTGCTCCCAGAGCTACTGCTGCCAGATCGATCTCAACAAGGTGATGGTGGGCGCTTGCACGTATCACGCGAGCGAATGCGGCGCAGGGGTTGGATTGTTCCTGCGTATACGCGACTGCGAGATCGTCTTTCTGCGGAGTCCGAACAGAGGCTCGTACGTATGTCCGCCGTACTTCGACGAGTACGGGGAGACCGATCAGGGACTGCACAGGGGCAACCCCTTGAAACTGTGCAAGGACAAGTACAAGAGGTTGAATCAAACGTGGCTGGGACACGGCCTTTACGAGGCCATCGCCAGGGTCACCGAAACTTCCACAGCAGTGACCGGCCAGTGGCAGCACTTGTAATTAATTACTGCGAAGTTAGGATTTATTAACCGAGGAGTTAAAGGAGGCAGACTTTTTTTTCTAACGGGGCTTGAAATTCGAGCGTGCGTTGTTGATCTTTTTTATTGTTAATTTTATACTTGGAACATTTTTTTTCTCTTTTGCTTTCTCATCTAATTCATTATAATTGCAAGATAAATTTATTTCTTTCGTCACCACGCGGATGGATACTTTTGGTAAATGAATTAGCAAGCTTTTATAACTGACTGTATATTTTAAGAGACTTCGAGCACTTTTTAGCGATCGGAGCGTAATATAGAGATGTTTATTAATTTTTTTTTTTTTTTATTATTATTCTTGTTTCTTTCTTTACTCGAGAATTCTTATTCGTTTTGTCAATCCGGACGAACAAGAAGAAAATTAACAATCGAAAAGTCAATAGAGAATGGACATCACTTAAGTGCTCATCGTGATGTTGAAAATTTACCATAGTTTAAAAGTAACAGCTAGTATTATAATTGTTTATCATAGTTCTTTTTAATTTATCGAAGGCGTCATTATTCGTTTCTACTCGATGAAAATTGTAAAGTAGAGAAGAACGAGATGTATTGTATATTTAAATAATCGGATATTATATAATGTTATGACCGTTTCACATTGTTTCAGAGTTTACTGGTCATTCTATTTAATATTATTATAATTATAATTTTTATTATTATTGTAATAATGATGATGATTATTATTATTATTATATTATTATCATTATATTATTTACATCACCATTGCAATCGCCATTGCCATTTTGTAAATTTTTAAATGAAAATAGTCCTCTTGTGACTGGTAGTTATATTGTTACTTGTGTATATCAAACTTTTAATCACCAGCTCTAGATATGGCTACAAGATTTGGTATAAACGGTAGCTTTAAAATTAAAATACTAAGATAATGAAGACAAGGATCTGAGATAGACAATTTGAATTACTTATAAAAGGCAAATCAGAGCTATTATCGATAATAAATATTTTGTAAAATTTTTATTCAGACTTATCAAATATTAAAATTTTTTTCATAATTATTATCCGTAAGAAGATTAATTAATTAAAATATTATGATTCGTTTTATTATTCGAAAATTCTACAAAGGACAAATTGGAACTTATTTAAGTATGCACGACTTTCTTCATTTGGAATTAAACACGTCAACCTTAATTGTAATGTATAATTCGATCTTTTTTTTTTCTTTTTTATATAATTTTAAACAATTTAAAGTTAATGAATTATTGCAAAGTTTAATATTTTAACGTATAGAATACTTGTATTATATACCGTTATCATATATTGCACAAATTTGTGTATATTTTTATAAAATTTTATTTTTATGCGAATCAATTTACATTTTAACGATGAATAATTTATCGAGTAAAATTTAAAAGAAAATAATTTTACTAAAATTTTATATCGGTTTTTACTAAAAACCGATATAATGTATAAATCATTCGAACTTTGTCTTCAAATTAGTAATATATTTTGCGTGCCGAAAACAAATACGATAGTTTAAAATTCAAATAAGAATTCGTGATTTCACCACATTGGTTTATTGTTTGTAAAATAAAATTAATATATTATAAATAAGTTTCAATAATTATCTGTGACTTCAGAATATTATCTATGAAATATCTATATGCGTTTTGAATATTTAATATTCAAGTATTTCTTATGCTAAGAATTGAATGAGCAATAAAGACTTTAATTTTTTATCATATTAAAGGTAAGTGCGATATAATTGCATTTAATTAGATAGTTGATCAAAAAAATTATTTTCTCATAATTGCAATTGAGTAAGAAAATTTAATGTAATGTTTTTCTCTGATGCCTACTAATCAAGAAAAGGAAAAATGTAGAATAACATTTAACTATATGATATAATAATCCTTTAAAACAAAATAAAAGAAAACGTGTTTTTACCTATTCATTGTTGCTTACTTATTTTTACATTATAAAATTCTATACAAACTTATACATTCAATGTATAATTGAAATTTTCACATTACAACTTTGACTAAATTAAACGGATTCAATACTATCCTTATCTAAAATATAAATACTAATTATCTGTAATATCCACATCGTATCCTATCATAATGTGAAGATTTATAAATTAATGACATACTAATAAAGCATTCACATTCTGTACTATAAAATAAATAGAAAATATTTGTACAATATATTATTATACGTAAAAATTTTATCGTGTTTCAATTTATATAATTTATATATATACATACATCATACATTTTTTTTTAAATATTAAAAATGCAACGTTCGTAGAATATATCAATATATACACTTGTAAATCTTAGTTTCCTTAAACTGAAATTAAACCATGTAAAAATTAATAATATACTAAATTTTATAAAAAAAAAATGTTTGTTTTCTACATTTTTATTTTCTAACGTAGAAGTTTATTAAATGTTCGTTATAATTTTTATTTTGTAACAATTTTTTGATTTTCAAATATTTTTCAACGATAATAATTATATCTTACTTAGAAGCTAATTAAATTTTACGTAAAAATAATTTTATTATTAAGTACAATTACTATAAGTGTTATTGGCGTAATGTATAAATGTATGTTACGTAAAGCTTTCAAATTCTAAGTTATTCAATATTTAAAATTCTTACAATAGAAGTTTTGGCACGATTACTTTCCTAAAAAAATAAATTGTTTATCAGAAATATGTGCCAAACGTTATTTCAATAAACGCAATTTTCACTTAATTAAACCTCAAAGTAAATGAAAATAAAACAAACTCGAATCAAACTGAATTCTATATATAACTGAAAACGAGTTTTAAACAAATGAAAAAACGATAAAATTAATATACTTATATCGATAAATCTTTCATAAGTAGTTTTTATTTTTATTTTAAAAAATCTTAATGAAAGATGTCGATAACAGGTTTAAAACTAGTCCTTTTTTAACTTTGAAGAAATGTATTAACTAGACTTAAAATGTATGTACATATACCGAAACACATGACAGTAGATATGTACTTTCGAGTTTCTTGTTTATACTAATGTTTAACATAATAATATACAATTTATTAGACATGATATAATTTTTATATTCGGATTCTATTAAATTGAATGATTAAGGCAAATTATTCACGTTATAACAGTGTATAATTTTCAGTTTTCCTTTATTTTTATTTCAATTTGTATTTTGTATATTTTATCATTAAGATTTATGTAGATTCTTGCAACTCGAATTGTACGAAGAATTACTATTGATTTTTAAGCAATGGAAAAAATATATTTCTGAAAGGTAACTAACACCTTAAAAAAAAGGTATCGCATCTCAAAATCTTATAAGTTTCATAAATTTAAATTTATTTATCGCAAATAAATAAATAATTTTATATGCAAATATATTTGCAGTGTAATTTATAAAAATATTAGGTATTATTTAATTTTCATGAACAAATAAATTCTTCGTTATAAAAGAAATTATTCATATTTTATATGAATGTAACACATATTTTCTACGTATTTTTATAATGCAATATAAAAATTTGTTTAAAAGTCAAAAGCGATAGAATATTTATGTTGCTTATAAAAATATATTATAGGGATAGATTTTAGTTTAATTGACAATGAATTGCATTTTTAGGTACTAAGACTAATTAGATAAAATTATTTTTATTTGCTTTTAATGATTATATTTTGTTAAGAGATTATTATCGGTAATTATGTTGCATAATATTGGAAATGACTTTAATTTATTCTTTGTGTTCAATTCATTCAATTGCAGATTTCTTTGAAATGTTTCATAAATATTTATTAAATACAATGAAATATTTTGAAAATATTATTAATTCACCAAGAAATTTTTAAACAAAAGTATAATAAATTCACAAATTAGAAAAATGTTACTTATTCGTGCAAAAAGATAAGACGTTAAACAAGTTACGATTTTTAATTTACGAACAAAGTAATATTGTGACTTGCTTTATTAAATTTTTTATAGTTTAAAAATAAATTTCAATTTAAATATTTTTTAAATAAACCATTCATTGATACAAAAGATAGGAAATATTTGTTAATAACGCAATAATTTAATATGGAAAAAATACGTAACATTACTTGCATAATATATTGTATAATTTTTTTGTATTGTTCATTATATGAAAATTAATTTAAGCGAAGGTAAAGTGAATATTAAAATATTTAAACGAAAAATAGAATTGACTTACAAAAGTAATGCAGATGTAATATAAAAAAGTTCTATTACATTTTTAAACAAAGCTTTATCAAAGTTTTAATTAATGTACGCATTATTAAATGTCAATTGAGTAAAAACATTATAAACAAAATATAAAAGATAAACAATTTATTAGTTTATTATTTTATCCAAAGAATCAGCTTTTGATTTCATAATTACGTAAATGCGATGTTTATCTTTTGTAATCAACAGATTGTTTTCGATATATTTGGTTTTTACAACTATAAAATAACAATCACTAAATGTAACAAGGAGAGTTTAATTTTATACCTTTCATAGATTTTTACTTTCAAAAATTTAAAACATTACATTCTCTTCGAATTAATATTAATATTTTATCACTTAAAGCTCTTTTAATGCCGCAAGAAAAATATAAGTAATATATTCCTTTAATTGCAATTTCTAAAGATATTAAATCACGACTATTATTTTTTATTTTACAACGTTGAATTATTTGATCGTTTAATTGACATTTATGAATATGAATGTACTATGAATAAAGAAATAATAATAGCACTGATTATGTTCAGTTTTGTAAAATTAAAAAAAAATTTACGACATTATTTAATTATATATAAGTTCCGATGACAAAATTGTTAATAATTGAATTATGAAGTTCGAATAAATATATACGATTAATAAGTTCTTATGAATTTAGTATTATACGTAATTCAATTTTTTTTATCATTAATACGAGTAAATGAAAATATTATTAGAATATTATATTTTATCGAAGTATAAAGTTTAGAAAATACTTTTTTTATCGCGTCAATGGACATACTAATTTTTTTTATTAACTATAATACAAAAAATATCATAAGAATTTAACAAATGAAACAATTTAATCATTTTTGAAACAATAATTATTAAAGATGACGAATTGGCCTCATAGAATATATATGATAATTTTTTTCAAATTGAAATTGGGTTCAACTTGTTCTATATCTAAATAACGTTTATTTTATCGGTTTTGTTTCGCTTCGATAATCAAGTATTTGATACACAAAAGTTTTATCCTTGATTTAAATATAAATACAGTATTTAAAGACTTTTTTAAAATTATTTTCTTGCGTATGGTTATAATTTCTTTATTTTACGAATAAAATTTTGAAGTAACATTTTTATAATTATTTGTTATTTATTACAACAACGGTAAAATTAAAAATATTATCTTTTCTTTTGTTTTCATGATTATGATAACGAATTCAAGCAACGAATTAAACAGTTGTCCGAATAAGATATTTTCATCAGTTTCCAAGCGCGCGTAAAACTTTATTCAGCAAAAGATAAATTTTTTATTTTATTCGCTGTATAATCATTTATTAATCATCAACTGCATTTTTAACATCTAATCTTCATAGTCGTTGGCGAAGCTGAAAAGATAAAACCTGTGATAATTCGACTTTAGTTTTCATTGCAATTTTTTTTGCGATTATATTCAAATTCTGACTAATATGTATTTATAAATGTGTATTTTACTCATTTCAGATGAGTAATTTATAAATATTCAATTTCTTTCAAAGTACGAATTAATTATACCTTTTGAAAATATTTCATTCTTCTTCTTCTTCTTCTTCTTTTTCTTTATATACAAAATTCTTATCAACTTATGTTTCTTGTCAAAATATAGCAATTTCATTTTATCAATCCATAAAAATATTTCGCTAAATTTTATTCTTTGTTCAATGTATAAATATCATTAAAACCAATTAATTAATCTATCAAAAATTTATATTTCCAATTTCCATTATTTTGATATATCTATTTTTATCATCGTACGGATCGGCAGAACCAAAGTAAAAAATGATTAAAATACATTTAAGCGAACAAAGAACGAATGTATACGGCTTAATGATGTTCGCTATTCTTAACGATTTTAGTTCAGGTTTCGCGCGATATACTCAATAAAGTTTTCGATCACTTTTTATCGTCGTTTTTTTTATTCGAGGCTTCGCTAAAAATATTCTCAATTGATTACTATCTTATTTCCTGGAAATCCTTGAAACTATATAGTCCCTTTCACTTGGCGACTTCATATATTTTTTTATGTATTGCGTCGCGTCGCATTTCCTTACTTTTTGCATATTTTTATGTATTTTAAATAAATTTAACGATTAAAAATGTATCCAGTTCGAAAAATCCTATTTATAATTTAGATAAAAGTACTTCGATTTTATTGAAATCCGATAAGCTTTTACCTCCACCTTCGAACAATAGTTTTAACGGATATTATATATTTAATTAAAAATTAAAAATTACCATCGCAAGGAAATATTTGTGTAATGTCGAAAACAATTTTCAGTAGCGTATCAAAGAATATATATTTACTTAATATAAATATGTGAATGAAAACATGACGTCATATTGAAAATATTTGCTTCCTCTTAACGCTTATTAAGATGAGCGACGGATCGCGAGGTTTTCATCTCGTATTAAATATTAATTTTTTGTAATAATAATTTATCGATTAAACGTATTGTTTTACATGGCGATAACTCAAAGCGAATATATGTAATAAAATATTGGAATAGTTTTAGTTTGCAAAATGATAATTAGAAAAATATTTTCAATGCTGATTTACAAGAGTAATATCGATAAAATTTTAAAAGAAATGATTTGTGATCAATTGTATATCGAGAGTATTATATAATTACAATACGCAATTGCACAAATAAATTTTATTTTTATAAGACCGAATTAAATATAATATACGACCGATAAACTCGCGATAGAATTTTCTAAAATTCGTATCGTTGGCTTTTTTTTAACAAAATCAGAAATTTATAACTTTAAAATTCTAACGAGATCAAATAAAAAATACTCGCTACTTCTCGGTCACTGGTTTCGACTTACTAAATAACTTTTGAATGAATCAAAATTGAAAGTTAAGAAGGTCAGTTAAACACTGCAAGATTTTGTGACCTCCACAATACACGAAGAGGTCGTTCATACTTTCGATATTTAACGTACGAACATGCACAAATACTCCGACAATGATATAGTAAATTTTACCAAATAAGTACAATAACACTGGTAAAATTAATTAACCATTGTAACAAATTAGAATCGATAGCTAAAAAACTATTTCAAATTAAAATGTCGCTTACTTTTCTTACATAATGGGCCATTGTAAAAGTGATTTTATTAATAATATTTTAGAGACTTTAATAGCGATAGTCGATACAAATATTACGTCAAGTTACACGTTTTAATTTAATAATTTTTACGAAATTAATTCGGTAAATTTATTTCGATACAACGACACGTACTTTCGTACAGAAGAAACTTTTTGATCGCGAATAATAAATATTTTCGATGTAATACAATGTTAATATATTTTGAGACAAATAGAAAATAGAATACAAAAATAGAAGTAAATTATTTTTAGAAAAATTAATGTTTTTGTAGATACACTTGAACGCGTATTTTAATTCTGATATATCGGAATTTTCTATTTATTTTTATGCGCACACGGGGAATTATAATTCGTACGGTTCTTAAATTTAAAAGTTGAATTAAATTTGCAACTCGTTTATTATTTATAAATTTAAAAAACAGAAATAAGTTGTAAAGATAGCGATGTTTTTATTTATTTTTTTTTTTCAAAATAATTGGAACAAAACGAATCGTTGAATTCGAAACTTTTGCCGACACATACAATTTTATATCTATTAACCAACTTTTCTTACCAGATAACTTTATAAACATTTGAGATTACGTATTTTTAACGTTCGAATTTGTAAGCATGAATCATAATATAATCGAGTTTAACGTACCAAAACTCTAAATAGAAATTAATTTTCTAAATATTGTCGACGTGTTTTCGTCTTCGAAACACATCTCTGAAAGATCGAAGAGTTATCGATAAAAAGAAGCATCGAACTACGAGGGTTGCTATTCTCTCTCTCTCTCTGTCTTATTTTCTCCCATTAAGCATCGACCAAATCTATATATATATATATATATATATGGGAGCGTGGAAACGCAGAGACTCGTACGTTAAATGAAACCCGGAAATAGATGCCCTATCAACAACTCGGTATTCACCGAGTTTTGAACTCTAGGTCGCGCGTTTTACCCACGCAGTCTCCCAATCACCGAACGATTTTTAAGTCATCCTCGCAACGAACAACCCGAACGCATCGTTATAGAATCGCCGTCGGTGACGACGACCAGCCCCGGACGAACCGAAGCCGATTCTACAATAACGCCGCCACCGCCATCGAGCACCGAACTCTACGAACTTGTAGAAAAGAGCGAGAAAAACGACATCCGAACTGCGCGTCGGAGCGAGCAGACGTTACCCGAGCGTTTCACTTGCTGCGGTAATTACCTCCGCGCGCTTCTCGTCTGCGTGACTGCGTAAGTGCGTACTATAAGCGTGTGTACATAAGTTTGTGTGCGTGCGCGCCGATGTTGTTCGTTTTTTCGTTGGCAGTTCGTTGGGTTCGCCTCTCGTGTTTGTGTACGCGCGAGTTCTCGGGTGGATCGTCGTCACCGAGTGGCTCGGTGTTCTCGTCGCGAAGGTAACTTTGCTGCGCTCCTCGTCGCGGACTCTCGAGCCTCCGATGCGTGGCGCTTTTTACTTTGCGAAGGTTATGGATTAAAGCATCGGGGTGTGGCTACGAAGGGGCGATTTGTAAATAAAATCGAGAGGATCGCTCGGAGGCTGTTGTTCGAGCGGAGGAACCGTTGATTCCTCGATTCATCGGACTCCGTCGTCTTGGGTTGTTATTATTACTTACCCCTTCGCTGGAAGCACCTGCCGAGCTTCACGCTTGTGTGACGTTTACTTTTCTGTTTTTTTTTTTTTTTTTTTTCTTATCATCGTCGAAGAGAGTGGTTGATCGAGAAGACGGTCGGGCGGCTCTCTTGGTTGTCGATCTTGCGTGTCATCGTTCGCGGGTGGGTCGAGGGGATAATCGGGGAGGCTCGCGCGAACCTCCAAAAAAAAATGCCCGAGGCGAATTTCGGTGGCTGCGAGAGGTGTCGAGGTTACTCGAGCTGTAGGATTCATTGACATCTGTTGATCCGTTCGGTTGATCGACGACACAGGAGGAGAGGATAGGCTTGCCACGAGTGTCGCAGGTCCATGAAACTACAGGCTCCGTACCCTATGTGGGATGTTGAGCGCAACCACTCCCACTCAGCCCCACGAGTACACCGAGATGTCTCGGTTAGCCGATTACTTTGTAATCGTGGGCTACCATCACGAGAAGGAAAGTGAGTATCCGAGCGACGACTAACCGCGTCCAGTCCTTTATTAATCTATCTGTGGAATAACCGTCCGTTCGTTAACTGCTTAGGAAGCGGTACGAGTAGTGGAATAATCTTGCAAAGATTTCCGGAGAAGGATTGGCCCGATACTCCGTTCATCGAAGGGATAGAATGGGTTAGTCGAATAACGCTTTCCACTAATCCGGTAGCTCGCTTCTAACGTTACCTAACTTTTCACAGTTTTGTCAACCGCAAGGATGGGCCTTGTCCACCGAAAGACAAGAACCTCGATTTTTCGTGTCTATATTAACCGATATAGACGCGAATCGTCATTACTGTGCATGCATGTGTTTTAACGAGACCGTGTCCATAACACCGAGTAAACCAGTAGACGAAGAAGAAGATCCCGTAGATGGAGATAGTCGCAGTTTAGTTGTTAAAACTTTGCCGGCTATCGCCCACCATAGCATTATGTATGCCCCCAAATGTTTAGTTTTGGTATCCAGACTAGATTATATCGAAACGTTTCGCGTAAGTAACGCTTCCTTCCTGTGTATTATTTACTAAGCGGTTGTGCGTGGAACGTCGACTCGACGAAGACTAGAAGAACTCCGAGCTTTATAGATTTAATTTTTGTTTCCGTTGCAGAACTGCCTTGGTATTATTTATACAGTTTACGTAGAAAATCTGGGTATTCCTTTGGAAACTCTCGTTGGTAATATTTTGGGATGTATACAAGTGCCCCCGGCCGGTGGGCCTCAAGTACGCTTCAGCATCGGTGCGGGTGATCGTCAAGCTCTGCAGCCTCCGATCAGTCCTTCTCTTCCTATTACTCATACCAGCGTTAATTTATTGTTTCAACAGTTGGGTAAGTATTCCTTGGCGCTCTTAGCTCGATTCGACTCTTGTTAATATTTGGTTTTTTACAGGTATTCGTAACGTATTAGTATTATTTTGCGCTGTTATGACGGAGCACAAAATTCTATTCCATTCGGCGAGTTATTCAAGATTAACGGAAGGATGTAGAGCTCTCACCGCGCTTATGTATCCATTTCGTTATACTCATGTATACATTCCACTTTTGCCAGCTGCTCTAGTCGAAGTCTTGAGTACGCCTACTCCATTTATCATGGGTGTGCATAGTTCTCTGAAATCTGAAGTAGCTGAATTAGTAAGTGCGATGACTTTCGATGAAATTCGATTGATTCCTACGCACATGGATAACAACCTAAAACCTTTAATCTTTGGACAGATGGATGTCATAGTGGCGGATTTAGACGGTGGTTCAATTATGGTACCTGATGGAGTTTCCCTTTCTTTATTACCAGAACCTCTTTTATCTCAAACTCAAGACGCTTTATCTTTGGTGTTGCAACCGGAGCTCGCTTGCGCCGATTACGCTTTTCCACCACTAGCAACCAGAGCTCCTCATCCTCCGATGCTGGATAAAGAACTTCGAGCAGTTTTTATGAGAACCTTTGCTCAATTGTTACAGGGTTATCGAAGTTGCTTGACGCTCATACGCATTCATCCTAAGCCGGTGATAACGTTTCACAAAGTAAGCGTCGTCGTTACTTACTCTAAGATTATTTCGAATCTCAAATTTTCCTTTTCGTAAGCTTCATTGTCTCGTGCTCTAAACTTCGCAGGCAGCTTTTCTCGGAGAACGTAACTTGACGGATTGTGATTTTACGACGCGAGTGTTGGACTGTATGTTCTTCACTTCGTTTATCGCTGAAAGAGGTCCACCTTGGCGTGCTTGTGACGTCTGGGATGAATTGTACAGCAACTTGAGCGATCAATTGAAACAAGAGGTTCAAGATCATAGTAAGTTTTGCACAATAAATATTGATCGTCGTTTAATTGAATTTAAGTATGTAACTAATTTTCTCCTCTTGTCGTAGGACTGATATTAACGCATATTCAAGAATTAGCACAACAATTATATATGAATGAAAATCCAAATCCTCAGCCATATGTTCAAAAGATTTTGAAACCTCCCGAAGGAGCTTTTGCGAGAATTCATCAACCTCCTCTTCCGCGCGTCAATCCTGAAACGGTGCAAGCGATAATAGAAGAAGGTCTAGCGAAAAGTAATCTTAAAGTCAGGTTGGTTACAATTTTTAATTTACGTTATTTAATTGCTATAACTAATTTAATTTATTAATATTTACCGTTATTAATTATGGTACCGTAAAGTTTGATAATTATTTTATGTTCCTAAAAAATGATTGACCTTTGTAACACGAAACAACAACGAGTTTCGATGCAAGTATTTTAACGAGTAAATAATTATATTTGATATTTGTTCTACGAACATAATTTATTTTGAAAAATTGAAAAATATGTTGATAATTAATCATAATTTACTAACTTGTAATTTTTAATCCGTTTCTATTATCCAATATTTTGATTTTTTTATGGTTTTATAACCAATCTCGTATTACGCTTCATCTTTTAGTCTTTATTATTGTCATAAATAATAAACGTATCTTTGTTGTCACAACACCTATTTTTATTAGTATAGTAATTAAAAATGTATCCATAATAAAATTTAATGCTATTAGTATTATATTTCACCAAAATTTTATTACGGTAATTTAATTTATATAGTTTTCTTACAACCTGTTTTCTATTTACCAATCATACTATTATTAATTGGAATAATTAGTTTAATATTGATATCGTGAATTTGATAATTTTAACTAAAATTTATATTTATTAATATGATTTTATCGACAAAGTTACGAACAATAGCTGATTACAAAGAAACATAAATATTTTACTCTTGTAATTGAAACATTTATAATAGTAAAATAGTTACAAAATAATTTTTATACGCAAACCTAGTTACTTTATATCAGCTGGAAAACGAACGGCACATTTCTAGTTCTATTATTTATTATATTTTTTTTAACCTTTAAAAGCAGTCAAGGTCAAGCATTAAAAATATTACGTTAAGAAATTGTACTCCTTTGCGACGCGTCAGAAATATTATCTTTGAGTAAGATTACTCCTAAATTCTTCTCCCCAAATTTTACCGAAATATCCGTCCGTATTTAATTTTCGTTTCTTGGTCCCATCGACGAATACTCGTCTTTCAAAGAACAAAAATAAATTTGAAAAAATAAAAACAAATCTAGTCGATCGTCAACGTCTTGGTACCCACAGGTTATCTTCTCTGAGGCCAATCCAACCGCGAATCGTCCCGACGGGACCGCACATATCGATCGTCCACGACACCCGTCACCTGGTGAGCAACTCGGCTCGACGCCTCGAGGTCCTACGCAGTTGCATAAACTGCATCTTCGAAAACAAGATCTCGGACGCGCGTAAAACCTTCCCCGCGGTGCTACGAGCCCTGAAGAGCAAAGCCGCCCGACTCGCGCTCTGCATGGAGTTGTCCCAACACGTCGTCGGGAACAAAGCGATGCTCGAGCATCAGCAGTTCGATCTCGTCGTCAGGCTCATGAATTGCGCGCTCCAGGATGACTCGTCGATGGACGAACACGGAGTCGCCGCTGCCCTTCTGCCCCTTGCCACCGCCTTCTGCAGGAAACTCTGCACCGGAGTCATTCAGTTCGCTTACACTTGCATACAGGTGAGTTGGATTTTTCTTTGGAAGCTAAAGCGCTCGATAATTATCCGTTGTAAACTTGATGTAATCGTTCAATCTAGGAACACGCGGTGTGGCAAAATCAGCAATTCTGGGAGGACGCTTTTTATTTGGACGTGCAAAAGGACATCAAACGTCTTCATTTGCCCGGTGAAAACAACCTGTCGAGATTAAACGACGGAGTACTGAGTCCCACCAGCCCGAGAGACAACAAGGACCTGATATTCAGGGACCGTACTTTATTGTACCGAGGACAGGAAGCGTCCGCCCTTGAAATCGCTGCCGAGCAGATGAGAATATCGACGTCCGTGAGTCCGGAAAAACAACGCGAGCTTATCGCCAGCGAGGAAAGCACGCTTTATAGTCAAGCCATTCACTATGCCAATAGGATGGTGAATTTACTAGTGCCATTGGATATAGGAGCTAAGACTCATCGCCAAGATCATATTTTTGACGATGAGCGCGCGAGTAATAGCGTAACGAATAGGTTCGTCTTTCCTTGTTTATTCCTATCGTTTTTTAAAGGATACGGAGCTTTTTACATTTTTTAAATACTGTAAAGCTAATAAATGTAACGTTGATTACGAATGTTGCGATGTTTTATGATTCCTTTGTGTTAAAATTTAATATTTCTTCTAAAGAAAAAACGATGTTCGTTTTAAAAGGATTACGATAATAATTGAATTTATCCGAATAAAAATTATGAACCGTATTCCGCTTCAAAGATTTAAACCAACTTTGTACGATAAAAATGATTTTAGATGAAGAAAAAAGTATTTCATCTATAAATATTTGTCGTTTACAGCGTTGCCAGCGATAGTGGCGATGCCGAGTCCGGTTTCGAGGAAACAGACCCTGGAGAATTAGGAAGCGCGGTTATAAGAATGGTGTCGCGATTCGTCGATCGCGTATGTACCGAAGGTGGAGTTAGCGCAGAGCACGTGAGATGTCTACATCAAATGGTACCTGGTCTTGTACACATGCATATCGAAACTTTGGAAGCTGTGCACAGGGAGAGTAAACGATTACCTCCGATACAGAAGGTAAGATATTCGTGCGAGTGAAACGTGGAGAAAATGAAGAACTTTACGATCGAGTGGTTTTAAAATTAACGTTTGGATGTTCTTAGAGTTTTTACAATCGTTATCGTTTCAGCCGAAGATATTAACACCGAATATGCTGCCTGGAGAGGAAGTGATAATGGAGGGTCTAAGGGTATACCTTTTGCCCGACGGGCGAGAGGAAGGTACGGCTGGTCTTCCAAAGACACCACCATTTTTACCCGCGGAAGGAGCGATCTTCCTTACAAATTATAGAATTGTTTTCAAAGGAATTCCGTGCGATCCTTTCGGTAAATCGTTGTTTGTTTACTTTAATTAAATTAAACGTCGAGTGTCGATTGTAGCTCGTAATTTAACATTTTTTTCTACGCTTGTTTCGACAGCTTGCGAACAAATGGTAGTTAGAGCTTTTCCAGTAACATCGTTAACTAAAGAAAAACGAGTCGCCGTTCAACATTTGGCTCACATCGATCAGTGTCACCAAGAAGGACTTCAACTTCGATCGTGTACTTTTCAATTGATGAAGCTCGCGTTCGACGAGGAAGTCACGCCGGAAAATGTGGAAACTTTGCGAAAATTAGTTCATAAGGCTCGAAATCCTCCGCATATTTTTCATCATTTTGCTTTTAGCGGTCAAGTATTGGTCGCTCCGACTGCTCATAATAAAGGCAAAGAAAAACATGCTACTCTAAAGTAAGCGCTCGAAATTTTTTATCAAAATAGTCATCGCGTCAACTTTGCACCAACTCGAAATAATAACCGTTATATTTTATTACAGGGGTTTCGCTAAAAAAACTCTGTTAAAAACAGCTAGAAAAGCTGGTTTTAAACCTAAACAATCCTCAAAAAGGCAAAAGTACGTTTTGCCGAATATGAATCTCACTAGTAATAATAAATACATGACATCTCCTGGTCGAATGAGTTTACCTATAACAGAAAATAACGATTTAAGCCATGACGACGATTTAAGCGGTAAAATATCTCTTATATTATTATTATTATCGTATCGATAATAATAACCGATAATTGCTCGGTCTGTAATTCTCACTTTGTAATTGCTCTTTTGATTTATAGTTGACGAGTTCGAAATACCAGGGATCGTTGTTCCTCCCGTAACAGATGCCAAAACTTTAGAACGATTATCAGAGCGAAGTTATGTAAGAGACTGGTATCGCCTTGGCTTGTGTTCAAGTGGTCCGCACAATAATCGACGAAACGAGCCATTTCGATTGACCTCAGTTAATTGTGCCTATATGATATGCAGAAGCTATCCCGCTCTATTTATAGTTCCTACCTCTGTGACGGACGAAAGCATCCGTAGGTTTTGTAGATTGTACAGACATAATCGAATTCCAATAGTAACGTGGCGCCATCCGCGAACAAAGGCTTTATTAATAAGAGGTGCCGGTTATCATGGTAAAAGCGTCATGGGAATGCTCAAAACACATCCGACATCCGCTGGAAATCTCAAAGGTTCGTTCTCGATCGTTTGTCTATGTAGATACATTACAAATTATCGATATCGATGATCGATTCGATAATATAATTTAATGAATTAAGATCGAATAAAGTTTCTGTTTTTCAACCGTGTGACGTTAAAATGTACTAACGCGATTATTTATTTTTAACTACTTAAATATTATTTATAATTTTAATTTTTAAAAAATACAATTTCTCAAAGAAAAACGCGAAAGATTAAAATTAATTTATTACAATTGTTTAATCATTTTTTAGCAAAGAAAAAGATCGAAGCTTGGATTTTTTTATTCGATTATGCATTAGCTTTTACTCGGTTGCAAATGTAATACTAGACTTTTCGAACGGATAAATAATAAGATTATAAATATATAAAAAGTTTAGTTGATAACTACTACTTTAAAGCAATATATCGTCATAAAAATTTCAGCGAGTTCATCGGAAAGTACATCTTCCTTCGAACAAGAAAAGTACATAGCAGCTCTCGTTGCGTCTACACCGGTATCGATACTACGTCAAGGTTCAGCTTGGGGTATGTCGGACAGTTCTTTGAGCATAGATTCGCTTCTTCTAGCAGCCGAAGATCGCAACGCGACTCCTGAACAGTCTCGGAGAAATCCATTCAACAAAGCCATGGGAACTTTGGGGTAACGTTGAACAACAGAATTCGTTTGCAACGTCGATGAAGATTTTCTTAGCTCAATGCTTTTATTCGTTTCTGCAGTTCTTCGGGTGGCAAGGGACCAAAAAATTTCGGAAGATGGGGTTCGTTAAAGGATAAGAAACAAAATTCTCAAGCATCCTTGACATCGGCAAACCAAAGAGGAACCGTGAGGCATTCCGCGGACTCCGACAGCGGAACCGAGTGCGTTCATACATTTCAAAGAGCTGCTTTATACATTCTCGGAGAAAAAGCGCACATGAAGGTGGAATAATTTTATTTATTAAAATAATATTTTTAATTTTGTATTTTCATTCGTTACGTTAAAATTGAAAGGATCGTTTAAAAACTGTATAACTAAACGTTTATTTGTATTATATTATTTTTGTTTGATCTTTCAAAAAGATGTGTACACTTTTTTCCAAGTTCTCTAAATTAACGAAATTGCGATGTTAATTTATTCGATAGGGAGTCAAGGCTGAATCAGCACCAAAAACCGATTTCATACCTGTCGAATTTTTCGATGTGAGGCATACGAAAGCTGCCTTTAAAAAACTCGTCAGAGCCTGTGTTCCTAGCTCACCAAACGTAGAACCCGATGCTAGTTTTTACAAGTAAGCGAACAAAAGATATATTTTATCCGTCATTTTACGTTTGTAAAGCTACTCGAAGTAAAATTGTACATACGTAATACCAGTTTTTTTTCGATAGTTTTATATTTCGTTTGGTATACGTTTTATTAAATAACGTATCAGCGATCTTTAACCACTCGTGAATACGAATTTCAGGCTAATAGAGAGTTCGGAGTGGCTCCAACAGCTTCAAAGTTTGATGCAACTTGCCGGAGCCGTGATAGACTTAATGGATTTACAAGGTTCCTCCGTTTGTGTTTCGTTGGAAGACGGTTGGGACACAACAGCGACGGTTTGCTCGATAGCCCAAGTTTGCTTGGATCCGCATTATCGAACGATCGAAGGCTTTCGAACTCTTATAGAAAAGGAGTGGCTGGGCTTTGGACATCGGTTCGGCCATCGAAGCAATCTTGCCGTCAACTCGCAGACCACCAACTTTACACCTACGTTCTTACAGTTCCTCGATATCGTTCATCAAATACAAAGGCAATTTCCTCTCGCCTTCGAATTCAACGACTATTATCTCAAGTTTCTAGCATATCATTCGGTCTCTTGCCGATTTAGAACATTTTTACTCGACTGTGAATTCGACAGGGTTGAGTGTGGAATAACAGCGGTGGAGGACAAAAGAGGGTCGCTCACCAGCCATCACAAAGGTTGGTTAGCGGTATTTTATTTTCTTTATCGCGACACTCGCAAGCTCCTTTATTTAAAGGGAACCGTGTAAATTTTACCCAACCGTCCAATTATTGTCTCTTGATTAAAACGCTATGATTCTTTATTCGATAGAAACAACTCTTCGTACGGTATTGGAAATAATTTTCATAATTAAAGAATTTAAAGAATAATTTTTAATAACTCAACTGTGCTTAACGAATGTAAAACTCTTGAAGATTTTTTTCTAAACAAAATGCGATACATTAATTATAATTTAAAGCATTCGTTTTTTATTAGAAAAATGTACCGCCATTGTTAAAAAACTTGAAATCGTATCGATGCCTTTTATGAAATCGTTCCGTTGATTCAAAATAAACAAACTTTTTATTCCCCCGTTTCTGCAAAGGCGTGGATACTGGTAGCGACGATGAAACCGTGTATCCCGGTGGAAGATTGGCCGGCACCAACACCGGCACGAATTTAGGTCAGAGCATATTCGACTACATCGAGAAACAACACGCGAGGTGTCCGTTATTTTACAACTTCATGTATACCCCGAACACGGAACATCCGATTCTTCGACCCGTGTCGCACCTGCCGAGCTTGGATATATGGCAGTATTATTTAGAGGAGGAATTGGCGCATGGATCCGCTTACGACCTGGAGATACTCCAACAGGATTCACAGCAGGAGGAGGAAGCCGAAGCCGCGGACGGAACCGTCAAGAGCAATCGAAAAGTTGTCACACAGGGGTAAGTTGTAGAATTCGCTTTAATTTAAACGTCGAGTTAGAAGGTTACCAAATTTTAACTTTCCGTGGTGCTTTTAGTTACAACGGCGTTAATACGATGGTACCGGATCAGTTCACGCATCTGCTGGAAGAGATCCACAAACTTGAAACCGAACTCGGCCATCTGCCCCAAAAGTGGAAAGTCTTGTGGGATAAATTGGAATTACCCAACACCGATTCGCTAACTGTAAGTTCGTCGCAACGTTTCGTTACAACGCGATACGTTAAGAGAGTACATGGAAAATACCCGAGTGTAATTTTTTTTTATTGCAGAGGCACGCGTCGTTCAGTACAGCTCTTGTACGTCATCACGGTCGATTGATTCATAAACGTTCCACCTTAGAGTTACTGTTAAGAGGCAAACTCGCCGGAGGAAGTACATCCGGAACCGAAAGCTCCGTTTACGTACATCCTCACAGGTACGAACAAAAAACTACCGGCGGATATTAATTAAGAAGGTAGCGCGATTGGAAGAACGATATCTTACGTGTAAATATGTATTTTGTTGAAGATTCGAAAGACTGGATACAGCTACACCAACTCATTGCGATGCGTGTTCTGGAGTTTTATGGGGTCCCGTAAAAGCTGGTTTAAGATGCGTCGATTGCGGACACGTTTGCCATGACAAGTGCGCCGATTCCGTGTCTAAAAATTGCACAAAATACAAAGCCGTGGGTTCGGACAATATACAGAACCATACTCTTACCAGAAGTGGAGGAGACAACGGAAGCGTTAATTCGAGTGAGTAAAGAAATGTATTTCGGATTCATTTATCGTCCGTTCGGTTGATCTAATCTATTATAATCGAATTTCGTTTTTCGAAGGTGTCACAACGCTACAAACCTCGTCGCAACAATATTACGAACAATTTTCTAGTAACGTAGCTGAAAATAGAACGCACGAAGGATATTTGTATAAACGTGGGGCACTACTTAAGGGGTGGAAGCAAAGATGGTTTGTTTTGGATTCGATAAAACATCAGTTGAGATATTACGATGCGATGGAGGATTCAAACTGCAAAGGTTACATAGGTAATGGAAAACGGATACTCGTGATTAAAGTATCGTTGAAAGAGGCCTTTAAATAATAATAATATTTACGATTGATAAAAATTACAGATCTTGCCGAGGTTGTTTCCGTAACTCCCGCAGCTCCTGTACAAGCACCTGGAAAAAAAACCGATGACAAATCTTTTTTCGATGTAAGCGTAACGGACGATTTTTTACCCGCACGTTTTTACAAGCGATAATTTAACGAAATTGTTTACGTTTCAGCTTCGCACGAACCGCCGGACGTACAACTTTTGTGCAGGTGACGCCGCGACGGCACAAGAATGGATCGAAAAGGTTCACGCGTGCTTGCAGTAGTGCCTCGATTTCAAATTGTCTTTGTACGAAATTAAGCAAGTGACTGATAGGATAATTATCCCCCGATTTGTGAAATACTTTTGTATAGTGTAACCGTAAATGTCATAAATAGTAAATTTACGTTCAAGTTATAATTTTTATTAATTAAAATTTATTAAAGATTATGTGATTATGGTATTCCAAATGGTACCTACGAAAGTGATTATGGAGTAGCATAAAAGTACGTTCTATCGACAAAAGTTATGAACTTGTTCTAATTTTTATAAAGCTTGTTCGATTATGTCTTTTTAACGAGTGATTACATAATTTATGGAAGCGTTACAATTTTCTTGAAAGAATCTGTTTTCTACTTTCCATTAAAGTGCGTACTAGTAACGACTAATAATCACGCAAATTATAGGTATATAAGCTATGTATATCCTTTGATATATTACTAGGATTGTTATTGCTAGATTTACATCGTGCGATTTTGCTTATGAAACTCGAGCCAAACGAGTAGAGAAGAAATATTAACTTCCGCTTGTTCAGCATCGCGAAAACAAATTTTTCATATCGCTAATTCAAATTGTAACAACTTGCATGGTAAAAGACAGAAAATATAGTAATTATCGAGTTGTATTATCGTAACAGAGATGGATCGAATACGAAAAAATATCTGTCGCTGATTATTACGAGTCTCGTTTGAAAATTGTACAAATGTTCTTGTATAAATGGCAATATAATAGACATACAGTGGATGCGACACGAGTTAAATATTTCATTGTTATTTTATGTCTTATGTGATTTTATATTTTAATTTTACATAAAATGCTATATGTATTTTTCTATTGATTTTTTTTGTTTTTGCAGAAGTTTAACAATGATTTTTACAAAATATTATTACGATCTTAAAATAAAAACAGCTTTTGCGAAAAATAAAAATAATTCTTTGTACGAAAGCATTCAGTGATCTAATTTTTCAACAACATCTTATTTATAAATTTTCCAAGCTAAAAAAAGAAAACAAAAATATATACACATAAACAGTCTACCGATATTCGTACGCCCGTGTCATGGAAACCTACCTTCTCTTCCAATACGATAAAAAAAAAGTCTCTAGAACGCAGATTGTGGATCGTTTGGCCCTCTTTCTAGTTTCGATGTAAGCTTCCGACCATTTCCTTTTCATGTCGTCGCGTCGCATAAGAAACACGTGGCTAGCGTTATAATTTGTTAATATTACGAAAAATAAAGTGTACATCACGTAAGTATTTATCCATAGTGAATTATTTTTACCCCGAGCATTTAATTTACATCCGTTTCCGCGATATCCTGGACACCCAGGATTCGTACAACCGCCGGTATACAAGCAGGAAAATTCTACTGCATTGGAATCTCGTGGATTTTATTTAATTTTACAACCTTTCTCGAGTTTTATTCGTTTGTTTATTTCAATATTAACGTTCTATTCTAGGCAAAAATCGCGATGTTTCTTTCGCGAACGCAACCGATTGTTGGAAGTATGGAAAATTATTGTTTTTCCAGATTCTAACCTATGCTAATTTTGGATGTACTGTACTGTATCTACTGATAGTTTCGTCTGGATTTTTTTTATTATTTCCGATTAGTGAAATCATCGCGAGAACGTGTTATTTTTTTTTAATATAAACAATCGTTTACGAACTGGTTCGATAACGTCTTTCGTATTTGTGGATATATATTTTGATTGTAAATAAATATCGTCGAGACGTAGAAAAGGTTTAAATACTTGGTTTAAAGTTACGTTCGATCGCTGATTCGTGGAATTTTTTTTTTAATTCCAGAATGCCTTTGGCGAAAGATTTTTTACATCCATCCCCAGCCGAAGAGAAAAGGAAACACAAACTGAAACGATTAGTTCAAAAGCCAAACAGTTATTTTATGGATGTAAAATGTCCAGGCTGCTACGCGATTAAGACAATTTTTTCTCATGCCCAAAGGCCAGTGGAATGCGATGGATGCCGTACAATATTGTGCACACCCACAGGTGGGAAAGCAAGACTTACAGAGGGTTGCTCCTTCAGAAGAAAGGTTCAGTGCTAATTTTATTCAACCAATCTTTACATTCGCTAAATAAAAAAATGAAAATTTAAAAAAAAAGAGAAACATCAAAAGTTTTTGAGTTATTGTTTTTCCCCATGCCAATGTCCCGCAATTGTTAAAGATTAAGTAAATGTAAATAAAAATAAGTTATAAAACGATAACGAGTTTTTTTATACATTTTTTCAAAAATTAGAATATTATTCGTTTAATTAAAATTAGGTATTTTTTTTTTAATCTACGAAGGAAAGTAAAATGAAAAGGAAGGAAAAAAAAAGTACCAAAAATATGTAAATAAACTGGTTGTATATTATATATATATATATATATCTGTAGTCCGATGCCACGATTGTTCATTTTTTTTTTTTAAAGAAAAATTAAAACTAATTTTACAGAATTTGTAATGCTTCTAAACATTTTTGTTCACATTAGGCATCAACGCTAGATAATATAATCAACAAATGTACACAAAACTTGAATATTAATGGAATGATATAAATTTATGAATATAAAATAGTATTATACGCTTGAAATATTCCAGCTGCTACTTCAACCGACCTTGACTTTAACGATAACTAAAAAAAAAAAGTTTGAACAAATTAATTTCTTCGTGCAAAATAAGTAAAAAGAGTAAAAATATAAAAACGCAATCTTACCAAAATATCTGGATTTCCAGGCTGAATCTTCAATTCCACGAGTACCCATACATTATTCGTAAGTTTCAGCGACTGATACAACATATCTTGTCCTTCGACGTTTCTTTTTGCTATTGTAAAGACGTTATTTTGTTGCATTTTCGTTACTACTTGATCAGTCGTTAACATTATTCCGGATAAAATATAATTAAGCTGTAAAATCGAAAAATAAACGTATAACTTCTTAATCTTACAACGCGGCAGTAAAAAGCAATTATTCACGTACTTCGTTTTGAGCAGGAATATCTTTCCACGTCGAAAGGAATACCCTCTTGTCCAATTGTCCATCTTCGGTAAAATAAACGTGCATAGGTACTATACAAGCAAAATAAAAAATATCAATATTATTCTTTATTGCAACTTGAAGATTATTAAGAGGTTCCATTCGTTGCACCGCTCCTGCGGTCGACAAAATTACATTCGTTTCTATACTTTGGCCTGGGTTCAACGGAGCAGCTACTTGCAACGGTGCCGCTGGTGTCAAACCAAAGCTGTTTTTATTTAACTGAATGGCAAAGGCGCCCATCGGCTGCATAGTTTTATTCGTGAATTTCATCTCCATATTAACTTGACCGTCCCTGAAAATTTGCAAACGCATCGTATACAAATACGCGGTATTAGATTCGGATCTTTAGAGCAAAGCACTCACTTTCTCGAAAACGTTCCCCATATATCGAAACCTTTGCCTTTATCCGCCGACAGCCAATTGATTTTTGGTGCTACGTAAGACGTCGTACCCTGACTAAAACCAAATATATCACCCAATAGCCCAGTCGTGGTTTGTGATACGGCCGGTTGCGTCGTACCCGTGTCGGTACCCCCGAGTATGGAATCAAGGCCACTGCTCAAAAGATCCAAACCTAATCCCGTCGAGGCCTGTGGAGCTGGCGTTACTATCGACGGACCACCTACGACAAAAGTTATTTGAAGAGAAACGAATCGCCTCGGTTAAATGCAACCGGAACTGCTTTATTACCGATATCCATACTAAGTAGATCGCCGATAAGCGAATCCTGCGCTGGTATAACTTGAGCCTCGGGTTGCGTTCTCGCAGCCGCGTCATCGTTCGAATTGGTTCTGGCTGGCAAGGATTTTCTAGTACCCGCTGCTCTTCCCTCGACGAAGGCTGTGGGTGGCTTGTGATATACCGACGCTAAACTGGAAATGTGACAAATGAGTTCATCCAACAACGTCGGTTCCAAAAGATCCGTTTCTTCCGATATCAGTGGCTTTTCCGCGAGGACAACTTCCTTAGCCGCCGCGGGATCCGTACTGAGTAATCTCCAATAAATAAATCCTCGGTCTCTCAAGTCCGGATTGTCCGAGTCTTGCGTAGCGAGGCTCAATACCTGTTGCACCAACTCTTGCGTGTCGGTTGGCCTTTTCAGGAAAAGTTTGACGATCGCGGTGAGCAATTGTAACTGCACTTGAGTATTTTCATCGTGGAAGCCTTCCAAGAAACTTTCGAGTAATTCGTCGGCATTGTCGATACGCTCCGCGTATTCCCCGATAATCCAAATCATGGAAGCCCGGGCCTCTGGTTCATCCAGCGTATCCAAATTTTCGCAGAGCGTCGAAATAATACTTTCGTACTTGTTGGGATATTTGCGGAAGATGTCTTTAATAACTACGATAGCTTCTTGAACAACGTAATTAACCTGTACAAAAAAAACGAAAAACATGGATGAGTTCAGGCTCTTAATTTTTCCAGCATCTTAAGCGCTTAATCAAATAATAAACCTTCGTTTGTATGAGTTCCAGAAGGGTCGAAACACAGCGCTCGGCGGACGGTTCGACTTTTATGGCGCATCGACCGATCGCTCTCACCGCTTTCCTCACAAAATCTACGTCGACTTCCGTCGCGTATTCTTTGAGCTCGGACAACACTTGAGCTATATTAGTCTGCGAGGCCAATCTGATCATGATATCCAATTTTTCGAGCTTCACGTAGATCGGATCGTTGTATTTGACGAAGAATACTTTCATTTCGTGTTTCAAAATGTCCGGCCTTTTTTGAACGATAAGATTGATATTCCTGAGAGCAACGTATTGTACTTCTGGCTCCGAACTGAGCAGAGTTACCAAAGGCGGTGCTAATTTTTTCGTTAAAGTTCCCACAAAATCTGATTCAAATTGTAGCATTTCCATCAATTTCATTAACACCTGAGTCGTGCAATAATTTTAAAGGTCGTGAGAATAAAGTTCGTTGCATCGAGCGATAAAATTAGAGTAAACTTTGTTTAAACGAAAATATAAAAAATAAAGACAAATCTCTTTCGATGGATAATTACCTTTACCGCCGATAAAACTACAGCTGCGTTCGCATGCGCTAATCGCGGAGTGATTCGTTCGCAAATACTTTGAGCCTCTCGATCGTCTTTGGGTGAATAATTAGCGAGCGAATCTAGAATAAATACTTGGCCCCATTCCGTGCATTCGTTCAAAGCTGTAAGAAGTTTGTTGATGGTTTGTGCATTCATTTCAACCAGAGGTTGTCCGCTGGAACTTGACTCGTTGATTTCGGACAAAGCTGCAACCGCGTTCGCCACTACCTTTTGAAGACATTCGAAGTACGTAGAGTAACAAGAGCTTAAGCGTATTCGTACTTTATATAGAAAATTGCGATGGTTAATTCAGCGCGAAATAGGGCAGTGAAGTTTTTTAAATTACCATTGGATTGCTGTCCGAAAGTAAATCCTTGAGCTGGTCCAAAAATCCTTGGTCTTCCACCAATACGGCATTAATATCATAGAGCTTAGCAACGCAAACAGCCGCTGTTTTTCTAACATAAGGATCTTCATCTTTCAGACATTTTCGCAGTGGTTCGCAAAGATATTCGGTGATTTTGTCTACTCGTATACAACCCATGGTGCGAACGGCTAATGCGCGAATCAGCGGGTTCGGATCCTCGCAGTCCTACGCAAAAATTGGTCACGCCAGGGATTCAAGTCTAGTCACAGTAATGACTATCTATATTAACTCAAGAATTTGACAGTATAGAAAATGATATGGTACCTTAGTCATCGGAGATGTTGTTAGCTCCTTTTGCGTGTCAGAACGAAAAATGTCAAATTGGTCACCGTCACCATTGTTATTATTTTAGTTAATTACGTATCAATTTATCACAAAAAAATCACATTGCATTTGAACCAATCATTTTTTAAAGAGCACGATTTATTATACGGATAACAACTTGGATCTTGAAAAAATCTTATAAACATGTAATAAATATACATGAAGCAAAAAGTAAAATTTGAATCAATCACAACATCGATAGACAGCCTTGTATAAAATTTTTTAATACATACATTAATAAATACTTTTCAAGCTAATATTACAATGAAATATAACTTTATAAACGACTAGAAAATATAATACTAAAATCAATATAAAACCTACGTTTTAAAAATGAGCTCTAATTAATTCCTTCTAGGAAAGAAAATACGTTTACATATTTATTTAGCAAACAAAATGTACATGCATTTGGCCAAGCCAAACATAAATCATTGCACTGTGATCTACAACTAGACACAAATTATCAGTGCTCATGCACTTTCCTTAAAAGAAATCTTATAATGTAATGTATAAATAAAATATATGAATCAATGCTCGCCGGAAACAAATATAAATTAGACTTAGTTTTCGTTCGCGCGCGTTTTTATCGTTAAATTATCGAAACGTTTACACTTTGAGTATTAATAGCGATGCGCTGAATATATAATGAAACATATATAAGTGACCGTTCGGATATTTATTAATTAAATGTAATCGGCACTTGGTGCGATACTGATCATCGATCGCGAACCGTTTTTTTTCTCTTTCCATTACGATCGAATCAATGTAAATTTGCTCTGTCGAAACATGTGCTCTTATATTACTACGTGTTAAATTTTGACTTGGTTTCAAGTGCACATACATTGCAGTGATGGGTCGCTTACAATTTGGAATCAAACATTACTTTTCTATTTTAGCAAGGTCACATTAAGCTACTTTTTGTATCGATAAAATTTCAATCTCGTGCCCTTCAAAAAATAAGCAATCCAATCTTATACCGTCAGAGCATACTATCCTACACACTAGAATGTAGATGGCTCGACATAATTTATATTACTGTAAAGCATGATCTGCATGTTTAAAAGTAGACAAGCCGTAGAACGATCGAAGAATCGAATATAACATGGAACGATCGTGCGAGTCGAAACGGAAAAAGAAAGTTTAATCGTCTTCTAGGACTTGCCTTTAGGCACACAGATAATTAATATCACAGTAACGTTGTTAGTCTTAAGTTAGAAGAAATAATTTAAACGTATTAAATACAGAAGTGTGTAAGTAGAGAACGAATGTAATAGACATGAGCATTGAAAATATATAAATAAAATTGTATTTATATATTCGAGTGCATCGACAAACTCGTGAGATAAAACTTGTATATTTTAAGATACGTTACCTTAACGAACGTGTTGACTGCCATAATTGCCATATCTGGCTGGCTTTTTGCATAGTTCATAAGATAAAGGTACACCAACTTCTTCAATTCTAAATTATCTGTCTGCATACAATTCACTACATCGGGAAAGAGCGCTGAAACATCTTTACCAACCGTCATTGACGCAATGACCTAAAAAGTAAGAGTTTGTACCAAATGCGAAGAGAGTTCCAAGGGAGTTAAAAAGCGATGGAAAAATCAATGAGATGGTTTGATCCACTTATTGATACCAAATGTGCAGAAATAATTAATTATCGATAAGATTACCTTCTTGACAGCTTCTTTCTTTTTTTCTTTTTTATCATTGTTGAGTTCTGACTTTAATTCAAATATTTCTCCCTTTTTAGTGGTGGTGAAATATTTCGAGTCGGTCATTTTTGCTGTTAAAGTAAATTAGATAATTATACAAATTATATCGCTGATATTACACACGGATATACATTTTCTAAAATATAAGCTTATTCCACATTAAAGTCGCGTTAACGATTATTGCCAGTCGACGTTGAGCGAAGAGTCAAAAAATTCTACACACATTATACATGTATTATATATATTAGTATGCACGTATATATACACATATATGCACGTATGCGCGCACATTATATATACATATACAAAATAGACATACACATAAAGAGGCAGCAGGACCGTTTGGATCAATGCTCTAGAAATAAATTCTCGTTCCGCTGTTGAGCCTTAGAAAGTTAAAAAGTTTAAGTCTTTGGCAGAATCAAATGATATATCGTAAATGCACAAGCGTTTACAGAATGCAATGGAACGTTCGCAAGGAAATCGTCAACAATGCTAACGAATGTTCAAAGTTTAATAAAATAAAAGGATCTATATATATATGTATATACGTATAGAATAGGGTGTACAACATGCAAAGGTTTGTTATCGGTGAATCAGTATGTACTCGTCAAGGATGAGGAAGAAAGAAAAAAAAAAAAAAAAATACCAATCGTTGGATAATATCGCAGTATGTAAAAAATGACGTACGCGTTTGCAAGTAATTCTGAAACACTTTGGAGATTATGACCCGAGCCACCAAAAAGAAACCGACCAAACTGTCACAGATCCGCTCGCCGCGCTTGTATATCGCTCCTCCGATGTACGCCCCCTACTTTGAACCTTGCGTTCGGCGCATACGTAGTTTCATCCTTTCCCCCGGGCGTCGCTTACGCGTCCGTCCGTGCTCCTCTCGCTTAGGGACATTTCAACGGAAAAAACCACCAGTTTTTCTCCCGATGGCGCGAAGGAACTTTACGACCGGACAAGAATGAATGGCCGACCAATCGGAGAGTCGCTTCTCTGGGAATCGATACTTGAATGAGTTTACCGCTATCGGTGACGACCGTCGTTATTTTTAAGTATCGTTTGATTAACGATACGTTATTATTTATAACAGACCCGACGACGACATAGTTTTTAATTTTTATTGCCCTTGTTTTCGAGCCGCGTTTCAAATAAATGTCGAGTTATAGCGTTTCAGGTGTCCCGAAAGAAATATTAACTCGGGATAATGTTATCGAGTATTTTTATTTATTTCACCATAACTTTAGAAAATGTAACTTACATTTTTATACATTTATACACTATACCATTTTCTTTTACAAAATAATAAATGCATTATCGTCTAGAATCGATACACCGGTGTTGTTCTTGATCCACTTTTTGTTTCGAGATTCTTAATCGACGAATACTTGATTACTAATCTTGTCGGTAATAAGCTTATTCGAGTAATATTTGCTCTTTTAATGTTTATTAATACTTTAATTCTAAATTATAATTTATAATTTAACATATAAAAACAGTTCCGATCGATCGTATCAATGTTGACTTTTTTTTTTAACATACTAAGAGCACTTCAGCATTCTATCGATGCTATACGCTTTATAAAAAATACATTACTTTAATTAAGGTGATTAATCTTATTATTTCACACGCTCTCGGTGATGATAATTTTTTACGAGCTTATATTGTTTGAATCAGTGCATAATCTCAGAGGGTGTGATAACTTTCCTCGGTTCTGATTTTGTAAAATTTGTAAGAACCTACGCTTAATCCGACTAGACAAGCCATTAAAATTATTCCACCTGAAAAATCAAAGGAATAAATTAAATTTTCGAGTTACCCGAAATCGAGGTAATAAATATCTCGACGATAAATTCTTACCCATGAAACTCAAACCATCGAAATGACGACCTTTAACCGGGGTGACTGGATCTACCGGTACAGAGGACATATTTGGCTCTGGACTGGTTATGACCGAAGGTGGTGCAGGCGTCGGATTCACCGTTGTCGAAGCTGTTTTGGCAGATCCGGTAGAAGGACTCGTTATTACAGGTTTCGGTTTCACCGAAGTAGATAACATCGTTGTTGTCGAACTGGCTAATGACGGTGTTGTGGAAATCGAAGCTGGTGTTGCGGAAGTTGACGAAGCCTGTGTCGTCGAAGCCAACGTAGTATTCGTTACCGGAATGATCTGATACAAAATTAATTATGCGAATGTTACGTAGTGCCTATTCTTCGTTGGCGTTTTTAAAGCAAAATGCCCTTACCGGCGAAGTGGTAGTAGTTGCATCGATGGATGCAACAGCCATGGAAGGTGGGCTATTAACGATCGGTGGAATCGATTCATGTTCGGTTTTGACCGTTCCTATAAATAAAAAAAAAATCGAATAATAATTTGCGCATAAAAATATTTATTTAAAAAATTTTTTTGAAACTAATATAATTATTAATTATCTATGTCAATATTAAGAGAATATTATTCTATTTAATAACAAATTAAAATAAAAATTTCTAAATCGTGTAGAAAATCAAAATATTTTCAACGATATTATTATTATAATAATTCAATAGTCTTCTTATTGTTTTATAAATTTGTTTAAACAATAACAAAATTATTCGGGTGAATACATTTTCAAAAATAACGGTTATAATATGTCATGTTTTTTATACATAGCTGCAAAACAAAAAAAGGAATAAAATATAACAATATGTGATATAAGACGCGATATTCCAGTCTGCTGAATATATATATATATATATATATATATATATCTGCATGTACGCATTCGCGTATGTGTGATCAATGTATACGCGCATGTGTACATATATGAATAGATGAGTATATAAACATATACATATTAACCGTTTAATAAACGATATACGAGTTGCAAAGTGAAAGGAATAAATTACGTGACATTTTTACACACACGTGCGCATACACTAATGACAAATAAAAAGTAGCGTAGATAATTTCTAGAAATATATAGAAAATGACTTTCACGCAAGAAAAAGTTTCAAGGAAAAACAAATGCAATATATTTTTTCCTCCTCGATATCCTCGAGGCAAAAAATTCTCGATGACGCCAATATATTAAGGCAAATAATAAAAAAAAAATTGTAAGCAAGCAAGTAATCATATTATCAACAAAGACGCATCCAAACCTTTCGAGTCTGTCGCATTCACTGGAACACTAGCCGCAACGTTAAACAACGCCAGCAACAGAAGAATTCCAAATATTGAGTGATTCATTTTCGAGAGGTGATAATAAACTCGAAATAAAAGCGAAAATGTACTCGACGCGAGATGTCGAAGAGAACTGAAAACGGCGATAGAACACGAGTCTGGGAAATTTCCGTGTAACTCGTCGAAGAAAACAAAAGAATGTGCGCAGCTACGCTGGAAAGTCGCGAACGCGAGAGAAACGAAGAAAAACGTCCCTCGCGAAACGACAATAATCGGTTTAGCCCCACGATTCGATTCACGCACCCTCGAATCCTTACTACTTCTTTTTTCGAATTCGCGCTGACGAGGAAAACACAGGAATTTTTTCAGACTACCAAAATTCTAATAAACGACGACCCGACAACCGACTGGCTGCAACATAATAAGACTCAAAAGTGATCGAACCGGACTAGACACTCGCTCTTTTCAACTGTTTCGTTTTATCCGTATTGCGCTCTCCGATTCTTCGAATAATGGAGATCGAGAAGTCCACTCTGATTCGTAACGGCAGGCGAGAGGTTAGGCTGTTCTACTCAAGCTTTCTCTCTCCGTTCGTGGCGTCGAATCGACGATTGACCTGTTCTTGTTTTATCTCTCTCTCTTTAAGCGTGCGCTATCTTCATCTTTCATGGAATCCGCAGTGACCGCGTGGCGCTGTCGTCGGCGTTATCTTTGCGTCCGAAATACGAACCGATGTATCGATGATTCACGAACGTTAACAACATTTACATATTTCCTACGATTATACGTGGATATATAAGCGAGAGATGCGCGTTTTATCGTCCCGTACGAGCTTTTACTCCTTTACGTCCGCGTCGCTCGACCTTTCGCGTATATACAAGGTACGATAAAATCAGAGAACCGCAACTTTCCAAACATCAAATTTTAACAATCCACCGCCCACGAGATGAATAATAAAAACCAGCGCTTTTACAATCGCTGGCTTCCCTTCTCCATCGACCCTCGATAGAGAAAGAGAGCGAGAGAGGGATAAAAGGGCTTCTCGATCGCGAAAGTTCGATCAAGGGGCGTCGAATGGCGCGAGGAGCTGAAAAAAAAAACGCTGGAAAAAAGGAGTGGCATGTAAGTGCTATATCACGTCCCTAAATTGGAGGCTATGGCGCGACGACTCACGCGCGCAGCTATTGATCGAGAACCGCGGCGACGGCGCGGCGCTCGTCGCATTTCTCCACCTCGACTCCTCGCGAACCGACGGCAACGACGTCCACGACTAGTCCCGTACTAGGCGTCGGAGTCAGCGACGAGTTTCGTCGAGAGAGCGAGAGAGACCGCGAGAGAGTGAGCGAGAGAGTGAGAGGGAGAGGGAGGAAGAGGCACATATAGACAGAGCTTCTTTCGCCGAAACATGGCGCGGCGATTTTCCCTCCTCGGCTCCTTCCTTCTCCTCGTCTGTGAGTATAAGATCAAGGATGCAACACTCGGGGAAAATTTGCGTTTTCCCGTTTTCTCTATTTTATACTTTTTTTTTTTAACGACGGAGCTCGACCGAAACAACCCGCTGCGTCTGGAGTTTGGTGACGCACGAGATTCGTTCCGGTCGAGCTTTCGTCGACTCTTTGCGAACAGGCGATAATAGAATTCGTTAAGTAATTCCGTTAAGCGAGCCTCAATGTCTGCTTTCGTCAGTTACAGGGACTCCGAGGTATGGATCGGCCCTCGTGTTGCCGACCCACACGACGGCGAGTCCCCGGGGTGCGGACACCGACGAGCCCTTCACCACCAAACGCAACGCCGTCCTCTACTTCGATCTGCCGAAAGTCACGCGATTTCCACTTGTGAGTTTCTTCTACGCACACACGATTAATCCGTCGATGTTCGTTTTTATTTTTCGATCGTTGCATTTGTTTCTTCTTTTGTTTACGAATAGCAAACAAACGAATAGTAACCCTGTAAAAATTTGTATCGCCGACTTGTTTTGTTTCACCGAGACTTTTACCGTTGCGGAAACAAAAGAGTATTTCGTTTTCGTTTTGTACGTCGTTGATCTCTTATTAGAAACTTGTTACTTAAAAAGAGAACTAATACAAAATTATTCAACGTCCTTAATGAAAATTTATGCCTTTCCTTTTCTATACGGCGAATTAATCAAATGTACGTTTAATTATCTGTAACGATAACTTTTTTTTTATATAATTTTTACCTAGTTTAACTTACGATTCGTTATTTGTATATCGTTCTCGATACACATTTTAACATAGTTTCCTGTGCGCAAACTCGTAAAAAATTAAAAACCATTTCTAAATTGTGGATTACGATACTTGATTAATCCATAAAATTACCCGTTAACTTTTAATGATTCGGATATACGTATTTAAGCTTTTATAATTTTATGATTTTATCGCAATGTATACCATTTTTTTAATTTATATTTCCGCTTCCGTATAAAAATTTATTGAATGTGAACTTTATTTCGTTCGATCTGTTGCATTCGGTTACAGACGTTCGGTACATTCGCAACAATTTATTTAAACTATAAAATGATAAATTATTCCAAGTTTGATAAACTTTAAATTATTTTTGCTATTTATAATGTGGAAAATATAACGCTATCTAATTTTGACCTTATTTTTTGCATTTAAAACCCTATAAAATCGTAGAAGAAAAAATATTACTATACTGATCTTATAATCAGATTTTTAGAAATTACGATCTTAAATTAAATTATAGTTTAGATGTAACTTATGCTTTTTTTATTAAAAATTTATTGAATAGTAACGTAATTTATGCTCGTTTACTATTTTTTCCATTAGTGATAAAAGTTTGTAAATAGTATTTAAAAACATTATAAATTTTTAATCTATTATCGAATTTATGATGCAATTAGATAAAATTTATTTATTAATTTTTTTTAAATATATTTATTTAAATTCAAAGATGATATTTTCTTTTTATATAATGAAATTATATCATTTCAGATTTTAGTATAAAAATTAGTATTTATATGAAACATGGCCCATTTCTTTGTATATAAAAGTATTATTATAAAAAGTGTTTAATATTGTATAAAATGGTATTTATTTAAATTCAATACTTCAATTTATATTTAAAATTTAAAAAATGTATCTAGATTAAATCAGCGAATTAAAAAGTTTTACTAGCGATTAACTTCTTATTATAAATAATATAATATTTTTATAAAATTACGCTACGATAAAAATAATTACATTATTTAGTTACGGTCACGTGATTCACTTAATTTGAGAAGCAATTCGTAAGCATAATCATTGATGTCCTGATTTGCTATTTAATCAAAATAATATATATTGTAATTATTCTTGGCTTTTCAATTTCAAAATACTATAGCAGTATTATTTTTAAATATCAATTTGTTTTAATCTTGCTGCAAATATATTTAAGATTTATAAGATGTTGAATTATTGATATAAAGAGAAAAGTAAATTTCATAAAGATTATTTTTCATTTTTCATTCGATTTTTAAAATTGTGTTAGCATAAATTCTTAAGAAGATTGAATTTCCCTCTAGCGGTAATCATTTTTTATTAGCGTTGAACCAAGTTCTTTATAAATTTTAATATTTATAAGATGAATTCTTTTAAAATTCAGAATATAATTAATTGAGATAAAATTGTATTATACACGGAAATTTAATTTACAATTATATGTAATATTATGACGCTCATAAAAAAATCTCTGTCAATATTTCTAAATACGATATTACATTTTATAAAATAGAATACAGACGAATATTATTTCTTATGAATTTATTATAACTGTTTAGATGTTTAAAAAATCTATTTTAAATGTTTTAGAATCGATAAGAAAATAACTAATTTTATGATATTTATAGAATAATATTAGGAAGTAAGTTCTTTTAAAATAATATTATAAATAAGATAATTATAAGGTCTCGAATAAATTTTTACGTGGTGATAGCGCTTAATCCGTATGAAATATGAGATTAATAGCGTTGTCTATACTCGATTTGTCTTTTCTAATTATCTACTTGGAAAGAGATTGTAATATTCACAACAAAATTATAATTTTATATTGATAAGTGTTACTAAATATTTGTGAATTGAAATAAGGTCGTTATGATATATTTAACACTATCATATTTGGTTCTTTTATAGAATTTAGTTAAAATTCTTAAATTTTTTTTTTAATTTTACTTATACACATTCATCCAAATTTAAATATTTTATAATAAGTTCATGATTTATATGATTGCTACCGGGTATATAATTTTTTATCCAAATAATGTAATTTCTATTAAATTTCACAAAAGTAAAAAAATTTAAGAGAAATTGACTTTAATCCATTTATAATTAAAATATTATTTTTACTAGGTGTTTAAAATATTAATCACGAAATAAAATTAAAATTGTTGTAATATTTTTAAATATTTTGTCCTTCTTCTAAAAGTATAAAATTTTTAGTAAATTATTTTATAAAATTTTCAGTTTTAAAAGTAATTTTTTCTTATTGTTTTGTTTGAATCTCTAATAATATAAATTTTTTTTATTTTACAATGAGTAATTTTTTGATAATTTTTTGATATTAATATCATTACGTAAACAAATATAATTTTTTTAAACAACAACTTAAAAATAAATATTTGTATTATTTTTTTAGAAAATGTTTGTTACGCGTATACATTTTATTTGAAAGGGTTTTTTTTTTATCATAATTAAATTATGGTTATAGAACAATATATCGATTAATCACCAGAGACCTAAATTTCATATTGTATTTATATTTTTTTTAAAAATAGCGTTCAATGTTAGAGTTTTGATTAAAATTTTTCATAGTAATTGTATAAATTATAGGAATTGCGAAAAAATAAGAAATAAAAAATATATTATTTAAAATGTATAAGATATAAATATACATATTTTGATAATTTATTAATATCTACCTTAAATGCTTAAAAGTCTGAAATGGATTTTAAAATTTTTAACCCATTGAATTTTAAATTATAAATTTATATGGTAATATGTAATATTTGTTAATTTCAAGTTAAAAATTAATATAGAAATTTATGTTAAAGTATGAATATGAGCTGATTCAAATAAATAATATTGAGTAATTTACAATGAATCAATTCTATACATGAAAATGAAAATCGTGACGTTCTTTGTATCATTTGCACTTATCTTACACTAACTGAAATTGTCAATAGAAATAAATTTTTATTAATTCTAATATATTGTAATTCTTATTTAAAGTATAAATAATAATAATAATAATAATAATGATTAGAATAGTTATAGATGTTTGTATTAGCTTATACTACAGATATTTTAATATCAGAAGTTTAAGGTACTAAAATATGATAAAGATAATATAATTTTTTACCGAAAGAAAAGAATGAAAACAATGATTAATAACTTACTGTTCATAAAATATAAAAAATAACTAACTTCCTGAATATATTTACTAATACAGATAATTTTTTTTTAAAGATAACGTTTACTTAGAAATAATTTTCAGCATTTATAACTGTTGCACAATACCGATTTTAATTATGTCACGATATTTTTAAAGATCTTTTGTTAACTTTGATATAATCACTAATTTGCATTTTCACGGTCTTAAATTTATCACGATACATGATATAAATAAGATTTTTCAATTTTGGTACACACGAATAAATTTAATTATTACTTTATGGGATAACTGTTTATTGATTCTATGAAGTTTATTATTATAATCAATGTCACCGAGTAAATTTGTTGGAATCGATATATTTTAATGGATAGTGGTCAAAGATTTATATTACATTTTTTCGGTATTTGGAGAAACAAATTCGTCTGCAATATAAGCAAAAAAAATAAATTTTCTGCTTCTACGACAGTTTTCAATACGAAAGTTTAATTTAATCAAATTGAAATTGAAATTTTAGAAAATTTAAACAATATCCGCAAGAAATTATTTGAAAGAAAGAGGCGATATTTAATTATATTAACTATTTCTATTATTAAAAAAATAACTGTATTAATGTTTTCTTTGAACAGGTTATAAACTTATATTATTATGTTTATAAACTTTATATTACTATAAAATTATTAATACAAACATAAATCGTTATAAATATTATATTGGAATGATAATATAAATATTATAATTTTTCTTAGAAGTTACTTAAGCTTTAGAAAAGACAAATCGAGCATAGACAATGTTATTAGTCTCACGTTACAATTAGATTAAGTGTTATCAGCTCGTAAAGATGTACTTTCGACGATCTCATTCGTGTTATTCTTTTATAAAAAAGGTCTTGCTTCTTTAGATTGCTCTGAAAATATCGATGTTTGTCTTTGCATTGTTGATATAGTAGTCAACAATTTTCTTACTAATCAAAGTAAATTAAATTTCTTTTGTAATATAATATAATATAAACTGATTAAATCATTGTAAAATCATACTATAAAAATATATCGAATAATTTATTTTTTAATAAAATAATGGTTTGATACATTTTATAAAATTAAGCTATAAAATTGAGATTGGATGATAAAATAAATGTATTCAATAATTCAATATAACGCTGATTCGTTTTAGAATCTTTTTTAACATTTTTATTATGACTAAAATTATTTATACGAAATTGAATTTAAATTCAAATATTTAAAATTTAATTTAATTCTAATGAAATATTTTTGTGAATTTTTTCGTTTTATAATTTCTGTACTTGAGTCACTAATTATATTCGAAAGTAGTGTAAATAACTTATTACATTACAATTTGTGTTTCGAGATTATTAGTCTTATCATCATAAATTGTATTTTAAAATTAAATTGCTTAGATTCATTAATATTCTAATTTTCATAAATTTCTTTTCTCGTATCATGAAAATTACATTTAAATTTCTTTAGAAATTGTATATCAGAAATTATCTGCACTATTGTATTATACTGTGTTTTTTAAGTTTTGATTAAAAGTATATATAAAAAGAAGTTGTAAGTCATCAAAGTTGTAAAAATTATATTAACCCAAATGCATAGATTCAGAAAAGGATAAAATGCAGTATTGAAGTTTTTTTGGACTTGCATAAATTTCTTAAATACTTAGATACTTTAAACTTTTATAAATTTAATTTATAATATTAAAATTTCTAGTTATAAATAAATAATTTACTAATAAATAATTATAAAAAAGTAATTTGAAAGATAAATAGTAATACTAAAATTTAATCGGTCTATCAAGTATACAAATATCATAATTACCGATAAAGAATATTAATATACTAGAATATAAATTTTAAATAGAAGAATTAATTTTTATGTGAAATCATACGCGTAAAATTAAAATTTAATCAGGTATGAGGTGAATTGATAAAACGCATTCAATACAAAATTTCTGATATATATATCATTTAAATTACATTAAACAGACCTTTTTAAAAAATTTTGCGATAAGTAAATCATATTATTGATTTTTCTACTTTGTGCAAAGTAATTTCCCGAAAAAACTGTCAAAATTATATAATATAGTTTTTAATTAATTGCTATAAAATTAATTATATTTAATGAACAATATTTTCTTTTACTAAGCATTAATAAAGTCATAACTAAACAAATATAATTTTTATTAGATAAAATATCATTTATTTTAATATTCTCGAGTTGAGAAAACAAATTAAAAGTTTTCTCATATTTCCTTTTTATTTTCTTTAATATGATACATTAAAATCATCTATGACTCTTATCTAGACTATTGGACTGTTTTATGCTTGGATAATTTAGAATTTATTTCTATAATAAACACATTTATTGTACAAAATCTGAATAAACATATTAAATTATTAATTCTATGAATTTTTAAAAATATTTCAAGTTCAAGTTGAGTAGTTTAATAATTGATCTCTTAAATTAAAAATAAATAAAAAATTTTCCTACAATCAATGATTAAAATTAATATTCAAACGTTTACTTAGTATTTTAAAAATCATACTTACATAGTTTAAAAGATCAAATGAAATTATCTTTTGTATAATAAATTACTTTACTTTTTAAATTGAAATAAATCATTGTTTAAATAATTTATAAAATATTACAGTAATACAAGTCAATTTTTAACTTCTAAATTATTATTTTTAATTATAAAAATTATAATAAATAATGGATAAATATAAATTACTAAACTTTTTATAATTTATGTTTTTAATAAATTATTTTATATTTATGAAAAACTAGATATATTTTACTAGTATTGCTAGTTAAAACTTTTATTTTTGGGTAATATTAATACGGCTATAAAAGAAACAAAATAATTTAAAAAATATTAAATAAAATATTATTGATACGATTATAATAAACATTACATTTTAAAATATACTCATCTTTATTTATTTCTACATATATATTCTATTTAGAAAATATGATAAATAAAATTATTTGATACACCCATTATCAACTTTATCATTACACAATAATAGGATAGTATTAAATACATTGAAAAAGTTAAAATCCAATGGTATTAAGTTAGTAGTATCATCATGAGAAAGAGCTTTGTAATCCACAGAGCAAATAACTTCCCTTGTTCTGTTTACCTTTTATCATTCGTAGTTCATATATTCCCTTTTACGCTCAATTTAATTACTTAAAAGTTTACAATATTCTCAATAAAGTTCAGAATTTACTATTTTATTACTTTTAGTTAAATTGTTAGAGCGTAACCTTCAAGAAGTAAGTAACCTTCAGTTTAACAGTTAAATATTAATAATTTTACACTGTGTAAATTATCAATATTTTACTTTTATGAATATTATACTGATTTCTCATCAGAAGTTATATCATAATAAATATATTTTTTAAGATAATTTGACAGCAAATTATTGTATGTATAAAGCTATTGCATAATTTAATAATGAGTTTTGAAAATTATTTAAAATGCATCCGTGTAATTATAAATCATCCGTTATTTTACGTAAATATTCTTGTAGAAATTTATCTAAATTAAAAAGGTATTTCACAAAATTATTTTCTTTTCATCTAACGAGTAAGTTATTTTATTTTATATCGATAACGTAGGAAAATAATTTCTGCAGCTTCGGACATAATTATTTTTTAAATTTTAAATAAAAAATAATTAATAACGTAAATTACTATGGCAAATAAAAGGAAAACAATCGTAGTTATTCATTATTGATTCGGAAAACAATAAGTGTACCAAATGTCAAGATTGTCGAATCTCTACTTAAATCTTCTAAATTGTGTCGTTTCGTGTATCTCTTTAATTAACTCCAACCTCCGCTCAAATTCCGTATCGCTGTTCGATTGTCATCGACTATTCAAAGGAACTTTCCTTTATGAAACGTGTAAACCATTAACAGTTTAATACACGTTTTAACAAAGTGACATAAAAACTATCATAATCGCTTTCATTTGTAGATCCATTAATAATTTTATTAGACTCCGAACAATAAATGAATACTTATTTTATAAGGGTTCTAAAATCGCGATTATACCGTGAATGTAGTTCACCATACCATTAAAAATAGCAATAATATTCGAACGATTTCATAATTCCCCACAGCCGGTGGTTAACGCTGAAATAAAAAGTACGGGGTCGACGTCGGCGACGATGAAAACAACGGAATCGATAATAACGACGATGAAACCGCCACCGACGAAGATAACTATGAAATCCGCACCGAGTAAACCTTCCTCTCGAGGATCGGAAGAGCAGCCACTTTATCGTTTGAACGGCAGCAACGGACAGGCCTGTATTCTTCTTCAGGTCGACGCCATTATCACCGTCAAGTACAAAACTACGTTAGGGGAGGAACAGGTTTGTATGCATAAGTCAAAAGGGGAAATACTCGAATATCGGCTAATTATGAAGCGCGAATAATAAATATTTTTATCAAGGTTTGCTTTGTAAAGTTACGAGCCAATTAAAATATTTTAATTGCGATAATTAGAATATGTTTTACAATGCTCGATACAAATGGCAATCGTTCGATTATTCTATTTTGGAATATAATGTTTGAATGTGGAAGCAAAAGCAATAATATCGATAAAAGAAATTACGTAATTTACGATTTTCGATCAATTTTACTACTATTTTTATACAGTGTATCAAATAATTTTAAAGAGAGTTTTATTCTAGCTTTTTTGTAAGCCGTTATTCGAGTAAATTTATTAGACAGGACATTAATTATTTTAAATTAAACTAAGTGTGGAAAATTTATTAAAATATAGATTTTGACGTTAAAGAAATATTTTATAAATTTTTTTTTTAATTGCTAATATAGGTTAAGGAAATTTCAAAATATTCGTTAATTTTTTATAATTAATTATCTCAATTATAAAAATAATTTTATAATAAATAATATCGTATAAATTTATAGTTACGTAATTAAGTTAGCAAAACTTTTCATAAAAGGTGTAGTGGATTTCTGAAATGACTTTAATTATGACTTGACTTTTAGTTTTAGTTCTTGACACTGATCGTAAAATGTATAGAATTTCGTATTATCTACATTTGCATGTTAAGAAGCAAATTTATGTATTATAGTGAAGTAAATGTACTTACGGTTTGAATAAATATGAAATAAACAATTACTTAATAACATTTTACATTATATTTTAATAGTTTATTGATTAATTAATTTGTTTACGCACCAATTTATTTAATAAAAAAGTTAAAATACTTTAATTTTATTTATTTATTTAAAAATTAAGTAATTACAACTATGAAAACTAAGTTAAAATATTAGTTTCAAGCTTAACATTTAGAACTGGTATCGATTAGCTCAATATTATTAATGATAAATTCCAAAGAGCTTTCAATAACAAGTAATGCGATATCGAAACTTGTAATTAAATTTTGATGTAAATTTATACAGCAGATATATGTATTTGTTTTTAAATAAAAATTTAAATTAAAAAATATATTTTAAAAACAAATTTTCAAAATTTTATTTTTGTCAGTTTTCAATATATACTTGCAGAATTTATCTAATATCGAGAAAATTTTAAATATTTGATATCACTTTAATTTATTATAATTTGTGAAAAATGCGTACGTTAAAGTGGACATACATAAGAATAAAAAAGATAAAACGCGTTTGATATTATTACTTATTGTTATTATATGTTACGTGTACAAAGAAATTATTGGTACAATATCTATAATATATAACGATAAATTAACAAATTTTGTTAATATTTAGAGAATACAAAAATCAATCATAAGAGTAACTAAAAATACCTTGAGTATTATTAATAAATAAATACCAATTAAATTCATACGTTCGGTGTATGTATATTTTAAACAAATACTTCAAATATTTCAAATATATAATATTATTGGCATAATATATAAATAATAGTTTTAAATAGTAATTTTATTAAATCATACTGTAAATAAATATTTATTGATCTGATATCGCTTCTGTTAAATGATTATTGTAGCCTTAAACAAGAAGAAACAAATTTTTCTACATTATCCTTGATCGATAGATTTATTAAATCAATTATATATAAATTAATGAATTTAATTATTCTGATAAACAGTAAAATTTTAACTTTATAGAAATAAACTTGCTTAATTAAATAGAGATACGCTTCGTTATAAATTTCCTCTCTTATAAGAGTATTTGAAGACATCGTTGAAGATTAATGATGCTAAGTTTCTCATAAATTATAATTAGGACCGTTTATTATAATATATAGTCGGAAAAGCGGATCGCGTGATAAAAGTTAATATTATACATATTCTTAATTCATTTAAAAATATTCAATTATAATCATCTTTTTCAATATAATTATACTACTTATTCTTATTAATAATATGTCTAATTTATACTTAATATTATTCATAAAATTCAATATTCCAAATTAATTTCTGAAGCACGTTACTTAAAATATTGTCAGTTTTTAAAATTAAGCAATTTTTAAAATATTTAAAAAAATTTTGATTTAATATAAATTAATATTTGAATAAATTACAAAATTAAGATGAATTTAAAAATGATATAGATTTTTATCCACTTACCTTTTACATAATCATAAAATGAAAAATCAGTTTTAATATATTTCCGTAGAAAAGCTTATAAAAAGAAATTCTGAATATGAAAGAAAACTTAATCAACTATGAAAGAATGCTCGTCTTGAAATTGTTATTACTATGATTTTAATTAGAAATATTAAGAAAATACTTGTCGAGTCAAACAATAGATTTATAATCAAAATTTAATATTATTCCAGTATATACACATTAACTTCAATATTTTTATTCGTAGTTAAACATTTTATATTAAATTACATAACAAATATTTAATTTTACAATGACTATTATTAATATCAAATCGAGTTAGGGTATATTTCTTTTCAATTATTTTCAGTATTAAGTACGATTCCATACAATGAAGAAGTGTAAGGTAATAATTAAGTTTAAATGAAAACAGCATTTTTGCTGTAATTCGTGCGTATAAGTGATCGAGTTAAATAATAAAGGACAATATCATAAATCATAAATTGTTCTATTATTAATACAGTATAACATTTACCAAATCAATTGATTGCTAAAGATTAATTTCGTGACAATATTTATCGTTTAAAATAAATTCAATTATTTCTTAATGTATATTTACTCGAGTTAAAATATTATTTTATTTAAAATACTGTATATTATTAATGAATATTTTTATTCTTTAATCTTTTCGAATTAATGCCTTTTAGGAAGCAGATTTTTACATTCCAAATGGTGCTAAGGTCACAGGAAATTGTGACAATGAAAATTTCGCCATAATGTCTTTGAAATGGGATGCGTTTGTTCTTTTATGGAGCTTTGCTAAGGTATTTACTCGTGTAATTTTATATTAAAATTCGAATAAATTACGTGATATTAATTCAAACTATACATGTATATTAGAATAGTAAGAATTTTTTTTGAGATCGATTAATTCCTTTTTTATTTTTGTAATATGAATTAATCTGTTTATATCAAACATATGAAATTTAGTTTATTATTAATATTAAATGTACACACATATAAATGATTATTATTTAATCATAAACTTAAAATTATACCATTCAATTTATATTTACTAACGTTTTTTTTGAAGAGTACTTTTAAAACTTGAATACCTTATCCATTAATTATGAAATTTAGTTTATTATTAATATTAAGTGTACACATATATTAATATTTATTATTTAATTTGAAGCTAAAAGTATACCATTTAACTTATATTTATTAATGTTTATCTTGAAATGAACTTTTAAAATATGAATACCTTATCCAATAAAAACAAAAAAAAAATGCAATATCGTGACTGATAAAATACTATTGTTTACTTGATATATTATTTTAATATAATTGTTATGAAATGTATAATACATCCGATCAATTGTATAAATAATATTACTTATCGATAGAAAAATTTATGAAAGTGGCCACGAGAATCAGAGAAAATAACATAACAATAATTTGCTTGAGCTTCTTGAATGACACTCTTATATCCCGATTTAAATTAACTGCATCTGTAAATAAATTGATATTGATCCTTGTTTATTTAAAGTCTAAATAATGATAAAAAATTATATAATATTTATTTCTATTACACGATATGCATTTTTTAATGTATCCAAATAAACGAATCAAATTAAAATAATATTACAAAAATAGTTATAAAATTTTCTATTTTTATATTTTCTTATAAATATTAATATATATTTACATCTTCAATAGGATAATATGTTACCTTTGAAGATAATAATAAAGATATTCCTTTTATTAATATAAAAAAGTTACTATCTTTTATCGAGTAAGTTGTATAGTTATTGTTAATAAATTCACTTGAGTTTTATGCAATTTTATATTTCTTCGCTATGATGAATTTATTGAATTTTGTTTACATTCGAATAAATTATTAATATATTATCATTAGTACTGATGATTAGTCTTACATACGCATCAGTATTTTATATAGCCAATAATTTTTAGTCTATTTTAAATTTTTAGACTCCTGGTAATGAGAAATGGTACGTTGATAAAATTGAGTTAACTTATAACTCTAGCGACCGACATTTCAAACATATTGATCAACCGAGTAAGTAACATTTTATATATTTATAGATTGTAATACAGCCAAAAATATTTTACAAGAACTCCTTTCAGTACTGAATATGTTTACAAGAAAGTAAAACGGATAATTTTTATTAATTTTTTCTCGTTGATACAACATTAATATTTTTTATGAAGATTCGATAATTCGATGAATTTAATAATTAAAAAGTACATTAAATATTTCTGCATTTTTATTTTATTTTTTCTTGATTTTTACAGATAAAACAGTAAGATTAAGCACTTCTCCAAAGAAAACCTCGATGCTATTTACGACTCCCGTTGGGAAATCTTATTCTTGCACCAAAGAGCAAGAAATTTACCTGACAGACGGGAAAAATTTCGCGAGCATATTATTAAGGTAATTTATTAATTATAAAGTAAATGATACGGAAATTGTAAAAGTAATTTAAAAATTGAACGATCCAAAAAGTAAAAGTTTGAATTTTGATTGAATATATAATAAAATCTTACAACAAACGATAGATTAAAGTTACAAGGTGTGAGTTTAATACCGGAAAGTTTAGAAAACAAATTGTATTTTCGGGAAGAGTAACAACGTAAATAAGATCATTAGACATTAAAATACGCTATGACTTTACTCCAATAATCAATCTTTCAATTACATAAAACAAATTTGGTCTCTGCCTTCGACGACAAATAAAAATGTCATAATTGGAGAAGCAGCTAAAAGTATGCCGATCGAAGCGAGATAAAACCAGTGTAAACAACTCGATCCAATCGCTCGGTTAAACCGACTAATTGAACATTGGAACTCACACTCTTATAACGAGTATATCTATAATTTCGCGCGCGATCACCGAGTCGAGTCACGAGTCAGTTTTCAATCGACTCGCTCGTAAAAGAAAATTCGAGCTCGCTCAACCAACACACGCAAATAAAATTTCAGGGACATGAAGCTCCAGCCTTTCAAGTTCAAGAACAATGACTTTGCGATAGAGTTTCCCTGCAGTGCCCTCAGTGCACAAGCTGGCAGGGATGAAACCGCACCCGTGGCCGTGGGTTCCGCACTCGCAGCCGCTGTCCTCCTCACGATAACGGGATATGCCGGTTGGCGGTACGCCAAAGTCAAGAAGGTCAAATACGACACGATGGAGTAAAGGATTGCTACGAATTCTACCCACCGAATTTTTTTTTTCTTTTTTTTTTTTCGACCTTTCGCGTCTTCTCTCGTGTCATAAGTACTCGAAAGAATTAGCGATTACTCCGATCGTGCGTCTAAGTAAGATTGTCAACCTCGTTGTAATTGCTTCAGCTAAAAAAAGTGCGAGGCATTTTTAAGCAAGTATTGTACGTAAGTGTTTTTTCCGATATTTCACTTGGAGACGTTGGCAACGTTATGCATGCTAAGATATTATAAAATATTTGTTTGTTATCACGTGATAATCATTACTTGCATTGTATATCATAAAAATCTATATCGTAATACATTGAACGATAGTAATATATAAGATTGAATTAATATAATATTGAACGTTCAAGAAACGGAAAATTCGCGAACTCTGAAGGTTGTACGTATAGAAATTGAAATTGCAGGCAATTTTCCAAAAGCCTTTCAATATTTCAAATTAACTCCTTTTCTTTCTTGACCTTATCGAATTATCTTATTGCGATGTACTTGCTTAATATTTTTCTTTTCTTCCAAGAAATATATCGAATACAATTTTAATGCGTTAAGAATATCATTACGATTACAAAGTGTAAAATGCTGCTAAAAAAATGCGTAGTTTTTTAAAACATTAAATGCATAACTTCGAAAAATTAAAATGAAATGAAATTTAAAATATTAATATAGGTACATTGACTAGAGTCTTTAATAAATAAAACATGATTATTAAGATTTTAACGAACGATTCAGCCTTGATACGAATGTTATTCATGTATAAAAAAAAGATGAAAATTTTCTGTACTATAAAAACTTAGTAATCTTTTTTAACAGCATATAAAAAATGTATTTTCATTTCTAATGTTTCGATAATTCTTAATTCACTCGTGAATTTTAAGATAAGTATTATAAAAATGAAAAATATAAGCCGATAGTTATAAAATTATGTAATGTACAATATATTATTTAATACGATGTTAATTGTTTTGTTGATGGATTCAGAAATCTATATAAATTAAAAAATGTTGAATAAATAAAAATATATTTAAAAGAATATATTAAAATTTACATACCCTTATATAATTAAAATGCAGTATAATAAATCAGAACCTAAAATAAATAACAAATAAATAACCGTTTAAAAAATCAAGTCATTCAATATGTCAATTTAATTAAATTTCAATTAGGAGAAAAATCATCGATATAAACGCAAAATTGATCATCGAGTAATTGAGATCGTATATAAAAATACTGTATAAAATATTCCTAGTCTGTAGGTACGTAAAACAAAATGGGCTTTGTACATAATATGAGCAATTTATCCCATACGTTTATGTACCTGTAATTATACTATAGGCAAGAATGAAACATGCATATCTATAATATAAATAACTTTTGTCTTCCAAACGTTTAATATAAATAAAATATAAATAAACCTAAAAAAAATTATATAAATATTTCTTGTGTACAAACGATTCTCTTACGCGTATGTAATTTTACATATATTTATATATAAATATTCTTTATAGAATACATATTCATAATTACATATTGTTTTCAAAAATTTTAATTTCGCCTGTAAGTAAATGTTATATGAGATAGAAAGGCAAAATAGACTTCAAATCACTACTATGAAATTTTTGGCAAGGTTCGACAATTTATACGTCAAGTTATATTCAATGCATCGTTTGTTTTAAATTAAAAAAATATATATATAATATCGGAATTTATAAAGTTTTCTCTGTTACAAATTAAACTATTCGTAATATGCTGAATAACTTATCAAAATTCTTGCTAAGGAAAAAAATTAAGTAAATATATACATATATCCACACAGCGTATTATAATTCATGTAACTATCTATCAATTTAACGTAATTAAGTCAGTTTGACACATTTTAAAAAATCCAGTATAAAAGAAACTATTATAATAACATTGATCTTCTGAATTCTATATAAATATTAAGGAAAAATTTATTTTTATGCTTTAATTTCATGAAACTCGTGTCACGTTATCGAATTAAATATTTAAAAAAAGGAGAATAAAAAGAAATATAAGATTCGATACGTTGTTGGTATTTGAAGTATAGTCCCGAAAGAAAATATAAATGTAAAGTGGAGTTTTGCAAAGAAGCCAATTTTTTGAAAACAATTCCATATATAAAACATCATTATATTAGCTTACACGACATATTCTTTTTTTAAGGCATAAAAATGTAGATCTCCGTATAATCCAAATTATTCATATAAGTGGTTACATAAAATTAAATTTAGAATAAATGTGCTATCATTGATAAAAATATTGAAATAATATTTGTATTCAAATTCCAAAAAACATGTAAACTACACATTTTAAACCAAATATTTACACCGTTTATAATTCCTTATCGATCAATTTTATTAATGTCATATATGTAATAATTTTCAATAAATAAATTGAATTAAAATCCGAGGATATCGAGAGACATGTACATCGAGTGTTATAATTTTTCGATATAAAATTTCTTAAAAATACATGTAAATATACGCATGTAACATATATTTGCGAACGACAAACGAAGATTTAAATATTTAAAATATTCGAATGGAGCTGAAACGAAAAATATCAAAACACAAATAATACGAAGGAAAATAATAAGAATCGAGGACAGAATAGTTTTGTTTACAAAAAAAAATCTAAAAGTAAAATAATTTAGACGATTCGACGAATTTAATCATTGTACAAATACTTAAAAAAAATTTTAATAAAAAAATAATCGTAACCAAAGACGATTTTCATAAACACAACGATAATCTAATCGTGAAACCAGTTGGAGATTAAGCCATACGAATAACATAATAGACACGTTATATTTATTAAATATCGTATGCCATATCGGCGAGCTGCCGAATTGCTACGATAATGTACGTCAAGAGTGTGAAACATCTAGTTGAGATCGCACTGCATGGTTTTATTAAGGGCCGTCGACAGAAAAGGTATGCACAAAAAAATTAAACCGGAGGGTCGCAGAGCGTTCCTTTCACAGGGAACGACGGGGAAGGGAAATCGCATCGACAGAGATACATCCGGAGTGCAGATGCTATTTTAGCGCGCAACGCGGGGAGGGCGTGAAAAGTACAGTCGGGCACACGCGATTGAAAGGCAGCGAAGGATCTCCGCCTTTTTGCGCAAGCTCCGTCTCTCTCGGGCGTTGGTTTGGTCTCTCTTCCTCTCTCTCGAACACTCTCCTCTCTCCGTCCTGGCCGTTGTGTACCTCGACTGGCATTGTAAGCGCGATGTCCATTCAGTGCTCGAGGCGCGGCGACCAATCGCATTGTCGTCTTTGGGGCCCAATCCCCCGAAATCCCGTCCGGGAGATCCTCGCTTTTCCGGACCTCCGTTCCGAGGGTTTCCCTCGGATTAACGGCTAATCGCTCCGGAGGATCTCCCGTGATCGAATTAACGATTAACGAGCCGCGAGAAGCTCCCGTGGAATTTAACGAGCGGCTCGCGGTGTTGAATGACTCCCATGTCGGCTTGTTATTCGCGCACTGACGTTATCCGCAATTACCCCAAAAACAACCCCCGAGTTTATAAATTATAGGTCGTCGGCGACCCCCGACGTCGTTGTCGCTCCTACATCTGTCGCTCTTCGCGTGCCCGGCCAATTATTCGACAACTCCTTCGTTTCTCTGCCCTTGCGCCTACGACTATCGCTCGTTCGCCCACTTACGTCTCAATGGCCATTTTTTGTCTTTATCTCTTCGTCGGATTTAATTAGTGTCTGCCAAGGGTATGCAATTACTCGCCTCGGCGGAACGTAGATCATCGCGTTTTCCTTTCAATTTCACGCAGGCTAAGCTTATTTATGACTGTTACGCTTCTTTCGCTCGTTTTTTTATTTTAGATCTCTTCGCTATTCTTCAAGTTTTTAACTTTTTTCTATCGGTACGTCCGTCGGATAGATCGAATTTATTTCGTTATCGGTTTAACGTTTTGTTTCAGTTTTATTTTTAATATTTTCGACCGACGGTCCTTCGTAATTTTATAATAACCAAAAAATCTTTGAATCAATTTTTTTCTGGCTCCTTCGGTAATACAAAACTCGATCGTAATTCGACGAAAATTATAATACAATCTAAAATAACGAAAATATTAATAATATATATCGCTTTTAAAGAAACGGATTAATCGGTATTCTACTTTTGATATTTTTATGCCATTGAAAGGCTTATGACGCATGTCCGTAGTGATAAATGAAAATGTTTCTAGTTTCTGATGAGCATTGCAAAAGTCGCGGAGCAAACAAGTGGAAAGGAATTTACACTTTATTTATTTTCCCACCAATGTAAACGACCCTAAGATGCAGACATCGCGAAAGACCTTAAAGATAAATTTCGCGATGACGAATACGATTGAATCGAAGGACGAATAATTGCGGTACTTTTTTGAGTCGGAGTTGCCAAAAGGTCGACGGAAATGTTCAAAATAAAGATTAAACAGTCTTTCCGTGTCTTGTTGGAGCGTCACTTCGACAACCGAGAATTTGTATTCCAGAGTTATATATTCCGTTATTTGAATAGAGAACATTGGGATTTTAGCGCACAATGCTTAAATCCGTCTCATTCAACGACCCTAAGTTAGAGGCATCGAGTGCACTCGAAAGACAAATTTCCCTCGCGTAACATCATTGAAATTCCCCGTTAGAGTTTTATTAGATATCCAATATTTAAAAGTTTATTTCCATTAAAGCGTTAAAGCAAAAATAAACAAGATTTCAGTAACGAATACTTTGACTCGAGCGATTATCTCGAAAACGTTATAAATTCGTACCTCGATGTTTATCAAACGCGTAATTATCGAGGTTTGCTGAATTCGTAGATAAGGAAGAAAATTTATTTCCAACCGTAATTTAATTTACCGAATCGACGCGACGATGCTGCGATAAGAAAAAGTTTCGAAACGTCCCTTGTAAGCAACCGCTTCTCCCTACGCGTCGCAAACTGTAATTTGGTGTACAATTACCGTATCGTCAAATAAGTATATTACCTTGATAACGAACGCGAGCCATTCACAAGTTCTTAGCAAAAAAAAAAACACTATAATCAAAAAATTGAATACCGCGTTCAACACCGTTCATTTAAAACGCTAATGGCTACAATAGTCACGTGGCCGTATCCGCGGTAGCCTACGGAGGCAAGGGTGAAAAGTATCGTAGTAAAAGCGTAGTAATCATCACAGCATCCAATAATACGTTAGTCGCTTAACATTCACGGCCACGCTCGGACTGCATTGTCGAGGAAACAATGGAAAGCGAAGAAAATCGAAGCAAGTGTTCGGAATGCTTGAAAACATCGGTTAGGTAAAAGCCCAGGAAAGGATCGGTCCCCTCGTAAGCACGGATTTTCCGTCGTGCGCGAATCACCGATCGAGATCTCCGATGACGCGGTTGCGCAACGATGGGGGGACGCCCCCGCAGGAAAAAGAGCGGCGCTACATTGCCTGGTCGAGTCGTCGTTCGCCGTAACGGATTAGATAATACCCGCTCTATAAATAGAACGACGCGTCGGCGAGCCGATAAGCATCTCGATTAGCCGCGGTACGAGGGATCGCAGGTGCATTATTAACGCACTCGAAAGAGACACGGAGCTTATCTCCGACCGAGTCCGAGCTTCCGAGTTCCCGGATTCGGATTTAGCGAATCTCGAGGTCGACTTCGAGCTAAGATAAGCATAATACTAAGGTACGCATCTTTCTCGCTCGATTAGCGGCTTAACCGCTCGCGGGATTCGAGTATTTTTCGTACCGTCGCCGCAGCTTCTCCCGTGAGAAAGGCCACCAACGTGGGGAGGATTTCGCCACCCCGGAAAACATCGGGCACGAGCGAGCGACGGGGACTTCATAATAAACTCGAGTCGAGAGCCTCGTCTCTCGTTGAAAAGAGCATCGAAAATTGAGAGGGAGAGAGAGGGAGCGAGAGAGAGAGAGAGAGAGAGAGAGAGACGTGGACGCGTGTGCTCCGCGACCCTTCAACATCCACCATTCAAGTGTCGCGGGCTTTGTGTAATGCTCTTTAACGCGACTGTTCGAGAGCAGCTTCCCTTCGCCCCATCCGGCAAACCCTCGTTGTAGCATTGTCGGCATTGTCGCCGCGTGAAAACATATTGTTGTAATAACGGAGGCGCGCGCGCGCTCGAGAGAGAGAAAATGGCGCCGGTTTTTTCCTCGGAGACTCCGCGTCGAGAGGAGAGAGAGTGAGGACGTGGGAGTTCGCCTAGGCCTTTTCAAATCCGAGCTTTCTGTGAATTCCATTGTCGGGTCGACGTTGCGTATCGGCCAAATTCATCTGTAGCCGTGTCCCGTTCGGTTTTCCTTCGTCTTTCCTTTTTTTCCCTTTTTCTTCTTCTTTCTTTTTTTTTTCACTCTCTTTTTTTCCTTTTTTTTACCGGGATAATCCACATTTTACAAATTATATCCACGAGCATTTTACACCGGTACTTAACCTGAGAAATCCTACCGCATCTGCGCCCCGGAGATCGATTCGACCTCGCCGCGCGCAAAATTAGCGTCTCCGGTCGCGCGAGAGCCGATCGCAAAACGCTTCCCGAGATTCCTCGATAACAAAGACTCACGCCGCGTATTATTTATAGACGTCCGTCGCGTTCGTTTTCATTACGTGGCACATAAGACGGCGAAAGGCGAAAGGACGGGTCGCGTCCCCCCTACGATACAATAGGGCGCATTTCTAGGTGTAACGTTACGCGCGAGGGATTTCGAGAATTGAAGAAAAATTTAACAATCGCACGTCGTTTTGTTATCGTCTCGTGCGAGTTCTCCGTGTGCCGCCGCGGTTCCGAAGGCGCGACGCTCCGGCCAGATAAAAACGCCCGAACGGCCGTCGTCAGCGTAAGACGAGTCGTAGGAACCTGCGCTTAATATTTTCCCACAAAACTCGGCTGACGTGTGTGCCCCAGTGATAAAAGCGGTCGCACGGATAACAGAGCGGGATTTTTCGTCGGGCCCGCAAAACTTTTCGCAAACCTGCTCCTCCTCTTCACGGAACGCGCGCCTCAACCCCTTCCCTCTCCCGCCTTTGATAAGAGAACACCCGGCGATCGCCGCCGCGGGAGAAGCGATGTCCGGATGCTGCCGTTCGACGAATGCTGACCGCACCCACGCGCGAGCGATAGGATAAGGGGCGCCTCCCGTCTTATCGGCCGCGTGTTGTTGCTATTATTGGCTTGCGATTTGTGCTCTTACACGCGTCTACATCGGCCCCGGGCTTATCTCCGATCGATGAGCGTTTCGCCGTACCAGCGTCGTTCCGCCCAAGGAGATATTCGCGAATGAGGAGGATCTCCGAGTCGAGGGGGAGTTTCGCCGGGAAGGACAAAGTCGGACGCGTAATCGCGATATCCGCTGAGTATCGCTGAGGATGTTAGGATTAGTTGAGGGATATTTTGGCACTTTCCGAGGCGAGTGGTCGATGCCGTTGATGTCTTTTCGATGTCGATATTATTTCTATGCGCACTGATCGATCCTGATTACGCTCGTTTGCTTTTCATGTGTTATCAGCTTGAGCCTTCGACGCTAACGTTCTTCTAATTTAAGCATTGCAGAAGTCTATTCTTATGAACTGTACCGAGCAATGCTAAATACAAGGTTACGATAAGGTAAAGAGTAACGATGTACTGATACTTCATACTCGGACTACCTCAACTTCTTGGTATTATTTTTTATATATAATCTTCGTATTTATTTTTTCAACCGGCGAATATCATTGCTATTTTGAGCGTTCGAACGATCTTATTTATTATACGTTGACGGTTACTTTTGGTTAAATAATATTTGTTTTTAACTTTCTTTTTACTTTCTTGAATATTTTTATGATTTTATCGATGATACTTTAAATAAATTATTTTCGTTATAGCTATTTTTTGACGTTTCGTCATATTTGTAAAGATATTTACTTGAGATTTAACATAATTTTAACTAAAGTAATTACTACAAAAAATTAAAATTTATATACCATTTTTATAGATGTGGAAAATGAAAGTTCTTATTAAATTCTTTAAACGTATATTTTATCATAAACAATAAGTAATTCTTTATAAAAAAAAATGATAATTTTTTTATTCTGAGGCAAACTAAAATATTCCATTTCATTTAGAAATAAAATGTATAAAATCTTTTTCGGATTATAAATTATTTGATGTGTGGTATTTAAATTTTCTACGGTTATTATTTTTGCTTTATAACTGCTTTTTTTGTATTTATAAAAGTATGTTCATGTATCAATATTAAGTTCGAACAAAGTATGTTTTAAAAAATTTTTTCTTATATCGCAATCTTAGATATTTATAAAAAAATCTTTATATAGTTTAATTCGATATAAAATGAAATATTTTATTTTAATATAATTTATTATACTATTATTTACTAATGCTTTATAATAGAATAATTTTGATAGCTTAATTAAAAATTATTGGTATTAAAGTTGTAATGTCTATGATTAAAATATGAGTATATTTTAATAAGTAACTTTTAAGAACGACAAAATCTCGCAGCTCGTTATAATTATTTAAAATATTCTTATTTGATTCACTTATTTACAATTATATTAAAAAGTATTATGATATTCTAAAATTTTAATTATTAATCGCTCAGTTTTCCTTGACGTTACGTGTAATGTAACAGTAAAGTACCGATGTGACTTGTTACGTCGTGGCTCAAATTGTAACTATGAACAGTTATAAAATATTGTAATTATGATACTTTTATTTGGAAATTTGTTAAGATAGCATACTTTAAGAATTTTGTTTTATTTTTAAAAGATATCCATATTATAATTTTTGTTTAACGATTTTATTTATTCTTTATCGTTTAGTTAAATTTCAAAAATGGATTATGTTTTAATAAGTATAATTTTTTTTTCGTTATTTATTACATGTAAAGAGTTAAAACAATGAATTCACGTATAAATTTCAATTTTTTATAATGTTAAAAATTCGTTTTTGTAATTATAAGATATCTTTGATAATATATTATATATTAACTATTCAAATATAATATATATTTATATTTATTTTGCTTTAAATACAATATATTTGGTGCTGATTTTAAAACTGTGGATTAATACTAAATTTTCATGATTTATTCAAAGACCTTAATGAAAATATATTTTACAGTTAAAACTTTTTTTATATTTCTATAGTTTATATTTTTTCTGGTACATTGCCTTGTATAGTTTTTTTAAGCATCGACAATATTTCATTTATAATTTATAAAATTTTTATTTTTTGATATTGCGATACCATTGACAAGATATTACGTTACATATAATAAAGTATCATATTTTCAGTATGTATTTAAAATTTATACAAATATCGAAATATTATTAGTTATTGAATTATTAAAAAATTATAATATTTTCTCAATATATTCCGAAGATATACTGTAGTTAAAAAAAACTTAAACATTATTTATAAGCACTCGATGTGCTTTTAAATAGAGTATCAACAAATTTCAACAAATTCAATTGTATAAATAATGCACTAAGAGTTACGTCAATTAATTTGAGAGCATGTTTTTTCAAATAATTCAATTTGCGGATTTGAGTATTGATTGAGTTATGTGGCTAAGCGCTTCATTAAACCGGTTATAGTAACCTTATATCTATAAAATTTTCGATAAAAATTGTTTGGATATTGTTTCAAGACTAAAATCAATAAATTAAAGAAAATATAATAATTTTCAAATTTTCCAATATAATAAATTGTGTAAGTTTAAAGTACTTTATCATAATTTGAATTAGATTTTTTATTTTAAATCAAAAATTTATCAAAAATTTTTTTATATATTTTATTCTACTATATTAATATACATTGCATTTATTTAAAGCATTGGTTCGATATTTTTCATTCTTCGCGTACAAAATTTAAAAATAGCATAAATGATTTATATTTTAAATTATTAACTTTATATCGATTAAATAATAAATTTAAATCAATATCAATAGTTTTATTCGTTTCTGTAAAACGCTATATATAAATACAACACTATACAATTACGTTTAGTTTCTCAAGGAATACAATGAAATTGTTTAAAATATCGTATTTAAAATTTTAATAAGAAATGGTTGATAGATATAATTATTAATTTGAATATATAGAAACATATTATAATGTCTTGCGTTATTATCGAATCGCATCGAATATAAATAAGAAATTTTTATAAGAGTCGTTTTTGTATTTGCAAATATAGACTTTTGATACGTAACAGGAAAAAGTGCTTTAATTTATGTATATTTTGTCCTGAAAATCAAAATACTTAATCTATTTAGAACAGACATGACAGAGGTTACGAATTCTCAAGTGAGAATAAGCGTTAAAACGTATAAGATGTTGAGCTAAAAGAAATTGTAAGCTTGTTTTTACGAGAAGAAAGCGGGATTCGTTCGGATAATCTATTTGGATATTCTATTAGTCGAAATGAATTTTGGAACTTAAAATATCGTATCTTGCGTACGAAATCACGGCGCTCATTTTATAAACATCGAGGATTAAATACGAAGGTTGGTCGCAGTATGCAAAAACATTCGAAAAAATTGGTCTTTTCCAAAGTATTTCAAGTGCCAGGATTCCTGCCAAAAGCTGGACGATCTCTCAGCCCGATCTATCCCAGAGAGAGAATCGAAAACCCCGTAGGAGAGGAGCAGTGAAACTCCGGGAACCGAGGAAGGAGGCATTATAAAATAGTTTCAGCGTTAGTTGTTCTCGATCGCGATCGGGACAAAGTCGCTAGGAGATGGTTAAGCAAACAACGATCGCGAGACCGGGAAGTAAGGATTTTCTCGAGGGTCGTTCGTTTATCAGAGGGCCGATCTCGAAGGCGTCGAAAGCTCAAAATTTCATCGAGACTTCCCCGAACTCTCGGGAAAATAATTACCCGGACGAGTAATAGAGCGCGGGGGTGCGAGGCGATGATGACAGTCCGGGGACAGGCGCTACCCTCAAATCACGAGGCGCATCCAACTAACCGTGTAATCGGCAATTTGGGCTTGTTACAGCGACGCGATCGCAGCTGCCGAAAATAATCCAGGGGGGAGGAGGTATCGATCGCTCGGTCCGGTTGCCTTGCGCAACGCACATAAACACCACCTCCAGGACCATTAGCCGGGCTACCTGTTTTTCACGCCTGTCCGGGTTCACCGGGACTTACCGCCGATCGCCTCGATCTCGACCCGTTGCTAATGGGACTGTAATCTCCGGACGTTTCCCAGCCGAAGACGTTCGCGGGGTAAGACGCGCGAGCGAACGCGAAAATCGTCGTATTACATCGCGAGGAGTTCGGGGCCGATCGAAGCGTCGGCGATGCCAGAGAAGGAAAACGGAGCGAAGTCGAGACAGCGAGCGAGAGAGAGAGAGAGAGAGAGAGAGAGCGAAAGTCAGAGATAGCGCTTATCGGAGTGTCCCGTGTCGCTCTCGCTCGGTCACCTACGCGCATGGCTCGCGGAAAACCGAGAGGGCCGATTGATCGGCGGCCCAGTTTCCATGGGGACATCCTCGTCGTCGGCTGCCCTTCTCGCCGGAATGCAATTAAGCGAAACACGAGGAGCGGCTTCTTCCTCCCCGTCGCCCCGCCCCACGAGCTGCGCGCGCTAATCCCCCCGCGGCCCTCCGCTGACGCGCGGAGGATTGCCAGAGGGAAAATGGCGGAGGCCCCGGTAACGGGACACCAAATCGAACGAGACGCCATCGCGACCTCACCCTGCACCAGCTGCCGGCGCCCGCGCGAGTCCTCGAGCCCAATCAGCGTAGCCGCGTTACTCCGTCCCGCGAGATTCCTCTTCCTCGTCGGGGCTTGGATTTCTACCGCTCGGGGACGGATCCTTGGAACCTTGGATCCTGGGGGTGCGCCGAGTCTTACCCGACGTCTTCCTCGACGTCTTCCCCGAGCTCGGGACGTCGAGGATCTTCGATTTTTAACCGAGAGCGGTTTTGCGAGTCGATAAGGTTACGCGGCTGAAAAAGAATGTATCATATCGCTTGCAAAATTTCCGTTCCAATCCTGTTTATATTTTCTTCGATAATACGAAAATGCAGTTTTGTACAAGTTGTTCAATAATATGCTTTCCTCGACCATTTAAATAGCTTTGATACGCGCTCTATTTAAAGCTAAATTTAACAGGCATCATAATATAGAGTTATTATTAAACCTTTCAGCGACGGCATCGTTTTTGTTTGCGATAGCGTCGGATGTCAGTAAAATACGCGAACGAAACATGCCTTTTTGCATTATATTAACAACTCCGAAGCATCTCGATATACAAGTAGCTTAGTATCAATAACAAGCTGTGCGTTACATGTAACACCTTTGACACGAAGAATCACGCACTTTCCGGCGCTTCCCCCGCTTCAAGGATCAAGGGAGTGGGGAGGTCCTCGAAGCCGTCGCCGGGAACCGAGTCGACCTGCGAATTTGGGTGTCGCGACCGCGAGCGATCGAAACAGCCCCGCGACTTCCACCAGGAAAGGGCGCAGGAGCGTCTTCCCCCCGGAAAAAGCAGGCGTGGCCGTCGCCGTCCGGATTGGTCCTCGCGGGTCGAGCCATCCCCGGGGCCCGGATGCCCGGAACTCGCCGAGCCCGCCTCTACGCGACTCTCGAGATTCTCGGCGCTCGATAGCGGAAGTCGGGGCTCGCGGGTCGATCGCTCATCGTTCTAGTCAAACCTTTAACGATGTTTACGCCTCTTTTGGTCTTGGTTTAGCTTTTACCATTCAGCCGGTGCATTTTTTTTTGGTTTTTGCTTAATCTGCGTCCTCCGATTGGGAACTTTCACTGATATTCTTGGGTTTCGCTTTTTTTTTTTACGAGCCTTTTTAGTGGGGCGTGAGCGCATCTTTGTGATCGCGATGACATAACTGTTCCCAAGGGGACGGTTAAAATTACTAATTAAATTTCGAGATGAAGAGATTTGGGAATTCGATCCAACGTATTTTTTTGACAAATTAAATTTCGCTATGGTGTTAATGATTGGTACGATAAGGTAATAAATTTAGCGTATTGTTAGATTTTTTAAATGTTGGTAGTTAGAAGGTAAATGTGTACGATAATAATGCAAAAATACATATCATAGATGTATTTTTAAACTTTCCTCACTGATAACTAGTTTTATGAGTCGAAGCTTCATGAATGGAATCTAATTGATCTCGAATTTCTTGCGTCGTAATCGAACTTTATCGGGTGTAATTATAAGTATAATTAAAACAATTATGCTTCTCAACAAATTGTTTTAAAATCAATTTTTTAAATTATATTCACAAATATATTTTATTATCAAATTAGAATGATAAAAAGTAATGATATATTTTTTATATATAGCATAACTGTATTTGGACGCGTTTCATAGAACGAAAATGTTTTTTTTGTGTTTAATGGAACCAACCAAAATTATAAAAATATTATCCGTGCATCGTATCATATTTTCAAAATTAAACATTTTATTATTCATAATTTTTTAATTCTGTTTAAACACGTATATCGTATAATTGCCTCTTAAAATTTTAGAATAAACAAGTAGAAAAAAAAAATTAAATAAATTAAATTAAATAATCGTTTTTATTTTTTATTTTTTATTTCGTTTCCTTGAATATTGATTTATTTTTATTAATATCGCAATTTTAATGTATTCCTAATCGATATAGGAATATTCGTGAATATTTATACGCGCAAAAGAAATTTATTAACGAATGTATACAATGATTCTAATCTCTTATAAAAATTTTAGACGTATATTTTCATAAGCATGTTATAATCATAAAACTATAGTTCTAAATTTTTTATACAAAAAATTATTTGAATACTTTTATTAGATTTAAATAAATTAAAATTGAACATTATTTGAATAATTTTTTGTTTTACATTGATTTGCTTTTGTCTTGAAATCTTGCATCTAAATACTTACCCACTTTCCAAGAAGCTGAAGAGCTAAAACTTTGAGAATAGATCGAAACTTGATGACAAGAAATTTTGAGGTATGTGTGTTAAGACAAGAAAGCTGCTTAAAAAAATGCTTTAATTTTAAGAAAATATATTTAACTTTATTAACCGAAACTAAATTCTCTTTTCGAATGCTTATGTATATTTCGAGTGAAGTTTATTTCAATATCAGTTTGAAAATAATACGAAGGTAACTAAAACATTCGCATTTAAATTTTTGTTAATTTCAATGAATTTAAGGTTTATGTATAAAATAATGAATAAGCAAAATCATACGAATTTAATACATTTTGTAACAAATGGTATGGATAAACTAAATTAATTTGACGAATATTACAAGGAAATGATTTTTGAGGATAAACGAATGATAGAATAAATAAAAGAATTTTATTATTCGAACCAATTAACTTGCGTATATGAAATAAAACCATGAATCACAAGACACATATTTTTCTTTTCCTTTTAAAACCTTTTAAAATAAATCCTTGAATTTTAAGAATCTTTAATTTTATTTAGATGTATTTATTATATTATTTTAGAAAATTTGTTTTCAATTAGAACAATAAATACGATTAGATAAAGTAGTACACATTAAAATTAAAAAATGTAAAAAGTAACGTACACAAGAAAATTAAACTTTTGCAGATATGTCTTGGTCACTTTTACAAAACGGTATTATACCAGGTGTCCTACACTATTATTTCCTGTTTATGAAACACGTGAGTGATTGATTTATGTCATACATGTAAAGTTGATTAATTCGAATAATAAAATTATTTTGTATACTCAAAAAATAATAACACCACTTTCTTAATAAGTTCTTTTTAACGCGAATGAACAATAATTTATAATTCTACAATATATAGAACAATTTAATAAAAAAGTATAATAATAATAATAATTGGCTTGGATCATTAATTATGAATTCACTACAAGTTTTTCTACGATATATATATATAAACATTATAATTACCGAATCTTATCTAATCGGTTTACTATAAACTCGTTTTATTTTACAATTTATTAAAAAAAAATCTAAAATTTATCAGAAAATTAAGATTTTCATCCAATTCGATGCGTAAATATCAATGAAATTTTAAATATATTATATTTATAAGATGGATGAAAAGATTCGCGGAGCATCAAAAGTAATAATTTGTTCTTTTGCTTCCGATAAAAATTCTCGTGTAATACGTCGATAGTTCCAAAGCGTATCGGAATCGATGTTTCGACACAACGCTAAAATAGAAATCGCAAATAATATTCAGCCGTTGTCATTCCGTAATTTCGCTTGTAGTTAAAAGAAAAATGAAAAGCTCGGGCGTAACGCATAAATTGAGACAATAACGGTGAATAATTAATAAGATTCGGATGCAAAGGGACCGATAAGAGTCTGTATCGTTGATAAGCATAATAACGGTCAGAGAAATATAAATATAAAAATTAAAATAATCTTAATGCTCGAAATGTCTTTGTTAACACGCTCCTTTCGTTGAAGCTGCTGCAGAGGAATCTCGGACATACATGACAGCTTTTAAGATTTTTAGCCTATCTTTCTCCGCTTGAGTGTTTTCAAATTTTTCTCGAGGTTAATCCTTTGACGACCGCAACATACCTGCCGTTTAGCTACCTGTTTCTCTTCAGTTTCCTTCCTATTCCAATACGAATGTATAATGTATATCGAGGATGGAATAAAATAGTTCTTAAGCGTGGATTTGTGCATGTAACGCAAACCAGCTTAGGATAATAGAATGCATAAATTACCCAGAAATACGATTAAAACCAAGAGATCCGTACAATCATTCTTCGATTTTGGATATAACTTTGCGTTATTCCATTTTAAAACTTTGGTTTTTTTTATACTTTCCGCGACATTTAACGATCGAGCACACAAGTTAAGTTTGTTTTTGAGGAAGTATGGAACTATAATATCAATTCCGTTTGTCTGGCTGAACAATGATGCCAGTGTAATAAAATTTCTTTGGTATAGTAAACATTAGTTATATACTCCGTACGTTTTAACAAATACGAATTATTGTTTTCGTCCAAGGCATACGTACCGATACATATTATACGAAGCGAAGACGCATCAGACTAAAAACATTTGTCCGATCGAAACTTTACGCGTCAAATAATTAATTTTCGAATAATAATGGCGATGCGCACGAAAAATAAATAGCGATATTCATCGAATCGGAACTCGCGCCTCCAATTTTGCGAATCGAATATTTCGCTCCCCGTTGCGTAAACGTCGCGTCGATTCCTTCTAAAAACCGCAACGATATTAAAATTAACCGGATTACGTTCTATCAAATTAGGAGAAGGGTATTCGATTACAAAAGTATGCGGAAATCGGTCGCTCGGTCTCGAGCTCACCTCTTAACCTTCTTCGAATGCCTCCGCGTTGCATATTTGCTGGAATCGCGTTGGACCTCCGGAGTGAATCGTGATCACCCCGAACACCCCGAACACCCCGAGGCGAAAATTCGGCGCTCGCGGGACCGCCGTCCCCGGGGCAGGTGTCGCTCCGCATCGTCGCAGCATCCGAGGGTAGTTGGACGCCCGCCCCCTCGAGCGTCGGGGAGCCGCCTCGCGACCAATCCCCGCGCTCCCCCGCCTCCCCTCCCGCTCCGCGGCCGAGGCGCCGAGCGCAAGGGCCCGCCGCCGCCGACAGTGGCATCGTGGCCGGGCAGTGCTTCGCGAGCGCAACCGGCATCGCTCTCGTCGGTTCCTCTTCCTCCTCTCTCTCTCTCTCTCTCTCTCATTCTTTCTCTCTCCGTTTCTCTCTCCGTTTCTCTCTCCGTCTCTCTCCGTGTCACGCTCCTTCCCCCGTCCGTCTCTCGCTCTCTCTCGCTCCCTCCGTCTCGCTCTCTCGCTCTTTTTCTTTTTCTTGGTTTCTGGGTGTCCGGGTGTCGGGGCTCTCGCTCTATCGGCGTCGGTCGCGCGCTCCGGGCTCGGAGAAGGTGTGCGCGGGTGCCGGTGGATGGACCTGCCGAATGAAGCTCGCCGCGCGAAACGTCTGCTTGAGCAGCGGGCGGAGCAGCAGCAGCAGCAGCAGCAGCAGCAGCAGCAACAGCAGCGGGAGCAGCGGCGTCGTCGTCGGCCCGCCCGCGATGAAGGTGTTCGCGAGGGCTTCGGAGGGTGCGGAGCCGGCGCTCGTGGTCGCGACGGCGGCCGCCGCCTCGACGGCGTTCCTGCAGCAGCCGCTCGAGCACCAGCAGTGCTCCCAGGAGATGTCCGCCTGCGGACTCCAGGCTCCCGAGGGTACGGGCCTCGGACTCCAGAGCGCCCAGGGGGTGGCCGCTGTCTTCGGAGACGCGAGGCAGAGCTTCGAACCCGACCAGGTGGCCTGCATCTGCGAGGCCCTCATGCAGAGCAAGGAGATCGACAAGCTGAGTCGGTAGGTGTTCGCGAGGACTTCCGGGGCTATACCCAGTCGGCGATTTTCGGGAGAGGTAATTAGCGTCGCGTCGACCGACGGTGCTCTTTTGCTCCTCCGCTCCGCTCCTCCGATGGACCGCGAGACGTTTCGTTTCGTTTCTTCGTTTCGACCAACGAACGAGGCGTTATCGCGTACCGGATGCGGAGGATTACGGGATTCGGGCAACTACTTCGAGGTGTCTTGTTTTTTTTTTTTTTTTTTCTTTTTCGATTTTTATTGGATTTTTAATGGATTTTTTTTTCATTTTTTTTTCTTCTCGCTCCTTGGATCCGTCTAGTTTTTTTTTCCGCTACGGTTTATTTTCCTTTTAAACGTTGCGAACGATCGCGAATATTTGCAAATCCGTGGCCGATTTAAATGGCGGGATTGATTAATGACATAACTGGCAACCAATCACACGTATGAAAGCGATTTAATTGGATTGTAATGTATTTCATTGTAGTCGCTGCGATAAATCAGCGATTCCGTTAAATTCGTTTTTAAATTTCGCCTCGCGTCAAAAACGGTTGGATCTCCGTCTCGCGCGAAGAATAGTACCCGAGTAATACCCGAGTAATACCCGAGTAATACCCGAGTACCCCAAATAACGAGATCCAAACGCGTAATCCGAGCGCATAAACACCCGTAAACGTTCGATCGATAACCATCGTCGTAGCGAGTTTCATAATTCTTCGGAAAATGTCAAAATTGCGTTACCGGTGCGGAGTTGCGACAGTTGGTAGGGAGTTTCTTTGTAACCGTGTTTCCCAAATCGGCTCGGTTTTCTCATTCATCGAAACCGGCGGATAAGTTTTCGCGCGCGCGCGCGTTCGTCCGCACATAAAGACGCGCGCGCACCGAGTCGCACACGCACACGCACCCACACTCGCGCAAGTTCGCGTCCCTCGCGAAGTCCCGAGCGAATCGTTAAAAGTGGTTCGATCGCCCAGATTCGTGTATTCGCTACCGAAGCAGCGCATGATGAGCGAGAGCGTACTGATGGCGACGGCGACGGTCGCCTTCCACCGGGGCAACTACTTCGAGGTGTACAAGATCCTCGAGTCGCACCAGTTCTCCCAGCGGCGCCACCCGGAGCTCCAGCAGATGTGGTTCAAGTCCCACTACAACGAGCAGGAGAAGATCCGGGGCCGACCGCTGGGCCCGGTCGACAAGTACAGGCTCCGCAAGAAGTACCCGCTACCCAAGACCATCTGGGACGGCGAGGAGACCATCTACTGCTTCAAGGAGCGCTCGAGAAACGCCCTGAAGGAGATGTACCTGAAGAACCGGTATCCCAACCCCGACGAGAAGAAGAACCTCGCCAAGAAGACCGGACTCACGCTCACCCAGGTCTCCAATTGGTTCAAGAACCGGAGGCAACGCGATCGCACGCCTCAACCGAGAACGTGAGTATCCCTCGAGAGGAGGACGTGGAGGAGTACGTGGAGGAGTACGCGGAGGAGTACGCGGAGGAGAACGCGGAGGAGGAGGAAGAGCGTCTTTCCCTTCCCGGTAGAAAAATCGCCAACTCGTTTCCTTTTTCTCGAGTCTCGACGGCGCGCGATCCGACGCATCGATCGATCGATCGATCGTCGCGAGAAAGGAGAGAGAAACGCTCGAGAGAAACGCTCGAGAGAAAGGAGAGAGAAAGGAAAGTTGAAAGTCGAAATTTTTTATTTTCTCGGCGAGCTTGAAAGAGCTTGAAAATCCGCATCCCCCCGTGACTCCGCGGTAAGGACGGCGGCGCGCGCGTCTCTTCCGGTTTATTATCTCGTGTTATTATTGACACGGCGACGATGCGCAACAGGCTGCCGGCGTGTCGTAGGTGACGTCGCCGCGATAACGCTATGCGGGCAGACAGCAAATCGAGCCTTATAACATCCGGCACTCGAAGCGCGCCGCGATTACAACTCGTCCACCCAATCGAGCTGATATCGCCTCGCGTTCGTTTTCACTCTCTACCTCCGTTTTTTTTCCCTCCGCCTCCTTCTCGTTCCTCGTCTCGGTCTTCCGAGGGAGCGGGCGCGCGCGCGCGCCCGCGCACAAGCCGAGCGAATATTAATGTGTATAATGGCAGCGGGCGCCCTCGCGTCTCTGTTAATGGCGCGTGAGCGCGCGCCGACGGGGGGGGGCGAGAGGGAGAGAAAAGGAACGAGAAGGAGGAAAGGAACGGCGACAAGTTGTTATGGCTACGGACTCCATGGCTCACGGTCACGAGCTTACGACGCGGCCGACCCGCAAGCGGCGGTCCGTCGCTACGGCACTACCCGCGAAATTTCTCGCCGCTCGCCTTCGCCGCTCCTCCATTCATTTACCTTCGGTGATTTCCCTTCGTTTCCTTTCGCTCGCTCGGTCGGTGCCTTTTGTTTTTCTTTCTTCGTTTTTTTATTCCCTCCGCCGCCTCCGCTGCCCTCCACCAACACCCCCCTACCCGCCGCCCCTGCCCCTCGCGACCACGCCGAGCCTCGTTTTCTTCCGCGCGGAATTCGCGCCGACGCTCGATTCGAGGATGCCCCGACTTTGCGCCGTTATTGCTGACGTAACTAACGCGACGTCGATAAGCCGGTGGAGGCGGAGAGAGGCGGTGCATTCCTTTGAACGAGCGTCGTTGTTTTTTTTTTTTGTTTTTTTTTTTTCGAAGGCGCGAGCCAGACGTTTCCATTCGTTGTTCGGTGAGAGTACGAGAGAGAGATACCTGCTCTCGCCCAGCGATAAGGATCCGAAAGCTCCGCCGTGACTTAAAAACAACGATGCGAATATTAATGAAAACGTTTCCGGCGTTTAAAAGCGTGACCGCCGATTTTTAATTACGCCACTCCGGCATTTCCAATTACGAATTACACACTTTAGACCTCTCTCTCTCTCTCTCTCTCTCTCTCTCTCTCTCTTTAGAACAGAGATAAGCGCGTGCTCGGTTTCCGAATAATGGAAAAATCATTAGCGCGGCGGAAACCAGGCCCGATCGGTCCCCGGATCGAAACCTCCCGTCGACCCCTGGATCGGGACTCAAAAGGGAAATGCAACACGCCCCATTAGCGTTTGGTTGGGAGGCTTCGGTTACGTCTCTTCTTTCGGAATATCGAACCGTTCGCGCCGTTCACGCCGTAGGTGCGATAGTCGAATAGACGGGTCCGTCAACCGACGGCCGTTGCGCCGATGACGTAGGTCCGAGCTCGTTGTTCCCTTCCCCCTTCTCTCTCTCACTCTCTCTCTCTCTCGGTCTATTTTTTAAATTAGTTGGGAGGCTGTTTACCCGAGCGGTCCCCAAAGAGGTTATAGAGTTCCGGTGGACGACGGAAAGCTCGCGGTCCCCGCGTAGGCGGAGAAAAAAGTCCACCGAGGAAGGAGGACAAAACAAAAAAGGGCGAAAAACGGGACGACGCGCGCTCGCAAAAATTGAATTCGCCTCTCGCGAGCGATCGTTAAAAGGCTAACCGCGCGTTACAAGCGCCCGAGCGGCGGCACTCCAGATTGGATTCTCGAAATGTGCCTCCCGTTGAAAAAAGGAACGAAAGGAGCCAGCCTCGGAGGTGAAGGAGGTGGAGGAGGTGGAGGAGGTGGAGGAAGAAAGCAACGAGCGAGAGAGAGAGAGAGAGAGTGTGTGTGAGAGGGAGCGAGGGAGTGGAGCGCTCGCCTTTGTCGCGGCGACGGTCGATAGCTTTCCTCCGGTGCGAGAGTTCGCGCGAATTCTATTAGCTCGTGTGCTTCGCTTCGACGCGACAAATTAAGACGAGCAATAATACCGAGACCTATGAACAAAGACGATGAACCGCTAATAACGAGTCGCGGGAATCTCGTCGGTTGCTGGTAAGATAATTTATCCATTATTTCTCGGGGAGTGAAAGAATCGGTTTTATCGTTGGAATCGCCAACGGCGTTTAGCAACGAGCGAATTATTTACTCGGCGGACTTTTTATCAGCTGATAACGAGCGAAACTTGTTCCACGTCTTTTTTTTTTTTTTTGTTTTTTGTTGTTTGATCCACCGAGATACGTTTAAAGAAGCCCTCGGTCTCCGGTCATCGGCTGTTTTCTTTTCTTATCGATAACGAACGCGTGTTACCCGCCGAGGCGAGGAAAGGCCTTTAAATTTACCCGAGCCCGCGATCGAATACATACATCCACACACACACACACGCGCGCGCGCGCGCGAGTTAACGGATCGTACCGGGTGTTGGATTTCGTTCGGAGATTTTTGAGCATCTCTCGTTTATTAAATACGCACGAAAGGAGTTGCACCGCGAATTTGCGATTACGATTTTTCGCACCATCGGGGAATACGTTATTTCTGTAACGTTACGTGACTTCCGTAATAAGCCGGAGGATGTAGTCTGGTCGTTGAAAAAAACGAACTCGTGATTTGATAATTTGTCGCGCAGTTATTAAATACGGAGCGCTCGTCGAAGCTCGATAAAAATAAACATCTAATGCTCGACTCGTTCGCGCGTCGTTTCCTTTCCATTACGAATAAAAAAAACAAATCCGCGCCTCGGCGAAGTGACGTAAGGTGTTGGAGTCGGAGATCGGAGACGCGTTTCGGATTCAGGTTAACGCGATTAGTCCGAAAAAACAGTTTTTCCGAAGGACCTCGACTTGGTCCTCCTCCCGCGGGACGAATCGCAGCCATGTGTCACCGGCAAGTGTCTTGCCCTCGTTCGCACATCCTACTCGGCTTTTCACGCCGGTTTTCCCGGAAACACACGTGTGCGCCTCACGACCGCTTCTCCTCTTACCCGAGACCCGTGGCCGAGCCATGAGACAATGGCATAATGGCCGCTCGAGTCTGGGCCCACATCTGCGGACCAGAACTCCACTCGTTTGCGCATTAACGTCTCGTTCCTTCGTCTTTCGTCTCTCGTTCTTTCTTTCTCCTCCGTGAGCTCGATCCGTTTTCCGTACGGTTTTTTCCCTCTCGGACGACACTTGCCGCCGCGTCTGGCACTGGTTCCGGAGAGAGACGGAGAGAGACGGAGGAAGAGAGAGAGAGAGAGAGAGAGAGAGAGAGAAAGAGAGAAATAGCGGGTGTCCGTTTTTCCACGAGCGGTCGAGCTCTGTTCCTTTTTACGCAAAAAATATGAAGCAAAAGGAGAAAGAGAACGCGAGCTTCGCTCCCTTTGGCGATCCTTCTAATGCAGCACGTCCGATCGTAAATTTTATTCTAACAACCGTTGCTGTATGTACCTTTCTCCCTTCGATGCGTCGATCATGAGGCCCTTATAACGTTCGGACGCCTCCGCTCGCAGCGCGTGTTCGTATTAATCTACGCTTCGGGTTATGGCTTCGGAAGTTGCTGCGAAATTGTTGCATAATTTTTTTATATTATTCGGGGAGCGATTTTCGGCGATTTCGGCGATTTCAGCGATTTCGGCTCCTCCTTCAAATCTGCTTTATATTTAGAATACTTTATGTTTTTACGCGTTATTTTAAGTATTTTTTTTTTTTGGTTCGTTCCTTTGTTTACGAGCATTTCTGTTTTTTTTCTTTTTTTTTCTTTTTTTTAACAGGACGGTTATTAATTTTAAACGTTATTATTCACGTATTCTTTTTTCCAAGGAAATTTATAAATATCGAATTCATAATAAATCAATAGTCTAAAATATTTTCGGGAACATGAGTCATGTTTTTTTTATCGATGAATAGCTTTGCTCGTTAAACACTAAGAATAATTGTCTAGAAATATATTATTTTGGATAAACAGAAAGTCGTTTGCTTCGTATTTAGAAACGAATTGTAAATTACTAAATTTTACGCTAAATTATTTTTCAACGACATTTTACTTTACTCCGTTCGTTCGTACGGTGCGATCGAAATAAATAACGAAACGAGTATCGAAACGTAAGATTTTCCAAAATATACCGATGGATAATCTACCCCGAATTTTTCAAAACTTTCAACTCCGTAGATAATTCATAAAAATTAGTGATGCATCGCTTCGGAGTAATTTTTGCTCTCGACAAATTTTTAAGCGTTTGTTCGTTTCTCCGATCGATAATTTTCAAATTAACGTTCAATATTCTTCGATGAATGTCATATTTACCGTAACTTCGTTGATTTAGATCGCTGGTAAGATATTTACAAAATACTTAAACAAACGGAAGTTTTCGAATATTCATCGTAATATCGATATCGTACCGATCAAAGAATAGCGAACGCTTACGCATATTTTTATGTCGGTTACGGACAAGGTTTTGGCTATAATTACAAAATTAAACGTACGGATGGTACAAAATTAGGAAAAAAGAAACTTTTTTCCGAAGTGCGTTATTAGTTCGTTTCCAAAAAGTAAAAATTCCAAAATCTCTAAAAAAATATTCGTCCCTCTCATAATTCAGCGTAAAATAGAAATAACACCGAGAATATCAATATTTTACTCGAAGAGAAAATACAGTTTCCGAGTATTGGAGCGAACCGAAACGATGTCCCCTTGGTTGAAAAGGCAAAAACACTTTGTAAGTCTCGAGTCTTGCGATTTCGAGAACGTCGATTTCCCAAACCGAAATAAGGAAAGAGAGAGAGAAAAAAAAATATCCTTCGCGAGTCTCCCGACCGTTTCCAAAATCTGTTTCGCTATCATCTTTTTCATCGTTTTCCCATTGGCAAAACGAGCGCCGACGTTCCTGTGTTTTTTGTTTCCACGCGGTCGCAGGGACATGTTGCCCCTGAATTGCCAGGCGACGAATCCGCTGACGAGTCCACTGGGGAGCAGCGCCACCGCGAGTCATCATCAACAGCAACAGCAGCAGCAACAGCAGCAGCAGCAACAGCAGCAACAGCAACAGCAACAGCAGCAACAGCAGCAACAGCAACAGCAGCAACAACAGCAACAGCAACAACAGCAACAACAGCAGCAGCAACAACTCGGCGGCGGAGGCCAACAGTCGTTGCAAGCTATCGATTCCGGCTATTCCTCGCTCACCATGTCCCCGGTATCCAGCATGGGCATATCGCCCGTCACGGGGATTGGCGGGACGCCCATGGCCGCCCATCACCACGGATACGCGAGTCCCGTGGTGACGCCCACACCCGTGCACACGACCCATCCCCACAACGCCGGTCTCAGCCCCATCAACGACGTCAAGCCGCATTGCGCCTACACGAGGGATTTGTACGATAGTGAGTATTCGACCGAGATCCTCGATTTTTGCAGACTGGGATACGAAGGTCGCGGGTTTATCGCGTTCGCGTCCGTCTACGACGAGGCGACTTTCGTCTAGGAGGATTGCTTCGGTTGCTTTCGTTCGTCCTCCTTGTTTTTTGTCCTTCCTCCCGATTTTTCAGATTGTTGACGAATCAACCACCTACGATACTATTTTATATATATATATATATATATATATATAGACACATACACGTACGTATACGTACCAGATGACTTATTTGATAACAAAGTTGTTTTAAAGTTATTTTATAGTCTACGCTTTATTTTGGAATGTCAAATACAACATACGATGTGCAATGCGCGGAACAAATAAGTAATTGGGGTGAGATTTGCGAGGAATAATACTTTACGGTTGTGTTCAATTTAACTTTCATAGCTATGATAACTTTTAGTGGATAGAAACGAACGATATATCGAACCGGAAACGTTACTTTAACGCTTGAAAAGAACGCCGCCGAGGTTTTAATTATTTTTCCGTTAAAACCGGTCGCAATATTACATAATTTTACGTTTATTCAGAAAAAAGCAATTTATCAAATCTCGTTTATTGGACCTGATGTGACCTTTTTAACGTGAGTGTACGCAGTCGATCCGTTTAAGTTTTCAATTAGTGCATGAAGTTATGACTCTTTGTCACTGAGTCTATATTTGTTTATCGAATGTATGTAAATAAATTGATATTAGAAGGCAATAAATAAAAAACAACTTATATATTAAACTGAATAACAAATTTGTTATTTTTTTCATGTAATAAACAAATTTTCAAATTATTATTTATTTGCGAAAAATATTCTTACGTTGTAATTTTGTTCCAAAAATATTCCATGGAGAATCGCTACGAACGATTGCATAAATTTAATTAAAAAACGTACTTTTAAAGTTGCAAAATAATTTTTTCACTTAATTGTATAATTTGCGTAATTTTATATTTTTATTACTATATTTTTCCATGATTCGCAAAAGAAACGTGCTTTTCTTTAAAATGGTGAATTTAATATTGTAAATTATTCGTACAATTCAGAGTTTATACCAAACTTTTAAATAACTTCTTAACAAAATAAATTAAGATAAATATTAAATAAATAGCGTTATTGTGAAATAAAATAAATTGCTTGGATTATAACTATTCGATCGTACATTGTTTACCAACATTTTAGTTAATAAAATTTTAAGTCGCTAAAAACGAAGGAAACAAAGAAAAGGAAATTTAATTAATGTACGTATTAATAATATACAAAAATTTATTATAAATTTTACTTGGTTCGATACTCGAACGAATGTTTAAATGTTACCTATTATAACTTATTCATAAATTTTTTTTTTCACTAAAGCCTTTTTTTGTTTCTTGAATTTCAGTATCGTATGCAGTAAACTGTATAAAAATGGATTTTCTTTATTATTTACATTCTTATTATATATAATTTATTTCATATAAACTCGTAATTATGATTTACAACGTCGTAAAAATAATTTATTTTTCCTATTTATAATTAGATTTATTAATAAAACTTTTTCTTAAGGGTTATTCCACAATATACTAATCAATGTATAGTAAAATCTTGTTCTCTATAAATTACCGAGGATATAAGTAATGGGAATAATGTGCATGTCAAGGTAAAACTAAACAACGCTATTTTATAGTAGGTAACCATAAATGTAACACTTTTATACCTTCAATTTTATATACATTTTTTTAAATATATATTCTGAAATAAGAACTGTAACCGATTATTTAACTAAATGAACGATTCAGAGTATAAGGTTGAAAAAATCAGCAATTTTTCGATAATCGTTACGAAAAAAGTAAACCACTCGATCAAATCACTTTATTTTATCAAATCATATATATAATAATGGCTTGTGATATTAAAAAAATATTAATCTTGTAATACTGCTATTAAAAATATCTTTTTTTAAAGTAAAACGGTTTATATGATTAAAAGAAACCGATGCCATTAAAAAGCATAAAAAATATAAATTGCAACGCTTTATTAAAACATTAGAGATCGAAAAGTTTGTATTGCAATTAAGTTTCAGAAATTAAAAATTTAAGAAATTAATTTGGTAAAATATTATTAAATTATTACTATTATTGATTTTTTACAGGAGTATATTACTTAAACAATAAATCATTAGTATTTAAAGAATATCGAAAAAGAGAAACAAATCAATTTTAAACGGATCGATCACAAAAACTTATAGAAAAGTTTTACAAAGTTTTATTATTGTTTTAGAATATTAAGCTGTATATTTAAAAATGTAACAGATTTCATAAAATGTTTTTTGCTTTAATTTTAAGGTTTTATGAAATTGAAAAAGTTTGTAGATTCTTATAAAGTTTATTAAATTACAAGTTTGTTTAAAACAAATGTGGACTGGAATTATTCATTAATTATGATATTTATAGCAACTGGTTATATAAATTGCTAATGTAGTTAAAAATTTATATTTCCAAGAAATATAATACGTTACAGTTTTATAAAGATGTCGAATTAATACAATTTTAGGATGGTTTAAATTTTTTAACTTTCAAATTGTTTCTGTGTTACTTGTCTTACAAAACAGAATATATTCTTTAATTAAATCGACGGATGAAGAATATGTCTTGTATATTCGTAGACATTTCTCCAATAAGGTATACAAACATGATCTTAGCACTTAATAGAAAAGCTTTTATCGGATAACTTTTAATTAAAATTATACGTAAAAAGTTTTATTAAAAATGTAGGAATTTTTTAGATTATTCGTTAGATTATCGGTTGAATTTTCGATGGGACAAGGCATTAATCGATTTCAATATAATTAATTTTATATATCGGATCTAATTACGAATACGTTTGATCCAACAAATGAATTGTATAAAAGGTGTTAGACCGAATCGTGACTGCTTTATATTTCGAGAACTTTCATAGGGAAACAAATTTTTAATCTTAAGTTAATGTACAACCGGATCATGATGTAGTAATACACGATTGCATTTTCATTTTATTTGATCGTTACGAACGATTTTTTTTTTTGTAACAAATTGTAAAAACATCATAATTAATTTATCAGATTAGTCGACAACGTTGAAATCAATCTAAAGTGCGATTTGTAATTATAGTAAGCTAAGAAGCGAAAGTTTTTAATTAATTCATTATATTCATCGCATTCAATTAGTATTTTTTTTTAACACTGTTCATAATAATTTCATGCCGTTCATAACAACGGAAGTCGGTAATAGAAAATTCGCCTCGAGTCGAATAGTTCTTTTAATAAAAAAGAAATTAAAGAATTATTTACCAACTATTAAAAAAACGTTTTTTTCGCGTTTATCATCGATAATTTTTCAACGATAAAAAAAATTCAAACCACGTATTTTTCTCATTTTTTTTTTCGCGAAGCTATAAAAGCAAGTTCAAGCTTTATTTTTACACGGAGAATTTTCGCAGAAAGGATTAGAATATTTACTCGGTCGCTTATTAGAGTGCGAAGCTCGATACGGAATAAATATATTTTTTAATATAACAAAACACGTAACTTATATCGGCGACAAGATTTTGATTGCCGGAGAAAACTTTAAACAAATCATTCGTTCGTCGACGTTTATCCACACCTTTTTTTCACCTAGAATCTCCAACGCAACGCGAACAACATTGATAGTGATTAATATATATATATAAAATTATTATGTAACGGTTTAGCGCGGAGATTCTTAAGAAAACGCGAACGATATTAAGAAAACAAAAGTAGTTGTACATAATATGCACCAGTTAATGCGTTACGTAACAATACGTTTTATTTACGTTTTCCGTTTACACAGTTCTATTTACAATTAAAGCGTTGCAATGTTTAAGTAAAAATTAAATTCAATTACTATCGAGTTCGATAACTCCTATCACTTCGCAGTTTTATTGCAACTTTTCATTCGCGCAAAAGGATCGATATTAAAAGGAAATATCGTTTACGCGGATTTTAGTCCGGCGAGATATCGAGTAGAATAGGATACCGAAATTTGGATAGGAAAATTTGGAGAGACGAGCGAATCGATCGAATTCGCTACGGACGTTTCCAGAAACGTAAGCCGTGAATGTTGGTGTCCTCAGGGAAGGACATGGACCAGAGTCCGGTCTACTACTCGGCCCACTCGAACGTCTCGCACCATCAGTACTACCAGCAGAGTCACCATCACCAGATGATGGCCGGCTCCCATCATCACCATCACCACCACCATCACCAGCTCGGGATGCCCACCGGATACGAGAACATGTTGCCACCGCCCCAACCCTCGATGTGACCTGCGGATTACAGCCTCGTGCGTCCCGATGACGAGCACCAGACCCATTACTGCCAGTCCCCCGACGACTGCTGCAAGCTCCTCTGAGGACTGAGGGTCGGCAAGGGCACGAGACCGAAGGAACGTCGTCGTCGTCGTCGTTGCCTTTCGCATCCCCGCGATCGAGCGCGTAAATTGACGATCCTTGGACCTGGACAATCCAGGTACAAGGATACGCGAGGTTGAGGTTGAAGTCAAGGTCCACTTGGGAACTTTTTTCGGCCCTCGGTTGCGAGGTGACGTTCCTCTCTCCCTCTCTCCCTACCTCTCCCCCTCGTGTACAGGAAAGCGCGCGACGTCGATCGAACCGCGAGATAAATGCGCGATATCGACTCGGATTACGGATTTCTCGGTAAGAGATTGCGTCCGATGAATCAAAACAACATTTTCATCGTTTATAATCCGCTCCTCGGGAAAACGCCGAGTTCACCGAGTCCGAATTTTCGTCGATTAGCGAAACGGCGCAACAAAACGCCGATTATCACGTCGGATTTTATTAACATCGGATACCGAATCTGTCGATGTTCCGCGATTTAATTTCATCGCCGCTTTTAGATTCGAAGTCAAAGATTCCGATTCGTGACATTAATGAAACGAAACGATCGTTCGTTGCTTCGATATCGTGTATAAACTATCGGATGTCACCTCGATAACGAGGGCTGAAACATTCTGTACGCGATCGTTATTGAATACAGTAGCAGAGGAAAGTTTAAGATATATAGAGAGTTCGTTTATTTTATCTAGGATACGGATAAAAATACAATATTTTCAAACAGGGTCGCATTGTTTTTATAAAAATACGCGCTCAGGGCAACAATATTTTATTTAGTTTCATTATCTAGTTTACGCGAGCAATTTTTTCATTACTTTGCATTTGTTCTATTACTAAATATTTCTAAATATTTCTAGTTCGAAGGTACGGTGAGAAAATCAGCTTTAAAGTTTAGGCGCGTTCCGAAAGCATCGATCGACCTACGATTTGCTCCAATCGTCTTTCGCGCCTGGGTGTAAAATTTATGATTATTTTCGAACGAAACGTTGTATTTTAATATTTGTCGAGTGTAATGCATTCGGTCGAGTGTACGAGACGATAAATTGCGCGTGTACAAAAAGAAATTCAAGTTATCGAATCATCGCGAGTATAAATACGACTTTCAAATCTAATTCGATTTTTTATTTTACTTTTTCTTCGTTTTTAATTTCATGAATCTACCGCAGGTGTAAATAAAAGCATCATCTACTACTCATAAATCGAATATATATGTATATGATGTAAATGTATAAAATAATAGTATTATGAAAAATTGTGACTGTACATGTATTGTATATAATATAGAAAAATCAATGTGTATTAAAAAGCGATTTATTTTCTTCTTATTTTTTTATCTTATTCGATTCATTATTTATTTTTGTTGTTTCACCAATATAAATCGAGTCGTTTCTACTCCACCCCGAATTTTTGTTTCTCTTCCGTCCATCGTTCCAAGACCGTCGATATTTTTTTACGTTCTTGGATAATTGGAAATAACAAATTACGTCGATTCCCGAACATTCCTTCCAAATTATCTCACGTTCATTTTTTTATTTACGTTTTTATCGTTGCAATATTCATTTTACCTTTCGATATCGATAAAAAAAACTTTTCTCCTTCGTTTCCATCGTTGTCCAATCCACGAATTCGGTACTCGATACAAATTTTTAATTTGCGTAAACGACGAACAATTTTCCGCATATTTAATCTTTGCGAGTTACAAATATAAAATTATAATCGAAAGTTACGTATCTTCGAAGCGAATTCGATTCGCAGTTGATAAAAGTTTTGCGTTCGAAATTGAAAATGTCGATTCGTTTGGTCTAATTATTTTATCGCGATAAACTCGATATTATTATTTTAATAAAAAGTATCCTAATGATAATTCAATCATGGTTTAATAAATTTAAAAAAATTCTTCGAGGAAAAAACGAACGACGAGAAACAACTTATAAAATTATTTACACCTCTTCGAGTAATATCCATATTTTGTTTCCTACGCATTCAAATCGCTCGCAAAGAATTTTTGAGATCTTTTAACTTATATTTCGTTAGGTACGAGTAAAAAAAATGGCGGACATTTTCCTATTTTTTATTTTATTTCTTAAAATTCTACATTTTTTTAAAATAGCACATTTTGAAAGCGCAAAACTATAAATCGAATTTGGTTCTTTCTTTGGATCGTTTCTCGTATAATTAACGAATCGTTGCAGGGTTGAATTTTACTTCACGCTTTAAAATCGAAAGAGGAATATCGGGTAAAAAATGTGAAGTAAATAGTGTAAAAAACGGTACTAGTCTTTAAAATCGTTTTATATGTACTAATTAACATATCATTATTTGAAAGTTATGCATTTTTTTGTAATCGATACATATATTTACTGGGAACACGAAAGGATTAATATACACTGGACGTAAATTGATTCTATCAAAAACAACGTCGAGCTGGCACTGAAATTTAACCCTTAAGATGAGGCCACACGTACACACCCACACACATCAACTCAGGTATGCGCGCGCGTGCGCAGATATATATTTATGTAGTATACCGTCTAATGACATATTTTGCGATTTATTCCGCAAATAAAAACTGTGTCAAAAACATAGGAGAGAAAGCAGCGATCGACGAAAGCGAACCAGTTTCAAATTCAATTCGATTATTTTAATGGTAATCACGACTATTTTATTAGATTCGTACGATAATTTTTTTTTTAAGCTAGATAATTCGAATCTTTCCAGTCCGTCCGTTTATTATATTTATACGCACGTAAGATTCAATACGAAAAATTTAGTTACTCTACGATTTTACAATATATATTTATCGATCGGTTTTACGTAACGGGATCAGATTTATTATAATTTGTTTAGAAACGTATTTATATCCGATAAGTTTCAGTCGTTTATTGGCAAATAAATGTTTAACCAGATTACCGGCATTTCATTGTTGTCGCGGTTATTTTTTTGGTATTTATAAACAGCCGAGTGGAAACTTGATTTATACCTGCATTTAACAACGCAAATAAAATGGTAGAACCGCAAGTTTTTAACGAAGGTGAAAAATGCAAAAATTTATATATTTATAAATCCGAGATAACGAAGGTAACTGGGAAGGTAACGGCGGATACGATAGGAATCTGCAGCGTTGAGGGATAACGTACCTACCGCCTATACACAAGCTCGGGGATTGGTTAAACTAACTGCCTTACCTAGCGCCGGTAAATCAGCGCTCGGCTTTTATCGACTGCGAACCATCACTGCCAAGATTAAGAAGAATTTGAAACTATATTCAAGCCGTATTACCTAATTCGATTGTTCGGTAGAACAATCGAGTATTTAGTATCAGGAAAGTATAAACGAATCGTGGATGTCGATAAGAAAGCGCGAATAAATGTACCGTGACCGATTCGAATAATCATAAAGCTTCGATTCATCCGAATCTTCCGTTCTTTTTTCGAAAAGAAGAAAAGCTCGAACGAGAATACTTTGATATTTTTTTGAAAAACATTCTTCTACGATTACCTTTATTTAGAAGTTTGCATTTGTCGAGGTTCGCTCGAATAAAAACGTAAATATCGTCGATTTCGTTGTAAAAATTCCACTGTAAAATCTCCGCGTAAATCATCGGAAATATTTGGTTAAATCAGATTCGAATTCGTTGCATTTACACGGTTTTTATTTTCAGTTGGTGGTACGAAGCCAAGGGTAAACAAAGTTACTCCTTACTCGCGGTAAGGTAACGCAATAATTTCGGATCGGCTCTTAAGTTACGGCTCGGAAGTTACGCACCGCGGGAAAATGAAAATTGGTTTTCCGTCGAAGCTCGTTAAAGTTGCGCAATCGTTCGAGTCTCCCCGACTAAAGATTTTTCGACGTCTCCAGGCGAAGGCGGTGGATCTTTACAGCTCGAGCTTGGTGATAAAATTACCGTAAAACCCATTGATTATTCGCGGGGAAAAAAGAGAGATGGGATCGACGTCGGTCCGTAAACACAAAGAAAGAAAAGAAAAAAGAAAAAAAGACGTTTTTTCTTGTCGAATCGAAGCTTCTCGTATTTTCTCTCCTCCAGCTTTTTTGAAAACGGTCGCCTCTTCGTCTCTGAGTTGCCTGGAAACAATTACCTGTAAACTCGCCTCGGGGAATCGAAGGAGAAGGACGACGGATGCTGGGCACCAATGGACCAATGATCGGAGGCGCGATCTCGAATCGAATGTACTTTTATATTTATTTGAATTTTATTACATAATAAGCATGTACAATCGTCTCGATCTCTCGGAAGGTATTTTTTCCTCGAGGATCGATAATATATTAACGGTAATATCACTCACTAGTCGAAGTAACGTTCGTTCGTTTCATTCGCTCTCGAACACTCGCCAACTCGACTCGCTCGATACAGTTTTCCTAATTTTCTCTCGCGTGCGTCGCCGACTATCGAAAGTTGGTGGTTCCAACCTTTCCAACCTCTCGCGACAAACGCACGCGAATTCGAGAATACAGCGATGGTAAACGGAAACGTACCTTCGTTATCTTTCGGTGCGTGTGTGTGTGTGTGTATTTGTGTGTACGCGAGTTGGAGTCGATCGAGATTTTCTGGCGTTCGTCCGTTGTTCGATCGTTGGTGCGTTGAAACGTTGTTATCGCCGAGTTCGATTGATACACGTTAAAAAAATCGCCGATGTTTCCTCTATGATTCACGTTAAGTATTTACGGTTGTAGGCTGGAAAAAAAATTGAAAAACTCGTCTAACTTTTTCATCGCCGCGTTCGCCGAGAAATCCGCAGACTCGTGCACATTTTCCTTTTTATAAAAACCGTGTAAGATTTTGGCAATATGTATGTTTGCATCGGATGTAAATTTTGGTCTCCGAATCCGCGGCATACGATTCGAACATTTACGAATTGTAAAGTTCGCTTGGAACGATAACTTTTAATTTATTTACAGCTCAACCGTTTTCGTGTCCTTGTCTTTCGATCGCGGTGCAACGCAGGATTTTCGTTTTGTACAACTCGAGCGATCGTTTCCTTCTCAAATTTTAGCCTTATTTTTCAATTTTTTCTTTACTTTATGTTACATATAAATAGATCGACAATTTTCAAACGTATATATATATTTATATGTGTATGTATATATTATATATATATATATATATATATATATATATATATATGCGTACTCTTATCCTAATTAATTCGTAACGAATAAAAGGAAACAGTCTATACAGTAATTGAACGATTAACTTCGGTTAGGTTATTATACTTGGACTACTTATTTTCATCTATATTTTCTGTGTACATTTAGATACAAAATTTTTCATAGATATATATTTATGAAGGATTCCGCTTCAACTGGGTGATTGAAATTTTTCCGAGTCGTTCGGTTTTTTTTTGGACGATTACGGTACGTTTACCATACGAGCGAAAATTCAAGCGTTCGTATTAAAAATAGGAAAGGATTTATTTATGTATCGACGAGAAGCAAACGAGTTTTTCTAATTTTTAATTTTCCGATATGGAAAAGTAAGTTTAACGGCGCTCGGGACTAATTTAATCGCCGGAGAATCGAATAATTTTACGCGTCAAAGTTACTCGGACTATCGAATGTTGCAATTTTCATAAATCGAATTTCATCGATTCGTCCAGTTGATGGGAATTTTCCATATATAAAACATTTTTTAATAAACGAAAAGCATGTTTTTTACATTCGTTACCTAAACATAAAAAAATATCTTTTCAATACGCTTGACTAGACAAAATTTTTATTGCAAAATTAATATTAGAAAACTTTTCGTATCAAAATATTGAGAATTTTTACGAAATAATGTACGTAATACTTTAATACATCGATAGCAAATTACATCGTCGTTTCGTAAAGTTAATTTTAGCAAAATATTACCTATTATACAATTTATAAATTGGTTAATGCAACAACGTAACGCAATCCTCGTTTAATCGTGAATCGGTACTCAAACATTTTATAAATTAATTACGAGCGTCAACGTACAGCGAGTAAAAAATAAGATTGTTTTTATTCTTTTTGCTACTTTAATTTTACGCTTTAATTTTACGCTTTAATTTTACACTTTAACTTTATACTTTACTTATCGTATATTCCGTCCCGTTCGCTTACGTCTTATTCCCGGCAAATCGAACTTTCAACGGCGTTTCTCATCCAAGATTTCACGAACCGTTGCGTCTTTTTCTTTCGTTATCCCATCGAATCGCGTTGTCGTTGTTTCGCTTGTATCAGCGAATCGCGATACATTCCGTGAAACTTTCATCGCGCGACTACGACGCGAAATTCGGAAAGAAGCCAACGAAAATAAAAGTATCGTAACGCCGACGAGTGGAAGAAGAAGTTGGTCCATTCGAAGGGAAATAATATGCTTCGAGCTTATTTTAAATACTACAAAATTTACGAACGTCTCGTTCTTTCTCGCCAATACATAAATTGCATAACGTGTAATATAAGTCGTAGAAGCAACGTTTATTATTAAAGTATTACTCAACGAGCGATCCAAGACAAAAATTATGTATAATCCTACGCGTTTCCAAAAAGTACGCAAAGGTTACAATTTAGGGAATACAATTGTACGATCGTAAAAGAATGTATAACGAATTATTTGACGAAACAAAGATAACGTTGATTAGGGTCGATTAGTGTATCGATTGGGATTTGGGATTCTTATCTGCGAATCAGCTTATGCTTCGTTTTGATCGGTCATCACAGTACACGAAATATTTACTCGCTTACGCGTAACTTTATCTTATACACTAGAAACTTGCATTGTTCTATGCTCCGTATTACATTTAAACGCTATTGCTTTTTTTTTCTTTTTTTTTTTTAATAATATACACTGTCTTGTATAAAAATAATAATAATAATAATAATAATAATAATATTAATATTAATAATAATAATAAACGACGCAAATTTTTTAAGAATTAACAATAAATACAGGAAACTTAATTTTGTCCGCAGGTTTATATCGGAAATTTGTTTATTTGTTTGCGTGAAAATAATACTTTTTCGAAAGAGTACTAGAAAATACCAGTCCTGCGTTTTCAAGGAGGGACAAAATTTTTCGTTGGAAATTACGGTGTTTCGGAAAATGTCTACGAAACTCGATAGAAATTTTTGCCATTTAATTTTTAACGAGATTCCAACGATACCTTGGAACGTTTATTAGGAAGTACACGATAACGACACGGAAAAAAAAAGTCCCTCCTCGTATACATATTTTCCAATTAAGTATATTACGCGATCGAACGAAATAACCTTCTCGAATAGTCGTCTTGTCTTTCCCGATGATACTTTGCAAAAAAAAAAAAAAAAAAAGTAGATGGATTCGGTTACGGTGTAGTGTATCATTTTTCCAGCTCGTCGATCGACGAATCATCCTTTTTCCATCCAGCCGAAGCAGCGCCCAAGGAAAAAAAGAGCAAAGGAAGGACGCGTTATTTTTTCTCGGAGCGCAAGATAAATACGACGCAACGGTTGACGTTAGCACATTCATCAACTATGCGCGCGCAATTTACATAAGATGTGCACAACGGACGTTGATAAACTTTTTTTAAGAGAACCGTCGCCGTTCGATCGATCATACTTACTCGACAACGATCAACGTATGCCCGAAGATGCGAACTATGAACCCGAAGATGGGAGACTATTTTATTTATTCTAGATAAACGGGAAAGTCTCGGGTCGTCTTTTCCTACTCTCTCGCGTCACTCGCGTGTTTTTACCTTCGTCCCTTCGCTTCCCCGATTCCCGTGGATAAATCAGATAAACCATCGAACCGTGGTTCGAACTTCGTCAACTTCGCGAGCCCATCATTTGGCAAATAATACTGTATCTACGACTAACGAAAACAAAAAGATTAAGCTACGATAATATTAACGAAAATTCAAACTTCGATACTTTATACAACAGTAGGAAGAAAGAAACGAGCTTTTCAAAGATTGCGTTAAGTCTAAGAGATCCAGCTTACTTCGATCGTTTCTTTCTCTCCGCGAACGCGCCTCCAACTTTTCCGCAACCGGTGACAAGAGAAAAGGCGAGGGAAAAGAGAGAGAGAGAGAGAGGAGAGAAAAAAAAGGGTTAAGGAAACCGAGGGAGAATCCAAGGGAACGGTTAAAATTTTTGCGCTTCCTTCTTGCGTTATCGCCGGATCGATCGTTCCAAAATACGATTTACTTTTTAACATACAACATATAAAATATTACACAGAGTTGTTAACGGTTAGCGAGACACACATGTATTCGAGATAACGAAGCATCTTGCGCCGAGTGCGCGTGAGTCAACGGAAAAATTTGTACTGCGCGCGGGCAAGGTTGAAAGGAAGAGAGAGAGAGAGAGGAGAGATGAGAGGAGAGATGAGAGAGAGACGACTCCTCTCAGAGAGGCGCGATCTTCTCCGCGTGCTGAAGTACAGGCACGTGCGTCTCGTACACAGGAACGCACTTGTAGTACTGCTGGGGAAAACCCGCAAAGTCAGCCTCGGAGGGGGCGAGTCGAGCCCGGAACCGTCCCCGGACCGTGTGGATCACCAGGAGTGCGCAGAGGAGCGTGAGAGCCGTGATCAGGACGACCGGGACTGTACCCCAGCCTCGGGATTCCTCCGCACCCTGTTGAAAAATGGAAAAGTCGAATTTAACAATGGAGCGATCGGTTCGAATTCATTTGGGGGGAGATAATTAATAATGGTAACTTTTGCATTGTTCCGCTATTGTTTTTTATCTCTTGGGTTCGAGCCTGCCTGCCTGCCTGCGAATAAATCTTGCACGAGGTGGTTTTATATGTTTTTGGTATAAAAGTGTTTTAGTGCCTGTGAAAATTTCGTTTATTTTTATCGCCGAGACTTAACCCCGTGAGTTTCGTTATTCATGAAGATCGAGATACGAGTCCAGAAGTGATATATATTTTTTAATAATATTCTAATGAAAAATAGAGTTTACTTTATCGCTGCTCGGAAAGGAAGATTCGCTTAAACGATGTAGGATTACTTTTCCTCGTTCGTAAATCCAGGCTTCTAATAATTATCGAATCGAAACGAGTATAAATATTTCTCAAGCTTTGTTTAAACGGTCGCTACTTATTTTCTCGAAATGTTTACGCGCGTATATTTTAAATGGCAATAATAATCGTCGCTTTTTTATACAGTATATTTACCGTTACGATGAATAGTACAACGATTCGCTGTGCCACCGTAGAACGCGCATAAATTTGTCGAAGTAATTTAATGTTGGATATAAGTATATACGCGTACCCGAAAATAGATATAGAGGTTTAATGTATGTATATTTCGTGTTCTCTTTGTAGTATTATCTAGATAATATATTCGCAAAGAGTACGAGAAGTAAGGTAGCTTTTCATCATTTATTTCGAGTTGGTACAACCCAACATAAATATTGAAAAATTACCCAGACAAAAATTTTTACGAATCGTATTATCTAAATGATACCGCAAAGAAAATATAGACTCTTCGTAAATACTCGGCTGTGTCGAATACGTAAAAATGCTTTGGAATCGATAAATGTAACCCGCGTTTCTTTTAAACTTAATTTTGAAAAAATTTCCAATATTTACGTAACGTAATTAAAGGTTAATCGAGTTTGTATCGCAAAAGATTTTTTTCATCGAGATTTCGATTCGATGAAATTTTTTTTAATCGATGATTCATCCATAATTAATTCAATAAATTATTGTTCGTTGTAACAAAGTAGTTTATACACGATTCGTATAAATTATGGATTGCTAATTAACTTACGAAAATAAATCCATTCGCCTGAATTTTGTCAATGTACGTTGGTTTATAATTGTAAACAATTCGGTCGATGTTCGCTTACGCAAATATTATTTCGCTTTTGTTTACACTATATTATTACAGCATAATGTAAAAGTTTCGGTTCTAGTTACACTATTTTCGAGTACATTTTTCATTCGAGTATATGTATAATACGATTCTTTCGTTAAAGAACTTTTATTTACTATTAATGATTCCCTGTCACCCGTAAGACGTCTTTTGAATTCCTTTATGACAAATAGACACAGACTCGGAGTCGTTCTACTTTCGTTCTACTCACTCGACCACTTTTCAAAAGTGCTGCCAAGCTACAAAGTTTCCTATTGATCCGAGTAGATGATAATCCAAAATCGCTAAGCTAGACGATGTATTATTTAACAAAGAAAAAAAAAAGAAAAAACAAAAATTCTGCGACTCGGTAAAAGGAAAGTTCGGATAATTCTTATTACACGAAATAAATTCCTTCCAGTTTTATCCCGTTTTATCTCGTTTTATTTTCCGGTAAATATTTTTTTTACTCCTTTCTATTTACATTTAGTTACTCGTAATACAGAACATTTTTCGTAGAGAGGCGCAGGATTCTCTAGACATTTACGATGACAGCTGTCTCGACTGTATCTTCCAAATTTTACCTTCGAGATTATTTTCGTAAACAAATGGTTTCGGTATAAACAGTAGTTATTTTTCTTAATAAATCCGATGAAAATTCAATCCGAATTCTTGCGTCTGACATACGTACAATCTCGTATTTATTAAAGTTTTTTTTCCCAGATAAAATATTTCGTTTAATGTAACTTCTAAATTTTGATTACTCAACTTCCAGATGCGGAGTAAGTTTCTCTTGCGTTAAAGCTAAATTTTCACTCCATTATGCTTTCTAATCGTCAGCCTCTAATTTTAGCAGTACTTTAAAGCATGATTAGTTATTTAAGTTTCAGCCACCTGCTGTTAACCGCTGGATACAATATTTACGAGTACAACGAGCTTTTCAAGAATAAAGCAAAGTTCGATTCGACTTGGAAATTATTTTTCTTGTATCTTTCCTCGTAACTTTTACCGTGTTACAAATGTCATTTGAATAATCGTAACGAGACGTTGATGAATAGCTTGAAACTTTTACATTTGTCAAATTATTGCTCAACGTTCATCGACCGATTTATAAATTCATCGCACGCGTAGACGAAAACCGAACGAAAAGATAATTAATTAAAAAAACAAATATACGCGCGTAACAAGATATTTTATTTCGTTACAAAGGAAAAATCTCGTAATGCTCGAAAATGAAAAAATAAATAAACAATGAGCAGATTATTAAGGTTTTGTGTAATGAATATTTTACATAAAACGTGAGCTTAACGTTTAAGTGGAAAATTTGTGAATTAAATTAATAACGAAATGAAAGTTATAATTGTAAAAGCAGAAGGTGAAAATTAAATTAAAATTTGAAATGAATCGTGTATTAAACATAGTTTGATAAAATTTAAAAAATTATGCGCGGTACTAAATTTTGTAGTTCTTCTACACCACATATTAATTTCTGTTTGAAAGAAAAAGCTTTTAACAGGCTCTACTTTAAACTCATAAAACATAACTTCCATTTATTTTTTAAATAATTCATCCGCTACACATTTTGAGCCAAATATCTACTCGTACTCGAAGTAGACTCGAAAAATTACAATACTAATTTCAATATGAATGAATTCTTATTTTGAACGTTCGTTGTGGAAGTAATATGTTTCATCGGATAATGATGTATAAGTAAACGCGTGTTTTTAAGTGCTTCGTTCGAGTACTTTTAAAGAATAAAAAATATACGAAATAAATGAATAGCTTACTTTAATTATGAACGATAAAAAATGGCGTAAGTTACATCTGCTCTCATAGTTTATTATAGTTTATTTCAATTGATATTTTGATATAAAAATAGAATTTTATAAAAACGGTTGATTAATTTTTGTTAAAATAATTCAATTTTTTCAAATTATCGATGTCTTAAAATTCATCAGGCGGTAAAACACACAGCGATAACGATAAAAATCCCGATATAATAACAACGACGAGACTCGGATCAATTTCGTTTGAATTTCAAAGTAAATTTGGCGTATCGATCGACGTAAAAGAAATTTCTATTTTTTTTTTTTATTTTTTATCAAATCACGATAAGCTTAATCGAATACGCGTATCTACGCGCGGGAAATAATAAATACGCGAGCAAAAATGAAAATGGACCGAAGCATCAGACCCTGAAAACTCACCGGTGTCGGACACTGGGGACAACAACGTCCGGGTGGAGGAGGAAGGGGATCGCTACAGGCGACCTCGCAGATGGTCTCGTTGCAGCTGATCTGTCCGCCGATCTCGCAGACGCAGCTCCTGCAGGGTTCGGTGCTCCAGGTCGACCCCTCCGGGTAAGTGAGGTTGCGTTCGTCCAAGCAACTTCCGAGGCATCGGCAAATCTGGAAATTCGCGAGACGAGGTTGTAAGATTCGATCGGTGGAATAAGGCTTGGATGGGAATTTTTTTTTTCTGCTTTTTTTTTTTTCTTTACGCGTTACACCACTGCCGCTGGGCGTCACCGAGTTTTATTCCAATATTTGATTTCAGTTCGAGTATCTTTTCCGCGCGTTTCAGCTAAATGTTATCTTTTTTGTACGAGATAAAATGTAAAGCGAACTTTTCAATTTTAGAAATAATGAGAAAACGCGTAAAGATAAAAGCACTCGCGTTTGCGAAACAGAAGCTGAAATATAAATTTTAAGTTTTATAGATAAGAAAGACAGAGAGAGAGAGAAAGTATCGCAATAACGGAAGAATATACGCAAAGATCTTTTGATATTCTTAGTGCAATCGATCCCAATGTAGATTGCCTTAATTATTTTCGGATATATCGTCTATGAAATTAATATCTTTAGACTATAAAACACTATTTGGAAAAATAATGATATTAGTTTAGATAATGCGATCGAACCATATCAGTTTTTCTCGCAAAGTAAAGCGTTTGAAAAAATTTTATGTCAACTTGCGCATACACGAAACGTTGTTATACTTTATCTTATTAGAATTTTAATATTGAAAGTTTCGATGTATTTTTATCTTTATTATTTGTATCGCGTAACGAAACAAAACGATAAATGCTTAAAAATCCTTACTCCGTAAACGTGCAATTATTTTTAAAATAAAATTGTAATTTAAATAAACTCAAATATCATTTTACATTTTTACAGATATCGAAGATGTTACGCGATAATATTATTTTTTCTTGGTATTTTGTCGTATATAATAAAAAATTTACAAAGGTTGTTCATTAAAAAATAATAACAATTACGAAGGTAAGAGTATCGTTATTATAAAATTGATAAAACATCGTATAGGATTTCGTTATTAACAAGATTATTACGAGATTAAAGAGAAACGTCGGTATATATTTTTATTGTTATAAATCCCAACGGTGCATCATAAATCAATTTACATTTATTCCAACTTTATACTTTTCATGCGAAAATATAAAGCTAAATTAAATTTATTACTCGTATATTATATTTATATATTTTTCTTCAATCTTACGTACGATTACGTCAATAACAGCGTAGAAAAATCCGATGTAAAGAAATTCTACTACGGCAAAATATCGATTACAGCGTCTTATCTCTTTTTCTATATTTTTGCTTATTTTCTTAAAAGCTCGCCTCTTTATAAAAAGCAAAACCGATTGAATTATTCGAAACTGTTCGGAACAAAATTTATTTCTTATCGCACTTCTCATTCGAAGCTCGGAGAGTAATTCACGATATTTGTCGCGGAAATGGATTTACGAAATGCGCAGCTTCGCGAAAGCGATGATTTTTTTCGCGATGCAAAATCAATCTTTTATCAAATGGAAGCAACGAGAGTAATTCCAGTTTATTATATATCCAGGGATACATCAATTAAGAAACGTCGCGACGTCTAAGATAGAACAAGAAAGTTACCGTAAGATGATAAACGAGGCTAACGCGACTCTTTATAACTGTAACGGTATTTACGTTCAATTTTGATTTTACTTTAAGCGTCCATGAATCAATTAAAGCGAATTGTTGCATTTATCGATCAAGGATTATTATTATACACAAGAAATACTCGTGGCTATAATTTTAATAAATATTAATTTCTTTGAAAGGCTGCATTTTCTTTGAATTTTCATATTTCATGAATCATTTATAGCGAATTTTGAATAATCCCTCCTACTAAATCTCGAAGCTAGATTCATTAATTTACTATGAATACGTTTTTAGAATTCGCGACCTCTTTCAACGTGTCATTCGTTAGAATTGAATAGTTAAAGAAACGATTAAAAACTTTTCGAAATAGATTCGCGAGTTAGATAACGGATATTATAATCCGGAATTATGTTAATCGCGGATTTATTTTGTAGCAAAATTCACGCAGTTGGAACGAAGCGAAAGGTAAATTGCAACGCGAAGATTTCCACTTGATATTTTGACACGGAATGTACAGCGTCGGTCGTCGCGTTGGAAAACTCCGAATAAAATATGTATTAAACTTGGATATTCGAGGTAAGTTTTTAACGATTTTCCGATATTTTTTTAAAAGCGTTCGCACTCGGGGAAAAAACCTGTCGAACGTTCATCGACAAACAAAGGAACAAATTGAAAAGTCTCTCGAGTGAATAATAACGTTCCCACCGGTGAAAGTTAAGAAAATAAGAAAATACAGTTTAAGCCTAATAAACTCCACTTACCGGACAACCGCGTTTGTTCGTCCTGTAACCAAGCGGACACTTCTTCTGGCAGACGACGTTCACCGGACACCCGAGATGCGGCCTGCACTGACAGATGCTGCATCCCTTCTCGTCCCTCAGGAGTCCGTGATCGCAACGAAGGTCGCACTCGAACCTCGGACACTCGTCCTCTCCACGGCCCTCCTCGACTTCGTTCTGCGCGTTCGTTATTATCAATTCAACGCTCTCGAGAGTCAGGAAAGTAGAAGCAGAGATTCGAGTATTACCTGAGTACGCGATCGGCATCGGCAAACCGGACAACCGGCCTCGTCGGTGTCCAAGCCCAGGTCGCAATCGCTGAGCTCGCAGTTGCGAAGAGGTCGGCAATGGTCGCGAGGCGTCGGGACCGGTGGACACCTGGGGCAACATTCACCGGAGACCAAGGGCATCGGGTTCTGGCAGTTGCGGCACATCGTCGACTGACAGTGTATCGTCCCGGACTCGCAGGTGCAGATCGTGCAGGGATCGTCTACCTGTTGACGCTCGCCGTTCTCGATGATTTGTCCCGAGCTGTCGACGCACTTGTTCGCCATATCCTCCGGTGTTATCCAGCTGAGGGTCTCTGAGGAGGAGATGTTCAAGGGTGGGTTCGGGTGAAAATTGGGTGCGAGTATTTTTATTCGCCGTTCGAATTCCTTGTTTCAGGAAAATTGGAAACCGACGGAGCATCGATGCTCGTCGCGTATTTACCCTCTAATATTTCTCGTACATCGAGAGCACGTTTGTCGCGGAGGTTCCCTCTCTCTCTCTCTCTCTCTCTCTCGGAGAGTTATTACCTTGATTGCGGCATTCGTAGAGTGGGCAGCAGCTGCCGGGCTTCTCGGGAATGGCCGCGTTCACTCGTACCGGCTGTTCTCCGGGTTGACAATCGTATTTCGGACAGGGTGACACGCATTTACATTTGCCGTCGTCGCCCGTGACGCTGTCCTCCGGACATCCCGAGCTTTCCACCGCTGCAAAAAGCAGAAACGCGAACGGCTGTTATTATGAGGTTGGGTAAATGGTAAGTAAAAGGGTTGTAATCTCGGAGGGGAGTAATTAAAAGCGACTCCAAGCGCTTCATTGGCTTTGGATTAATCTTCGCTGTCTAATAAATGCCAATCGAGTTTTATCATTGATGTATTGCTAAACTATTTCGTTCGGGAATTTAACAGCCTCTCAAGATTATCTGGTTTACGCGGTTTAGGTATACGAGTTTGATAGATATTTAATTTTGCAAAATATTAATTAACTCGAGGAAAAACGAATCGATTCTTCCTTTGAACTGGCATTTATTTTCGTGCGAATTAGATTAATCGATCAAAATTATATATATATATATATATTATTTTGAACGATTCCTTTAATATATATATATAAATAAAAAATATAATATTTAAATAGACTTTGTACAAAGTGGAATACATTTGAAAATTTTCGATGAAGCATTATTATTAAATACGAACTTTATTCAATTTCGAAATATTTCTTTTACGTATTTTCGTATACATATTTTACGAAGTTAAAAATTATCATTTACTGATATTTTTAAATTATTTTATAACCATGATAATAATAATTTTGACGCAAGATATAAGAATAAATTGGCAGCGTACAAATATATTTTAAGTCACGAAATAATTTTCTCTTAAAATAAGCATATTTATCGATAAATGTTTAAAAGCGTAAAGTTATTATTAATTTTAAGTAAAGGGAAATTTCGTTTCTTGTAAAAGTGATAAAAAAATGGAATTTTTTTCTTTCGTTACGGATAAATTATGCTATAATTTTATAATTATCCAATTCCAGAAATATCCAACAAAAGAGTAAAAGATATCGTTGGATCCATTGCATTAATCATCTTTTTTCGTCATTGTATTAATACTGGTTATTGATCAAAGCTGCTTTGATGATATTCATCGTTAATTTTTTGAATTTTCGGTTTACGATCAAAGGTATTATCGCTTAGGTTTCTTTATAATAACTATGGTCTTTAGTTAATGCGGTTTAAAATCCTTTATTACTAATCGAAACGAATATTCGTGTATTTGCATTTTCTACTGTAAATTTAATAATTTTCGTCATATTTAATTATCGAATATCAGAAATATACGTTAATTTATATCTATGTAACTTTTCAATAAAGCTGGTTATTAAAATCACGGAAACAAAATGTTTACATTCTACGCTAATTAAATGAAAATACGTAAACGAACGATAAAAAAAACGAATAAAATTAACGTTATCACTTTATAAATCCATTTGCGGTATCCATTTAAATAAGAAAAACGCTTTAAGTTATGTAAAAACAATACTTTTAAGCACGATATAAAGATGTAAGGAATGGGAAGCACGAAAGAGATAAGAGAGAGACTAAAGGAAATTGCCCACAGAATAGGATATTTCCTCTGAAAGATTGACGTTTGAAAACTATGCCACCATGAACTGTATAAAATATTAAAGTGTCTAGAAAAAGTACTTATGATAGAAATAAATAGGTAAAATAACGCTTAAATTTATGTAAGCAAAATTTTTCTTGGTTAATAGGCTTCGTAATATTTTATAATATTCAACGATATTCGAATATTTATAAAGATCGAAGCATCGTATAAGATAATTATAGAATACAATTTATTTTACTTTGTTTTTTCTAATTAGCTTATATATTTGTATAGAAAAAGATAGTCTACGTGATTCAGATTTAAATTTTTTAAACATAGCTTGAAATTAGTATTACCATTCGAGAGTGCATAAATCAAGAGCTGATATTTGAAAAGTATAGTCATCATACAACTCTATTTAGTTTTCACGATGAGTTGAACTTAATTTTCTCTCTATAAATAAAGCATATTGCTATTTCGTTCAAATTTTTCTTATTTTCGAGCATATTTTTACGCTTATCGATTATTTGAGTTATATGTATCGAGAGAAGTTGAGAAAATCAACTTATATTGTTTTATGCATGAATGGTCCATTTGTATACGCTATATAATTAAAGGTAATTTAAAATCTAAGGTATTTAAATGTAGACAAGAATCGAATACAAAATAAATACAGTAAAAATTAGATCGCAAAAGCTACGATAAATTATCGAAAATATAGATTACGCGTCTATTTTAAGTGAAAAATATCTAGTTTAATACACGTTATATAAATATATAATTATAGTATAATTATAATATAATTTTAAGCATATAATTTAATTAGCGTTAAAGCTACAGCAGTGCTCCAGATTATATTTCAAAACTAACTCTTTGATGATATTACAGATTAAATACATATCACTGTGTGATATGTATTTACACGTGTATAACGATATTGTATTCTATGAAAGTTGCACCGGAATTATTGGGACAGTTGGCTTTTATTCTCTTCGAGATAAACACGAACTACTACTAGAGGTACCGTCTTTCTCAGAAATTTATTCCCCGACAGTTTCAAGCCACTAGGATTCAGAGAGAGGACTGTAAAGTTCACAGAACACACTCGCATCAACTCGAGTAACATTATACTGGAGTGACAATTCACTCTACTACACTGAAATTGTCTTTTTAGTCAGCGGAACCTTCTAGATAATATTTAATAATATCTAGATACGTTGCGCTAGGAATACTCTTTTTATAGCTATTGATAACGCGTTACATGTATAATTCGATACAATTGTGTCAATCGTACAAATCCCAACAACCTTAAGTAAAAAAATATATTTTACTCTTGATTAGTTACGTAATTTAAATAACGCGAAAGAAATAAATATTAAATGAGATGGAAAACTTATTTTCGTAAAAAATTTACAACGATGTAAAATTTCTTATTGGATTATCATCCATTGATGCGATTTCTGACATTTTCAACGTCGGAATTTCATTTGTTCAGTTACTTGTTTTCTTCTATCTTTGAGTAGAATAGAAACTGAGTTAATACGATCTCAAAATATACTCGAGCAGTATTTCCATATTTATTTTATATATACAATTATTAACCGAGAGGTAGAGAGAGAGAGAGAGAAAAGGGACGCAAGTTTGCTAATTTATGTACATAATAATGTAACCATAATGAAACATGGATCAAAATATATCGATAACATTTTATATCAAAGAAATAACATAAAAATATATAATTTATTATTTTCAACAATGTAAGCGTTTTTAAAAATTAAATAAAAAAAGTCTGGGTGAATACGGAAGAAAATTTTACGAATATTTGATTATAATCGCAGGTATGTAAGTGTATACTTTGATAATTAACGATACAGAGACAAAATGAACGAAATTAAATTGCTTAAATTAATGATTTCGTTTTAATTAGTCATTTTAATTACAAAATAATTAATTTCAATTATCTATGTCGAGAATTCAACGATATCTCGACGTTTTATTTATTACGTATTCTAATCGACAGTTTAGATAACAGTACCTTTTCAATCATTGTACTTTATTATTATTTATTATTTCTAATTATTTTCTACATTTTAAGCTGAATGAAGCGAAACTACTATAAATAATTAATAAACCTTGTATCCTAGATACAAATTAGAAAAAGTCATTCTTAATACCATTTATCGCGTTGCCTGTGAATTTTAAAATACTAATTATTTATATAATAAGAAACGAGAACCATCAAAGATAAAAATGATCGAGTAGCTCCTCGATGTATAAAAATTTACAAGGAATAAAAACTTCGATTATCCTTGAAAGCACATCCGCCTTAGAGCAGTTGATATTTACGTATATTCGTTTACACTCATCATTTATCGATACGAGACAGCAGCGTAACATCCGCTGAATTTTCGAGCGGGAACTTCATCCATTAGAGATGATAACGGCACGAAGGTAAGACCCGTATCAGGTAGCGCGAGTTTCCGCGATCACTCGATACCTTCGCTCGCTTTCAAAGATGTCGAACGGTCAAAGAGCGATTTTTAATACGGCTAAAATCAGTTCCGTCGGGGCCTCCGAGTCCGAGTCACGAGCTCCGGACTCGCGATTCCCCGGAAATGGACCGAGAAGTACGGCACGAAGAAATTCCCTCGAAAGTAACGCACGCGATGCTTTATTAAAAGCATCTTCCAACGACTCGGTAAAGAAAGAGGATGATACTAAAAAAGATAAAGACATACGAACTTCTTTAAGAGGAGAAAACGAGACGAGGATTCTGGATTCTAATTCGGTATGCAACGGTCGGAATTTCCTCAAACTCCGGGCGCACGCGTCGTGTTTCAGGGTGAAGCCGACCGTGCGGGTCTCGTCGGCTAATGAAATCTTTCGCGGGGGTGAGAGGAACGAGGGACGAGGGAAGCTCGTGTGTTCGCGCAGTCCGCGTCTGACCGCACGTAGGCTTTATCCACTCGGAACGGCCATCTTGGACTGCCGCGTCGCCGATTGTTTGTCCAGCTGCGCAACCTCGACAATTTCTCGATAATCAAAGTACGAGTACCGACCTGACTATTGTCGTCCCCGTCGACGAACGCGATAAGATCGCGAGATTCTTGAGTACGCGTACGAATGTAAGCAAAAACGAAGGTAAGCAGCGTTCGAATGAAATTTCGAGGGAATGATCAAAAATGTCGGAAGTAGGTTGTAATAATGCCGTACTACTACGACGACGACGGATCGAAAATATTTCGTTGAGATTATTAAAAAGCGGAGAATATCAAGTACCAAAGAACGAACTTTCATCCGATACGAAGTAACGTTACAAAGTTCTTGTTATTAAATTGAAAGCTTTAAAAATAAAAACAATAACTTTGTCATTTTATAATAAAACTTTGAAGCAACTAGTATTTTATATTGTTATCCTGTTTGTAAAAGAAAAGAAGGTAACGTGAAACTTTATTACGACTTATAAAATGTAGTAAGTAAATTCGAAAATAAAGTTTTGCCTTATAACAAAATTTTACTGTACTTTGTAACAACACAGTGTCATCTAATAATTTTAATCATCTTTTCTGCCTTCGTCCGCTCTTGTATAGATATAACCGAACGTTTATTGGAAGCGACGAGTAAAATCGAGGAATAGTCGAACCCTATCTATTCGGTACTTCATAATTGCTAAACCATTAAATGTACGGAACTCGTTTCGATCAAACTCCGAGCCGCCGTTAACGACGTATACTTGCTCGGATATATACACCGGAATTACATGTACATCTCGGTGTCGAATCGCGGATAAATCACGAACTCTGCTCATTTTTAACGGGGACGTATCATCGATACGTTTTGTATACGAAAATATATTCGTTACGTTTTCGTCGAGATGTGCTTCGTGGGAAAATTCTAGCGTTCGTTGTAAAAGGAAGTTTGAAAAGTGTATTAAACTTAAAATTAATGCGATGCCAAATCTAATTAAATTAGATTTCAAAGATAAGACCAGTACGAGATACATTATAATAATTTCTACGTACTTGACAAATATTAAATATTATCCGAGTTAAAATAAGAAACAATTTTATTCTAAATTAAATACGTCTTTTCACGAAACAGAAATTAATGAATGTTACTTTGGAGTGACAATTACCAAAAAGTCATTATGCACGAAATTTTCTACGCACGTAGAAATTTTGCGAAAGATTTTCAAAAAGATGTTATTTAAAATGTACTCGCAGCTACTATTTAGGATATTTTTTATTCAAACCCTTCCTTTGATTTTTAATAATACGCGAATCGAAAAATTTGTATAAACGAATTCATATCTTGAGCTTCATTTTTTTTTACTCGCTCATCTTTATTTTCCACAAATCTCGTTAAATAACTAATACGATACGGAAACATTTACATTGAAAATTTATATTGGAAAATCGGGGAAACTCGAATTTAATAACATCTTATTACAAGAGCAATTTTGACAAGAAATTTTTACTGCGTGTGTACTTATGAATAACTGGTGTTATAATTGGACAGGTGCTTCGAAAAATATTAATTTTCTTCATTCGTTCTTTGAAGTGCGTTACAAGATAAAACAAATTTGTCGGTTCCTGCAACAAAATCTCCCATAATTTCCAATATTTTATACGTTGTCCGTCGGTGGCAACATCGTCTCCTCTCTCTTTTATAATCTCCCGTACAGTTGGAGAAACTAAAAATTAATTTAAAAAGTTGCTCGCTCATTATGTGCGCGCGACTTCATTTTCAGAAGCAGAAGCGCTTTAACTTTCATTCCACATTTTCTTCCTTTTTATCGCCGGTTCCCCACCTTATTTCTTTATCTTTCGCTAAAGATACAGAGAAAGCGCGAAGGAAGAAGGTGAGGCAACTACGAACTGTGAGAACTGCTTGAAACTGCGTAATTTAAATTTTATTCCCGGGCGAGTGTCGCTTAGTCCGTACCGACTATATATAGAGTTTATAGAGTCGTCTTATCGTGACAGTCCTACGAATTGCCTCGTAATTTTTATTTCAATTTCAGTGTCGCGGGACAAGTTGTCTTCTTTCCGTATCGCACTCGTTGGAAAACCCCCTGCGATCCAACCCCCATGACCTTATTCTATAAAACTGACAATTTATTATCTCGCACTCAATCCCGTCTCTCGACGAATCGCCGATTCTCCAAATAACCACCACATTGATACCGAAGCATCTTTATACGTGTTTTATAAGCTTCTCTCGTCGACGCGCGAATAACGAAAAAAAAAAAATCGCGTTCTCTCTTTCGTTGTTAAATTTCAAAGGTGTATTACGTAATCGAGATGTTTTTTTTTTCGAAGGGATTCTTCTCGTAAGAATCCTTTGGAGACGAGCGAATACAATTTTACCTTGTAACATCGGGATGAGAAAATTTTTGAAATTACCGCATCTCCTCCGATATTGAAAATATTCAAAGATATCGCGCAAATTTTATAGTCGAATAAGAATTTAATAGAGCCAAATACGAAATGTATGGTTATCGGTATTTCGTAAATTGTTTGCGTTTTCCTACTAATATAAAATATTTAATAATCGAGAAATATTTCGCGTAAAAAAAACTTTTGATTTAACGTAATACGGAGTAGAAACGGCATAATTTAAATAATTAACCTGGAAAATAGCAAACGTTGAAATGAGATTAAATTTATTTAACAAACCAAACATTTTATGTACGTATTGGGTTTACCCTATTTAAATATTAATACTAAAACGTTATACTTGGAATTTTACCGTTATTTCAAAGTTTGTTCGCTTTCAACTTAGCCGCGTATTCCTCCTATTAAAAATACCGATCGAGTTCTTTCGTTACATTTTAAATTACGTCCACTTTACAATAATATATGCTACATCGATCGGTTTTTATCAAGATGTTCTCTTCGTTATCCCGTAATTAAAACGAAGCTCGGCGTTCGCGAGACAGTGACACGTAAATTTATTGAAATAATACCACCGTAGTTTCGCATTAATGTATTCATAGGGAGGAGAAGAATAAGGTAATTACATCTGTTGACTATATCGGCGCGGATTTTCGATACGAAATTTTTCGGTCGGTCGGTCCTTCATTTCCCGTAAAATTGCCTTTTTAATTAGTTTCCGCGTCGTAGGGGCGATGCAGTTTAGACGAAGGTTATCTCGATACCATAAAAATCCCTTGCGTCGTTAATTCATTCTCCGCTTTTGTCTGTTTAATGCGGGAGTCCGACGTACGTATGCGCCCGATACAGCATAAGCTTACTTTTCAGTTTTCACTCTCGACGGCGTTTGTGTACGCCTCTCTCGTTAAATGCACCTGTGCAATTCTCCTCGTTCTCTGGCAACGTTGCGTTGAGAATATGGGCTCCTCTTGCGCCGGTGGTCGAACAAAGCGGATAAACATTTTGCTCGTTGAAAAATTATTATACTTCGTGATTCAGCGCTCTTTCAAATTTTTTATGCACTCGGGAACTTTCGGCCCTGCGCCGAACCCAAACTTTAAATTATTGCGTTTATTTTGAGTCGATAACATTATTTTTCAAGCTTTTTCCAAGTAGTGGCTTCGATCGCGATTGGAAAAACTTGCGTACTAATTTCATTTATTTGGTGCGCAGGTATCAAGCAACGATTGCCGTAAATGATCTTTACTTTTAGCTGACTCGTACTTTGATATTTAACGACAATTTTTGAATAAGCCTTGGTATTTATTTACGTTCCAGATATTATTAATGTAAAATTCTACCTTGAGATATACGAATCGTAATTCTTATACTCGTTTACATAATTAAATCGAGAGAACCGTTAAAAAGGGACCGAGAAATTTCTGCAATTTTGAATTGCTGCACGTATAAACGAGTATATTATCATTTTTAGTAAATTCATCATCTTTTTAATTAATAAATTTTGAAAAAATTTTTGATAAAAATGAGTTATTAATAAGCTTGATAATTTATTACGTAATTTAAAAAACTTTTTTTTCCCGCGAGAGCAACTTCAAAATTTAAAGATAAATCTGAAAATGACTCGCTTAAATAATATTCAACAACGTAATTAATTTTGAATTATTGAAACGCATTTTTTTAATAAATCTAAAAATAACGAATATTTTTTCATCGTTAAGCTAAGAATTAAAGCAGAGCTTGATTTTCCGAATTAAATATAGCGCGAGCGTTTCAAATGATTAATGGAGAAAATAAAAACTTTTCATCCCGGTTTGCGCAAATTTTGAGCAAACATTAAAAATTTCAACAAAACCCTTTTATAAACAATCGTTTACCCGTATAAAAAGGGAAGAATCGACCACCTCGTAACCGATAATAGCCGCTACGGATTCGTTTAGCAGGAACGGGCCAAGCCGGTATCGAAGGAAATTTCGAACTTAATTTTGAATTTATAGTTGCAAGAACGGTAATACCTTCCATCTGAAATTCAACGACAAAAATAAGCGAACGTGGATAAGTTCCGAAGCGCGAAAAGCCGAGTGTTTAACTTAACTCGAGCAAATGCGCTCGCAAATACTCTATGAAAAGATATTCTTTTAAATTAAATATTATTTTATATTCTATGAATTTTCTAAATTTTTAAATTAGATATTATTTTAAACTCTACGTTGCTCTTTGCACTTGAGCAGCTTCACGAGATTCTACATTTTTCTAAGATCCGTTCTGTTGCACCATCGGATGAACGTAAATATTTAATGTTTTCCTAGAATTAAATGACCTAGATGCAAGAATTTGAATTTTTCAAAGTTTTCCGTTCGATTTTATCCGTTTCTTTACAATAGTGCAAATAATATCGCCCGATTTCTAATATATATAACGATAAGCGGTACGAGTATTTCATATTTTATTCCGTTCCGGGTATTATTACATTAAAAGCATATCGTAAAATTATTTTTTACAATTAAAAGCGTTATTATTTTGTTACAATCGATAGTTCAGCTGCGATATTTAGGCGAATCTCGGAAATAACGCGTAACAATAATTTTGCATTTTTCGCGTGTCGCGGGAAAAAACGACGGTTAATCCTTTTAAAACTCATTGTACTTAAAAAACATTAACATATTTTTCTTTCGAAGTCTTGCTTCGAATATTCCTACCGAATAGTTTAAGCTTCTTCCCTTTCCTATTCAACGTCATCCCGTCCTTTCTTTTTAGTAAATAGTATTCGACTCACGCCGATTCGACCGTTTCTCTTTTTTCCCGTTCCTTTAAAAATATCTCCGAGTATTTATTTTACCGCGAATTCCTATATTGTTTGCTCGACAGCGAAATCAAGTTTCTACGAACATCCGTGGAAAGCCATCGAGTGCACATTTTCTCGACGATGCTAATCTTTCCGTCGCTAACTTTCTTGGTACACCGATCGGTTCGATGACTGTGGAAGCGAACACCGAGTGGAAGACGCAGCTCGTATACCTCGCAGGTAGATACGAGTGTTTTGAAGAGCGCACGGATGAGTTGGCCGTTAGTAGCGCGATCGAAATTGCAAATAACAATTTCAAAGTTATCCCCTTATTGTTCGTTTCAACCCTTCGCGTGTTACGAGTTTCGTGAGTTCACTCGAGGCTGTTTTATCACGGGAAGTACGTCGATCATCGAAAAGGAGAAAAAAAAGTCTCGAATCGCGCTTTAAAAAAATAAACGCGGAAAAAGAGATTTTAAAGTTTTAATTTGCGAAAATCTTGGAAACCGCGTCGATGGTAATAAATCTCCCGGTTTTAAAGAGGTATTACAAGCGCGAGAGAGAAAAAAAAAATCCATTAGAGGTTGATTACGCGTCGATATCGAAAAGTTTGATAATCCACTCGAATTACGCGTATATAAGACGAGGGTAATTAAGATTGGTAAGGTGAAATGAGCAAAGGGAAGGGAAGACACTGGATAAGAGCCGGACCGAGAGGCTGATCTCCTTATCTCGGGAAGCACCATCGGATATTCCGGCATTGTCGTTGTCGGTGGACGGCCGCCGATCGCCGCGAAAATGAGTAACAGAGTCCGGCTCTTTGATAAGCATCGGAGCAGAAACGGGTACGCGGCGAAGGGCTTTTCTCGTGCGAAGGGAATAACGTCGACGCCTGAGCTCGTTAGCCATGAATAATGCAACGAGGCGCGGTACCAGCGGACCAGCTTTGATCTTTTGTAGTCGTTGAATTAAGCCGTGGCGAACGGAGGTGCGAGGACTCTGGAAGACCGTCGGAGTGACGAGTGACAATAGCCTTGTCTTGTCGCTCCGTACTCCCAATGCACTTTGCAAATTGCAATCTCTTCTGGTTCATTTACCTTTTTCTCGCGGGTTCTCTCGCCGTCTCTCTTTCTTCCTGCTGCGGGGAGTCAAAGAGCGCGCATCAACTCGCGGGAAAAGTTGTTGTCAACGTAAAATGCAAATGGACATTTCGCGCGATAAATTCCAACTCGCTTTTCATTCTTTTCTTTCCTCTGCTCCCCTCCTTATCTTTCCGTCTCCTCACCGAGTTTCTCGCTTAGTCCCTCCCTGTATTCAAATGTGCATCCGTAAGAAGGTTTTCGTAGTTGATGCTTTGTGTAGTGAAATTTGCAATAGCCTGCGTCAGCTGGGCACTACCGCACCCCAGACATCGGAGTAATGGAATGCGTCAGGTTGTCTTTATGTCTCTCGCTATCTTGCGTCCTCTATATATTTCTCGGTGGGCGATCACCTGTCGCGCGATTACGCTTACATCGAGTACATACGTGTCGACTGCGAACCTAGTTGTTCGTTGAAAACGTAAAAATTTATAGTTCAACTTCGACATTTGCATATTCCAAGGGAAAGTTCATCCGTCCTTCCTTAAATATGATTACGCGACCGCTGAATGGACGTATCGGCAACTTTTGGGAGTAAAGTACGAGAGCAGCGCGACTTTCTATAATAGCGAAAGAATCGAGTCAATTTTAATCTCTTCGTGAAACATCTCGAAGATAATTTTATAGTAAAGATAACGTATAGTCTCGAGAGGTAAATTTTCGGTTAAACCATTCCGTCCTTGAAAATGGCGTATCAAAAAAACACCGATCGATCGTTTATCCCGTAATCAGCGTCGCCAACTCGTAGAATTTGTCGAAATATTTATATTTGGCGAGTGCAGAAGTACGCTTCGTAAAGTTAAAGTGACTTAACCGAAGCTTTAGTGAATTAAAGGTAAAAGACTCTCGCGCAACGTCAATGTAGGTAGACCACGGTGAAAAACTTTTACGAGCATCTGTAAACTTTATGAATGTCGCGAAGCTTGGCCTTGTATATCTGTATATAAATTTATGTATAGGTATACGTCGAGGCTTGAGCGGACACTTTTTTTTTTGTTAACGAGAAAGCTTTGTAAGTACGAAAATTTCGAACGCGAAATTTTTATAAATAGTATCTCTTAAACTCGTATTAAAAATGTAGTCTCAAGGTATATTCAACCTAGTCGAACTTACAAGGGATTAAATTTTGTATTTCAAAGTAAAATAATAAAAGAATTTAAAGAAATGTGTACATGTTCAAAAAGAACAAATTTTACTTTTCAACTTATATTCGACGTACAACAAAAAGCTCTTTCAATTTTGTATTTTAAAAATATTTTTTTTAAAAGTCGTTGTATTAAGTATCAAACTAAAAGGGATGAAGAAATTTTATTTTTCGTCGTCAATTTTACCTTTGTAATATCGATTAAAAAATTGATTTTAAAATTAATAATTTAAATATTATTAAATAATATGTACCGCGCATCGGTTACATCTAAAAATAAAAAGGAACATAATTCTATCGGCTATCGATAAATAATTTTAAATTTCTTATAAGATTCTTGTATCTAAGAATTTATTAAATGTTTCAACGCGTAGAGGTAAAAAATTAAATTATCTAAAATTGATTTCGGTCTAGTTTATTTATAATAAATCAAGTTTTATCCATAAATTTTTCATCGAGGCGATACGGTATTAAAACTATTGGCAATGGTTTTTTCAATAAGTAGAGTTAAAAGCGCATTAATAAAAGTTTAAGCTACGTTGAATTATGAACTAATTCTAACCGCATTTCGATGTTATCGTTTCCTCTCCACCAGCTAATAAAAATAATAAAAATATAAGAAGCTACTTTCATTTATTAAGTATCTTCGCGGGGATTCGTCGGGATTCGCGGTGGTCGGAAAATCCTGTGAAAACGCGGCCGGTGAAAATCGTATCCTCGAGAACGAGACGGAAGGTTAAACACTGGTACGCGAAGCTCTTTTCAAAGACGAGAGTCGCTCCTCTTCGGGTTAATGCGCGAACTCGGACGCGACGAAAATTCCGAGATTTCGAGAAATACCCTTGCACCGGACACGTATTTGATAAACTCGTAGGGCGAACGAGTCACCACAGCGGAGTCGGAGCTCGAATGTCGTCCGGCTAAGGACCGCTCGTATGGAGTCCACAAAGAGGATAACCAACTCCGGAGTAACTATCGAGCGCTTGCCACTAGCCTGGGCAAATTCTCTCTGAGATCTCTGCTCCCCCCTCTCTCAATATTGTACTCTTCGCCAGACCGTTGGCTGCTGCCTCTTTGTCTACACGACCAACTCCTATCCTCCGAGATAAGCGGCGCTTATCTTGCCATTCTCTTCCTTTCTTCCTCTCTCGCGTATTCAAAAATGCCTACTGCTTTGACAGCTTACTTTTCAAATGCGAGCTCGGGCACAAGTTCGCAAAGTAAAGTCGGTTACTCTATTTAAACGAAATGTTTTAATCGTAATCACATGCTTATGTATACACACGTGTGTCTCTACATGTTTCTTTCGGTTTGTTTTTATGTTTTATGTTATGGAAAAACCGAGACGATGGAAAATAAAAGTAAGATATCGAGGGATAACGCAACGAATATAAGAAAGCGGGAATAACGAAAAATCTACCGCACAGATTTTGGAGGATTTTCCGTACTTTTGAGATTTCGATTACATCCAATCTCATCCAATTATCCCGAGCTCAAACGTTGAAGTATAAGGAGGCACGCGGTAGTAACACGCGGTGTGTCAATTATAGATCCTCGTGTACCTTTCTCTCTCTCTCCCTCTCTCTCTGTCTTCCTTTCATTTTCTTTCTTAGAGAACGAAAAGCATATAGTTTGGCCAATTGCTCCGCTAGAGATATGGCAGCCTCCTTTATTACATTTGGCCCCTTTATCTTCTTCCTCGATTCTCTTTACCTGCTATTCCGTTGGTTCGCTTCTCGTTTACCGTCTTTCTCATCCGCGCCCGAGGCAGACTCGCTTTAGCGCGAGGAGGAAAAAATAAGAGAGTAAAATACTGCGCGAGAGAGAAGAGGAGAGAGTCCGCGCGTTTGACCCATGAAAAATTCAAGCCAGCTAAATTTTACTTTCAAACTTTAAGGAGTTTGTGATTAAAGATGCCTTGATTTTAGCGGACGTAATATATAATGCAAATGTGTTAGCGACGTTTGATAAGGTACGCTTAATAGCGCAGAGGGCTTAATTATATAATAAACGGAAATAAACGATTATTACCTAAAGAATAAAAGCCGTTAATCTATCTATCTATTCTACTATTATTCAGAAGTAACAAGAGATTAGGTTTGAACAAGTCGTCAAAAGCTGAGAAGGAGAATCGTTAATAAAGTTTAACTGTCGTCGAGAAACTCGGAGCGAAAGAAAGATAGAAATGTAAAGGACGAGAGCGAGAGGAAGAGGGAGAGAGGGACCAAGAGACAGGCAGACTCTGTACGCGAAGGTTTGTATAAATAGCTCTACGTAATTAGGATTCCGAAACTCCTCGCTAAATAATAGCGAAGCACGCGAGGAATTTCCAGTCCGTCGCGCGAATAAAGTAAAATAAAACGCGAAACTCTGGGGCATTTCAAATTTTATGAATTATGAAAGTATTTTAAATTTATCGCGCTTAAAATATGACCTGCATAGATGTAAACTTAATCGAGCAACGAATTCGGATCGATCGAAATAGAACCAACGGCAAAATATTATAAATCTTTATTCGAATCAACATCTGGTACATTATCGTTGAGTTACACGAGATATCCTCGAGTGAGATGAACGACAATCCGCTCGTAATTACCTCGACTACTAAAACCGAGGTTCGACTTTGTACCTTCCAATGGGGGGCAAGATGAGAGTTTCTTCGTATAATTGTTGCGCGATCGAGAGCAAACGCGGATTCGTATAAACACACGTACGTTTTAAAAAATATTTCGATCATCGGATATTCGTATCCGTTTCTTTATTATCCGTAAAAGATGCGTAGCTGTTTTACGATCGATTCTTCTAATACGAAGCTCGAGTATCTTATCTTGTCTCCGGTAAATTTTTATACGTCGATCAAAACTTTATATTTCTATTAAGAAATCGTCATTTTGCTCTTGGATGAAGATCGCAAGATTGAAATTTTTCATATCAGCCCAGATTCCACGAGTTCGTAACTGTAAGTGAAATCTAGAAAAGTAGCTGACATTTCATCTCTGCTGCGCATTCATCCGTCACGACTGAGAATGATAAAAAACTCACAAGAACTTCCGACGATCGTTCGCGAGCTCTTCGTTGTGTGCTTTATCAGCGTCATAGTTTGCTTTTTCCAGCATTTTGAGTTCTCTATGACTAATCGTGGGAAGTAAAATCGTGCAGTGCTTTTTATTGATTTTGCGAGTAAGAGCTTACAACGGATGAAACGGCTAACCTTTAGTTGCTTTTTTCGTTGCGAGTTTGTGCATCTCCGTTCGCTCGATCGAAAATAAAAATTACACTTTTATCGCGTCGCTGTTTATTCAAGCGTGTAAAATTTCTCGAAACGTACATTTTTTTAGCGTAAAATTTTCATCAAAAACTTAAGACTTAAAAAATAATATTCAACGGCGTAAGGCAATAAGTTCATTTTTATATTAGATACGTACCAAGGTTATAAGTCTTGATAGGAAAAAAGAACGAAACGAGGGTAACGAGTAAGAGAACGAAGAATAAGGGTAATTTTAAGTAAAATTAGTCAACCGTTTCGTACACGCTTTCCAAATTTACAATGTACAATTTCTCAACGAATTTATACCTTTATTTTTTACGCGTTAATAATAATAATCCATTCGCGATAAAACTTTAAAGAATTCCTTTTTGAAGTAAAACAATTTTACAAATCCGAAAGTGCATTCAACAGTTGTAAATTGTTAAAATAAGGTAAAATACTTAAAATAACGTATCCATCATATTTTTTTAAAAAAACATATTACGTTTATTCGATCTTAAGTTTTCGGATACAACGGATCCGAGTCCGACGATACGTATAAGAGAAAAAGTAGAAAGCAAATATCTTTGCGGAAAGAACGAGTCGACAAAAGACGTTCGAAGAATGCGTTTCTGAAGTATCAACCTTACATAGATTCCCCGGAGAGTCGATGTTCGGACGGTCGTATCAAGCTCGTGGCTTACGTTCTGCAATCGACGCCAGTTGACGAAGTAAGATAAAAAATGTTGGGTACCAAAGAGCAACCGAGCGTAAGGTTTTTCAATAAGTGTTTTTAGCTCGGGATTTTCTATCGGAGATATTCCTTACAAACGTCATTCGATTGCATTGTATATTTTCTCTTTTCAAGTTTATATTTGAAACAAGTGACAGGATCCGATCGAGTTTAACCAATTAGAGTGTATAAAAGAAAAGAGACGGTTCGTTTTGAATCGGTAGCTGTAATCGATCGATCTTTCATCTTTTATCTTGTATCAAGTTTACTTTCTACTTTGTTGTGACGTCGGGTTAAACCGTGGCTAAATGCTTCTAGTTGAATTCATCAATAATACCTTTATTTAAGAGCACGCTTTATCGGTGATCTTACAAGCATCGTTATAATGAGAAATACTGCTAATAGTATTTAACTACTTCGTGTTTACTAGTTGGATTTAAAGTAACAAAGAGATGTAACGCACAAAATTGTTGCTGGTAAATAAATTTAGATTAAATGCATTTCAGGATTTGCATATATTTAGATTCGCTTAGATTTCGTAGAAATACGCACTTCATCTTGTTCAAATACTTAGCCACGATACATTAAAGTATTTTATTGGTAATTAAGGAACGTGATTAGTATTTTGAATAAACATTATAAATAAACGTGGATTACAAGCGTAGGAGTCATATAGTAAAAAAAACTATATATATATATGTAAAGGAGTTTAAATATTGCTTTATTTTTGTTAAAGAGCAAAGGTTTGATTTATTTTTTTAATGCAACAATTTATATATTGACTTACCATGCATTAATCAGTGAAATATAATTTATAGTTCTGTAAAAAATTGTATAATTGTACGACGCGAAGAAAAAACTTGTAATTTCAGAAACAGTAAAACTTTAACTCGATATTTGATATTGCTAGTATTATAATTACCATATATTACAAAATCTCAATTGTAGTTGTAAGAACAGTAATGATGACGTTGTATGTCATAAATCTTAATAAGAATAAGTTACGGCTACCGCAACTACAAATGCAGTAAAGCACCTCATATTTTTCTTAGAGTAACGTATGATTATAATTTATATACTATAATTTAGATAGAATATTGAGTAGTTAATAGCCCCATTAAATTTATTATAATACCCAATAAATACAGGAACAAAACTTATTAGAGTTTCTGTTGACGGACTTTTGAGATTACATAATTCATTATTAAAATAAAAATTATATTATTTAAATTCTGGACGGTATTTTATGATAAACGTAAAATATAAATAAAGCTGCTAAAGGGAAAAGAATTAATAGCTTAAAAATATATAAATGTTCGTAGTTATGCAAAAAATCTGTTATTTTGTATTCGTTTCAACAATTGTACAAAAAATATTGAGATAAAATTGTCTTTGTATTCATTGGAGTAAACTTAATTAAAATGGCTTTAAATCTATTATAATATAGATTCAACGATAATTAACATTCAGTAGTGGTAATATTATAACAATTGATTTTTTACCTTGAATTCTCGAAAGTTATTAAAATTCTGATTAAAATAGCTCGTAGAAATCACTGAAGTTAGATAAAATTTCAGACGCTTACCTGAAATTTGAGAGTTATTAAAGTTGCACGATATTGAAACTCAGTCGAGTATACGAAATTACATCAAGATTGGTAATTTTCGTAGACGAATATTTTCAAGTGCGAAGATTAAATGAAAGTTAAAATTGGATTAATAATTATACCAATACAATTAAATCCGAAAGAAATTAATTTTTTTTAACTTAATAACCGGTTGGAATAGATTTAGAAGTATCAAATCGTGGTTATAAATTCTTTCGAATCGACGTCACAATTAAATACGCAAGAATATTCGACAATTAAAACAAGATAAATACTGCTTGGTTACTTCTAATAGTCGTAATAATTAGGTTTTCAAACTAGAATTTACCAGAGTGGAATATGAAGTTAGCAGTAGCGTTGCATTGCGGTACGACAGTGTCCTAAGATAATTACACGCCATATTAGACGTTAATCCATACTGCTACTGTTATCAGTGGCTTTTAACGGTACGGACTTCCGAATTCATTGATAATGTCTGGTATCTTATTAGTTTCGCAAAGTCTAAACTAAGACAACCTTTCGCTGTTCCTTTCGTCTTTATTCCGTTTTTCATTCTTATTTTCATAATTGAAATACTCGAACTTTACCAAGTCGTTCGTTAAACTTAACGAAATGACATTTTCGAATATTTAAATGTAAATGTCGACATAACGTAATCTACTTTGGAACCACTCTGGACAATCGTATATTAAAATAATACCGCGTACTTAGGGGATGAATAATAGATGAATAAATTAAATACACGGTTTGATATATTGAAACAAATTTTATACTAGAAATGATTATGTACTTGAAAAACAAATTGTATCCAATAAAATATTTACGACAGTTTTCTCGAATAAAATACTTATCTATTTGATAATATAATTCTAGGAGTTATAGTATCGCGAAAGTATTTTATTTTTAAAAATATATCGGTAAATTAAGCTTTTCAAGTTATAGCAAATATAACGAAATTAATACGAAAACGTTTTAAAATTTATACGTTGATATTTTTCATGCAAATATACATATTCGATTTAAATAATATGCATTTTTATATGGAAGCAATCGATAAAAGTATCGCTAATTTAAAACCGAAGCAGATACGAAAGAACTTGAAAATAAACCAAAGCCATGATAAATTCTATAAAAAGAAAATAATTGCCATGAGTCCATTGGTAAATTTGAGTTATTTTAAAGAAAGTTTGCTTTATTTTTCTTTTGAGGTACTCGATAAGTTGACTCGGTCCTATTGGGGAGGAAGGAAAAACGAAAACTCACACTCTCGAGTTTCGTCAAACGGTATTTGTTTAAGGTGATCGAGTACCGCTATCAAAAAGACGAACCCGCAACAAACCGAGCCGAGTATTTTAAATTCAGGTATCGATCGATTCGTCAGGCTACTCCGAAGAATTCCGCTTTGCAGGTTAGAATAAAGAAACCGACTATGCGTTAAAAATACAGGGTAATAGAAAGTTGGTCCTGGTTAAAAACGCCTGGCAAAAGTCACTCGAGGAGGTCTCGAGGCGTCGGGGCTCGACTCGAATCGGCCGACATCCGCGACTCTAAAGCTCGTGGGAGTGGAGTGGGAGTGGAGTGGAGTTGGTAAGGAGGGATCGATGCGGGCGAGAAGGCAAGAGGTAAATAAGCCACGACGCCGGGTTGTAGCGACGTGTTTACAGGAAAGTTGAAAGTGGAAGTTGTGGCTGTCTCCGTCTCTCCATACGCGACTTCGAGCGCAGATTAAAACGGGGCTTCAAGACACATTTGCCACTTGTGGGGGATACGCGTCGTTATTTGCTCGAGCGGCTTCTGAATTTCCCAACGTCGCCCGCGTCTCCCGTTCCATTTGCCTCGTGCTCCGTCGCCGAGCCCAAGTTCTCGAGCTAAACTCCTGTCGTCTTCCCTTGCCCTTCCCGTCCAAATGCAACGAACAGGTGCTCTCGAAAACGCGAGAGTAGACGGTTAGTCGCGGGAGATCGATAGAACTTCCGGTGTATTCGAACCCCTTCACCGAGAGACAGAGAGACAGGAGTCGATGGGCGAATCATCGTCGTTTGTTAAATTTTAACTCGCGTCTCTCTCAAGCTCTACGTGGAGTCGTCCGTCTTATCACCGCCTCCGCTTCGCAAGCTCCGACCTCGTTTCGGCGGGACGTTATTTGTAAAAATGGAAAAAATATCGACTGGCATCATATTGTCAAAATTGAATTTGGCAGCGCTCAGGTCGTAGGTTTGCGGAGCCTCGACGAGCCACGTGCATGTGCCGGGGTACCGCAAGCTGCGAGGGAGAAACACATTTGAATCAATATCTTTGCGGTGCACCGCGGAGAGACGAGCTTTATAAGTTTTGACCTCGTGTGCGCATCGATGGAAAAGAGTCGCGTCGTCGGATCGCGCCAAAAGCTTTACTATCCCGGCCCTTCGAGTTCGATTGCGTTGCTGCAACTTTCCGCGACCCCCTTTTACGGATCTCTCCGCATAATGCGCGGAGCATTATTAATTACGAGTCCCGTTATTACTCCCATTAGCGGTATCGAAAAGGCGAAAAGCGAGGAAGGGAGGAGGGAAAAAAAAGACGTAGGTTGGAAGCGTGGGAATCGCGTAGGTGTGGGCGATCAACCGGTCAAAACCGAGAGCAACGTTTTTCCTTGTTACTTATTTATTTTCAGGCGTTATTGCGCCTCCGTTCCTTTATTTTTGCGCGACGAGTTCGCAAGAGTTCAGGGACGATTCCGTTGATACTTTTACACTGGGCTTAAGAACCGTTACGATTCCGATGTAGTTTCATCGATTTTTTGTTATCCGGGAACAAAAAACAGACGTTGGTACGAACAGCGACGATGACGATCGACGCGTACAGTTTCGTTTTAGGGATGGAATTATCGAATGTTGGTATTAATTAGCATTCTCTCTCTATGTTTCTCTGTCTTTTACTTTGACAAATATTTATGTAAGGTTCGACGATACGTTTTAACGCAAGGTTCAATGTTCATCGTTGCGTCCTGTTATTTATACAGACGAATGCGTAACTCCGATGTAACGATCAGCAATTTACTTAATTAATTTAATAATTAAAGAGAATTATTATCTTTACAAGAGATTAAAAGCACCGAGAAAGATATATTTGGGTGCTTTGGTAGAATACGTAGAAATTTGGTAGAAGCTTTATCTCTCTCTCGGTCCTCCTCTCTATCTTTGTATTTTCTTTCTCACGCGTTCAGTATGCGCGGAACATTCGGCTGAAAGCTCGAGAGGTACGATAAGTTCGGGTTGGCTCTTCACTCGAATTCTCTTCGGTGCGGAAAGAAGTTGCGAGAGCTTCCACCGGCCGCAAGAAACAAACAAGCAAAGACTATCTTAACCGGGCTACAATATCAATAAACCGCCGAGAGAAACTGACTTTCCACGGAAATTCATAAAGTGCAATAAAAGAGGCGTTCGGTGATGGACAGACAAGAATCCTATAATAGCTATAGAAATTCCTGTGAAATTGACAGACCAAGATACGTTATTTTCGCATGACTGCTAACTCTCGGTATTTTACAAACTTGATGTATGGAAATTTCCGACTATTCATGGAATTTTAGAGATTACGAAAATGCGCGAGTAACATGACATTTCACTTACGCTTTTGATCATGCACAGATATGCAAATATAAAGTATATTACGAAATAGCAAAATCAATTTCTATTATTTATTGCCGGATATTTATTCCGTTTTTTAAATTAAATTATCCATTTTCCAATAGGAGCCGTCGATCGATCTCGCGTAAAAGAATATCTTACGAATATCATTTTTGATTTAAGCTCTTGGAAAAATTTATGTAGAAATGTATTATAATGGGAATGATAAATTAAAATACGATGAAAACTCCTTCTTCCGAAAATATTATTCAATGCAGTAATTTTATCGACCCTCCGAACGAGATAAGATTATCAACCGCGAGTTTCTTCCTTTACTATCCAGCCTTTGATTTTTCAATTAGAGCTTTCATTATCATATTTATGCTAGGTAAATTCATTTCGAATTGAATTTTAACGACCGACTTTTACATCTGGCCTACTTTGTAAGAAACTCGTCACTTTTTATAGCGCACTTAATCACGTATCTCGGTATTTATACCAACGTTGCTCGAAATGTCAACGCGTCCTTAGAGCTCCTCTTATTTATAGAGAAGAAAAATCGATGTTTACCTATCGTTTGAAATCTATGTAAATATTAAAAATTGCCGTAGAATCGCGGTGCGCTTTTTAAAAAGTGACGTTTTAAAAAGTGGACGAGCCAAACTCCGGTCCGGCCGAATAAGAGTTTCGAAAAACGAAATCGTCAAACCGAAACCGCAAAGTATCCAGGCGCGACCTTTTTAATTTGCATCGCTCGCAAAAGTTGATCAGCGGCACGTATTATCGATTTCGCGTTTCTCACACTTTACATCAGGCACGACTCCTCGAAAAAAGATAGCGTGGTCACGTAATCTGGTAATGTCAGACACAGATTCCCGGATTCTGCGACAGCTCTTTTAAGCTCGGGGAACGGCCGGAGGAAAAAGCGGTCCACGCGGAAAAAATTGCACGAACCGCTCGAAGCCGTTCCTTCCGCTATTCGAGAATTTGAAAATTATGCGAGCTTAAAAACCTTTCCAGCGTTACGGACGATAAAAAACCATCGCTGTGTTTGTTACTTTGTTAGAGTATTCGCGGAGGAGATAATAATTGTCTTTTCGATCGCGTTATCTTCGTATCGCCAGTCGAGCTTTAAAACTTTAACTATTTTATATAAATAGAACGGGGGAGGGGCGAAGGAAACTCGGGATCGAGCGAATTTTTATTTACGTTTAATTCAACAGGTTTTATTCGATAAAATTTTATCTCGCGTTAAAATTTACGTACACGGATATCGAGGGTGTAATAAAATAGCTTAAAAATTGCCCTTGTCTTATACAACCACGGAGAACCGGGCGGTTGTTATTCTTTAGGTGTAATTTGCGCGAAAAATATAGTTTTAAAGCGCGATTACAAGCGCGAGCGCAAAATTTATAAGCGATCGACAAACGTTAATTATAGTTACGAGCCCTTAGACCGTAATATAAACAAAAATGAAAGGCACGACGTTGATCTCGAGTTTCGAGTATTATAATGCCGATAAAATATTCGCACGCTAATTTGTTCCAATTGTGCGGACCTTAGCTTAGAGTCGCCTTAGTTTACGAGATTTTTTTAAATATATTCTCCTTGGGACAGTTTTTTACGAGACATCATTCTTATTTTACTAGACTCTCCGAGACGTCGGAGTACACCGAGAGAGAACTTGAATTTTTCAAGCAATGTTCACGCATACCTTTTCCTGTTAGCTCGTGCGGCGAGATCCAGGATAACCAGTAAAGTAGAAGTAGCGAAGAAGAGGACGAAGAGAAGTTGGAATCGTGACGAATGTAGCCATAAAAGTGCAAATAAACGATATACCGAGCCGATGGGAATCTCTGTCTCTTTGTAGAAACGGAGAGGAGACAAAGGATAAGAGAAACATATAAAAAAAATTCTCTTAATTTCTGGCGCGGCGATTCATCGTTTCCCTTCTGGTACACCACTTTGATTGGATTTCAGTGAGTTTCGTTCCCATTTGATTGAAGTTTTCTCGTTACGAAACCGCGTCAACGGAGATTAATTAACGTTTCTCTATATAGACCCTTGGTTTCCTGGTTTCGCATACGTCGGATTAACAAACAAAAAAATTTTCACTCGAATAAAAATCTCGTAAAGAGATTTCCCTTGAGACAAATGAATTATATCGGATTATGTGAACGATAATAATTGGACTTACAATTATGGATCCTCTTTTTAATCGAGAATCACGAAAAATTAAGCGACAGTTTAGTCCAACTTTCGCTGTGAAATAAATAAATTTGTTTTAAACGTTGCGTCTTCAATTTTCGTTTTAATTTCTTCCCTTCTATAGATAAAGACGCGAAAACGGTATTAATACGCTTCGATCGATCAACGAGATTAGATCGCCCGAAAGTTCATCGAATGAAAATATACCCAACTGTATCTTAATTTATAGGCCTGGATTCGATCATCTTTGCGAAAATCGGTGAGCGATCGAGGATTAAAATTTTTAAACCGATCGTTTAAAAATTTTTGAGTCTCGATGCCATTGGCTAAAGTAACTTGTCACTCGAGGCAATTTAAAAGCATCGTAATTTCTTTCTCGACGAGTGTTAGATTCGTTAAAGCGCGGAACCTTTAAATACGCCAACAAACGTCAGATTCGATACATCGATTCTATTTTTTTACGATTAAAATTCCATTGCGTTAAGATAAAATAATTCAAAGGATAATCCGTCGAATCGTTGACGTCGATACGATGTACACTTTACTATTCTTAATACTTTTTTAACGCGTACGAATTTATGAATTACGATTTATCTTAATTGGAAAAACATTTTGATTTCGTAAGGTTTTTGTAAAAAAATTTATGAAACTTACGCGTATATAAATCTAAGAATCGCAACAAATTCTTACGTAGGAAAAATAATTTGATAGTCGATACGATAATATACGTAAACATATTTTTCTTTATTTTACATAGGTAATACATAACTCTGACTCTAACGCTGGTGGTATAATACATTGTAGATTTTTTTTAAGTATAAAAAACTAGATCCGTGGCAAATGCGAGCGTAACAAATTTTAAATCCTTTGGGAAATCTAGCGCCGGGACGAAAATGACTTTACGAAGGCAAGATAAAAATTCGTTTCATTTGGCGAGAACAAACGCAAAAATCACGATGATTATTACCTTAACTAATACTCGCGATACTCGAGAATAGATAATGGAGAATTTTACCGTAGATTTCATAAGAAAATCCTCCGGGCACTTAACCAAGATTAAGATAAATAAGCGGTTACGCGTAACGTCCAACGCCGCAATCTGATTTCTTTTTTAAAGTACGATTACACGGGCAAATGGCGCAGTCGAGGTTTCAAGAGCGAAGAATCTCGCGTGTCAGAACATTTGAGATATATAGGAAGTGGGCGGAGTAGTAGCAGCGCAATCAAGTCGGGAGAATCATCCCGACGATTAAGTGGAGCGGAGGAGCGCGTCGGACTCGCGGATGCAAGGACCACTTGGGAAATCATCTTACATGACGTCTGCTTATAGCCGCGGTGCAACTTATATTTCCGTTCGCGGCATTCCTCCTCAGGTGCGCACGCGCCCAAGATTTACGTATCAAGCTCGAGCTCGTTCATCATAAAATTCGCGCTTTGAATTTCCGATTCGAAATACCTCGACGCCGCCAGCCTCTATTTACTTTTATTAGCAGGCCGAGGGTTTTTCGCTATCATCCATCATCCTCCGACCCGATAGGTGAAATTGCGCGAAATTGCCGATTCGAAGGTGGCGGACAGTTGGAAACCCACCGAGAGGTAAAAGGTGATGGCGATTCCAGGGAGTCGTAGACCAGAGGTTCTTTCGATCCGGTGTAAACAGTCGGGGACGACTTTTGACCGAGTGCTTGGAGAAACTTGTACCGGATCGAGTTTAAAAAGACTTATGCGTTCGATTCGTCAAATTTCTTTCCACTTTCGATACTTCTCGACTTCAACTTTCCCAACTTGGCTGTTTCCAGGCGTTCTTGCATCATCGAAAACCTCGAGCGTAAGATTTTATCCGAAATTTAATCGTGGCGCTTTTAAAGCCGATCGTTGAGATATTTAAGTATTTTAGTAATCCGAAATAAACGAGACGCCGTATCCGAATTATCCGAGCAGGGTATTTAAATTTTTGACCAGTCTTCCTTCGCTCGACGTAATAAAAGTTTTTCCATCCGATGTTCACCGGTGCGCGCAAATGAAAAGTAAATAAAAAAACAGGACGAGGAGAGCTGCGAACGTTCGCGTCAAAATATTCCTATTCACTGCATCCAATTCGCGTTGATATCGCGACAACGAATTTCTATTTTATGATTTTTTGGATACTGCAGTGGATAAAATGCGAATCTATAGTAAACACGCTACTGAAAAATGCGAAAATAAACAAAATCTCAAAATTACAACAAGTGCACCTGTGGTGTACGGATAAAATTGGAAATGTTGAGAGGATCGAGTGGATGACGTAACGTTCCCTCTTAAAAATTTGGTCGCATCGAGCATTTACCGAAAATGGTTCTCGAGCCTGTAGTTTCGAGCTATTGTAAATAAAGTAAAATTGTTAAATTGTCCATTGCGCTAATTGCCAATCGAATGCTCGAGTCTAGGACGAGAAGGGAGGTAATGCTAAATTCGATCGACCGAAATTGATTGCTTCGATTTGCCTGATTTTTCGGTACACGCACCCCAAATACAATTACAATGCAATATCTACTAACCAAATAGCTTAAATACTGCAAACCGCAACTATAAACGAAGCTCGACGAATTAGTTTTAAGGAATTTCTTCATTTTTTTTAATGCGATGCGAGACTGATATAAATTGTATAAGTTCGTTGATTTTCTTAATATTACGCGAGATTTTAATACTTATTCGTAATCGTTGTAACAGCGTTTTTTTTTGAAACCGAGAAATTAAATAAAATTTAAATTTTTCTATTAAATTTCAAATATCTTATCGCATTTTTATTAGTTTAATTATACTTTCACCTAGATTTTAAAATTTCGACGTCTTCCTTTATTAAAAATAAAGTACTTTTCGTAAAGGTATTCTATGTACTTTCTCAGACGATGATTTTAGAAAAGCCGAGTATAAAAATTTACATATTCGTAATACAAAGGAATTTTATCCAATACTATCGAGGTAATTAAATCACATAGATTACGTTAATACGAGTGTATGTAAAGAATGCAAAAGAAAAAACAACGCTTAGGGTTTTGATGGGAAAATTAGATAGTAAAAGACCTTTGAGTAGATGGAGACGGAGACAGACTGATAATATTAAACCGAAGTTAAGAAAAATTGGGTACGACTGTATCTCTGGAATGGATTTGTTTGAAGATAGATAAGATGGATATTCTTGTATCGAATCGATACGATTTCAGACATCCGACATAAATCAAACGATAATTTAACAATAAATTTCAGTACGAGGTAAGAATAGTTTTCTCTGTAGTCGCTATTAATAACGAATTATAACACAGTAAGTCTTTATTTAAATACTCGAGTTATTCGAGTATTTAAGAGCTAATAAAAGATTCGATTGAAAATACTTTATCAGCGAAGAACACAGAAAATTACGGTTAACGTATCCTTCAAAGTCGAGCTACCGCCAATTTTTTTTTCTTTATCAGCGATCGAGCGACCATTTTACGCATCCATACAGCTTATAAGTACATAAAAATAGTAATCGAGCGACGTTTAAATGCCCGCAGTTGACGAATTCTTTTTATTACGTAAAATTCGTTTCCTCGTCGATCGCCGTAACTATAAATTGACTCCCGCGCTATTATCTCTGGAATGTACAAGGGTGCCCTTACGAATAACAATCATAGCACGCGTTCGAAAATAATGAAGGGCAAAGGCTGTCCAAGTGAGTATATAAAACCGAAAGGCTTGCAAAACCTCTAGGCCGAGCGAAACAAAAGGAAGACACGAGCAGTAACCAACGACTCGGAATACCTTCGGCGTGCAGTAATTTTTACGTGGTCCGAGATAAAGGCCTCTTTACTTTCCATTTACGACCGAGGCCATTCCCGGTAAAATATCGCTACATTTTCGTGGCCGTGCCTCAAAAACGCAGCGACAAAGATTCCTCTACGTCCGTCTCCCGACTTACGCGCACCTCCTCCGACTTGCAAGTAGGTTAGCGCGACGAGGGGGAGGAGGAGAGACTCACGGACTCCCAGACTCAAAGAGGAGAGAGAGAGGTCTCGACCTTGAAAAGGACCTCGCGGCTGGCTGATTAATGGGATCCGCCTCGGGAAAATATCGCCCGAGTCCCGATGAACGACGAGTCAATTACCTTTTGTTATTCCTCGCGCCTCGTTTGGCTTTCCAAGTTGGCTCGAGTCCGCGGAGTGTAAATCGATGGATTGTTTTTGCTCGCGAGCGGAGGAGAGAGAGAGAATCCTTACCCCCGTCGCGATTGTTTGTCTCCCGTCGAACGAGTACCGAGCTCGAGGCGATTCTCGAGGTGGAAGCTGCCGTCGAGAAAAATGAGAATCGAACGGGGGGAACGGATGCGAGATCTCGAGATAGAGACGAAAGATAAATAGAAGCGGAGGGAGATCAGCGGATCTTCGAGGGGGGGGAGAGGTGGAAAATTGAGCCATCGCTCTTCAGCTTATTCCTCTCGTACACCTGTGAAAAATCTCGACGCGCGCTTAGCCAATCCAATCTTAATAATTGGCCTTTTTCCCCCTCGTTATCCGGAGATCGATCGCTGCTTCGTCGGCGCTTCGTCGGCGCTTCTACGGTTACGCAACCTAACAATTTGCACGCGATCTCGATGGCGAGAGACCGACGCGCTAATCGATACTTCCACGACCCGGATGATGCCCCGCCTCCATCCCTCGTACCTCGCCGGCTCCTTCCGTTCAAAAATTTCACTAGCTAAATCGAGATAACGGCGCGACCGATTCTCCGTTATAAACGTCGGGAGGTGAGACGCCCAGAGGCCATCTCGATCTGCTTTGCTCCGTTTCTTTATTTCGCGACTCTCGTTTTTCACTATTTCGTTCGCTCGGATCTCGTTATCTTTTTCAACCTTCCTCCTCCTCGCGGTTATTCTGGAAAATGTTGAGGATCCGTTTCGTAATCGCTGCTTGAAAATACGTTCGTTTTTGCGGTTGATATTTCGCGATATGATCGGTCGCGTATTTAATGAAAATTATACGTAATTGAATGTACTTATAATTTAACCGAGTCCAAATTTTTTTGTTTCGTTTTTTTTTACATTTGACCTTATTTCGTTATAAACTTTCAACGTTGCGTCGACGTGTTTTATACTACTGTACGCTATCATTTTATTACCGGTGGACTGTGATTAATCGATATTTTCAGACTTTGATAACGATCGAACGAGTATTTCCCGAATAAAAAAACAATATTACATTATTAATTTAATATTAGACTACGTACGTGTATATAAATTTATTTTTATATTTAAATTTACCGCGATAAAAGTATTAATTGTTTAATCGGTTTATCAATTATTTTTATCGATATACCGGTATATTCATTTTAATTAACGACATCCTCCTTTGTATCCTCGCTCGTATCTAGATTTATTTATGAAACGGAAACTAAACGTTCCATACAATTTTCTTTCGCCGGTGAAATCTATCATTGTTAGAATTGACTTTTCAATGTAACTAGCGAAATTGCAAGATGTATCTTATGCAGAGTTTAAACATTTTAAACGTATCGATCGGTCATTTCTATCGCTAAGAGCGTTTCGTAAGAAATTTCATTCGCTGATAGAGCAAACGTCTTATTCTAAAACAGGTAGTACAGAAAGTAAATTGCTTTTCAATCGCGCCTCGAAAAGAATAATCGTCGATACGCGAATATATATTTCCATTTAATTCGCAAAGCTACAAGTAAATCTAAGGGAAATGTAAAGATCGAGTGTCCCGTACGCAAAGATTAAGGTCTTATCAAAGTTAATAAAGAGACTAAGCGATCTCTGGTTAAATAATTGCACACGCCCGAGTAAACGAAGCGCGTAAGTTTACGATTCGGTTAAAATCACGAGCGCGGAAAGCGGATGGAGGAACGAAGGTCCCCGAGCGACCTTCGGAAGTGAAAAAAAATGAGCCGCAACGCGGTTCCATTGGCCGAAAGAGGAATCTCGACCAGGAGAAGTTAAGCCCCGTTGCAGGTGCGAGTCGATCCCCCGGGAGTCTGTTTCCCGTCTTGTTGTTGGCTCATGAATCAGCCACGTGTCCGGTGCGCCACTGCATACCAGATCTCGGAAAAATAACAACAAGAGTTGGCGCGTCGCCAATGTCTCCTCGGAACCGCTCCTACCGGGACGCGAACCGAGTCGGTGCTCGAGTACTACTTCCAAGGAACCCGAGGAGTTGGACCGATGACTTATCGCGCTCGAATACCTGTGTAATTCACCCATGGATGCGTAAGCCGACTAATTTTATTCCTTCGTCTTCTTTGTTAGTTTTTTTCATCTTCTTCTTCTTCTTCTCCTCCTCCTCTTTTTTTTATGTCACGGTCAACAGCAACAAAAGTAATGACTTGCCTATATTTACAGTACTACGTATACAAAAGGGGATTAGAGATTTTCCGTTATATCTCCGGAGCGTTCGCGTAGAATGAGAAATACAAGAGCAAATAAAAAGTACAAAAATAATCATTTGAACGAGTGCCAGATCGTATTTACGAACCTTATAATGGAATGTCAAAAGAGAATACCCGGGATGGGGACCTTTTTGCCCTTGGATCAATCAACCTATGCGCTGTATCGCTTTTTTATTCGAAAGACGAAGGAAGCTTTATAAAAAATTACTCGCGTTAGTTTTATAAGAAGTAGTGGAAATTTAATTTCGCGTACTACGAGCGTATCTATAAATTAGCAGAAGTAGTTTGCAATTTGTTCGCGTGGGCTTACCTTTTTCGGTATTATTAAAAATTTAAATCCCTTGTTTTCGATAAAAACATTCATAGAATTCCAGTCTAGCGTTTTGCATAATACATTACGTATTTCAGGATTTTCAATATTTCGTCTATTTCCGTATTCTTTAGTATTCAATACTTTCGACATTCATTTTATCTGGAAATGTCGACCCAACGGCTTACAAAACGCAATCTAATATCAATAATAGCGACGAAACAAGTAAAATATTAAACCAATACATAATCGTTACAACTAATTTATTTTTATATCCGTGTTAAACAATATGCAGTAATAATAAAAATGTACAATTTTCGCAAATACAGTGAACTACTTATCGAGTTTCATAAAAATCGATAGATATCCCACGGTAAATAAATTTTGAGAGTTAAAAGAAAATACGATTCGAGGAGTCTTACACTACTAAAATATTGCTACTCGTGAAATTTTTAAATATTCTAATACTTACAAATAGTAAAAAATGTCAATAAAAGATGTTCGATCTTTCGAAAAAACCTCGTAAACATGCTATACGAAAGTATTTATTTATACGGGAACATTTTTAATATTTATACTAGGAAAAGAAATTTCTATCGAGCATTATTTTCCGATACGTCTTGCATTATAGATACAACGATGAAGAATAACGATACATTATTAACGTTGAGAAAGCCAAACCCAATTATCTCGATACGATTGCTCGCTTTATCACCAAATAGGTAGACCGAAGCAAAAAAAAATGAGTTGTATCAATCCAGGAAGACATTTTGCATGATGGAACTCCTGTCCTGTGAATTCAATAGGGTTATTTCCGGCTTGCTCAAGGCGAAACTCGCCCAGGAAATGGAAAGACGAAACCAGTCTCCAACGGTCTAAAAGATTTATTCGATTGCTCGTGTCCTCGGAACGGAGGGAAGAGATAATCAGGTTGCACGAAAAGAAATCGAGACTTACGTTAGTTTGGTTAACCGCGCACTCGAAACTTAGTTACGATCTTAATAACTTGAATATTACGGTAAGAATGGTTTACAAATGGCTCGAAATAATAGAGACGTCGATGAGATATCTTCTCCCGATTCTCTCGATACTACCCCGTGTTCACGGAGTGGAGTTGGAAAGTGTTGTACGGACGAATAGAATAGCCGTATAAATCCATACGTGTTCCGAAACTAAGGATTGGATTCCGTTGCATCGCAGCTTGCAAATATTATCGACAGGAAACTGAGGTGGCGAGGTAAATTAGATCACGGAGTATCGAGGATCGAACTTAAAATCGGAGTAATCCAAGGGTTTTTTCCAAGTCCTTGGAAATTTTTTACCACCGCTGCTAGAATGTTGAATCATTTGTTAATCATTGTGTAATCAACATTTTTATGAAATAATAAATTTTAATGCGCGTACTTAAAGAATTGAAAAAAAAACACTAGTATCTTACTTGAAAAAGATAAATTTTTTTATAGTCATACTTCTTTTCTGGTTCTATACGAGGGTATTATCGGCAAGTTATCTTCGACTGCAAAAGCCTTTATACCATAAACATTCGCTTTAATACCCACTGAAAGGCTTTTATTTTTCGAAGAAGGTTTTACATTATACTTTCCATAAAATCTAGATAAATTTATATGCATCGATAAAATGTTAATACTGATCGTTTTCTTGGCAGTTGATGATGCTAACCGCTAAAAATTACAAAATTAGGATTTACGCGTACTTAGCAAATAGATCTACGACCGCAACGAGGATATAACGTTAGAGTAAGATATAAGTGGTTTACTCGGAGTTTCAATTTTTTACCCAAAATCAAATAATCAATTTTATCGAGTATAAAGTCTACGGTATACAATTACCGTATTCTTGGCAACGATAAAACTCGCGTACGTTGCCAAACAATGGTAATAATGCCTGGATGCGATGCCGCTCATTATTTTTAAATTTATTTCATGCCAAGGAAACGATGGTGCGGATAAAGTACCCTAAAATACCGCAATAAGATCGAAACTCGAGCAAATTTGTCGCTAACGAATAACGAATGCACGCCGATTCGAAAAGCTAACAAGCGCATCCGACGATAAAAAATAAATCGCCCGATTCTCCCGTAAAAGCGCAAACCGTGAGAAAAGTGCATCGACGCTTATATTTCAGGGCGAGTCCGCGAAACGCCGATAAACATCGACTTGGTTCGCTTTCACCGCCTTTTACGGCAGTCCGATGATTCCCGTGTCTCGTGGGAGGAACGGAGTCACGAAGGGAAAAAAAACGAAGAGGGAAACCAACTCCTCGGAGTCAAAAGCAAATAATAATGCTATATACCGGTGTAGTATCAGCGGGGTGAGGGAGAGGGGATTACGAGGCGATAAAACAGCTTTGGAAACGCTTACGACGCCGAACGAAAGAGCCTCCGAATTAATTCATTACCCGGCATTAACATGATCTCAGGGCCTCCGCGGGAACGAAGATCACCGAAGCGAAGGACGAGGACAGACAGCGAAACTCCGATCGACGTCCAGCGGTGAAAAAGGGGGATGACGACGGCGTCAGGTCGTAAAACGTACGGCGCATAATTCGGAGGAGTTGCCCGGCACTCTGTTAATTACCGGGGGCTCCCTTAATCCGATGGCGTTGGCTTTGCCGAGTTGTAGCGAGTTAAACCGAGTTGATGTCAACACTGGCCCGTTAATCTAACCCTAACAAGGCCTCAACCGTGTCAATTGGATGCCTCGGCGAATCGGTTGGAAGGGACGTCGTTGATTTTTCGGCTCTTCTCCCTCCTCCCCCCTGAAAACCGTTTGAAAAACGACATTCTCCGCGTCCGACGGCTTAGATTTATTTTCAGCTCCCGTTCCTGCCTCTTATATTTTACTTTCGCGTTCGCTTTGATATTTGCGGAAATACCGCGAGTTTCCAGTTCGGTGCGTGCGAGAATAACGCCATTGAATAAATACGTTGCGTTCGGTTCTATTCGAAAATCGTGAATTATTATTAAGTTAATATCGCGAGTTGCACCGATAACCAACTCGCGAAAAGAGATATTTAATTTAAGTGCGCTTATATTAATGGCAATACGCAACGCGTCGATACTCCTATCGCGTTAAATATAAAAGGAGCGAATCGATATTGGCTGGGCTATCAGGAACATCGCTCGAATATTACGTCGAGCCTGTGTTCCATTAAAGTTGCGCCGCACGATGATAATAATAACAATGATAGCAACGATAAGTGGATTCTTCGCTCGCGCTTCTAAATTTCCCGGTTAAAAGTAATATTAAAACTGTGTGGGGGGGAAAAAAAGAGAAAAAGAGGAGCGGAACTAAACAAACGCGAGGCGAAACGAGATCGATAAGTAGGTTGCAACGAGTCATCGAATACACGGAAGAGACGCGAATGCGCGAGGAATTCAAAGGAGGGGAATCGACGCGAACCTTCCCCGTCGCTTTAATTAACCTCCGCGTGCGAGCAACCGAGCACTCGACTTATAGCCCAAAGGTCTCGAGACGCAGCATCCCAAGATGTAAGCGAGTGCTCCTCGATCCCCCACCGACGAGCTGCGGCTCCAGATATTAAGCCGATACCCATTAAGGCTGTCTCCGTTGACGATCAACCTAGCCAAAATGCCGCGGGCGAGTCCTCGAATACCGTGGAGAGATTGCCTGAGTCAGCTCGGCCAATAACGCGAGTATATACTCATCTCGCTCGTCTCGGTGACTCGGGGAACTTTCGCGAACCATCTTTCGTCCTTGTTCGTCTCTCGTTGCTCTTTCCTCTCTCTTTCCCTGTTTTTGTCCTCTTATTTATTAGCGGAGACCGTTTCTTGAAATTTATGGAAATGTAAGTTCTTCCCTCGGCGTCATTTCCGAGTTAATTTACAAAAAATATATTTCAAAGTTATCGATCGACCGGGAACCTCTACCGTCGCATTTTACCAAGTAAAACTTTTATTATCGCATCCACCGAATTTGCGTTTCCTGTATCGAGATATTTCTTTTCCATATTTTTAGTTTCGATGCTTATTTTAAGCCTAATGTTACAAAGCCTTCCATTGTACCGAGTGTCAACGTTATTTTTTAGAAATTTATATTTCTGCTTGCGTTTCCTTACATTTACAAAGACGATGAAACTTACGTCGAGAACTTCGATGAAAATATCGCTTCTGCAACTTACCTGTAACATAAAGAAAACGTAAACGTTAGATTTATTTTGGAATTTCAAACAAAATTTAAAATTTTAAAATGATCTTTTTCTTATTTCGTAATACTTGCGCTGATTAGGAACAGTATTTTGAAAATAATAATTGAAATATCGTTTTCAATGTCTGTAAAAAAGATACATATTTCTATAGCTCAGTTTTTCTTTTAAAAAAACGATGTTTCGATTTCATTCGTACAGTGTACATCGGTTTGTAAACAGCGGATAATAAATAATTGCAGAGATACTCTAAGACAAAATTTTTGAGAAATATCGTTCGTTCGAGTTATCGAAACCGTAGACTTAACCGAAATATGGAAAGAAAAAATATCGTTAAACTAATATTTTTCGTGCTATTTTGGTTTTTTTTATCGTAGCACTCTTTGAAAAATTCCCGATATTCCTGTATCTGAAAATTGTTCGTATTTTTAAGTACTTATTTTCGAGATAGATTCCAATAAAAATATCGTTTACTAACGGTACGTCGAGTTTGGTCGATCTTCCCTCGGTAATAATTTCCTGATAATAATTAGCACGAGTAAATAAACACAGATGTTGGCAACTATTTTTATCTCCGTGAACTAAATACTTTGTTCGCCAATCTCTAATGTTTGGAATGTAAATACGATAAGGTCTCTCGCGAAGGCGATATATTTGGAGAAAAAGTAATTAAAATTAAATTTAGTATAAAATAACCGAGTAAATTGAGTCACTAAGCATATAAGAAGTGATAAACTAATAAAACGAACGATTCAGATAGTCGATGTATTCTAGATTCCACGGTAGAAAGTCGAGACGAACAGTTTTGTGATTTATTGCCTCGAAGAGGGACATAATTAAACGTCCGGAACGGGTCGGCGCTTCTTATCAATATATATGTATATGCAGTTCGCAAAGATCAAAAGACTCTTTTATCCGAACAAAATTATCCTATAGATGATAAATGCCTTACCGAGAACTTCCCAATGGCACCGCGACTTTGGCCCGTAACGTTTTAACAATCGCGCTCGACTCGTTCCCCCGCCAATACGCGATTCACGATCGAACGGTCTTTGCGGGATTTCCTACATTATAATACACGTAATCCAACGTCGGAGAAGCGGGAGACACGGCTTTAAACGACCGACGAAGCTCCTCCAGAGACACCGGAAATCCGAGAGAAGGAACGGAGATACTCCTGGAGGCTCCAAAGGTTCCGAATCCTGACCGTCTCATTTCCATGTATAAACGCAGAGGCGGTGACCAAGACCGCCGTCACCGCGTGGAATTCCCCGGAGATTGGCGGCGAGCCAAGTCCCGTAAGGCGAACCCCGTGACTCCGACTCCAGTCAGCGATTCGTTCAACCTGGCGGTCAACCTCCCCTTTACTTTCTTACAATGGGCGTCGCGTTAATCCGCAGTTCGAACTCGTAGGATTAGGCGAGGGTACCGCACCGGGAAACGAGGAAAAAAAAAAACTAAATGCTGAATCGCGCGTATAATTGCCGCGCGGGTATTAAATCTCCAGCTGCGGGGACGTAGTAATGTAAAGGTAATGGAAACGCCGACGGTGGTAAATCGCGAGCGCACAGGATCGTAACGTTGTATTTTACGTCACGCGAGGCACGTGCTTCTTTTCTTCGGGTGTAGTTCGTCAGCGGGGGAAGCGACGTCGGATTAATCGCGGTCGCGGCTTTGAGATCGTCGGGGAGGATCAACAAGTACTCGACGAGAAAGGATGGAAGGGAAACTCCGCGAGTGTTTCTTCGTCTCGGACACGTCGAGGATGAAACATCGTAGGGATTTTCTACGTTCGCGCCTGGGTTTTTCTTTTTAAAGCTTCTCGGCGTCGGTACACTTTCGTACACTCGGGATATTGTATGTACGGACGAACTCTGGGAGGTCCGGGAGCCTGACTTATGGAGCGTCCGGGTATGTGGCGTAATGGCGCCTCGAATACTACCGATAGATGAGATCTAAATATATGAGCGCGATAACTCATGTCTGGCTTGACAAGTTGGACCTTAAGATCCTAGTCACTGATTAACGCACTCCCACTGTGTGTATACGTATCGTGTAAAGCTTATAGAAAGAATTTAAACGTTCGCTGAAATTTACGATCTCGCCAATGAATTTTTCATCGATTCGCTTAACAAGGATCGTTCGACGTATTTCGGAAACGTATAAACCGCAATTACACAGCGAGAGATTAAGAGTCGAATCGATTATCGTTTTTTTTTCTGGTTTCACGCGTCGCTAATAAAAAATAGCGTCGTACCCAAGAGCATGAATATTTAAGCGAGGTTGTAAGTATTCGTTGTAAGAGTCGTAAAATTAACTCGATTATTTAAAAATCGTGAGTTATTTGTACAAAATGTTTTCGTAACTCGGTAAAATTATACCGAATTACGATCGATCTCGAGAGGAAAAATACTTTATTGGTTTGATAATACCGCGCAAATTATTCGTTGCTATTATTATAAATATTATAAGCGCGTGAGTATTTAAAATATAAATTTTAGAAAATCTTATCGCTCGACGGGGGAAAACGAACGCGAAAGATTACGTTTTACTTATATTATGGAACGCGTTAAATGACTACTTTGGAAGTTTACCACCGAACGTAGAAAAAAGTCTCGGGAGCGTTAAAAATATTTTCAGAAGCGATTGTAAAATTTTTCCATCGGAGTTACAGCAAATAACGAGATTTGAATATTTACTATACTTTTGTCAACGGTAAATATTTCAATATATCGTAGTTTTTTAAAATTTTTTTTAAAACTTTGTCCGTTATTTCGATATTTCTTACGAAATTTATGAATGTTTTAGCAAAAAAAAAAACACGCGATACTCGTTTCTACGTTATTATAATTTATAAAACGGGAAGAATAATATTATATATTATATCGGCGTAATATGAAAAATATTACCGGATAATAAAATTAATTTTGTTGAAAATACGCATTTAATCGCAAAAATTACGATAAAGCTCGGTATTTCTTTGGAGAGTTGATTATCTTTAATAACTCGACTACTTTAAACGCACTCGATGCATTATTTTTAACGCCGTAATCACATAAAAAGAAATACGGTTTTAAGTAAGTAACGTAAATCATGAAGGCTATTAACGCGCTGAAGGATAAAAGCACGCGAGACTAAAATAGAATCCTGTTATTTGATAACAAATAAATTTGTTCTCTGTCTCTTCCAAATATAACTCCTTATCGGTTAACCATTATCCATTGGCGAGATGGATAGCGAGATGGATAGCGAGATGGATGGAGCGAGATAAAAAAAAAAACTACAAGGTCAGAGCAAAGAGGTCCGCGAAAGTGGCCCTATCTAAACGCGTCCGGGTTATCGATTTTGTATACGTGCGCGGTCACGAGCCCTTATCTCGACTCCGTATCCTCGGCAATAACTTGTTCCGTCCCGCGGGGCAAACGCGACGCGAATCGAGCCTTTAAACGGGGCGGCGTCTGCGTAAAAATGAGCTCGTGTGGCTTATGGCTTACTTTTACGATGCTCGGTACCCTCGAGATCGCGAGAGGCGTCTCACGAGTCGGTGGTCTCCTTCGATCGGAGACAAACGGACCCGAGGAAACAGTCTAACCATTCTCCGAGTCACGGATGGATTGTTATTTTGGTAGCGTCCCGTAAAACTCGACGCTCGTATTTCTTTGGGAGCTGTGGATTTTGCATGCGACGATGTTCTTGTTATGACTCCCACGTTCGATTCACGTTTCGGGTGATTATGCTTTCGGAGTCGTACCTTAGATTACGGGGACAACAACGCGAGTACGAGATTTATTCCGGGGGATTTTATCGTTCATTTTTATAAAAGGAAAGTATCGGTGTTTCGATTGCCGATAACGATGTTTCGTTAATTGATTTACGTTGGGTATTCGAGAGATGTTTTGGTGATTTCATCGAGTAAAAAAAGCTCAACTAGTCTTTTAAATCGTAAAGTATTATCGTTGCATTGTTATACTTTTGTATTATCGAACAATAATTACACTGTTGGAAACTGTAACCCGTAAATGTAAAGTCACGTTGATTTATTTATCGAAATTAGCTAATTATATAAATTTTTGCATTGTTTGGATGATTTACGTTATCTATTCGCGTGTGCCGATGGAAATGTCCGTAAAAAAAAGCTTCGAATATCCCGAAAAATAATGCTTTCTTATAAATTAATATTTTAAAGATAAACATTTTAAAAGTAGTTTTCAGAAATTTATTATAAAGTATTCATTTTTCATTTTTACGTCGGAATTTTAAACGCGCTATCGATTAAATATATAATCCGTGAATACTTAATAAAGAATTTATCTTCGACGGAGTCATTAGAAAAAATGCGATAATACCGTTTGTGAAATAGTGTTGCGTTTCTTTTTCGAAGTGTTTAATTTGTTTTATGCGATATTCGCGCCCGTAAAGTTATAGATTTGCTCGTTAACGCAAAACAAATCCAATAAAATAGCGAACCTTTTCCTCTTTATAAAATTATATAACAGATAAGAAAGTTTTTCGATTTTGCTTTATTTTACGTTTTTTAAGCGAACCGCGACCTTTGTACTTTATTTTTTAGGAATAAAAATTGTAACGTACGCATTCGAAATAATACTCGAACGTAAACAATCTCATCGAATGCTTAAATTCATTCGGTGCACGGACACAAATAAAAGATAACGTATAAACTTTCGTATTATTTCTACGTAAAGGAAAAGGCTAATTCAGTTTTTTGATTAAAATACTACATCTCTTAGGAAAAAAGAACAAAGTCTGTTTTTCAAAGAGGGTATATTCGATTCGGATTGAAAATGGGAAATTCTCCTTTTTATCATAGTAGAAATGGCATTTTACTCGAAATAAACCAGGGAATTCGAGTTGGTTAAAAAAAAAGACGATTTTAAGTTCTACTTCTTTCCCTTTATTTTAAGTAACCATTTAAAATTAAAATATTTGAAAATAAATGTTTAATCATTGTTACCCCGTTTATCAAAGTAAACAATATAAAATCGTATTGCGACGACATCGATGGAGACTTTTGTTCGGTCGTTAAAAATATTTCTTAAAAAAATCTTCCCGTTCCTTTTATACGCCTTTTACCAGGCGAATTCGACGGAAAATTGTAAACCCTTTGTTCGCTTAAATAAAATTAAAAAATATACGATAGTCGAAGCTTATATCGCGGTAACTATGGTAAAGCGCAAACGCAACTTCAGCCAACCGGAATGACTTATTCGTATTCAAATGGAAGGTATAAGTTCAGGGCCATGGAGGGCATAAAGATGCACTTTCATCGGCGTATAAAGACGTAACAACGTCTCTTTGTGAGTCAATAGCCAACTTCCCACACCCGCGCACTTTTCCGCGCGTTTCACAGCTGACGCGTGTCGACTCTTATCTCGAGAAGCGTTACAGCATTAATTCTTGTACTCGTGTACGGGATGAAACAGCGCGATGTTTCGGAAAAAAACGCGCGAATATCTTACAGCTGGAGGATTATTTATAAACTTCCGAATTAACTTGCGTAATAACACGAACTTATTACGATAATTGCACGCGTATTGGATATCAATTTCAAGCGGGTACTCGAAAGAAAATCTTACGTTTTACGCGTACGATTATGGATCGGTCGATGGTATTTTTAAACATCGCTATTTCAGCGTTTGCTTTCGTTTGTACGCTGCCAGTACAAACAGCCGGGCCGAATCGAAGTCTCGGAAAGCCCGGAAAACACGCGTCGCGTGAAAAATCTCGCGTCGGAATAATTAAGGAACGGTCGCGACTTGGTGTAAATATGTAGAGAAATCGCACCGAGAGAAGGGAAAAAAAGCCTCTCGGAGAGCAAGGAAAATTCGGAACGAGGCACAAAGGCTTTTCCTTGCTCGCTGATGGAGGGATACGGTAGCCGGAAAAATTCATTAGCGGCTTCGAGACGTAGTGGAAATTGAAACAGCGCGGATAAGCGTCGGGGTGTTAGATTTCTCGGTAGAGCGAGCTGTAAAAAGAGTCGGCGCAATTATTGGCGAAAGCAAGCACGAGGTAAAGAGGTAGACTGAGAGAGAGAGAGAGAGAGAGAGAGAGAGAGTGAGATCCCGCAAAATGAAGACGAGTGCTCGAGGGCTTTGTCGGCGCAATGTGTACACGAAGCCAGGGTTTACAAAGCAATGCCGACGTTCGCCTCGACGTTCGGTTTGCGTCCGCGATATTACTGGCACTGTGTGTCAGTGTTCTACGGCCTAATTCTTCGGGGTTAGGAATCTTCGTTCTCTCGTCTTCCCCCGCGCATTTGGTCTTTATCTCTCCTCGCTGGTTCTCTTTAGCCGTAGCCTTTCGCAATAACGTTTAGCGATGATTAATAAACGAGGCTCGTTGGAGTCGGTCAGCGAGGCGAGCCTCGAATAAATCGCTTCACCGGTTATCCAGATGTTATACCGTTGTCGGAGTATTATACGTAGCTTTGAGATATCCGGGGAAAAAGGATGAAACAGGGATTATTGATCCGACTGACGGATTGTTCTGGAAGCGCGTAGTTGGGTTAAGGAGGGCGATTTTATTCCAATCGAATTTAATATGTAACGCGTTAAATAAAATTACATTTTTTTCTTTTTTTTTTCATACTTAGCGATCGTAAAAGTTTAACGATATCGAATTCTCTCGATCCCAGTAATTTTTTAATTGTTTAATTATCTTTCAATTTTTTAACTCGGAATTAAGAAATTATAATCAAGAAATAAAAGATTATAATTTATTTAATTAAAAATTTCTTTAAGTAAATAATTCCATTATTGTATCTTTTTAAGTGGTACATCGTCCTGAATTTTAAAAAACCGCTGCGAGACAAAGTGAAAATTTCATTATTTTAAAAAAAATAATAAATACGTTTCTTATAGAGAAATTTTTTTTAATTTTCCATTAACGGTAATTTCTTAGTTTTGAAACGAGCGTTAAATATTAAAAAGTTAAATAAAGAATGATTTAATTAATTTTGTTAAATTTCTTAATTAATTTATATGATATGATTTTCTTTTTACTTGTATATTTGGAAAGTGGAACGACGTTAAATATTTTAATAAAAGCTCATATATTACGAGATATAATTAAATGACACTTTTCGTTTATTGTAAACTAAAAATATAACATTAATAAAGAAAAACAATTATAGAATCTAATAAATATATTTATTTCCTTTCTATATTTTTATCCGTGACTTTTTATCGATACATTCCAACAATCTTTAACAAAATATCGAAGTTTTTCATTTTGATTCATCTCGATCAAATTTATTTTTTATTGGACCGACTTTTCGTTAAAAATAATTCAAATAAACCCAGAATTTTTTTTTCTCGATACCAATAAGAATTATCAAATATTAAACTTAATATCATTTTAAAAAAGATAATTTAAAATTTATATACGTCTTAAAGACTTTCGGTACTCTCTTTGATGTCCAATTGATTATCGAAAACAATATTAAAATAACGTTATTTTTTGTCATTAATTCGCAATTCGTATTCCTAACATCGACTTAGCGCATTTAGCGGTGAAAGAGTCGTTCGTTTAAAAACCAAAGCTATATCTTTGTAACGTAAAAAAAACTCTCTACGTTCGTATTATAAAGCAAAAAGAATAAAGTTTTTTTCGCCGCACAAATTAAAGAACGGGATTCGTACGTACGTATATCTGAAATATGCAACGCCTAACCAGAGCGCGAACTTTACTACTTGTGCGCTTCACGGATGCGCCAGTATACGCTTTTCGCAAAGGTAACCGATACACGATAAATTTTCCGCGGGTAATGCGCCATAGCAGCTTGTTCCTGTCCAGCCCCAAGTCCTCGGGACTTTGCAAAATGCATTAACGTTGGTCGGGTCTACACGGGATTAACGCGAAAGTGGCACAACTCGCTTCGAGAACGCGAGAGAGAAAATAAAGCTGCTATTTATGAAAAGTCGAGCGTTTCTCTCTCTCTCTTTCCATTATTCGCCGACGCACGTTGAACGCGAACGCCATGCGTAATTAGCCGAATGGCGCTTATTAATTTTTTTTTCTCCACGGCTACGAGTTGCAAGAGGCATCGTTTAACCAGAGGCTCCGGCCCTGCAGACTCTTCCGACAAGCAAGTGTTTGGGTAATTACATCTATTTTAATTACCTCCGTTTCTCGACCGTCTACCCACCGTGAAAGCCGGCAACCTCGATACCTTTTTCGCTCTTTTTCTAGCGCGCTTTCTATTTATCCGGAGGGAATCGGAAAATCTGGCGGTTGTTGTAGGGAACAGCGATTCGATTTGATATGATTACTTTGTTGTCTTGATTATATATCTTTGGCATTTACGAGCCTCGGTAGTGCAATAATGCTATATCGATCTTGCTTCCCGTGATGGAAGGGTGGATAAGTATTCTTGTATCAGTGTAGTACATTTTGTAGTAATTACAATGCTCGGAAGAGATTGCAATGGGAACGAGTTCAGAGTTACATAATTCAGAGTAGAGCTCAAGCATTTTTTAAATTATTTCTTCCTTCTCTACAATTTAACGTTATTGCCGTAACTTTTTCATTTGGTTCCACGATAACATATCGAGGTATTAAATTAAAATTCTTTTATAAAAACCATTCCAAGTATTTCGGTACACACTTTTTTTTTTTAAGTCGAGTGTCGTTTCGGTTCAACCGCGTTCTCGATTGATATTTTAGCATCTAACTAAGGAAATTGTTCGTTCCGTCGGAGCTTGTAGAAAAGTAGGCATGTTTGTTTCCGCTAAGCCACGAATTCGAGTAAATACATCTTTCGATAACAATAAATAAATATTTGTCAGGGTAAAAAGGAAACTGCGAAATATTTTTCGATAGGTAAATAAAATCTTAATTTCGGTAAATTCGAATAAGTTTGCTGTAATTATTATTGAAAATTTGGAAACATCCGGTGGAAATGTAATTTAGGAATATAAAAATAAATGACGAAACGAAAGTTCGTTAGTGGAACATTTAACAATTTATTATTCGAAACTTGGACAGGTATTGTGCGAAATTTCCCGTTCCTTAATATCCGCTTCCTTTGGAAAATAATAAATTCTACAGCCGCGGTTCCTGAAATAGTTTATTCTGCAATTGTATTAGAAGTGTAATAAGCTCCGCACCAGAAGCACTTCTTACGTTAGAAGCTGGCGTCGACCCGACGCCTTTCCTTCCGCCTTCCCCTCTCCAACCTTTCCATCCTCCGCAAATAATCACGCGGATCGACGCATACGAGGTTACGAGAGAGATGCAACGATCGAGTCGATGGGTCCGGAGGATGCGAATCGCATCACGACGTTATCGCGTTACGCGCGGCAGAATAATTCTATGATTTCCTGATAAGCGGATCACGAAACGGGGCCAGATTCGTTTAGGCGAGGGTGAGAGGCTCGGCGGAAAATTTACAGGACGTCTCCCGTCGTCGTCGACATGGCGCCCAACGAGCCCCGATCTGGAGCACCAGCTGCCGGTGTAAAATAAACCAAAGGGAGTTGTTGTCCAGGCAATGACGACCGGTGCCTGGAATTTCAATTAAACGAGCCACCCCTTACGTAAAACGCGTAAGGGGTGGTTATATTTTCCCTTGACCTGCGGCTGCTCCTTTTTTTATTGTCTTTTATCTGTTTTAGCCAATTTGGAAATTGCATGGAGAAGCGAGAGCGCATTATTTTTATAGTTATTATACCCCGTCGACTCTTCGGCTAATTAGTTTTTTTTTTGAAACTTATTCGATATATTATTTTCGCTCGGGTACGTCCGCGAAGTTGACTAAAAATTATTGATAATTTACGTTGATTTTCACGGAGCTGCCGTTATAATTTTTACTGAACTTTATACGTGTTTCCTTACGATAATGCTTATAAAAAAATCATCAACCAAGATATTATACTTCCCGCTGTAAGTTTAAAATAAAAAACGAAGCGTTTATCGATGTATTTAATTATTTTGTAAAATTTTTTTAATTTATCTTAATTTTAGCTCTGTTTGTTTATTTTGGAAACGAAAGACTTTGGGAAGTGTTTTTTTTTAATTAAAAATGCATTTTTGAGTAGTTTGAATTCTTATTTTTCCTTGCGAAAAGATCATAACAAAGATTTATCTCATTTTAAAAAATCGGAAACAATGGAGTCGTTACAATTAAAAAATATCGCAAGTTGATCAGAGTAATTCGTTTATTCTCCTCAACTTAGCATTCGATTATATTTGAATAATCTAATTTCGGTTATACTTTTCACGCACGTTCATTTTAAAACGATTTATCAAACTATTATTGCATACTCGTAGTTTTTTAAACGATCGATAACAGCCATAGTTACATCGACGCGTACTCCAACTTCTCTCGCGTCTTTCCTTTTATCTTATCCGCATTTGCATATTGTAATTTATGTTAATTTGGAAATCCTTCAATCGCTAAATCCAATAGTCGGTTAAGCGCAAGCATCGTCGAAACCTTATTGGAGACATCATCCCGTTACATATTCGTATGAAGCTGTTTGCCATTTTGAATTGTGGACGGTCCAACGATATGTGCCCGAGGTTTAAAGTAGCCTATGAGATGGAACTGCTTTCAATTTGAGAAATGGTTTGTCTTATTAAAATGATGTTTTATTTGGAAAGCTACCGGTTCTTTCTCTCGAAACTTTTGATTAAGTTAAATTAGATTGAAGTAAACTCATTAATGCAAAACTTGATGACAAATGGTCTAAGAGATTAAATCGCTTTTAATGTAACAAGTGTTTAGATTATCAAATTACATTTACATATTTCAAAATTCTGACGAATATTAAATTTTTGACAATTAATTAATGGTGTAAATTAGTTTTATTTTTATGAGATTCAGGTCCACGATTACGAATGCAAAATGCTATCGAATTTTGTTAAGAAATTATTATAAAATTCTGATGTTTAAAGCATCTATTAAATAATTATCTCAATCATTTAAGTACACTGTATATTCAGATTTAATAACGTTAATAATTTATTTGATTATGCATAAGTAAAATTTCGTCTTTGTTTACTTATTAAAATAATTTATGTCTTCGAATAAGCGCGATAAAATTTTGATTGATTTTAATTTTTAATAAAAAGGAGTTTTCTGTGCAAGAAAGACGCATTAAAAATGATCCAAACTTTTACTATATTTTCGTTTATTGAAATAATTTAAATATATTCGTTAAAATAAAAATTGCTGTAATCATAATGTATTCTACTATGTATATAAATATTTACTCTTGACATAAAACATTATTCAACTGTAAAAAATGTGCGATTGAAAAATTAATCTTGAATTATTCACAAAATTTTACATAATACCAAATCTATACCATAGTATGAATTTTTATGAAAACCGAAATAGCAATCACGTAATTCCAGAAAATCCGATTGATTCAGCCTAGAATTATTCGTGTATAAAATACTTTCCTTCGGTTAGTTTATGTAATTTTCCCTATAAAAATGTAATTAAGTGAAAACAATTTTTAAAAATTATAATCGATTTTAATTTAAAATTTACAATTTACCTGCGTTCGAATAGAAATGTATGTTAGTTTATTATAAAATATTAAAGATTATGTTATATTTTTTACTATTATTTAAGTTTATATGAATCATTTGAATAATAATGCTTAAGTTATACAAAATGGATGAATTTTTTCTCGTTGAAATCGTTTATTAACGTATCATCGATTTTACCAATCGTTACCTTATATATATGCTATTGTGAACCTTTTTATGGATTAAAATAATATTGAATGATGTGTCGATTATAGAAAAGAGATTTAAAAGCTCGAACACAAATACTGAACATAAGTAAACGTCGGTATGACTAAGTGCTAAATAATTTGTTAGAACTCTTTATCCTTTTTCAAAATAGGTGAAACTTGCTAAACGTGTAAATATTCGTAGTCTTATCTATAGAATCATGAATCATCCATCTTTGAAGCATTAGTCAAGAGAAAGTTGCAAGTAAGTGCGACAAGAAAAGAAAAATTAGTAAGTGCTTTTGTCGATGAGAAATTCAAAATCTTATTCTTTTCTAAACGGCAAATAAAAATTTTACTAAGAAAAATAATCCAGTAATATTTCTGCATCTCTTAATAACGATTTTCAAAAGTAAATAGAAAGAAGAAATCGAGGAAGAAGAATAGTAAAAAGAACGTGCTAAAAAGACTATTTATCAAGGAATAAATCAACCCGAAATTATAGAAATAGTAAAATAAAAAAATTGGATAAAATATAACTGATATCACGTTTCGAAGGTCATATCGTTAACTCGAATATTTTTAAATAACTTTCCGAACAAAGATGAGCAAAATATATTCCTTGTATTTTGGAAATATAAGTTTAAAATAGCAAGATATTTAATAAAATCGTAAACTCTAAAAATTCATCGCGCAATCACAAAAAATGTAAATATTTTGCAAGCGACAAGATTAAGTTCCAAAGCATCGCTTTGATTAGATAGAACTTTATTACTGGAAGAAATAAAAATGTACGTTAAAGTCAATATCAATAGTTTCGAGTGTTCATATAAATATGAAAATATCATTTATAATGAATACGATGTACACGAAATGATAAATTCATATGTGCGAATAAAAATATTTCACAATTTAGTGAAATATTACAAATTTAGATCTTACGGTTCGTTAAAAATATCACAAAGAAAACCATAAACACAACTTATTTTTAAATGAAAGTACTGTACTTGTGTAAATTATTAAGGCAGATATAGCAGAAATTTAGTTTTAATTTATTAATAATAAAAACCTTCAAACAATTTTTCTCGCTTTTACTCTAATTTTAAACCTCAAGATAGTAACTCGCAGTATCAAGATTTTCACGTCTTTTGTAAATTAGTCATAATCTCTTTGATGGGCGCATTTACTTCTAAAATAATAGTTAAATATTATAGTTAAATTATGGTTAAATATTTAAAAATATGTAAAAATTGATTAGCTTTATATTAGAGTTTATAATCTAATTTTTAAAGTCTTAAAAATTAAACGAGAAATACTATATATTAAATATTTCGGTTACTCGGAAGCTCTAGTAACTTAAAATTTGCAACCCGTTAAATTAATTCAGAATAACGCGGTTAAAAATTTTAAAGATCTTATCTGTTATGTCTTTTTAACGAGCGATGCCTTTTAAATTTAATATATTATGAGTGTATATATAGCGAATATATTCTCGAGTTACTCGCAGACATATTTTAAAGGCCACGATTTTTTTTTTTCGCAAGTGATATCTAAGGCAACAAAACTTTTTTCCCCTCGTGATTCATAATTTTCAATCGCGCGTCCTCCTCTGCTTATGCTAAATTTATCGGACGAGATAAATTCAACTGCGAGAATATTAGACATGCATTCCGTGTGGTAATTAGCAAATGTGATAAAAAAAATCTATCAGAGTGGCACTTGTTATCGCTCCGATGACGTTCCTTGAATACCTAACGCATGACATAATATATGTTCTAGCACTATCCTGACGATTACGGGGACGTTCGCGAAATAAACAGAAGTATATAATACAATACTATAGATAGTGTTAATAAGAATAGAAATTAAAGAGGAGCGAGAATATCGAAAATTAACTTTAAATTACTTTTTATTGTTGAAGCTCGTAATGACGAGGAATATAAATGTTAACGAATGACACGATAAATATATAAATTATTAAAAAGTTTAATTTGACTTTAACAAAGGCTTCAGTGCGTTATTTGTCGAAATGGGTGTTATTAATTTATGAAATTAATATAATTTAAACGAAACGTATTCGATTTTATTCGCTTTTTTTTTCAAGCAAAGTTAATCTGTAAAAAAAATTTTGTAACGTAAGCTAATTATTCATACGAAGTTCTCTTATCTAAAAATAAAAATATATTCATACCACGTTAAATTTTTAATTAAATAAATAAAAATGAAATCTATTTTCTTTCATTACGTATTCATTTATCTCAACAATAACCCCTTAACATTTATAATTATAAAATTTACTTTGAAGTTTTGACGATTCGGTATATATGTTATTATGCAGATATTACATATAATAATGCACACAAAAATATTAAATTTTTTATTCAACTTTAATCAAAGTTAGATACATTTTAGATCTATTAATTAAAAATAATATAATATAATAAAATTAATACTATAATATTTTTTTAAAAATTCTAATTTATATTTATTTGTTAAAAAATTTTAAATTAGAGAAAATTAAAATTAAATTTATACTTCTTTGTTTGAAAACTCTACAAAGAAATTACTTATTATATCAACTTTTTTAGGTAAAAATTTTTACATTAACTTATTTTTTTTTTTTTTTCATTGACCTGTTTTCGTAATATGTAACATAATTACAGCAATATAAAATACAAAGAAATCAATTTAATTTCTGGAGATAAATCAACGTAATTAAGAAGAGGAAGGAAATAGTAATTTAATTTTTTTCAAAAAAAATAACATGTTTATTTATATTGTTTATATAAAGTTTTTAGTTGGAGTTCGTAATCATAATTGCTGATGTAATTTTTATTTTATATCATTTCTATTTATTTATGTATAAGAGAGATAATATTTTTATAACTTTCAAAATTTATTCAATGAATATGTAAGAAATAAAGTACATACATTTTGAAACAACGTTTTTTAAAATAAGTCCTTCTTTACAAATATAAATTTATATTGTATAAATCTATGAATTTAAAGGAAAAATAAAAAATGTACATAACCAATGAAATAAACTCTCGCGTGCACATATTAAGAAAAATACGAAATAATACTTTGAATCAATTCTCGATATTATTACATTACATAATTACATTATAAGGATCTTTCGATAAAAATTGCAAATTCTCTAATTTATATATTCTGTTTTTCTTCTTTGTTTAGTTTATATAAAATTACTGACCTACTTGATGTAAAATTAATTTATTTCCCATTTTCTCTCTAAAGAACATTTGAATCATCTTTTTGGAAGAATTAATTGAAGGATTAATCGAAGTCGAAAAATAAAATATTAATTTAATATTGATTGTTGGATAATACAAAATAATATAAAAAAATCAATACAAATAGATAAACCAATATGCTTTTCCAGAAAAATCAGATATATAAATATAATTTTGTAATATACATTTTTATTACAAATTTTGTATTTTAATAATAATAAAAAGATCATGATACGTTTAACTGAAAAAGATATGTTTTTTAAAAATCAATCCTTCTATTTTAAAAATTACAAATAATTGAGATGTAAATCTAAATTTTAAATTAAAATAATTAACGAATATTTGTATCAAAATGATGATGAAAAATGAAGTAATTATACATTTTTTAATAGCAACAGGGTAAAGTATTTACTTCAGAAATTTTACTTTTTTTCCCTTTTATTCATAGGAATTTATGCATTGAGTATAACATATTTTTAATAATTCAAATAATGCATTATTATAAAATAATTTTGTATAAATTTTCAAATTATGAAAAGTAATTTGATCCTATACGATTTATAGTGAGATACAGAATATGAATAAATATTAATAGAATTGAAAATTTATGTAAAATTAATCACATTTTCCCAATAATGTATAAACATACGGATAATTTTTTAAAAAAATTTAGTAATAAATAATGTTCCCTTCATATTTATTGGTTAAATTAAAATGATTATGCATAAAAAATTAAAATTATCTGCAAATTGTAGATAAAAACATCAAAGAAGTATAGTTTGAATTATTTACAGACCTGTTATATAATTAAATATTTTAGTTTAAATACTTTTTAGTATGTATAGTCATGTATAGTAGTATAGGCATTAGAGAAATTTCGAAACTAATTTATTATATTTAAAATTCAATTACGAAGAGTAATATTCTTACTAGTATAATAAATGATAAGATATATTTTCTATTTTCGCAGTTCTATTCAAATAATTGTAAATTTTTATAATTAAAATCAGATATTTGTAATGAAATTCAATTATCGTCATAAATCTTACTCGCAAGATAAAAAACTGACTTTATTTATTTGTGACGTAAATTTATTTGCGAATGCCGCGTAGATTTTATTGGTTATAACTCGTTCGTGACAAACGCGAAACGTGTCTAGCAAAAGGTGAGATTGCGTACGAAACTTTGAAGAAAAGTCAGAAGGAATAGTTGTACTTCCATAACTGTATGAGATGGTAAAGAGGGAGAGAAGCTGCGAGGAAGACGGAACGAGCGAGACAAGTTAACGGATGGTTTAAATGTTCGACAGAGAGTAGTATTAATTGAAATCAATTGGAGTGGAATAGAAACTTTGTTCAGAAATCTCAGCGTAAAGTGTCCGATGAGCTAACTCCTAGGATATGCGCCATATGCTCTTCGGAAGATGCTGCGTTACTCAAAACTAGAAAAAGATAAAGAAGCGAAAGAGAGCAACGGAATCTTTTCGGTAAAGTAAACTTATTTTCTTTTATATTTTTACGAGCTCTTGATACAGTGGTTATATAAAATCCTTTTTGGGGGATAAAAAGTTTGATCGTTTTAGTATCAGCTTGTAAATTTATCGGATCAATGAAACACAATTAGTTGGTATTATCCTCCTTTCGACCTAATTAACATTTTTTTTATTCGTTTTATGAACTTTCCAGATTCTTTCTCGAGTATTGGAAAATTCTCAAAGTTAACCTTTGGTACACGGGTTGATCGAGCGAAATAAGAGTAGGCAAAAAATACGACTACAGGTAAACGTTACCTGTGTACGCAGTTACGTAACACACCTCACATTGAATACTGGACAGGCGGAAGCAAAAGGTCGACGCTCTTTGCTAAGATAATCGTCAACAAACGGCGGAAAGGTTCCGTTATAATCTTCTATTGTCGCGGTGAAAATCTGGTTCGTTGTAGTACAAGATAAAATGTAAATATTTTACACCGATAATTTGCATATATAAATAATTACGAAAACAGAGTATCGAACGAATGTCAAATTAATATTATTCGAGTCGAGCCAAAAGCTATGCGATTTATTCAAAATGCATTTATTATTTTATAAAGCTAGATATCTTTTATCGATAAGTTTATCGATATTTCGATATACAAATTTATCAATGCGAGAAAAATATTTCTTTTAGAGTGAAATTGTTGTTTAAATTAACTTTTATAAAATTCGGAAGGTCGATAATGACGAGAAAAAAATTTCCGGGATTATGAAATGATAAAAAAATTTCATACAAAATGAAACGATAAAATGATAAAAAAAGCATTAAGCTAAGTATAAAGCCACCGTATAAAAATTAATCTTTTTAAAGACTCTTTCGTTATTAAGTGCGCTAACGAGTACATATATGTATATATATATATATATATACCGTTAGATTATTTATAATTAAAATACAGTTACTAATCTTCGTTAATGACGAATATATACAAATACGAAAACTAATTTCGAAAAATATTCAAAAAATATAGTTTGTCTAATTTTAAAAGTACTAAAGATCGATGTGCATTACTAAAGATTGTAAGGATTAGTTAAAATACTAAAGATAATGCATTAAAAAAAATTTATAATTAAAATGGAAAGAGTATAAAAGATCAAACGTTAAAATATTAAAATTTTAGGAAAATAATTTTATATAAAGGATTCGATCTATGAATAATAAATGCAAAGACATACGTAGTATTCGAATAATAAATAATACAATATTTTCTCGTAACAACATAATACATAAACAAAAAATCAGATCATTACGTTTTATCTTAGCGTTAAAGAAAGTTTTTCGAGAGTAAGTATTCGCTAAAAGTAAACTCGAAATCAGGAATACAATGGAATGATTAAACTCTAGATATATATTTACCAAGATACAAGGGGAAAGAAGAATGAGACAATAGTAAGAAAGGCAGTAGTTCTATCGAAGACGACACGATAGTTCTCTGAATTTATTTGCATCTACTCTTATGAGTAAATGGCATTACAAAACTAGCGAAAGCATTTACACTTTTGAGAGAAGAGATTGCGACTATATTAAAGTATCTTACGAGTGTCCCATTCACTGCGATCCATATTTCTGACAATAGAGTATTTATTCAAATATCCTTGCTCCGCGAATGCTTCTTAAAAATAGTAACATTCAGGGCGTATACGAATCATGGATCATTCATAATAGAGATCCGATATTATTTATCGATGATAGAAAAGGACTAACGAATCGAAAAGTATCTTCGTTAAAATTTCTTTTAAAAATCTGGTAGCGATGCTGTCTAAATCCATTATCAGGCCCACCAACCAATTTCGACGATTAAGCAAAATCCTACCGAGTTCCCTAGAGAAGCAATGAGCAAATCTCAAAAGAGAACCTCTTCAATCAAGTTACGTCGGAAAGGCTGCGGATCTAAAGGCTTTTGGGAATTTCGATGGTGGAAGGGATCAAGGAAAAAGATAGCGAGTGGCTGCCGTCGAAGGCTAACGTTGAACACCAAATAGCGCAACTTCTAAAAAGAGAACAATAACCGAACACGAACTGCTGAATATCCGAAAAGGTAGGTTACACTTTGCCCTGAGTGCATCTTCATTCGTGACACGATTTGAAGAAATGAGATCATTGAGATGGTCCGAGTTATTATTAAAAGATACTACGAAACTCACTTTTAGGATAAGAATGTATTTATAAATAATAGTTATTTAAGCTATGAAAAAATATAAAAGTTTACTTAATGAATTTGATATAGTAACTTTATATTTTATATATAATATTTTTGCGATAACAAAAATTACATATAAGTGTATTAAATCGTTTACAAGTTTTATCGAGTAATAGCCTGAATTTTTAGGAAATAATTCTATAAATTCCATAATCCATGACTTCGTTTTGTAATATTTGCTAAATTTACTTTGGTATTATTTCGAATGTCAACCAGTTACAAATTTCTCTGTCTGAAAATCTAGGAAACGCTAAAGGCTAAAATCCGCTGGCATTGTTAGAGAAGTCATCTTCTTCTATTTGTAAATTATAAAGAGCATTAACTTTGGTTACTAGTGTCTCTGTAATAGCCATCTACTCCACATCTACTCCGCATCTACTCCACATCTACTCCACATAATCTAATAAATACTGAAATCATTGCGCTACACGAGGAGATATTTTATAGAAGAAATTACCGTAAATGCTAGTACCGAGGGAATATACTTGTTTTTATGCACAAATAAATGTGTTTAACTCGGTTTAAAAAATAGATAGTTTCTTGGGTTTATTACGTAATAATCTATATAAAATTTATATATATATTGCAATTGAATTTTAAATTAAAGAGAGAGAATCGGTAACGTTTGTATAAATATAAGTAACAATCGAAGAATTCGATCGATCTGTTTCTCTTCATAGTTTTATGAGCAAATTTATAAGTTTTAAACAATATCTTCTTATTTTATACATAGCACGTATAAATTACGAAATTTTGCAGTAACTTTTATAATATAAATTATGACTCTTTTTCTGATTAATAAAACTCGATAAGAACTTCATTTTCTCTTTTACTACGCTATTTGTAACTCGTTACATGCTTGAATTACTTTTCTCGCTGATATCTAACTCATATTTACATTGAAAATAACATTAATTTAAATTTAATAAGGATATACTACTCATAAATTAATTAAATTACTGTAAAAAGTAAAAAATCTCATATAAGGTATTTTTTATCAACAATTAATTTGCAAATAATACAATCGACAAACGAGGTTGACGCAAATTTGCATACAAGATATTGAATATCATTTGCTATGAATTACTCAGAATAAAAATTACAACAAAGTAAATTGTATACATTTTTTATCAACGTAAATTATTATTACGAGTTGGAATAATGTATTTAAATTAGAGTGATAATAGAATATTAATTATTTTTTTTCATAATTATTAGGAAACAGTTATGTATTTGAATTGAATTAAAATTTTTAAATTATCGTTGTATTTTTATCAATAATTTAATATTGATTAGATTGAACGATAATTTATATCATATTTAACCGAAAGCATTATTCGAAATTCAATCGAGATATCCAGATTATGTCAATTTTGTTTTGCATCATGATTCGACAGTATTAAATCTAACTTGTATAGTCTAAAGCATTATTAAAATGGCTACAACTTGAATAGACAATGCTATTAAAGGAATTGACATGGTAACTGAGAATATAGAGGACATTAAACCGAAACAACTAACATTTCGTAATATTGAATATACTAATACAATCACTTGCATCAGTAGCGAAGACTCACTTATCAAATATGAAGGTTCATGCATTAATTCTGAAATACTAACTAAGGAATTAAATCTGAATATTATGTTTTTATGAGTCTCCTAAGAGATTAAAGTAATATTGTACTCCATTTTGCTACTCACATACTTTATTAAGATATTTACGAGTTGTGAAATAAAAAAATTGAATTATGATTATATTTGATTAAATTATATATTACTTTGAAACCATATACAAAACTTAAAATTTTAATTATATTTAACAATATGAAATAACTAAGTGATATTCATTAGAATAAAAATTAGTTTAATATCAGTCACTCAGTTTACTGTTGTCGTGGATTTATTTGTAAATACGAACTTTTATTTACTAATCCGACTAGTAGCGGATTTATTTCTTAATCGGATGAAGTTATAATTGCAGATGAAATGAATATAGAAATCACAAATATGTTAAGGATAATCAATACTTCGCATAAAAGTGAAGCACAAGTTTAAAACGACTCTATTAATACCTTGAAAATATTATCTAATGTATCATCCGTGTAATATTTTCAATACTATTAGAGTCAAATATTCAAATTTACAGTAATATAAATCTGAATTTAGAGAAAATTAATATATACAATCTTTTATATAGAATCATGAAGATTTTCTAAGGACGATAAGCTTAAACATCTATTATATAAAATCTTATTGCGATATTTAAGCTAACTTAGATATAAGTGATAATGTACCAACTTTTAATGTTCTCACCATAATACACAGTTAACAACAGTTTAAATTAAAATCCTGTTTCGTAACATCGATAAATATTGGTATAGCAATGAATAAAACTAATTTATAGAAACCTTTAGGTATTGAATTTAAATGCATCTTGAATTTCTTCGGATTACAGCGAAGAAGAAATGTTTTTGTCCAAATAATAATTTCTCAGAATAATACAGATTTTAATATTGATACTATTGAAGTACGATAAGATAAGATTCCCAGAATTGAAAGTAAAATATTTCAATAATGTATCCATCATAAAGAAATTATTTAATTATGTACCTTTTATAAGCGTCTGATATTAATAATGTAATTTCAAAATGTTGGACTAAAATAGAATTAAGTATAAGTTGATTAAAGATTAATTAAATTTAATTACGACGTTATGCAATGTTTATGTCAAAAAATACTTATTAAATATTATATTACGATAATTTAATCATTTTTTTAAATTCACCGATAAAAATAAAAAATGATTATTTATTTTATTTTTTAATTTATAATACTTACATTTTTTATGAAATACATTTTTTTAATTTTATGTACGATAAAATAATAATCACCATTTAAATGTTGCTCAAGAAAATATTTGTTTTGGTTAAAACGCTTAATCTTAATAAAGTAAAAAATACCAAAAATTTGCGTTAACGTATTATCTTTATTGATCTTTAATTAATAATAATAATAATATAGAATATTTCAAAGTAATAATGGTTAAATTTACATTTAAAAAAATTTTAATTGTTATTTCATGAAAATTCATTTTTTGTTGGTAATAGTAACATTTTTGGCACGTTTTTTTATTGTAATTCAGAAAAACCATTACCTAGACTTTAAAAAATATTCAAAATAATATTTCTGTATTGTAAAAAATATTTCTATTTAAAATGGTATTCATGTCAAAAAAAAGTAAATAAAGAATTGACAGAAATTTGCGTTTCGTTCTAAAAATAAATGAAAATAAATGATTATTACAAGAATAAAAATAGTATTATTTCAATTCTTTCAATTCATTTTTATATCATTTTAGTATAATAATGTATGCGCGTGTATTGTTTTAATAAGATAAATAAATTTCTTAAATTTTGAAGTGATTTGATTATATTCTACAATTTGTTTTAAAGTTAAATTTAATTTAACCTTCAATGTTCGTACAAAAGTAAATAATTGATTAAAATAATAATTTGATAAAATAATCTGAAATAATTTAGCTGGAAAATACAAAACCGATAAATATTTTTAATCGAGTTGTTTATTTATAAAATAAAAAATAAATGATGTTAATTGAAATATATATATATATCATGTTTATTTAGAATCAGTGAACTTCATTAATATAAATATATTAATATCATTAATTTGAGAAAAATTTTATTTCTTTGATAAATTATTCATTATTAATTCGAAGTTTTCAGGTCACTGAGAATAATATTTAACTTAATCCTCATTATAAAGTTTAATACCTATGGATGAAAGAACATTATCTTCCGTGCCTAGATGTATCAAATTAATTGTATGGCCGTAAAGGTAATATTCATCATAGAAGAAAAGTTTACATTGAATCCGATATAAAATCATAAATATCAAAAATTGCATTATACGAAACTTATTTCCAAAGCGTAGAATTTATACCTAATTAATTTACAGAAATTAAAAGTTACGATGCCTATCATTTGAAAATCTGATATTCATTATATTACCTAATGCTTATAAATATCTAATATAAAACTGTAAGATTTTTTAGCATTTATTCGTTATGTATTTCTGTCTCTAATTTTTTTTACTTTTATCATATTTTACGATGAAAGATCTATAAAATTTATTCCTATGGTTACCTTCATCTTTCATTAATTTTCATAATTAAAATGCTTAAGATCTCGGTACCGCTTAAGATACAAAAAAATAAAAGATTATCGATAATATAAACAAAAATTTATCTTAAAATGTAGAATAATTTAAACGTTTAAATATAAAATTTTTTTGTAAATTCAAGTTACGAATAGTTTTGAACGCAATATTAAAAGTCAACGTGTAAAAAGAAATGGTTTTTTTATTATGCCCAGATCATCGTTCGGCACTAATTGATTTTCATTAACTCAATAATGTAAAGCTGATTTATCCAAGCATTATAAATTTAACAATGCTGTCAAAAAATTTACTCCGGTTACAAAAAGAAATCATTACGAAATGATTACTCGTAACATAAACATTATTTTTACACTGGTCCTTAATAAATATTTCCACGGCGTTATATCAAATTACATCAAAAACTTCAAAGGGGTTCTACGCGAGAAAATAGATGGATAAGTAGAAAATGCAGAAGAAGAAGAAGAAGAAGAAGAAGAAGAAAGAACCGAAAGGCGTTCGTATAATGTATATCGATTCCCTCTATTTCAGGAGCAGATAAAAAGGCGGCGAAGGAGAAAATTCAATGGCCATGGTATAACAACGTAAGAGCGAACCCTCGTTTTCACTCTCATAATAATGACTTTACAAGCTGGCAGATTAGTGTCTTTGCCAGTCTTGTCAAGCAAGGGAGACGCGCGAAGGTTGGCAACAGTGATAGAGTGTTGCCAGAAATACTGGCGACGTTTATCGGTGAGCTTGTGGATATCGTAGCTTTTACGTGCATGCCACATGCCTGTCTAAGCACAAATTAATCATTGCTAATCTTCCGTAAACCATCGTTAGTAATTTGAGTTTGATTATGTTAACGTGTTTTCGTTCGAACGTTCGTTTGGACGCATTTTTTTCTCCCGGCAATTTGTTTTTTAAACGATACCCATTTCTACGACTTTCTTTTTTTCTTTCTTTTTATTACAATTTGCATTTTCCTAAGTTTTGTAGTTGAAAAAAGAATTCGTTCCGCTATATTTTCAACGAAATCTCTTAAAATAGATGCCAAAATTGAGGTTAATGAAGTAGTTACTCGTACAAATAAACAGACTCGAGATATATTAAATTAGCAAAAATGCTTGAATTTATGGTGCGGCTAATTATTTTAAGAATTCATCGTTTTAATCAAACTGCGAATACTATAATTGAATATAAATTTACAATTATGCGGACGCAATAATTTTTTTCTCTTATTTTGAAAACACTGGAATTATTTTTACTGGTTACCGATCGTTTATTCCAAGTAGCACGATAATGTAATAATAATTTGCGTGTTTAAAAAAAGTTTTCATCGCGGGAGTTTCGATCAACTCGAATCTTTATTTGCATAATTTTATGCTTACTTTAAGATGCTTTGAAATTTTTATAGGTTTTAGCATCGACGGTCTATTTATTATTGTAACTAGTTACCGCAGGTTATACAAAGAGTTGGAATTTTGTTGTTGTTATTGTTTAAAGAATCGATCGTTCGCGTAAACCAGTTTGTACATAAAAATGTTTCTTTCGTCGATTCTTTTAGCGGATATGTAATCAACTAATAATTAAAATATCGCTTACAATGCAAACGACTATAAGGACATATAATATTAACCTCTTCAAACTATCGGTAATCAAACATTTATCGAGTATCCTCAGCTGCTTATTACAAATATAGTAACTAGTTCATAAACCTTCCTGCGGAATAATTGATGACTTCAGCTGTAATCAAGTGGAGAATAGTAATTTTACGTCAAAATTTAATACACTGCAAAATGTTAAAATTTATATGCGTAGCTAATATATTGCAAACTGAATATAGCGATTTCGTACTTTTACAGTTAAACGAATGTACGTGTATAATCGTACTTTATTCGATTCCATTAGTTGGTACAATGTCTGAATACTTTTTCGAGCGAAATAACGCAAACCGTTAGTAAGTAAATTAGTTAAAATCATTTACAATTTATAAATTAGGATAACCTGTTAAATAAAATTAATATCGATATTAAATCTAGATCGTCGTTCGTTATTAAAAATTAATGTAATTCTTGATTTTCTATAATATTATCGAGAGGTACGCAGTTGAGGTCCAATCAATGTGGATATCGCGTTATAAATTTATAATTTTCACGATGGTTCATTGTATGTGTATGAATTTTAATAAAATCAAGAAAGCGGAGTAAGTTAATAACCAAACATACATAATATAAAATTTTGATAGCTGTATTCCACGTATAAAACAGACGAAAAATAAATGTAAATTAGAATTCTATTGTATATACTTTTTTTTTATCGTGAATATCGATTATCTTCATTCCCATTTTATCCTATTTTTCTTAAGTAAATTTATATGCACATACGTTAACTAACCGGTATAAACCGATTTTGCATAAAATCATGATAAAAGTTTAACACGATATAATAAGATACTTATAACAGAAGAAACATTGCTCGCAAACAACTTATACACACACACACACGTACACATATTTGTATCCAAGTTTCACACTAGTGTATAACTGTGAAACGCATACTAATAAGTACCAGACCGTTTTCTCAGTTGGAAGTCTTATACGGTTAATAAAAGCGCTACTGATCGTCTCTCTTATCCTCCGGAAGGCTACAGATCATATTATCGCACGACTGAGAGAAAGAGAGAAAATCGCAATGGATGTCGACAGATTCGAATATGTGTAAGTACGTGTGAAGATCCGTACGTCTTCATTCTCATTCTAAATATCTATCTTATGACGACTCAAGTGTTTCGTACTTGGCAAAATGTACCCATTCGTCAGATTTATTTTGAACGCTGCCCGAAAAATACTCGTGTAACTGAAAGCAAAATTACTAAAGTGTCATCGTACACAGGTGTTTCATATTTATATTTATACTCGAATAAAAATAGGTTTTTGTAAATGAACACCTTGCGTTTTCATTTTATTTAAATTTATTTGTGTCAAGTATACAGTCGAGTTGAAATCTTTGTGTAAAACAAGTATTTAGAAAGTTTACTTTTGATTCGTAGGTATGATATGTACCTACTTCTCGAATTTTCAATTCAAAATCTTTATCTATATAAGAATCGATTACTTTTTTTTTTATTACATTTTCTACGGTAAACATTGATCTTACAATATTTACCGATTAAATTATGCTAAAATATAATACAGTCTTACATCGTTGAAACGAAAAGTATAAAATTTAATTCTTACGTTCGACTCGATACGTTAAAAAAAAAAAAGTATCTTCGTTCGAGTAAGTTAAAATTTCATTACCTAAGGAAATTTAATGTTCTAAATTTTTTCGTATTTGCAAGTTTTTTTTATTTACGATAGGGTTCTAATCTAGAGTCTCGATTCCGGGAAAGAATAAAAATAAAAGATTTTTTATGGTATCGATTTCATAAAAAAACTGTATCTTTATTCTCCCGTTTAAATAGATGAAAAAAAAATGATTATACAAATATAAAAAAAATACTTGTAATCGTTGATTCAAAATATTTCCATTTCTCGAGAGTTTTTTAAAAGAAAAACTTTTCATAAATATAAACATTTGTAAAGATACATGAAACATATTCGAGCGATTACAATGTTATCGCCGTATTCAAATGAAATCTCTTATTCGGAAATTTATCACCGCGCACACCGAATCGAAATAATTATTGCGTTAAACGTAACGAGTTAACGAGTAAATTTCGAACTCTGGATAATTCGTCGCGAGTAATTTTTTTTTTCGCAACGACGAAAACAAATATTTGCAGATATTACTGTATTATTGTAACTACTTAATACTCGAAGTATCATAAATATTTGGAGTTTAAAAGGAGGTCCGAAATTGGTTCACTGTATTCGCGAATTCTTGAATTCGCGGCTTCCGGGGAATGGAGATCGCATTCTAATCGAAGCTGTAAAATTATTTAAATAATTACGCGGCGAATGAATTTGGTTGCGAGGAGGAGTTTCGCGGACGGGAACGGAATGTTCATTAGTTGGCACAATGATAAGTCGCATTCCATTGCTCGGCGGCCACTCGTACTCCCAGAGAGGCGTATATATCAAAGCGATATCACTTTGAAGCAGCCCCGCGAAGCCGAAGCGAACAGAACAGAAAATTTAGCTGACTCAAGCCCGAATATACACCGGCGCGAAAGAAACGAATCCATTGCAGGCCGAGTATCGCATAGCTATATCCTTGAAATTGCACTCGCGAGAGTCGGTCCGTATTGGCTGGGCCGATAAATTCTTAACAGTATGGCGTCGATTAAAAAGAAGAAAGGTGCTTCTCGGAATTGTGCAGAAGCACGCGCCGTTCGTCTAGACCAGTCGAACTCTGGTGGTGCAAGCTTTCTCTCGTAGGCATATCACCTCGCTTATCCTCCTTCTATTTCTTTAATGAATCTTAACGAACGAGGAGAACTTGGGAATTCGACGGATAAGGAATCTTTGGGTAAAAGCTGGCAACGATCCTTTTCTCCTATTTTACCTTATTTCTTTCCCATTATCGTCTAACTAGAATGTAAGAGCTGAGAAACTATTAGAGCCAGCATTTGTCAACTCGCTTAAAAATTCTTGCAACTGATTATATTCGTAATTTATGGGCGCGATAACGAGTCTACTGCTTTTGCGAATAAATCTTAGTATTGTGATTCCGAGCGAATATCGCGCTATTGTATAGATATGCGTTCGAAGCTGTACGTAGACGAGTATTGCAAGTTCGTAGGATTTTTCTGCGAGAAATATCTGAAAAATTCGTAACAGTTTTCCCCGACGTTGCATTTCCTGTGTGTTGCTTCTTACTCTTTGCTCTTCGGCTCGGTACGTAAAAGGAAGGCAACCAACGTGCGTCGAATATATTTTAGTTGCAAAAGTAAATTTCGATCTACCTTTGGACCAAATTTTGTTATCTTTGCTAGACGTTGGTTTAATTAAAGGATCTTTCCATGTTTTTCGCGATCGCCCTCGGGTTTACTTGTATTCCGTTTTCTACGTAGATCGATTCGATCTTCTTTTCTCGCCAGAGAAGAAAAGTGACTGCACTCGTATTTTTAATACTTTAAAAAACGTCTTCGTCATACTTTTAGGAATAACGTGCGTCACCGCATAATCGAACTGGCTTCGATATTTTTTTTATTTTTTTTCGAAAAATGACGACCGAATGTACGCGAGCCAAATTTTTTTTTTTTGCTTTGTTCTTTTCTTCCTTAATACTCGATCGCGTAAAAATTGCAGCACCGATCTTGGTGAAAATTTCATGAATTTTTTTCTTAGATTTCTGAAAGTTAGATAGACTACGTAAAATGAATGATAAATGTTTAAGATTTCTACGACGGATAAAAATTCTACCCGTGAGATTGGCTTTTATTTTATTTATTTATTCGAATATTTCTTGGAGTTTTGTGTAAACATCGTTCCATCGTTACGATTAATTTTCACTAGTTTTTTTTTTCTTGCGTTTGAAAACTTAACACGACTTTTATACGATACGTAAAAATTTTATCAGTTTTTGAAATAAATAAAAATTGAGATAAACGCTCTTTATTTTTATTACCGTACTAAAAACATTACAGACTAGTTATTTATTTTACGAATTAAATTAATTACTAAAGATTGAGTTATCGATGTAACGCGAATTTTAAATTCAATACGTAAAAGTAGAAATTTATCGATTAAATCGCTTAGTAACGTATTAAAAATTAGCTTACATAAATGAAAAGTAGACGTTGAATTTAAAATATTTATTTCATTTTATTTATTAATTTTATTTAACGCAAAGTTGGGTTTTTAGATTAATACGTATAATTTCTACAATAGATCTTTGACTTGCCTCTGTTTGCTTTATATTTTATATAATTTCCCTACCAGCAGAAATTTCGTTTTGAATCTTTTTTGTGGATTTCATGCGAACCAGTCAATTCAACTGCGATTTGCACGTTCCGACTATTTTTGAATAATAGCATTGTTCTTTTTCCCCCCTTTTTTTTTTTTTTTTTCGAAAACGGGTGGAAGAAATGTCATCTTTCAATGCAATCACTCGCGTAACTGAGAAAATAACGAATAATAAAAGAAGCGGAAAATAAAATATTAGAATAATTCAAAAAAAAAATTCCACGGTACGAACGTATAACTCGTTATAGCTTTTATATTAAATTTAAAGTATCTACTTAGAATTCACACGGGGTTCGCGTATAACGAAAAAAATGTGATTACTCATATATTTAAATTACGAAGCTCGAAAATTCGTATTCTCATCGACACAAAAGACAATTTTTTTATTCGCGTGCAAAATTCGTTAGAAATATTTAAGAACGTATCCGTCGGACAAAAAAGATACCTTTTGGTTATTAAACAAAGACAAAGTTATCAAACTCCTCAAGATTTTCCTCAGCGAATACGCACAAATTAGAAAAACTTTTATATTTTTATCATCGTCCAAGTTTCCGATCTAAAGATTCCTACAAAGCCCAGTGAGATCCGTCCGGTTGGCTAAGCAATGGCTTCTGCATCGTTGCATAAGCTCAAAAATCCACTCGGAACATTCCTACCGTAATGGATGTAATTTCAGACCAGTTGATACAGTCTCGAAGAGTAACGTGTCAGAAATTTAAAGCTTTCTTTGAAAAATGGCTCGTCGACAAAAGCGCAGTGCCGGTGCAGCGATTCTGAGCATCGCTGCCGGTATAGACAAGCACCGAACTATCCGCGAATTGTATCGAAGGAAGGAAGAAACCGCAGGCAGAGTTCGAGGCTGGTGTCGCGTACCTCGTGATATATGAACGACGCGTACACACCGCATGTTATACCTAACCGCGATTAATTCATAGCCCTCGAGGGGCACGACAATGCGAAACTCGTATCGTCGGATTCAAACTGGTTCGAGGAGCTTTCCAAATATATTTGGGGGACTTACACACTGGATTTTTTCATAGTCGAAAAAATCGGGAATAAATTTATATCGGCGTTGAAAGCGGACATTTTCGCGATTCGGTTCATTAGTACCTCTTCCGTATCCTGGATGGAACGAACTACGAGATTGATTACGAGTTGCACTTTTGTTTTATCGATTCGTTCGATCGGATTAATATGCAACTAATTGAGTTGCGCATTATTAATGCGATTAAGTAAATAGCGTATGCGTTCGATTTATAGAATCGCGTTTGGATATTTAGGTGTGTTACATAATTATTAATTCGATAATAAAAGAACCCTCCGAGTCTAGATGTTGATCGCCAACGATAATCTCGACGTTTATAAATTCACGTTCTTTGTATCTCGATTCGATAACCTAATTATAAATTTCATTTATTACGATAAAGCAGCCTATAATGGTGCACGGATCAGCAAATTGTTAAATTAAAGACTTATTACTTTAATTAATGTATTATAAAACGTACGCACTCGCTCGTATTTATATAACAAGCTGTTGCGTAAATATCAGAGACGATACGAAACGAGAAAAATAGTTATGAATATTAAAATTTACAAAGAGATTTCCGAGCAAATAAAACATCGCAATTAATTAAAAATTATGTTATCTTATATAAAATCGTTAAAGTTCGTAGATACATTATTTTTTTTTTCGTCTTCTCTTCGCTATTGCGAATAGTTTTTAAAGAATTCGCATTCGCAAACTTTTTTTCGAACACTTTTCAAACAAACTGTGTAAAAGTCGTGTGAATTATATTTTCGTAAATTAGCGAATAAATGATAAATCCGAAATTTGCTTTGGTATTAAAATGTTGACTTTAATAAGAAAATGTATTTTAGGTAATTTTTTCCGCGTGTCCTAACGTTGGTACAAAAATGATGAATGCAACGATATGAAATTCTATTTTTTGTTGAAAAATATGACGAATGTACGATGTCAACTATCCGTCAAAATGTCTACCAATTTTAATCATTTTTTTATATTTATCGGTTACGGAGTTCGATGCGATTTTCGAGATAAAATAATATGTTTCAAAAATTGAAACGATTCTTTCAAACTTTTAAATTTTTCTATTATTATTCAATTATTCTATTTACTTTAGGCAAAAACTGCGATCGATGCAACGAGAAGAATTAAAAATACCCGCTCGATCGAGTTTTAAAAATGGTTCCGAAACACGTTGAATAATACGTTGAAGCGATACTCGACATCGATGAGAAAAATATCAATCTCATTTTCTTAAAATTTTTCAAACGGTTTTAATAATCTCGTTAAATATCAAACGCTATACCGAAGGCTTAAAATCAAAGGCAAGTATTTCAGATATATTACGAATAATAGACTCGAGCGGAAAACGTTGACTGATTAAAACATACGAGTGAACAGTCGATGCAGTTACATAAGAAATAATGCGTTTATCGGTTCATCGATGTTCGTTCGCGCGGTTTGATTCGTACCCATTTCGCGCGAACGCTTCTGCATCGAAACGCATCTGCTCTTCCTCTCCAGCAAGATGATCCAACTTTTATACGCGACGTCGATTTCACTTGGCGTACCAATAGACGAGTGGTCGCGGTTTCTCTCCTCCTCCTCCTCCTCCTCCTCCTCCAACAACGTCGGTCGAGTCAATACCGAGATTCGAATCGATTACGATCACCCCGAGGATTCGCGGTGACGTGGAACCTCGGTTCGGATCTTCGATCGACGACGTCAATTTACAAGAGCGCGATCGATCGAGAGTCGGCTAATAATCGTTCCGGTCGCTTTTCTCCTTCTCGGTTGACGTGCGTAAAGATCGCGACTCGCGAAGGGTACAATTAACGCTAACCGCGACAGTATCGACCTCGCGGTGATATTTGGGTCACTCGACGTTCGCGATTATCGCTAGCGATTCGTTCCCGAGGCGGAATAGAATACGTAAGGTCGGCGAGAGTAACGACTTCTTCGCAACCAAGGACTTTTCTTTGTTTACCTCGGACTTTGCAACTCGTACTCGTTGTTTTCCATTAGCGAAAACTTTGGCACGCGCCGAGCGAACCCGACCGATACGGAGAGTCGATATTCCATATCTACCGAAGAACAGCTAACTTTTCAATTATCGCACCTTGGCTCATTGGCTTCTAATAAATTTTCGAAACTACGTTAGCTTTGTACGTGCTTAATTTTAATGCTAATGCCGCGTCGATATATATATATATATATATAATTGAATTCGAGACGAATTTTCGAGATAGAAATAGGAAGCGACTCGGACGGTTTATCCGCGTTTGATTGAAACGTCAAAAGTTTAATGAGCTTAGCGCGGCGCCGGCGCGTAACCGTTTAATTTTAAAACCATCGAGGAATCCATCATTTTCAAAAGATTTACTCTGCAACGTGTAATTTTACGCATGAGATTGCGTTAATAACCGCGTAATTTTACATCGTTGCGAATTTTACCTGGCGTTCGTTTCACCTTGCAAAAGGCATAAACGCGCGACTAAAAACGTTAACAACGGAAATTGTTTTTTAGTTTCTTCCAACAAAGGGAGCATATCGAGATCGTTATCCGAGAATATTAACGCGTGCTTCCATTCGAGCTAACAACGAGAAAACTTTGTACGATTAGATGATTCGTACCCTATCGCTTGCCCGAGACCGAAGCGAGGATATTCTTAGGAACCGAAAGGATTACGCGAGTATTTCGTCGTTCGAAGAAAAATCTAGGCGCTACAGAGAACCGGGCAAATACCGTAAACTACGTGTTACCGATTCGCTCCCTTTTCGGAACACCCTCTCGAGAGGAAAAGCCACGTTTGTTGCATTTCGCGCGACGTATTACGACTCTACGCGCAAAACGTCGAAAATTCGAAAATGTTTACCGGCGCTCGGAGAACGCGAGGAATACTTTGGTGCTGATTTTAATGGAATAACGTTGTTGCCGCCGAGTTCGGAGAGAAAAGGAGGCGAAACTCACTCGTATAATATCGAAATAAAGTAAGGTATAAGCACCTCGTATATTCCCTGGCTTATGTATCTAAGTGGATCGTGCGGTAGATATCGCGGATGGTAAAGAGTCGAGACCACTTCTAAAATCTTTGACTATTTCCAATCAAGGATTTGCAACCAAGCTGTTCCTTTCGAGGATAGGTTGTGATCGCGTGTACGAAGCGGTACGGTATCAAACTTTCACTTCTGCGCGAAGAATAGGTTTGCCATTACATTCAACTTTTATAACGTTTACTTTGTACTTTAAATATTCGCAACACGCGTAAACCGACGTTACGATCTTACTCGTAATAATACGTTATCGTCGATTCTGAATATATTAAAGCGGTAGCGTAATCGTACAAGTGCTTCCAGAATCTTAAATACGATACGCGTAACTTGAAAGTCGAACGTACGCGTAAATAGACGTATTCTTACGGCGGAGGAGAGAAGGAAGAAGAGAAGGAAGGAGAAAATCCGTTGATCCGACTCTTTTTCCTTCTCTCCTCCTTGTAATTCGTTCCATAAATTTTACAAGGAAATGACCGGTTAATTCGAAGGATAATACCGAAGTAGCAGTCGCGAGAGGAGAGATACTCGATTACTCGCATAGACTTTGCGGTAAATTGTAGGTTCTCTCGGCGCCGAGCCGCTCATCGATAAAATCCTTGATCGAGCGGAGAATTTCCGAGAGCTCCACAGAACACGCGGCGAAGATCCAACGATACGCGAAAGTAAGTAAGAACGACCACCGAATTCGCGCACCTCCGACTTCCGAGCTCTCGACCAACGAAAGTAGAAGAAGAAGGACGAGTGGCTTAGGATGAATGACTTAGGCTTACTTACGGATGCTCGATCGATACTCGGTTTAACCAACGATCGCTAAACAGTTGGTGCATTGCGCGTGTACACTGATTCGAGGTAATTAGCAGCCGCAAAGTGGAAAGTCGAGCGAAGCGTAACCTCGGTTGAATAACCGCGACAGAAGTGCAAGGAGCGATTATTCTGTTTTTTCAAGCTTTGTTTCAGCCTCGCTCGTTTCTAATATAATTTCGAGATAAATTCATGCTCGATTTTAATTTCGATTTTTATCGTTGCGCGCCTTCGAACGCGGAACACTTGGATTTTCCCCTTCTCCGGGTACTCAACACTATAAATTATGAAAATGCGAAATGGTAAGCGGAACGATGCAAACGTTATCGGTATAAAACCAACCCCGAAAAAATTTGCACGAGCTATAAATGTAAATGCGTCGAAACAACAAGTATAAAGTTGCGCTAAGTTCGAGACAGAAAATTACAAGCCCAGATGTATATACTTTTAACACACTTTTAAATTCAAAGCGAGTACAAGCTAACGCTTTCTCTAATGCATTTCTTTTTTTTTTTTTTTTTAACTTCCTTTCGCGAAGTGGCATTGCGAATTATCTGAAATTTCCTTTAATTATTCTTAAAAAGTAAAATAGAAATTTCAGCTTAATTTGCGGATAAGTTAGCGTAGAAAAATGTTTAAATGAATGAATAGGATAAAATAGTATTAAAGTCTTGCACTTTAAAATAAATGAAGTAAAGTAACCGAGCTCGAGTCCCGCGATCGATCGTCGGTCTCCAAACCGCAACTGCCGCTTTTTTTTTTCTTAAACGCGGTTCCTCCTTCTTTTACCTAATTTCGGTTACAAAATTCCACAGAACTCAACGTGAAATTTCCGCCGAATCGCGGATACCCCCAAATACGGTACGTATTTTTAGATAGAATGGGTTTTACCCGCGGAAATAAATGTAAAATATTGGTTAACGTTTCCGATCGATAATATCGTCTTCCGCTTTCATTTATCTTTCAATTTGAAACATGAAAGTCTAGGCTCGAGCGTTGGCTCACCGTAAAATCGACGCAAAGGTATTACGATTCCGGGTAGCTTTCACGACTGGTCCATTACTAAATTTTCGCGTGCGCGTTCAGAATTTCGATTCCTGTAAGAGCTTCGTACTCGGCGAACAAGTGCACGCGAAACAATGAAGAGAAATGCAAAACAGGCAAAAAAACTTTTCCTTGTTACTGTTTTCGCGAAAAGGCAGGGCAAGGGAGAAAAGAATAGACGTGGATAGAGAGAGAGAGAGAGAGAGAGAGAGAGTGGGGAGAAAGGGCGAAGGAGGACGGGAATAGAAGAAAAGAGAGAGGAAGGGTTTCGCTCGAAAAATAAAAGGTGTCTTTTCAAAGAGATCCAGGCGCGCCGCATTTTAACGAGGACGAAAGCGAGTCGCGCGCGGCGTTAATGGAAAAACGCACTGCTCGCATTGTGTGCAGATGACACAAACACACATACACACAAATATACGCGCACGTATCCACACAGGCGGGAATCTTCCTTTCATTTTCCTTTCTTAGAGACGCTGGCATATTCCGTGGTGTAATGCCTCTGCGAGTCGCGCACGGCCGGTTTTTATGCTCGACGAAAGCGATGTTAGCCCCCCCTACCCCTCCCCCTTCCCACCTCACCCGAGATTCGAGCACCCGCCACTGTTTCAACGGTACCCTCGACCTACGGTAATCCGTTTTACACCCGGTGAATGAAAAATAAAGGAGGGAGAGCTTCGTTTTACCCAACTCGCGAGAGGAACATTTGTACCGCGTCCACCTACGTCATTTTTTCCCGCGGATTTTTTCCGGGACTCTTATCTCTCCCGCGACTCCCTACTTTTCGTTATTATATCCGGGCTCGTTGCGCCTCCACTTTCGCGAACGCCAGCTTAATCTCGCTTGCTTACACACGCGCGTATTTACCAAGGCGTAAAAATACTGGTCTCTGGATTCTCTTTTTTTCAGCTTTCTGTGTGGATGAATAAGGAAAGTAGTGTGAAATTAATAGGAAGCTGGAATATGAACTGTAAAATTCTTCCTAAAACTTGCTCCTATGCATTTACATTCGTATTATACGATTCATGAAGGATTTTATACTGAATTATTTCCGCGTGAGTGAACAATGCGGTTTCTATTAAAACTTTCTACGCTCGGGCCACAAAAACTTTTATTTGAATTCATCTATCTTCCCGGTTAAAAAGAGCTTGCCCAAACAGATAGGTTCGTACTCGAATCGGGTGTGTTAAAAAATCGATTTATATAAGATCGAAAATCAGCCGTTTTAAGATTCCATTTTAACTCGATCGCAACTGTAGTTAATAGGCTTAAAACGGAATAAAAGGATGAAATATTAAACCATATTATTCCCGTACGTGTAAGCCCCAACTTTACGAGGCCGGTGTTAATTTATTTTCAAATATTTCTTTCCTCTTTTTTAATTACTTTAATTTCATTATTTTTATTACGATGGATTCCGATGTCGAGGATTCCAAATTCCAGTGACCGACACGCTATTAAAATTTCGAATATTGGAAAATCGATGTACAGCCTTAATAGCGATTCCAATAATGTCTCAAAATATTTAAATCTAGAGTCTAAATTTAGAATATACGGTCTACATCATTAAATAAATAAAGCATTTTTAATGAATTATTTTTTGTTTTGGTACGCGTTTCAAATTCCTACGTGTATTTTTATTGTCTTTATTTGTTTTTAATTATAAGTTCTATTAAAAAACGTTCGGCTATCGTTGAATATTATTATTAGCATGATTATTATTATTTTCATTATTATTATTATTATTATTATTTCATTTGAAAAGTATTCGAAATAACGAATAGTCTAAGAAAATGAACTAAATTTATTTGAAAATGCTTAAATATATATATATATAAATTTACACTATATATACGTCAAACGTATCGTTATTATCTTAAATATTATCGAAGATAATGTTTTTAAATTAAAAGAAATAATAATTTATGAAGATAACGAATTAAAAATTATAATAACATTTATTATCCGAAAGGTTTATTTTACAGTAATTGATTTATTTTGATGAATTATTATGTAGTTTTAAAAAAATATTCCAATTTCTTTGGACCAAAGAGTTGCTCTAAATATTTTATTAATATAAAACAATTCACGAACGTTATTTAAAATTCATGTATCAATCGACATAATTTCTTTACACTTGATTTTGTCCATCTTTTAACAAAGAATAGTCGTTTTTAAAATGTTTGAAATATCGTTAATTTTTACGAATGGTTTAATTTAATGTTAATTGTACATTTATTATACATAATATCAATATTTTTATTATAAATAAGAAGCGTCAAATCGTGAACTTGTATTTTTAACATTTATAATTATATCTTGCAAAATTATCACTTTGTAAGTAAATAAAATTTAAAAAATTTATAAGCATACGAAACGATAAAAGTGATTTTATCTTAATCAACTTTATCGTTTTGCATTAACTTATCGTTATGAAAAAATTTGTATGGTTGCTTACTAATCTTTACCGATTATCTAGAAATGCAAAAATTCCATGATCCGTTTGATTTAAAAAAACATAACAAAAGAAATTGAATGTATATAAAAAGTCAATATAAAAATAATAAAATAGAATACGACAGAAAAATGCACCCAAAAATTGTGTATTTATAACTTAGGTAATAATTTTATAAAGCATATATCTAATAGTTGAAAACTTTGCAGTAGACTTTACTGAATTATATGGCTGCGACTGACTGTATAGATCAGCAAAAATTTTGAGTACTATATTAAATTGTCGCTTACCGATGCTAAAAATTCTGTGACCTCGACGGAATATTTAAAACTCAGCAGTAAGAAATTACGGTTACAGCATTACCGAATTATTTATCTTAGTGTACTACTATATTAATATTATTATTATTATTTAATTATTCCACTAGAATTATTCCGTTAAAAAAATTCAAGTTTTATTATCATACTAAATACATCAGGGATTTTTTGTTTTGTTTATTATCTTGCTTATCTAAAATCTAATTTGAACGTATCTTTCCATCTCCATATTCGTCTATCTAGAAATCTAACTATTACTTTCTAGTATTGTAAAACTCTGTATACTGAATTTTTATTTTCTTTTTTTAACTACACGCTTGCATTAAAACGGCACGTATTAATTCGTAAGATTTAACGTCATCATTACGCGATTTCTTATATTCTTCGTTATATTTTTCGAACTAGTTTTTTCCCATATTTTTATACGCTACACGTCAAAATTTTTATTTTTTTAAAATTGCTTCCATGTATTAATATTATTATTTTATAAGATCAACGTAATTAAATTTGCACCAAAAATCCAGATTTTTGTCGTTTTATTCGCAAAGTTAATAATGTCTTTTCAGAGCTTAATCTTTTTATCTTCTCCTGCTGTTTCTCGTATTATATATCTACATAGTATTATCAAATAAAAGTATTTAAATTAATGTAGCCAACCAAAGAGCTTATTAGTCACATTTAGATTATCGTTCTTCCAATCTAATTTCAATATGTCCGAGATTATACTCTTAATTTTCCTCTTCATTTACTTACACCGATAAGTTTTTTGCTGTTCAAAAAAAGGTTGTATAATTTGTATCAAACTTTTTTTGCTATCTCTCGTTAAATCTACACAATGTGTATACTACTTTCTGACTTACCCGTTTAAATCGAATGACTTTTTTATTTTTTTCCGCGAGTCCGATAATATTTTAAAATTAAAGAGACTAACAAGCTTCTCTTTGTTTTATTCGATCGTAGATCCGAATCTGTTATGATACACAAATCACGTATGTGACATATTAGTATTCTGTTACGATCGCTATTAAATATACTTACATTAATTTAACTGAATTTTAGTACTTTTAACTCAAACATAATTTTTGACATTAGCTTTTAATGTAATCCCGTATGGATTTTAAGTCTATAAATTGCTACTACATTTAACGACACTTGCATTTTTTATATAGCTGTTTATGAAAATGTAATCACTTATCCAGCTTTTGTACTGAAATTTACATGGATAAAACTCTAATATATTCTACTCAGAAAGTGAATCTTGCGAATAAATCATCGAATAAACATTATGGAATAAATTTTTTTATTATCCCGAAGTATTAAATGACATAATTACGTTATTCTATAAAAATAAACTACACGGATATTCTATAGAAAAGTAAGACTACTCGTGCATCAATGACGTCAGCTTATCTATTCTTAAATTCTTTTTCAGGTCTTTTCTTTAGCGGTTGCAGTATCCATTAATTTTTAGCGGTAAGTTATATTATGCAAAATTTGGTTGAAATTTAGGACTCGTGATTTAACATAATATTTAATATTAATTATCTTTGTTAATATCCTGGAAGCGAATCTCGTTTATTACCGGAATAAAAAAATCATCGCTATCGATACGTAAATATAAGTCATAATTTAAAGTCGATCTAAAACAACTCTGAATCGCTTCGTGCAAAAAAAAATGCACAAAAATTAACGTTTATATTTAGTTTCAATTTAACCCACATTAATCGAAGAACGTATCGCGATTCACTTAAAATTTTTTAATACTTGATTATAATGGCAAATGAAAATTTTCGCTTTCGTTCCGTTCCAAATGTCACAAATTGAGTCGCTCCTATACTTTTCGCGAATCGAGTTAATTAATTTTCATGAATATCCAGTATTAAATCACCGATTTTCCTTGTTTACAAAGAAACGTTAATTGCTTTGGGCAACGGCAAAAAGCGAATCGAGTTCATTGACTCTCAACGCAACGAGACTGAGCGCGAGAAACAAAGGTTTTATCGTCGTGGGTAAAATTATTTATCGATGACATGTTGAATGAAATGTCCTAGCTCTTGTGGCAGAAACGAGCGACGACGCATGAAGAAGCTGTGCACGCGTGTCGGCACACCTCGTTTTCCACAAAAGACCCAATGGCACGCTGCCAACACTAAATACGTCCGTGTATGTGTGTATACAAGAGTACACAAGAGTACACGCGAGTACACGCGTTGATATATAAATATGCCGATGTGCATACATCTAATATATATATATATATATATATATATATATATGCGTATACATGCACATGTCTCCATCCACGCAATGACCTTTAAATGTTCTGCATTCTTTGGATGTTACATATTCTGGTGAGCTGTCCTCGATGAAAACCAGATCAACGCGTCCCAACGGTTACTCGGTTTATGACGCCTTCAACTAAATTTAAATAGTTAAATTCAAAACCATCGAAATATTTAGCCGTTCGCAATTGGACTAGAAAATTTCTAATCAACCGACGAGTTTTTATGGGTAAAAATCGAACTAAAGGATGATACTGGAAATGTTGCTTTTATCGATCCAACTCGGAACTCAACCTACATATATCTCAGATTATTTACGCTCAAAAAATTCTAATTTCAAGATTCTTGGCATTAAAAAATTTTTTAATTTATTAAATAGCGAGTACGAAAATAAATAAATATTTTCTAATTTAGTAAAAAATTTAGCACCGGTCTCGTATTAAATTCCATGCGGACTTTGATGTAGTAGTATTTAGCATCAAAGACTTTGGCACCGCAATTTCCCGAGTCTAAACTATAGTTGGCTTCAAGATTATTTTCCAATATAGTTCTAATGGATAGAAACGTAATTTTTCCTCGCAGACATTTTTTAATATAATTTCTACTACGCGTGCTTTTAAAAAATCATTCCAAGTACGACAAATATTATTATTTTACAATACGAACGAGATACATCGCAAATTGGTAATTCGTTCGCGATAGAATCGATACGGATATTTATATAGCGTAAGAGTCACGCATCGATTCTCATAATTCTTACGGCAGATAATTCTCGAATCCTAGAAATATGGTTACGGCATAAATCTTGAAATCGGTGAATAGAAACGACACATTTAAATTTTGCCCTGGATAAAATTTCAGCAACGAGAGGATTCACTGCGCAAAAGTAAAAAAAAAAAAAAAACAACAACAACGAACGACTCGCGTTTATGATTCGACGAGTATTACTAACATTGGTATAATAAACGTATAAGCGATGTACAAAGTCGGGTGGAAATCGATGAAAAATCGCGAAAACAGCAGCAGTCGGAAACGAGAACAAGAAGCTTAAAAGCGCGTATTCCGTCGTCGGCTCGTCGGGATTAACAATATTGATCTACGAGCCAGAGAAGAGCTACAATGCTATACAGAATTCTACGGAGTCAAGAGTCCATTGAATAGTCCGCTCTCGGATTAACCTCGTTCTCGTTGCGTAGAAAGACAACGCCAAGCGATAAAAAAGCAAACAAATGCCAGATATAAGTTCGATCGATGCACGTAGGTAGAAAAACTACGAACAAACGAACAAAGAGGAACGAACCTTCGTTTATACATCCTTTGTCCACATTTACCTCGGGCCTAACGAACTTTTCGGTACGTAAGATATGATTAAGCCCTCGAGCGCAAAACTGGCGGTTCGCCGTTACGCCGGTGACTTTTGATTTCTCTCGTTTACCTGGATTTACAATGTAGAGCCGTGGATTCGCGCAGCGGTCCGTCGTACAAATAAAGCGAAATGGAAATTTTGAAATGTGCACCAGCGAGAGAGAATGAGAGAGAAAGAGAGAGAGAGGCGAGAAGTAACGAGAACACCCGAACGAATGTATATTCGAGAGAACGAGGGTTGGACTTTGGTCTCGAAGTTACGGTTCATTAAGTACATTGCCAAACGCCTTTTGCACGTCACGTTGGCTTTTTGTCTTTGTTACGGTTCTCCTACTCCCTCTCCCTCTCCCTCTCCCTTTCGCCTCGCTTATAAACGATCGAGCAAAAAGACGAGCGAGTCTTACTCGCCATTTTCCAACTCACACCGAGCATACCCAACTCCTCGACGTGCACGCATAGCTACGTATTTAGCAGCCGACGAAAGAACCGCCGATGAAACTCGCGATCTACTTTGCAATTTAATGGAATACCCGACGCGACATTGAGAAATACGGAGGAAGCGGGAGAAAAGGCGAATCTCGCTGGGAAGAAAATCGTCGCTCGAGGGGATATAAAATGAAAAACGACGGTGCGTGCGACAAACGTTTGTTTGCGAGTGGTGGTGTGTCCTGACGGTAGCGGGGGACGGCGGTTGATTCGCCCCGCACACGCGAGCTCTAATTATACGCTCCGGAGGCTAATCGCGCTCGCGTCGCTCGGATATACCTCCACCTTCTCCTCCACCTTCTCCTCCACCTTCTACTCCACCTTCTACTCCACCTCCTCGATCGACAGGGGAGGGTAAAAAGTACCGCCGTCGACGACGGCCTTGAAGCTGACACGAGGCGAGCCTCGAACGAGAGGAAGGAGGAGGAAAGTGCCCCGCGGGGAATCGAGCGATCGACCGGTGGTTGGATCTATCGAGAGCCGAAGGCTTCGATCTTATTTTCTCTTCCGTCCGAGGCGCGTTTGTCATTTTTACGCAACTTAATCGGCGCCGATTGGTCGAACGATCTCCGGGGCTCCTCGGAGTTTCCGATAAGCGTGTGTTCGATGTTGCAAGGTAAACACGATATATTTAGGTTGATCGAAGCTTGGAATATACTCACGGGTGCGTAAGTCTCGCTGCGAGAGAGTAACGCCATTTTGCGAACGCGCTCAGTTCGTCAAATCGAGAAGAACGAATACGGAATAAACGAGTCTTTGTTTTCTTCGGTGGGTTTGTAATGGCAATAATAATGGGATATCGATCGTTTCGTACAAAGTGGTAGTTTCAAAGTGAAAGCCAATCGTATCGACGGGTGATCAAGATCTCGCGATACCCGTTCCTCTTTTTTGTAAGCGAATGGATCGGTCGCGTTGTGTTTCGAATCGGAGGATAACAAAGACTCCGTTTCACGAATTACTCGCAATCCGGGTTATAAATTATTTTTGACTAACGTCGAACCTTCCGCTCCTCGTCGAGGGTCGGATAGTCTCGATAGTCTCTCGAAAATCTCTCGAGGGGCTCGAATCGAAAATTTCTCGTACGCGCGAAACGTCAGCCGCGAATGGAAGAAAGTCGTAAAACGACAAAGAAGCAAGGCTCGACTTTGGAGGTAAAATATGCTCTGTTAATAATTCGATCGCTTTTATTCGAAATTCAAGGTAAACAAAAACGATGTTAGTTTCGAAAGTGCAAACTCGATGGAACGTCGTTTCTCGGAGTAATTTTAGAGACGTTAACCATTAAATTAATCGAAGTGTACGCAAAAATACGCGGCTCGGAAGAGGCAAGGGAGCGAAAATAGAGGCGTTGGAAACATAAGTTTCCGCGGTATGCACCCGGGGAATAATTGGCGTGCTCGCGTCTAACCGTCGGCCGTCGTGGGTCGCGTGTTTTGCCTCGCGGCAGCCGGGCGCTCGTCTATTTTCGTCCCCTAACCGCACCGCTCGCTTTCGTCTCTCGATCGCGCGCGCCCCATTAATAGAAACGTGCAGCGGCCCTCCAGGCGGAAGGCAGGAATGACGCACCGGAAGAGAGAGGCAGGGATCCGAGGCAGGGATCCGAGGCAGGGATCCGAGGCAGGGATCCGAGACCATCAGCTGATTCCGCTTTCAAAGCCGAGCCGCGCGCGAACCTGGACGTCTCCTCCTCCTCCGCCTCCACCTCCACCTCCTCCACCTCCTCCTCTGTAAACGAGCCCGAGGTACATTTCGTTCCGGGTGATCTCGGTTCGACGATCAATCAACCGACATCGAGGAGACGATCGCGACTTCGATCGCTTCGATTCGTAAACTACCGCGCGAAAATAAACGAGGAGAATTTATTTGATTTTTCCGTAAATATTGGACTCGTTAGACTCGGTTCTGCAAGAAAGACGCTCGTCCCGGGTCGCGGAAAAAAACTTGGAGGAGCTACTGGTCGCTTCGATACGTCCGAATAATACAAATAACGTCGGGTTTACGCGGAAGGTCTCGAATCGCCGTTTCGACGTTCGACGCGCGTATAATTCGTTACAAAAATAGAACGATTTATTAAATGCCGCGATAAAATACATAATATATTATAGAGGCTCGTAAAATATATGTAACGGCGTTATATAATTTATTAACGTTCGTTAATAAAATCGCGTATTCGAATACAAAAGCTGACGAGTCTTCAAAGTCGAAAGCAACGAGGATGATTTTTCGTTGTCACGACCGACGAAATAAAATTAAATTACCTTTAATAAAAAGTCGTTTAATCGTTCGGGTAATATCGGCGTTCGCGATTAATTCGAACGCGTTATTTCTTCGGTGCGATCGATAAGGTCGAAAGCTCTCCGCTTATTCCGATCGAAGCATATTCGAAACACCGAGTTTCTACTTACGATCGCATCGAGGAAACGATATAATGAACTTTACGCGCATCGCATCGGGCTATAATTAAAATTATAATATCCGCTGCGGAATAATTCGGCGAGTTTTCGATATAACTGGCTTTAGAGCCTCTTTGCGCTTGACGTTAGTGCACGCGTAATAGACCGTTTCGAGCGAGGAGGAGGGACGAATGCGCATCGTATATTATCTCCGGGACTCTCATCCATCCGAGCGACACAAAGTTATTTTTCGAAGCGTCCGCACGAGTGTGTTGTTGTGTGGTGGTGTGGCGGTGTGGAGGTGCGGCCCTCGTCGATCGAATCGATACGGGCGTAGACTCTCGTGCGTTACTTTTACTTTTATCGGCTGCGATTATTCCGGGAGAATCCATTTAGCCGCTGATTATCGACTCGGTTGCGGGTCTAACGTCGGAGAGGGAAGATCGTAGGGGAAGGGGTTCGGTTGAGGTCGTCGTACGTCGTACGTCATTCGATCGCTACTTAACGTTACCCGGAAGACGATTGCTCTGGAATTTGCGCGTTAAATTACTAGCCCGAACGATTCCGAACGATGTTGCTATCGTTGATCCTCGTGATCGCGGCTCGCATCAACGGCGCCGCATTTCTGCGAGCGAAGCAAAGTGCCGCGATGTAACTTAAGACTCGCCGTTTTTCTATCGCATTCGCTTTGCAATAATTGCGTATTTATTCATCCGTTTATTAGCGATAACTTCTTTTTATGCTTTTCCATCCGTGCGGTTTATGTATTTTTAGTTTTAGTTTCAAGGTGAGGTGCCTATGCTTGGAATATACGTGCAGGCGAAGAAGATCGAGCCATTTCTTAAAGAGCAAACAAAAAAGCTTTTAAATTTTAGAAATTTGTTCTTTGTAACCTTCGAAATGAATAAAAGAAGATACGAAGCGTTTGTCCACGCGTGTATGTATGCGCATATATACATATATAAAAACAAGTTCGGTTTATCAAACATTGGCTCGCAAGAATAAAAAGTTTCGTAAATTGACGATATTTTGTATTTTACAAATGCTGTATGATTCATAGACGTTTCTCGAGAGACTAACATTTTCGAAACTCAAAACAGCTCGTACTTTTTCAAAAATAAATGAAACTCTGTATCGAGGAATAAATCAAAGTATCTATGAGTGAAAAAATTGCGCTATACCGGCATTTTAGTAAATTATTTTTCACGACTGGCTCTTTCGGCTATCTTGAACAATTTTCGCATATTTTTTCTTTTTGCTAACATTTAACCTTTTCATTCGTAGAAATTTTCACACCGATCGTATTTTAAGAAAACTTTGGCAAACTTTTGCTTTTAAACTAGTCGAATATAAATTTATGCGTTACGTATTTTAACAAAAATTTTAATTATTTTTTCATATTTATTGTTTTATTAATAAATAGTTTTGAATAGTTTTAAAATACATTTTATTACTTTAAAAAATAATAAACTTTTTATTATCTCCGCATCCAATGAAATATACACGAGTATCGTATGAAATAAAGTAAAAAATTCAGCTTTTCCATTAATATATTTTTGTTTAATTTTTGGCTATAAATATCGATTCGTTCATTCTTAAATTGTTTTAAAATCGAAAAATATTCGAATTTCGCTAATATGCGTTTAACAAATTATAAAAGAGCTGGTTTTTTTAAGAATTTATTTTACATCTAATTATAAGAAGTAAAAATTATATTTGATCGAGTCATTTTTTAAAAACGTTTTTTGCTTCGTTTCTAAAATATCGAATTTAAGTGCATTAAGAATAATTCGTTCGCTACATTATTACTATAAAATGTTTTCATTGGAATAATAGTTTAAGTTTACGGGTATTTACATCATCTATTATATTTAATAACTTCAATTAAAATTCTACATTTAATTTAGCTATGAAAATAAACAGACTAATAAATTAAATCATTATTTAACCGCAGTTATTTCAAATACGTAAATAATAAATATCAATTCTATTTTGTTAAAACATCAAACTTTGTTAACAAATAAACTTTTTGTACAGAGAATCAAATGAATTTATAATTTAAAATTTAATATTGTTTTTAAAATTTGATTATCGTGTAATAAATATTCTTTATTTACGACTTAATAAAATCACTCGAATTAAGTTGAGTTCTATTTCGTTGTAAAATAAAAAAAAAAAAAACTAGAAAACGGGAATTCTAGTTTTAAATAGCGAACTTATATCTCGTATTTGAAAAAGAGAGAGAGAACGATAATCAGCAACCGAGTATGCAACAGAAAAGTATTTTCCAAGTAGATGATTCGAGATTAAAAAGTTCCAAACGATTAGAAACGCGACTCTTAACGTTATTATATACGTACACTTTAATACGTACAATTATCATTACATACATCCTGTGCGGATACGGAACGACTCGTATAAAAAAAAAAAAGTAACGCAAAAAGAAAGAGAAAGACATCGTTGCAAACAAAGACTTAGAACAAACAGCAACGCCCCAATGTCGATATTATTAAAATAAGCAACGCTTACAGCTACCGCGTACTTGTCTTACAAGTTAAAACTCCCTCAGACCACCGATGCATTTACATCCTCGCCCAATAAATCGTAGATGTGAAACGGCAGCTTCGATTCTCGATCCCCACTGGCGCGACTTTTAAATTATTCAATAATGTTCCCGTCGTCGGAGCGCGCGCAAACATTTTTTGCATTCCCTCACCTCTTCGGTTTCGCGAAGCGTGTCGACGCGAAGAAACGAGAACACGTCGTATGAATAATAATCGGCCGATTCGTATCCACGCGGTCCATTTTTATCCGCTGTTATTTTTTTAATAGACATCGGGTGGCAAGTATCGATGCATAATTCGACGCGTGTGCACCGTGAAAGTGAACCGAGCGGCAAACGGCTTTTTTTTGTATTTCGGAACCGCGTTCGATGATTTCGATCGATCGATCGATCGATCGATCCTTGGACGAACGCGGAGTTATACCAATGACATTGACGGAGTGACCCGCTACCGATTTTCGATCGCGTTGATTTTTAACTATCGGCGTTTGTTTTACGACTCGCCTCCAAAGTGGAATTTCGATTTCGGATCTTGCGTTCGCGAACGTAAAATTAACGAAGAGAGGATAAAATGCTTGGGTGGTGTGGCTTTCATCGAACGTATTTAGCGAATACCCGAGTAACGAATTCCTTTCCACAAGCTAAATGCTGTAATCTCTGCCGCGAGTTTCGTTTGCGCTTTGATTCCGGTAATAGTGAAATATAAACGGAAGCTTTCGTCCTAACTGAAATCGTTTTGTATTTTTACCGCGAGTCGCGTTCGTATCGAATATAAATTAACGGGAACCGCTAAATTAATTTTGTTACAACCGAGTCGACCGAAAATGTAAAATGTTATTTTTAAATGATATTCGTTTACAGAGGTAAGATTTTGCAATAACGGGTTAATCCACGTTCGCGGAAATTAAAGCTTAAAATTACGAAACGTCTTCAATCTTGTATACGTTATTATCTTTCAATTTGTTATAATCCGCATTTTTGTCAAACTATACCGATTCGATCGTCGTTCTCTCTCAGGATTTCTTCTCTTTGTTCGCTGTTTCCCTTCTACGTCAAACTCGACGTTCCGTGTCTAGAATTATAATCGCGATATCAATATTTACATCGGCGAGTTTACGTAGGACCGTCGATTATAAAATAAATTTTGTAAAAATAGTTAAAAATTTAAATACAAACGCTTCTCGTTGAACAACCAATCAATATATATTTTAGTAGAATTATCGAAGCCGAACTTTCAATATTTGAATTTCTCGGAAAGTTAAAAGGTATCGTTGTACACATTTTAAAACCGACATCGTATTTTCGTATTTTAAACACTGACGTTTCAAGCCACATTATTTCGAGTCCTAACGCAAATTTGGCAAATCGCTGGGATATCCTTAAAGAAGAAACAGAAAAAATCGAGCAAGACAGGTAGAACGATGCGAGTGGTCTCATCGAGCGAAAGAAAGAAGGAAGGAACCGGTTACTCGATTCTTTTCCGTCTACCGAACGAAAACAGCCAACCAAGAAACGAGCGGATCGGATCTTTTGGACTGCTAAGAGAACGACGATGAGAACGACGACGTCAACAACGACGACGAGTCGAGGATGACAACTACAATTACGTGGTTTTCGTTCCATTCGACTTTACGCGAATCCTTTGTACACTCGCGTAATTCCACCGCGATTTCGAGCCTTGGGTCTTCTCGTCAACCCACCTCCCGATTTCTCATTCAGCCGCATAAACGAGGAAATCGGATGGAGCCTCGTTCCCACGCGATAAAGTCGTTCCTTATCCCGAGCATCGAGCGTACGTAAGTAAGTAAGTACGTACGTGTAAGTGTTCGCGACGCTCGATCCGCTCACTCCTCGTCGAGGACGAGAGCAAAGCGCTACACAATACGTAATTCCAAGGGCGGAAGCCTCACTCGTGCAACGGCATTAATCCTAGAGGGTTCCAAGTGGAAGCCTTGTTTATCCGTCTTCTGTTTAATTTCCTCTTTTGACACTCTCGTTTCCGCGCGCGTACGAGAGCCGTGAGCGAAGAGAGCCGGAGCCTGTCTAGCGTGTCCTCGAGTTGCAGGCTAGATTGATCAAGAACAAGCCACGACGACGTGCGGCTGATGCGGTTGCGCTTGTCTTATTAATGTGCATTGTGTGCAGCTTTTCCGACGATCGCGAACTCGAGGCCGATTTCGTGCAGCGCCGTCACGATATAATCGAACGAACCGGTTCGGCGCGTTCCGCAAATGGGTCGACCATTCATCGAGCGAACCGAGGAACCGGTCCCCGTTTCACTTGTTCCAGCTACCGTTTTCATCGCCACCGAAAAACCGAAGGTGCCTCGAACCTTGCTAATCTCTCGATATATTGCGACGGGGGCTTACCGAGTGTTAAGGCACTTGTCGAGTGCCACCTTCGACCTTCTTTGCGCGGTGCATAGAAACTGCGTTATTTTAGAAAATATGAGATATTGGCTCTACAGTGTAAAAACAATCTTCCACCCATAAATATCTGGAGAGAGAGGGAGAGAGAGAGAGAGGGTAGTCTACTTCGTCTCGCAAAATTATTAAAATCCATTGGGTTAGTAAATTCCAAAGTTTTCAAATTTACACGCATTTAAAGGTATTGAGTTTGATATTTATAGCGCTCGACTTATTTTTCAGTGTAAATTCTCGACTGCGAATTTAATAAAAACGCACTTTTCGAAATATCCCTGGAAATTATTTAAGGTTAACGTTGTCGTAATTTTACTTTGTAACAACGTTATTGTATCAAAGTAGGAACGTTGGTCGTTTCATTTTTTACACGCGTGGCAACACCAACGAACCACTTCTACGCTCGTTTCTCGATCTTCCTTGGGTCCATCAAAAAAGGCGACGAAACTCTCGAAAAGTTGGGAATATTGCTCGAAAGCATCGAAGATCGACGGACGCTGAGTTTTCGGTGATAATTCCATCGAGAAAAGTGTATTCGGTCGGTCGAGGGCGGCTTTACCCGAGTGATTCCCTCGCGCTCGAGATAAAGTCGGAGATAAAGTTTCCCGCGAAAGAATTGATAGTTGGCGATAGTTGAGCAACTTGGCACACTGTGCGCGAGTTTCACGAGTATTTTTACGTGTGTGTATACAACGACGGCAATCGGATAATCTCGATGATCAGAGGTTTGACGCGTCATTACTCCACGCCTTTACCCATGATAAACCACGAGTATTATATCGTCTCGTATAACCCGACGTCATCATTTATCAAGCATTCATGATTTTTATCCAACCATTAATCATAATTTTATTAAAGCCGACACTTACATGCCGAGAGTTAGTGCGCTAAGCAACTCTTTGAATATAACGGATGGAACTTTTCAAAGAGAATAATCCCCCACTCGTTTCGACAATAGTTCTTTTTTATAATCCAAAGTAAACCTTGACGCAAGTGATTCGTAAATGTATATTATAAATACTGGTTACGATGATACGAACTGTAAAAAAAAAAGTAAAAAAAAAGTAAAAAAAAAGTAAAAAAAAAAACGAATATTCGTAAAATGAAAAATTACTTTGTTAAAAGAAAAATGTATTATATATTATTGACGAATTACGTTAAAAGCAACGTATTTTTTAAGAATACTTTCCGAGTTATTTATAACGTATATATTTATATAAATGTGTACGTTAAAATAAAAAGTTGCCATATTTTTAAGTGCATTAATCTCTTGGAAAGCAAATAATACTAAAGTGATGAAAAGATATGAATAAACGCTGTAATTTTCGAGTATCTCGTACATGTAAACTTATGCGTTTATTTGAACATTAAAAACGAAACCGGTTTTATCAATTTCTGAAAACAACCAGAAGGTTATACAGTTTTTTAAATTCAATAATAAGAAATTATTTTTGTACATAATTCTTAAAACATTTTAACTTTATCATCGATGTTATTTATCAACGAGAAATTATTTCGAATCGTAATAAAATTAGTTTTCTCCATTTTTCTCTCCCGCGTTATACAGATCCAATAAAATTTCGTCGATATTATATTATTTTTATTGGAACGGCTTTGTCTCGCCTTAAATTTGACTAGCGCTTATCTCCGAGTCTTAAAGAAGATTTTTAGAGAATCATCATCGTTTCGAAGCGTAAGATTCGATGGAGCATAATAATAAAATAAAAAAAAAGAAAAAAAAATACACAAATACGATACAATTTATCATTTTTATAATACAGGCGGTACGTTTAAGAACAAATATACGAAAAAGTATACAAAATCACAACTCATAAAGTTCAACATCTATAACGAAGCACTCCCGATGAAAATTCAACACTGGAATTTCACTATTACGTTTTCTTTTCACGCTAGAAAGTAATTTCTAAGCGATTACCATTCCGATAAAACGAAGGAAAAAGGAAAGAATTTTCAAGCAAAGTAATACGAAAGGAACAAAGTACGCAATTTCATGGCATCGCAAGATGGAATGAAATAAAAGATAAATTGCCCAGGGGAAGATAGAGAAATGAAAAGCATATAAAAAAAGAGAACGAAAAAGCAAAAGAATGCAATGAAAAGGACGATGAAGTAAAAAAGACTGGTGGATGAAAATGGAAAAATATATGTGTAAGCTATAGGGCAGCGAATAAAGAGGAAAAGTAAAAAAGCTCGCACGCGCCTTTTCAAACGTATGCAAATATGTGCCAGGGCGTAGCGCTGGTATTCCAAATAATAATATGGGGGACGTTTCAACTCGCGCAAATGCACTGGGAAACGTGCGCGAGTCTCGAAAATCGGAGAGCGGTAAGAGCGGAAAGAATGCGAGGAATGCACGCGGTAATACCCTGGTATGAAAAGCAACTGCCACGGAAATCAACCGGACGAGGTTACAACTATCCGCGTAACGTATCTCCTCCTTCCCTCCCCCCCCCCATACATCCCGAAATATTTATACAGCGAGGCGGACGAGCGTAAATTTTCACTCGCGTCAAACATCGACGTCGACAATCTTTTCATTTCCAATCTCGCAGCTTCTATTTAAGAAGTCGATCTATTCCCATGGGTACGGTACCCAAGAGGGCCCGGGTGAGAAAGGGACATCTTTATGCTCCTCTAAATCCGACGGTTCGGTGGCACTCTTTTTTATACTGCTTTTTTTTTTGCAGCTCGATAGCGACCGACGCTCGTGCTCGTGTGTGTGTGTGTGTGTGTGTGTCTCTCTCTCTCTCTCTCTCTCTCTCTCTCTCTCTCTCTCGGTTCGAATGGGTTCGCTCTGCCCAGTGAGTTACAATAGTGCGCCGCAGCTTATTTATAGCCGATCGCGTTTGTGCGCGAAATATAATCGAAGTGGAATCGAACACGTATAATGTGCCCTCGTAAGTTCAGAGGCGCGCGTTGCCAACTTGGCCTGCGCTTATCGCAAGCGCGTCGCTTCGTCGCGATATTTTACGTTGGCGGACGAACCGATGTCACGTGTTACGCGTATTTGTCAACGTCGGTTGGTACGGCTTCGGTGTAAATATGTACTCGGTGAATAAGATTCGCGCACAAAAGTTTATTTCTATTAAAGCTCCGGTGAGCGATAAACCTTTTCGTTATTTTTCTGCCCGTCGACGTTGCCTGCGTACGTTTAATCTCCCTTATCTTTTATCGCGTCGCGAGAATCATTACACCGAGAAAAATTCAACAATTTTGCGACGCACGCTTACGATATTTGTAACGCCGCGCTTAATAGAAATTACCGTAACTCGGAAAAGATGATTTCCGTTGATAAATCTCCCGAGTTGAGAATAATAATAAATCCAGACCGTCCGCGAAATACGTCGCGTGTCGCTGATGCAATTTCACGACCGCGTAACCCACAAATTCCTAAATTTAGAGAAGATTGTGCAAAAAACAAGTATTTAAATCTCCGATTACCCGTAACTTTCTTACATTCGCTTGGCGCAAAATTAATGCTACCCTATAAAATACTTATAATTAAATGCAGTCACCCCAACAATAATAATTATTATTATATAGGTAAAAACTTTACCTTCCCGACTCCGTGATTAGAATCTATAAAAGTATAAGGTTTGCGCGACGCGTAAGAACAATTCCACCGAGCGAGCGAATCGATATTTTTCCATTCGTATTTTTCCGCTCGTATATCGTTTCCCGCACAGGCTCTCCTCAAAAATAGGAAAAATTCATCTCTTTCGAGAGCGATTCGCTTAAGATGTCTCCTTTTTCTGGTGCACGGTACATTTAAATGCTCCCAAGGTTTTGCGTCGAGGTGATTCGAGATATACACTTTCGCGTACAACAAAAACGCGTGTACGCTTCAAAAAGCGTGTACATGCTTTGTTCCCTGACTAACTCGAGCGTTTATGAATAATGGATAACGATTTGTAGTCAAAGGTAGCAAAAAAGGTCTGGCAGTTGCGTCGGCGTGGTTTAATGTAATTTTCTTGTTAACGTCTCCGAGCTTAATCACACGGGCAACAAGTTGTTTCAAGTAGCATTTTGCGCGATGCGGAAGATAAAGCGCGAATTCGCATAAAAGTTTTCGATGAGCTCCTGCTTATCTCGCAGTCGAAATTAAATATAATCCAAATTGTACCATAATCTAAGAGGTCATCGGCCCGACGTCGAGAGGACGATACGCGATCGACGTTGAAATTGGTACCGAGAAGCCTAATTCGGACTCGATCGAGACGTAAGAGAATTAGCTAAGCGAAAAGGTAGCGATACGCACCAAAAATGCGGTATCGAATTATGGTTGCGAGCATCATAGAAAATGTCAACAGTACTGTAAATACGTGCAGCTCATTAAACCTGAATATTTTCAAACCGTGAGTTCGTTATTTTTAACAGCATCGATGCCTTTTCGTTGCTGATTTAATAATAGCGGACAACAAATTCTGATTCGTAATGGTCCAAGAATTTCTCTTTTATTCAACGATAACCGATAATTTCCGCTTACGATGCCGACAAAAGTCAACGCCTAATGTGTAAAATTATATTTTCTAAATTTCGTCTTACGCGTTTAAAGGTTAAAAGAAAAAATACATTTTTCTCGAGCGTTCGTAAATATTATTTCAAATTATTTTCAATGTAACTGTGGATAGTTTGAAGTCGGTCCGCTTATAAACATAAATTTTATAATTAAATTTGGATGAATATATTTTAACTACGTATTCATGTAAAATCCATTGCCTAACCTAAAATTATTACCGTGTACTATGAATTTTAAGTAAAATATGGCAGAAAATGTCCGACGATAGAAATGTATAATTATATATTTTGAATTGTAGTTTCGCTACGAATAATCTTTTATTAATATAATAGTACGGAGCATTTAATTTAATAAACAAATTATTATTTATTTAAATACACATTCGAATTAAATCGTTCGAACAAAGTTACGTATACCGTATAAACAAAAATCCAAAAATTACTACACAAATCGTATCATTTTAATTAACATTGTTCGAATATTGGAATTTTTTAATTTATCTCGGTTTAATTATAGAATAACGCAAAAAAAGAATAATGCAATAGGCTGTCAATCATTTTTTAATATTAAAGGTGTCTGTCGATCCAAATTCATAATAATAATAATTTAATGATTCGGGCCATGAACCTGAATATAGTAGCGTGAAATTAGAAGCCGTGAGTAATATAAAAGATCAATTATTCCAAGAAGAAAAAATTATTATAGTTCAAAAGGCAGAAATAGATTAAATACGATTGCAAAATTTACTTTATTAATAAATCTGATATAAGTATAGTCATGGACCCTCGAGATTTTTATTTAACGATTAAATGTAAATAATTTAAAATAATCAGTAATATTTATACACGTTACGTTTGAATGTATAAACGCATAGTCGTTAAAATGTAGAATTATAATGAAAATGATCAATAATACCTGATAATTTACATGTGCTCGTGTATTTTAGGATAAATATAGGTAATCATACGGTATATTATATAAGTATGGATGATTAGAGTACTTTAAAATTAATGATCAAATACCTGCACAAAAATTATGTTTCATGGTTTAATTTAGTATTTGATGAATTCGATGAGTATTTTTAAGATACTTATTTTTATAGTAAGAATAGTAAAAGATCGAAAAATTTTAAATGTACGTTATTTTCCATTACTACTCTATAAAAAATTATGTATACAGCGTTTCGATGCTTAACTTTCCTTTATTCAACGTTTAAAAATCTCGTGATTTTTATAAATATATTTACATAATTGCAGTGAATTAAAAATTTACAAAAATATTAATTTATATTGCAGCCGTTGAGATATCGACACTAAAATTTATTATTACAACTAAATGTAAAACCGCAGTGTTCTGAAGTTATGGAATAATGTTTTAGATATATTAATAGTATAAACTATCTTTACATTTGCACAGATGGTTTTTAAAATGGCACAATATCTTAATACCGTAACCTGAATAAGAAGTTTATTATTAAATTGCAAATACACGTTGCCAAGCATTAATTTATCGTTATTAGTTCGGTATCAAAGCAATATTCTAGCGATATCATTGCCAATATTAGTAATTTTGCAAAAATGTACCTCGACGCAGGAGACAAAAATTACTCTATTATATTTATTAAAATATTGATCAGTAGCGTATACGTGTCGATATTTATCGTAATCACAAGCAATTCGCCTACTTACGAAATCTCCCTCCCTTCGTCTCAACTCTGTTACAACTTCGAATTCCTCGCTGTTTTCCTCTATATCGTTTCCTCCTTCTTCCCTGTCCCTCTCATACACACTCACCTTCTTACCCACATCTTCTCACCAACTCCCTTTGTATCTATATCCGCAGATCATCGGTTTCCCTCGTTTCTCCTTTATCGCGTAGGAAGTTTTAGCGCTTTCCGCTTAAGCTCCGATCCCCATCATCGTCGTCGAGATCTATACAGTTTAATCCACCGGTGCGCAGTTCCAACGAAGACGAGCCTCGCTTACGTGTACCGATGGATCTTTCTTTCAATTTCATTAACGATCAGCTTCCGGCTACCGAAGGAAGATTGAAATCAACGCAGACAACGAGACTCCAGATATACACTGTGCGCGTAACACCGCGAGATATCCTCTGGAAAAGAAGGCGAAAACTAAAAGAAAAATGGAAAAAATAATATCGCAAAAGCTGCTCGAGGTAAGAGGATCGTCCGAGGGAGCGAGACGAGAGAAGAAACAAGGAAAATCGTGGCTCGATTAAACGATCAATATCCCACTAATTACCAGTTACCTTCGACAAGAAGAGACAGAGACTCACCTTTTTATACGTACACTCGAGTCTTTTTACGATGCCGCTATTGCGATAATTATTATGTCTCGCAGTTTCTTGTACTACTGGAGCTCGCGTTCGCCCGTAGACTTAATGGTCCGGTCTGTTCGTCGCATCTACAGCGATATCGCAGAGCCGAGGGTGAACGGCATGTAAATCATTTGCCGCGTGTTCTTCATCCTCCTTTTTTCGCCGTGAAGTTTCCAACTCAAAGACAGCGCAAAAAACCCTTTCCCTCTCTCTCTCACGTTCTTCGTCTCGCTTTCTCTCGTGCACACACGCATACACACGCCCACACCCAGAATAAGAAAAAGAAAAAGAAAGGGAAAAGAGAGAAAAAGAAAAAGAAAGGGAAAAAATAAGGCAAAAAGACGGAGCAAACGAGAGGGAAGAAAAGTAAAGGGAACGAGCTTGAACGGAGCGGCGGGTTTACCTTGATGCGCAACAAGGACAGACAGAGAGACGAGGCACCGGGAAAGTTGTACTTATCGACCGTTTACGTATCTTCGGCTCGTCATCACGGAGTTGTGCGAGCACCACGTCGCGCGGGCGTGTAAAAATCGATGGAGTAATACGTAGTAATTTCGAAACGGGGGAAAGGGATAAATCGAGGGGATAAAGGAGATGCTGACCGTCCTAAAGCCGGAGACGATTCGCCGCTGGGATAAAACGGCGATGGCGTACACGAGTTCGCAACTGCCTCGGACCGTGTACGTGCCGCAAGGGAATGGCGGAAGGTCGCGAGACGGTGGATACACTCTTGGGTATTATAGAGAGAAGAACAAGTACGGAACGAATAACGAAGTACATTTGGACGTAGTGGACACCGATGCTCGGAATAACGACGGCTGCGGATACTTGGATGATGCAGGAGTAAACCCGCAGTCTCTCGTTAATTTAAAATGGAGCCGAATTTTACAAGTTTCGTTTCGGCTGTCGCCTTCTCGTAGAATGTTTCGGGGAATCCGATAGTTTCGCACGTCGAGCGATATTTGTTCTTGGATAAAGTTACTAAATTATGAGTCCTGGATAACGATCTTATAAAAAGACCCGACATTATCGAAATTGCATCCGAGAGAAGTTTTTGTTATCTGGAAATTTTCAAACTCCATTCGGTCGAAATAATACAAATACTAACGTTTACTACAAGGATCTCGTTACCCTTTCAAGCTAATTTAACCGCAGTACCATTACACCTCTTGGCTACGATTCTCCGCGCTTGTCTTACTTAGCCCGAGCCGCAACGAGGGAACGCGGTGCTTCTTTTCTTTCGTTATTATACTCGACGCTTTTCTTTCAACGGTTTAGTTTTCCTCCTTTCTTACCGACTCGCGCATGGGATGTAATTCTCTCTCTTGTACTAGGAAAAACTTTTAGATATCTGGAGGGCTACGAACGCGGAAGAAGCGAGGAACGAGGAACGAAGAGTGCATATATATATATATATATATATAGGATGAAAAAAACCAGCCAAAGAGGATCGCACTTTTTAGCCTTTATCTTCATTTACATACATCGCCACCTAAGATGTCGTCCAGAGTCAAGGGGGAGCTCTAACAGTTACCGCCGAGGATCGTCGAACAAAAAACGTGAGAAAAAATTTTTATGCGATCAATTTAGTACTTTCTCTCTCTCTCTCTCTCTCCCTCTCTCTCGTTTCTTGCCCTTTCTTGCTCTCATCATCATTTCTCATTCTCGTCAGAAATAAACTGCGCGACAACTATAAGATAAATAAACTAGTCGACATAAATGAATATGACAAAAGACTTTTATGCTTCATCGTCTTTTCTGATCGCTTCATTTACTTAGAAGTTGCTACATTCCCAGGCCACTCAGGTTCGAGGTTTCTTGTAAATACTTTGAGAATGTTGTAAGACACAACTGTGGAATAATTACGATAAAACTGGATACGTACCGAATTATCAATTTTTTTTAATAATTAACATCTTTGTCGTGTATTTTCTAGCGATAATATTTTACGTTAGATTTATTAACGACAGTCTCGAAGGTCTATTTTTAAATTAAATTTGATATATATTTATTTGATTATTCTTTAAAGCAAATTCGTTACAAATTTGTAACATCTTTTATATTGATAAATAATACAAATTAATCCAAAGAAATCATAAGAAGGCGTGAAACACAAAATAACATAAATTAGATTTAGAAGAAACTCAACTTTGTTAAATAGGAATTTAGATGAAAATGACAGTTTGGTAATAGATATTAACGATTTTCTTAATAGATACAATAAACAACGCGTTAAGATATTAAATTTCCTAAAGTATTAAACTCGAATAAAATTGGACAATATTTTTAAATTTAATCTACTAATTAAAAGTAACGATTAAATAAAATTATAAATTGTTGTTGAAGAAGCACAAAAAAATTGGCGTAAAATCATTTTAAAATAACGCGTAAAAAGAGATTTTGAAATACATAAAATAATTTGTAAAGCGCAACGGTAACAATTGAAAAGCGAAGAATCAATTATCAAGACTATCTATAAACATGGAGAAAAATAGATTGTATCGATATAGACGCATTTCAATACTCTTGTTATAAGATTCCACCTAAGCATTTATTATCAAGACTCTGCTCCTACGCAGAAGATATTATTAGAAATTATCAAGCACGATACAATGGAATGACAAATGATGAAATTTTCATTGTTAGATAGTTGGAAAAAAATGGGATTTTTGTAAAGTAATACAATAAAATGGAAAAAGTTATACGATTCTATTTTAAAAATCGAAATATATCGAGTTCTAGCTGAATAAAATAATAAAACATAATTCTGTTAGTAAATATATATCTTGATAATAATTAGAGTGCGAATATAAAATAATTTATCGGAGTGATTCGAGCCCGTGACGAATTAAAATAAGGCGGTACTTTATCACTATACTAATTCTATTTAGTTTTTTCATTCTTATTAGTTTCGTCTAAAAAAATAATGTGGTAATAAATTTAAACGATATAACTCAAACACTACTATGTGTAGATAATCTTGATTTATTAGAAGATAATTAAAAATTTAACGTACAGATTTTATTCAGTTTTATTAATAATCGAGAAAGAATTAGAGTTTTTACATAAAAATTCAGAATGAAATCTCTGACGGATTATAGTTAAACGATAAAGATATCAATAAAACAGCTATTAATAAATCTTTCCTATATCGTATCGATTGAAATATCTTTACACGATAGGAGATAATAAATGAGAATAAATAAAAGTAACAAACGGAAACAAAATGAAAATGAAAATTAGAAACGTATAGTTTTTCCGAAGGAACAAGTTTTTATTTTTCTCGTAAAATATTAAAATTTTGATTATCGTGGAGTAATTTGAAAGTTAGGATGAGAAAAATAATAATATTAGTAGTAGTTTTGAAACTGTGCGAAATACGAGCACTTATAAAATATGAATAAAATTAATTTAGAACATTCAAAAATAAAATACTTGGAAAAATATTTTTGTTAAAACAGAAAGAAGATGGAAAGGAGAAAATGTAAAACACCGTCACAGAATCATGATATAGAGAAACTCTACACTTCACTCGGTGTAAAGGTAATTAAACAATGTACATTAAAATGAGTGACGCATGTAACTGAAATGAGAAATAAAAGACCAGCGCATAGCGTTTTAATGGGAAAATCAAATAATAAAAGGCTTTTAAATAGAAGATAGAACCAAACTGTATTTTAAAGAAATAGAATATAACCAAATATCACGTTTAGATAATAAATTTTGGAATTTACAATATTAATTAAATACATAAATATTATTTTAATAAAGCATTTGTAAAGTTATATTTCAAAATTTTAGTACCGAGAAAGAAAATGTAGGATACGATACAAATGACCTCGTATAATAAAAATAATAAAGATATTATGATTATGAAATACTAAAATTAGCAAACTAGCTACGAGGTGTATTACATTAGTGCGGTTGATTAATGCACGCAAAATGAATTTGCACTTGAATAATAATTTAAAGCTTTAAATCCTTGGGATTATAAACAAGCGATACGTTTAAGAACGTTATAGAGTTTCGAGACAGGATGGACGAGAAAGAAATCAATGGCGGTGGTATTCCGCGATATCAAGAAAAAAGGCTGAAAGTGGAAAGGGAGTAAGAAAATAAAATCGATCGCGAGAGGATAATAGAGAGAGAGAGAGAGAGAGAAGGTAAAGGTTCGTAACGCGTAACGTTCCCCAGAGTCATCCTCACGACCTCGTTGTTACCCGTCCGGTGCGCAGGTCAGACCGATAAACGCAATAAAGAGATCAGATTAGCTGACAATGCAAATGGGATCGAGCAGGGAACCTCCCTTCAACGACAAGATTATAAATTATAAGCGCTCGCGTCCCGGCGGCCTTTCTTTCCTCGGACAACTTTCTCCTTGAAGGTAACAAGTTTTTCAATGATGCGCCTTGAGCGACGAAGGAAGGAAGACACCGGAAAGATCCCAACTTTTAAATAAGCCCAGTTTATCGCTAAACTTTAGCCAAACATAAGTCCGTCGTTAATACCTTCGACAAAGAATACGGTGGAGTGGAAAAAAAATATGAATGGAGAGGATAATTTTTGCGAGGGAGACGGAGTGATAAACGGTCCAGGAATGACGTATATATCATTCGACTGCTCGAGACGTTGCTGCGAAGTAGAGAGTTTGCGTGCTCGAGAGTCAAGTCCAAGGTTTGTTTATCTTTCGCTCGCTAAATTAGAAGCGAAGTGTGGAATGTCGAAATCGCTGAAATATAACGTGTTTCGGGCGCGTTTCTGCAATTAAGCCTACTCTACAAAAATTCGTAACAACCTTATTGCGAACAGAATCGTAATAAATTTGATGCTCGACTGCCTGACAATTTACTAATTCTCGATGCGATTAATTTTAAGAAACGGTTATTAAAATATCGGGACTAACATTTTTTTCTACTTTTTTTTTTTTTTTTTACATTTTACACGGCTTACTTTCGCGTGTACGAGTGATAATTTCAATTTATGCGACTATAAAACATATCGTTCGGGATATAAATGTGTGCGTATGTATTCTCGGTTGATGACTAATTGTTCGTTTCATTTGACTCGTATCTCAGGAATAAGAGGAGTTTCAACAGACTCGAGAATTTATTAATACAAATGTAATTATGAATAAATCTGTTTAGATTATTCTCAAAGTTAACGATAATCGCGATCGGTAATTAACTTAATCACGAAAGTCGTATTTCATTATCGTTGATCAACGGAAATTATTTTAAAAGTGGCGAAGTACTCGTCGTCTGTTGTTCGAAAAATGTAAGGAATCATAAATAAATAAATAAATAAATAAACGTACGAACGCGTCAAAATTTACCCAAATTACGGATGATTAAAACGATCCGCAATTCTATATCCCAGAAATAGAGTTTAAAATAATTAACGTCTAGGAGTTTCTCGGTAAAGATGTTAGTTGCACACGACCCATTTAAAAGGACGGATGCCGCAGCCTTAAATTGCAGAGTATTTCGGATGCTGTGGACGTAGATTTTCCTTACTCGCGTTCATCATCGGCTCGTCCGCCAAAATTACGAAGCACGATTCACGATTTACGAGCTGTTCGCGAACGTCGCTTCGGCCGATCGATCAATTGATTTCGTCTTTTATCACCGGTTTATTATATTTCTCTCGTAGCGCGATCCAACGAAAGATCGATTCATAGACTAACGCGATATCGCAATTTATTAAAAAAAAAAAGAACAGAGAAATATTAACGATCGCCTCTCCTCGTATTTTAAGCGTCGAATATTTTTAAAACGATAAACCGATCCATCGTTGCAACTCGTGTGCAATCGCGTACAGGACGCATCGCGTATTCTCCGTTTCGAAGGAAGAGTAAAAAAGAAAGCGTATTCGTTCGGTCCAGGCAGAATCAGTGTTCTCTATTCGTCGCGTTCGTACAATTCTGAAACAATTCGAAACGTGCCGTTGCTTCCCTCGACTGCCCCTGTACTCGCGCAAATACAATGCTCGTATTATTATTCCCGGGTGATTTGCCTCTGGCTCCGTTCGCGTAGCCGAACGCGCTGTAAACAAGATCACAGTGATATTTTTACGAGTGCGCGTAAGTGCGATGAGACCGGGGCGTAAAAATCTCGTCCCAGCGATACGCGACGCAATTTTATTGCAGTTTAAAAAGCGCTAAGGGGGTAAGATGAACGACGGACGGCGGAGGCAAAGCAACGACGACCGAGAAACGGAGGAGACGAATGAGCGACACATGCGGTTCTCGCCTTTTTTATTTATCGCTGCATGCGAACGATCTAGAACCGGTCGCTCTCGGAGAATCTTGGGACACAGCAGTTGCCAACTACGGTGACGGGAACAGGCCAGATTTCTTGGGTCACTAATTTTTATTTGACTACTGTATGAAAGCATTAATAACTTTTGCGATGTGTCAAATGTATACGTATAAATAGACTGTAGCGTCTTTCGTCTTCGGATTTCACGATATAATAAACGTCGAGTGTTCTATGAAGAAAATATTCTAGTAGTCGGTACGTCCGATGTATTTTTTCCGGCGTAAAAGTTCCACGACTATTTTGGCCAAACGTTTTAATTACAAACTATGATTTTACAAATACTCGAAAACTACGATTACGAGGATCGCAATTACGATATTGTACGAGCGAAATTCTTATTCGAAGACGAAGATTCCGATAAGCGTTCGCGAGACATAAAATTAGCGCTTTATAAGTGTACCGAGTCGCGCACATACATCAAACCTACTTAAATTAATTAATTTATACGTTTATCTCGCAAGAGTATTATTCTGTAAAATTAACGAGCGAGATGCTCGAGATTATTGACGTTAACGTATACACAGTTTTTTTTAATTAACTCGTGCCAAATTTACGAATAAGAGCCTCGAAAAACAGAACGCGATGTATCGATAACGTACGATAAATAAATCCAATACCGCGTTGCATCAATTTTGTATCCGATGTCTTAACGAAACGATGATCGAGAATTATCAGCGGTAATTATATACCGAAATAATACGAAATAAATAAAGCGAATATTTAATTTCAGCGCCTAAAACGGATAACATTATCGAATGATTTTATACGTTTGGACGTCGCTCAACGAGAAAGAAAGGATAAAAATCCGTATCGATTACCAAACGCAAAAGCATTTTCGGTAATCTCGTATTTCCGTTTAGCTTACACCGTAAACATTTCGAATCCATATCTCGAAAAGTATCTCCGCGCGAGCAAACAAAAATCCTTGCAGAAGCGATAACGGTTACTTTTTGCAACCCTGCGTCTACACCCGAGCGCGGAAAAGTGAAAGCCGATCAAGGTGGAGCTTTCGAGACGAAGATATCGATCACGAACGCGATAAAAATCGTCGACTCGAAGGACATCCCTTCTCTGCCTCGACTCCCAGACACGGAGGGAAATTCCGCAACGTCGTCGGTTTCGCGCTCGCGGACGTGAGCGAAATCAAGAACGGGAAAATCTCTCGCACCCCGTCTACGTGTATCTCGGTAAATATTTTCCCCCGGTAAATAAGGAAAAATTGCGATCGAGCGGGAGAAGAAAAGAACGAGTCGCGTCCGGCAAAAAATAGTCGCTGGTCGCTGTCACCTTTCCTCACCTCTACCCCATTGAATCTTCTACCCCTCTGAAGCTTCGAGGGAGGCTCGAACTCGATTACGCATTCGCGATAAGGACTCGCGAAAGAGAATTCGAAAGGAGGTTGTTCAAACATTTGCCAGAATCCGAAATGAAAAGCGAGTGCCTCGGTTTCAACTGCTCTCTTTTTTCTCTCCGACTCCTGTTCCTTTCTTATTCGCACGACTGCGCACGCGTCGATCGAAATGTACGATATCGGTAGCTGTGCGTTCGGTCACGGCCGGACGATTAAAAGCGGGGAGAGATCTATCAATTTTTCAAGCTAACGATTGTACTCGAAACGCGGCTGCTCGATCTTCCTGCAATGTGGATTAATCATAATCGAGTTGCGGAAACTCGAACGTGGAACGGGTAGCGTTTCCTTTGAGGGATGCCGACGTTGTTATTATTCGCCATTATTACGAGAATTCGGCTAATTATTATAGCAGAGGGAACGGACGGTAAGATATTAAATGAAGATTTATATGTGCGGAGACTCTCTGAAATAATGAGCTCGAGATGAATGTGTATTGTGTATGTTAAATTGGACTTTATATTAGATTGTTCTCGCGCTATATCACAATTAAACCTCGCGCGTCGGTTATCGGAATTTCGATACGTCAAACAGATTGATTATACTTTACTCTTAAATACGCGAGTGAAATTTCAAGTCGATTTTCAATCTTCGTAAATTATTATTAATTTAAGTAGACGCGATGTCGTTCTCTGTTCCAGAATCGTCGAAATCCGCGCACGAAGCATCGGAAAATCAAACGTACCGACGTTGACCAACGTTGAATACTTTTTACGATCGTTAAATTATATATTTATCGCAACATCGTTTAAAATCTTATTTACAATATACTTTTTATAACGAAACCAAAGTTTCCATTTTACACCCACTCGCTATAAATTGAAACGGTCATGCATTTTTCATTTTTACTTCATTTTTATTCAGTAAGAAAAACCTTCGTACTTTTCTTGTTCGCCAAAGTCTTTGTGTCAATTTGAATAATATCCGCCGACTATTGAATAACTTTAAATCAAGAATGAATTTTTACATTTTTGTTTTTAATAAAAATATTTATTCTATCGGAGAGAGCTCTTAAAAGAAAATGAATTAACGATGCCGAATACGACGATCGTTATTCAAAAATTGACGCGAATTCCGGTATTGGAGAAGTAGGGAAAAAAATGACAAAAATTGCGCGATCGGAGGAAAAGATCCTAAGCGGAACGAGGAAAGTTGGAATTTTCTTCCTCGATTACAAATCGTTTATCGTTTTTCGGAAATGTATTTTAGAAACATTTAATAGATTCTTTTGAAATTCCATCGGTACGTTCATTATAATTTCGTATAACTAAACAATTTTGTTTTCAAAAGATCCCAAACAAATATTATCGTTGCTGTATCCCACTCGGATGATTTAAGACGAAGGTTCCAATGAATTTAAATTCTTTATGACGCGAGCGGTCGCGGTATAAAATATAGGATACAGAAAAGCTAATAAATATTTTTAACGCTGTCTTCTCAATCTTTGGTAGGCGTATCGTATTAGAGATAATTCTTCTCTCGCGAACAATTAAAAACAAAATTTCGCAATTATTCTTGCCAGTGCCGTAAAACACTCAATATTTCACCCGAATGATAATTTATCGGTAAAAGAAAGCGATAATTTACGAGTGCATACAAAATTTCAAAGCGCTTCCTTCGTCGGCGCTCGGTTAACGCGTTCGCCAATTTGAAAAACATAGTTTCTAGAAAAAGGCATTTAAACTTTTGGTCCAGCGTTAGAACGACTACGCACAGTACCGTTGAGAGCGTTTCGGGTCGGGTCAGGTAATTTTACGACTGTTCGCGTTCTCGAAAGCGGATACCTCAAAATCGTGCTTCGAACCGAGAATTGTTCTTTCTCGTTCACGGAAGTTGAAGGGGTTTCGTTCGTATCGCGTTAAATTGATATAAAGCGCGAACGATGAAAAGACGAAAAGACGAAAAGACGCAACAGTTGCGAGAAGTTGTTGCTGCGGTTCGGGAGAATCTCCAAACTATTCCACGTAGCCTATTCAAAGCTGATCCATCGTAATCCCTCGGTTATCCACGATTACCCGCCAAGTAGAACACAAGCTAAACGTTCACCAGGAATCTGCAAAGGTATTCAATCTCGCCGCGGCGATGGCCTCGACGATTAACTTTGGCAAGCGCACAAGATATTACATTCGCGAATAGCGCTTCTAAATAAGTTTAACGACCTGACTACTATTTCGCGAACTCGTCGGCAAAGTGGGCCAAGCTTACCGGGAAGTGATACAAAATCGTTAAGCCATTCGAATTCCCCAAAATATTCCAAATGCCGCAGTCGTTAAATATTCTGCAATCAAATTCCGATGCATCGAACGAGAATCAATTCATTAACTCGCTTCGAGATGATTTGCCACTCGCGTAAATTCTCTTTTCTTTCCCGAGCTGAAAAATGTCTTCTTCGAACTGCTATATTTCACCGCGAGGGACGTAAACGTTATTTTGAGGTAACGCCGATACAATCGATAACTATTAGAAAAACTAATTAGGAAAACGCGCGTCGGTTTTACAACATCCGTCACTTTTACTCTAATACTTAATTTTTATGTTTTTATCGATACGGTGATGGTTAAGATTTTGGTGAAGTAAAAAACGGTAGCTTCTCGTTTTCGTAGCCGCAAGCTTCCAATTTGGGGAAAAAAAAAATCTAATTTTCGAGGTTAGTCCTTTAATTTTCCAAATTTGGTCGTTTCTCGACGGCAACAGCGTAACTTCGGCTATTGGTTAAGGGCAAATAGAGTACGCGCGAGTTACAGACGCTTAGTTTCCGATCGCTCAACGAACGTTATCGAATATTAATAACCGAATAACGATAAGTGCGCCTTCGTCCGAGTACATTTTACCCTGCCCACGCGTCACGACGTTATCAGCGTGTTCGAGCACGTCGCTATTTTGCCCTGTACAATTATGTCAATTTGTGTAATTTCAATAGCCGCAAGCTATAACGTAACGCGCCTACTCGGGTCGGGTATATCCATCGTCCGATCGATCCTCGACGATATTATCCGATAGAACTTTTTTCTCTGGTCCGGCGTTTCTTTCGCTCTTAACGATATAACATCGCTCCGTTGATAAATACAAATGTCGAGATAATGTTTTTACAAGTTAATTGCCTCGGCTGGAATTAAGTTATTCTAACCAAAGTATTCGTTGGAGAAAAAGCCGCGGAAAATGTAGTTTAATTAAACGAGTAGTGGTTTAGACGTCTAAATAAGACATTTCTCGTTCATTGTATTTAGCCAAGTTTGCCGTCGTTTTATCGCGAATGTCCTCCTCGAATGTTTATTATTCCGGAATATGACGAGATAACGCAGTTCGTATAGTTTAGGATTCGTTTACGACAACGCGAACGACTTTGCGCGAAATTTGGATTTTTCCAGTTTCGGATAAATTTTTCGGGTACAGGTTGAAGCTATCGTTACATTTTTTTTTACAGAATAACAAAGAATTCCAATGAAATTACGCGATTCGAATTATTCGAAACGCTCGATTCGTTTCGATCCCTTTGTTATCGTAATTTTTCGTTAAACATCGCTGCTTGGAGAAAAATAATTTCTCCTCGGTGCTAATTATAAATGTCGAAACGCTCCTTTCGAGTACTCCCGGACTTTTTACCGAAGAACGTAAGACTATTTTACGAGCAACTTTAAATAATTAACGATTCACCTAATATGGAAATTACAGGAGTGCATATTTTTACCTTATAGGAGAGCGCGATAAACATACGCTACGTAACGTTTGTCAGGAGAAAAGTTGTTTCGAATAAAAATACATAGATAATGAGAAGAAATCTTGGCAGATTTACAATAAGGATGGATGAAATACGGATATTTTCCCTATTATCCGCCATTACCAAGATTACACATTTCATTCGCATCGTTTATTCGTAAGCGTAATTACCGCGTAAAGTCAGCGCTATTTCAGGATAAAAACTCGTTTCCTCGTAAAATTGATAAGTAAAATGGAGTCCTGCTTACGAACAATCAATTAAAAGTGTGGGCAACGGTATTCGGAGCGAGAAGCCGGAGACAAAGTAAATTTACATTAGGCGCGAATTAAATAATTTTTTGCGTTACGCGATAATAAATAATACCACCGAGGGCAGAAAAGCCTCTCGCGAGCTGTTCATAAATTCAAATAATAATAAGTCATTCTCGCGTGATATTGTTAATGACGAGGCGCAATGAGTCGGCATCAAGTGAATTTTGACACGTCGCAGTCCGAGCCAGTCATTATAATTGGGCGTGTTGGGTGTGCACTTGATAAAGTGCGTACGACGCGTACGACTCGTACGACTCGTACGACAGTTGACAGAATCAAAGAACTATAAAACAATGGAAGAGGACGAAGGTCGGCCTCTATTCACAACTTTGAAATTATGCGAGTCGTTGACCTCTGAATGCGTCTCCTTTTTCCTCCGAATGCTTCGTAATTTATTCAAAAACGCCTCCGAATCGTTAATTCCGCTCGGCGTTTCGAGAGTTCAAGTTTAGAAAAACAAATATAAATAAATCTTCGCTCCTTTATTTTTTTCTTTTATTTGTTTAACGCCGATGTTATTACAAAATCTAACTTGCAAATAACGACGCTCGCTTTTATAAACATTTCTAGAGAATTAGGAGAACCGGTTTGTTTCTCTCCGCCGATCGTTAATTCATTTTTGAAACACGATACGATAATCGGTAGCGCTACCGTAAGTTCAGCGCTCGGGAGAATCGTAAATCGCTCGTTTTTAAAAGGTCCGCTGGCTTTTTATACGTTAATTATGGTTGGCTGTGCGAACGCCTCGAGCTGCGAAAGAAACGAAACTTAGCCGTGCGCACGTATCTATTTCCGAGAATACATTGTGTACGAAGGTGAACGCGTATAAAGTGTCACTCGAGTCTTACTCGTGGCTCGCGTGAAACTTTCGCGAGTATTGTGTAAGCGTCCGGAGCGTCCGAAGCGTCGGGGTCGTCGTCTAAACAAATGATTCGACGCTCGCTGAAATTCGAAACCCGAGGCAAGCGATTGTGTTTGCTAGACCGACGATCGGCGGCGAGGAAAGTTGGCGCGGATTTCATCCCTCGCGAACGAGAGGAAGAGACGAGATTCGAACGGGGACGGATCAGTTTTCAAGGTCGGATAACAACACGTACGCGATGCATGGATCGATCGTTCCGAAAATTCTACGGGTCGCACACTTGAACCGCGTTTGACCCAACATCTTCTGGTTCGCTAATTCCTGAACACACACAGAGAGAGAAAGAGAGAGAGAGAGAGTGAAGATATCCATAACAGACGCTAACTAACCTTACACAAAGGTCAAATATCATCTGGTACTCGAACGTGCACACAATTCGTTCCGATTGCTCTTCGTTTCTCACGGACATAGTTTTTGCTTTTATCCTTCGATTTACGGTTTTTCTCCTTCGAACGTAGGCTTAAAGCCGTTCTAAGTAAATACGAGTCCGATGAACTTGAAAATGTAACCCCGAATCTTTACTTGGTTGGGAAAGCAATTTTTCTTCTTGCGAAAACTATCGATTCTCGGTATAAGAGAATCGATGTACTCCAACGCTTTTACGAGAGTAGACGTTCGGGTTGTCAAAACATCGAAACTTAGATACAAAAACATCGATAGCGAAAAGTACGCGAACTCGAGTAAGATTTAGTTGGAAAGTTAGATAATGAAACGTAAGCAAAACTTACTCCTACCATTTTACCACCAGAGTCAATAATTTTCGTTTGGAATAAGATAAAAATCTACCATAATTTTATCTAATATCGCTTCGATAAAAATTAACAAGATTTTTAGGCGATGTTTACTCGAAACTTTTATTTTTACAGAGCTGACGTGTTGCTGGATGCGTTGAAACACGGAGATAAAAAAGTTGTACGAGCTTCGGAATCAAAAACAACGGCGATTCCAAAATAATAAAAAAAACTTATATATACACGTTCTTTTATCGGTTCTCTTCGAATACCTGAAATTCTAGCAATTTTTACGATAATTTTGTTTATTAATTTCCAACAACAAGCATAAATTATATATTCCTAGGGATTATGACTATGTAATAATCAAAAACAAGAGATAAAAAATGTTTATTTCGTAAGTCGGAGTCCTTGCGCGAAGATTAAGTTCTTCCATACGTAAGCAAAGTTGGCATAGAAATTAAAACTGGTTTTTAGGCACGGGAAATCTTCGCGTAATCCCGATGTTACGCGCGACCGTAAATTTTTTTCGTCGCGTTATCCGATCGACTCGATCAACCGACGTTAATGTGTATCATTCATCGGCCGTAACAAAAAAAAAAAAAGTATCCATCTTTAACCGAGGTTTCGCAAGATCGACAGATCTCATCGATCACGAGTGGGCGGAATAGAAAAAAAGGCGGCGCTCATCGAAATGGAATAGTAACGAGAGACGCGATCGTTTCATCCAAGCCCTAAAAGACGTTCGATCGCGTCGACGCGAAACAAAAGGAAAAAAAGTACGTACGATGCATTTTCGGAGGGTTCGGTTTCGCATCGTCGCTCGTCGGCGATTTCCTCGCGTCAGTGTCCCGATCGAAAGAACAAAAAGAAACGTCCGCGGAGTCAGCAAACGATCGCGTCTCCAGTGTATTAAATATAATTCACAGACGCGTCACAATTTCATAAACGCCTCTCCCGAGTTCCTTTCCTTCGCAGAGGTAACTAAAATCCAGGCGAGTGCGACTCCAGAAAGTTGGAGAGTACGAGGACGAACGGAAAGGAAGCAATTAGGCCCGACAGCTGTCGATCGATCCGGGCCTAGGAACTAGTCCAATTGGCTCCGAGACGCGACCCGTGCGCGAAATTTACGAGGGACACCGAAAACCGGTCGACCACCTTAATCAACCACGGGGAGGGAATCGGATCGATTCTAAGCCTCGTCGGATAAGTGGGTCAACCGCGCGTGAAAGTCGCGGCGATGTGTCAATGACGGAGGGCCTTAAAAGGACAGGAGCCGCGCACCAACTCGGCTCCAAAAATAAATTCCGCGCGGGTAAGGCAAACGCGATATATATCGTTACGTTTCCGCGCGGTTTCTCTCGCGTGCCGAGTCCGTGTATTTCCGTCGCGACTCGTGTGACCACCGCTGGGCTCCGAGGATGACGGGATGACGTCGCCGCGACTTCCTTATCGGATCTGGATCGCTGGGGGATATCGAACTAGATTCGGGCGATTCGGGCTTCTCTCCCGATACCGCTTATCTCCATACGTTCCGGAGCGTGATTCATTAACTATAAAGAAATCTGTACCGTTCTCGCTCTTTCGTAATCTGCTTAAAATAAACTTTGGTTGGATGCAAGGCGTCGGAGTTTTTTTTAATCGTTCGTTGGTTCGTGCTCTTCTTATTTATCGATCGGGATGCTACGCTCTTCGATCGCGCGCACTTTTGCCAATAGCTCGTATTTCACACCGACGAGGATTTTGAACAAAAACAAGATAACTATAAATATACGAAAAAAATCATTGTTTATTGTAATAAAATACCCCGCGGCTTAAATCCCGCGTAAATTACGTTTTTTAAATTCGAAATAAATTGGAAGTTTAAATAGAAATTCGAGGCGCCTTCCTTTGATAAAAAAAAAAATTTTTTTCTCCGAGTGTTTTCAGGCGTTATTGGCTTAAATTTATTTATAACTAGTTACAAATATTCTCCAACGATGTTTCCCCAATCCACCCTACCCGAACACACCAAAATACATACATACCTACCTTCGAAAGGGAAAAAGAAAAAAGTGAGGCGCATCGCGGAAACTTACCTATCAGGCAAAAGAGAAGGAGAATCGCGGCTCCGGTGCGACGAGCTGCGGTACCCATTGTAGATTTGGTTAAAGTCGAACGTCGATGCAGCAATCGAGGCAGTTTAGCAGAAACGATGCGGGAAGTTCGCGAAGCGTGCGACTGATGCTCGCATTATCGAGCCGAGCGATGGATACCTGGTTGAGAGGAGCGAGGATGCACCGCTCAATCGGACACTTGGCAAGCTTTCATCTCGCTGATCGACGGGCTTGTATTTTTCTTTGCGGATTCTGTCGGATTCCGTCTCCCTCGGTCTTCTCTTCTCTTCTCTTCTCTTCTCTTCTCTTCTGCTTTTCTTTTCCGGCTTAGCGGGGAAACGGAGACGGTCGTCTTTAGTCGTCCCACGTCGCTGTTTTCAGACGATGGATTTGTGCACTTTTCGCTGTAAGCAAACAAATTTTGCATAAATTATTGCTTGTTTTGATTTTATGCATATTTCGTTTGTATAAATTTTGCGATAAATATTTCTGTTTTTATTTACGACGGTAACTATGGATGATTGATATTTCGTTCTTTGCAATCGATAATATATGTTGAAATTTGTTAAATCTTGCGTACATATTTATGTCTCAACGTAAAACATTTGCTAGAATTTTGTATCGTCGCTATACGTTCGTAATTTTTTAACCGTTACTTTCGATAATTCTTTTATTTCGTGTTTACATTTTTAAATATTTGTTTTCTTAAAGCTCGAATGCCTGAAAAAAAGTTTGTTATTTTTAAAGATTCTTTGATTACTTCTTATTATTCTACGATATTATTTTAAGCTTGGAACCAAACTATTTAAATAGTTTTATTCAATGTATAAAACATTCGGTTGACGTAACGACGCGTTTTTATCCTCGTTTTAGTTATTTATTTATTTTTTTTCTCTCTCGTAAACTAACTATTTTTGCTTCGCATTTGGAATATGAATTCGTCGAAAACTGTTGGATAATATTTTATATTCGAAAGTTTAAAGACAAATTGTACGGAAACTTTCTGATTTAGTACTGCATAACGTATATTCTAATTCAAACGAAACGCCACAGAAACGAATCTAAGAGCGTTGAAAGTATAAAATTATGCATCCTATTAAATCCTTTTGATGAATAGAATGGATTGGATGACGGATTTTAAGTTTTGAAGCGTAGCATCGGGTCAAATTCAGCATATTTATTCGAGTGATAGTCGAGGATGAAGTTCGGATAAACTACATTGTAATTTTACGAGATAAATATGATTCGTAATCAAATATCCTATTTGTATTCATAATATTACTCCGTATTCTGGTGAAGTTTACCAAGTTATCGATGATATAACTACGTAAAAATGAAATGATAACAAAAATAATAATGAAAATAATCTCCGTGTAAAAAGTATTTAGCGAAAAGGGACTCCTTTTATAGTTTCCCGAGTAATTAAAAAATGCGAATAAAAAAAGTTCCAAGTGAATAGCGATAAGGAAGAATTTTTCATCGTAAATTTTTTACTGGAAACTAATAAAATTTTACAGTTTTTTTTAAAACATATTCTTAATAAGCAGATTTGAAAGAAAATTATCGCTACGAAAATCAACCGTAAAAATTTCTTCCTCGACAGTTAACATTTCGTTAAAATTGTGTTATATCGACAAAAGTGTTTTTTTATCGATTCTTACAGAGTTTAATAATCGATACACGCAATGCATAAACTCTGTATTACGTTCTGTAAATTAAAAGTTTAATTATGCCTGAAACGAGTTATAAAAATATGTTTTTTATTATTCGTTTAGTTACGAGAATCGATATTACGAATATTAAACAACAGTTTAAAGATATTTTTATCCCGCAAAATTATCTTGTACTTTCGTTCCTCGGAGAAATCGCCTCGGGGGAAAATAGTAATCTTATAAAGTAAACAAATAATAATGCCTACCTCTATATTACACCGCGAGGAATTTCAAATTTTCACAAAAGTTTCGTTGCGTACACATAATATTTTAGATATGTGCGCGTGTACGAAATTCATCGTGAAGTCAATTAAGCGTCAGATCTGTCAAGAGTCGCTAAATAAATATTATCTTAGCCATATTGCTGAGTTTATACATGTGTACGATGTACGTGTAAGCAGCAGCTACAAAAATTTCAGATTTAAAATACCGTGTATGCGATTCGACTCGTGTTCTTACGTTCGATATCGAATGCAACTTTCCGATACATTTTCTTTCTATCCCTTCCTTTTTAGTATTTCGCATTATCGATTTCACGTCAAAAAGCATTTTCTACAATAACAAACTAAATTCATTTATATTTCAATTACCTAATTATGTTGCATTATGAAACATTTGTATAAATTCGTCGTTCGTTCATATTTTATGTCGAGTATATTGTTTATTAATAACGAGATATTATGTAGACGACGTGGACTCGATTTGGTTTACCAACTTCGATTATTATAATATAATTAACGAGCCAGTATTTATGGTATAAAGCGTAGGATTTAAAAAAAAAAAAAAATCTGTTACTTTGACAAATTGTCTCGGCGTTCTTAACGCAAAATCGATCGAAGGTAAAGAAATTCGAGTGAAACCTTATTCGCGAGTATTTGCAGTTTAATGTCTTTAAGACACCGCGAGAAAAATTTGGAAAGAGAGACTTTAAAATAGTTACGTCGTACCGTATCGATGGCGCTTAAGTATTTGCAAATACGCGAAGGTCTCATATTAAACACTGACTCATATTACAAACATAACTTGTCACCTCGATAATTTTTCTCGTTTTTTAATTATCTCGTAAATGCTGATTTCTCCGGACGATTGTAAATTAAATTGCCAATTACATTAAATTTTACGACTTGGTGAATTCATTTGTTTTAATAGCATAATTTTAATTTTTTCTCGACCGTATTTATAGGAATCATCGAGCAATATTTATTATTTATAAAATATGAAGACTCGTTTACCAAGGTTGAGCTAGAAATAGCAAACTAATACTAAAAATACGCCGATTTAACGCGATTTGCATGCAACAATAAAAATTATTTAAATGTTAATAACGATGATTATAAAAGCAATGTCTTTTCAATCTCGAGAAATTTCATAACTCGATAATAACAATTCATAAAACTAAATCGTCGTAAATATTTGCTACTTTATCTTGAGCAAATTTTAAATGTATTAAACAGATTAATCAACTTAAAAAGTTCGTTGCGAGCAATTGCGGTACTCAATTATACAACAATAAAAAGAATAACTTATTTCGTTAAGCAAATAGTACACCAAACTTCAATGTAAATCCAAGAAATCTCTTTAATGTACCGCCCGACAAAAGTTAAGGTTGTCCTTTCTCATCAAACAAGTACAATATATTCTGCAAATTGTATTTTTCATCTTGAATAATTTAACGATCGGCTTATAAAATTGGAGCGTCTATAACGCGATTAAAATGAATTATAAATAAATTCAATAAATTATCGAATGAAAGATTCGTAGAATTAGCGCGAATAATTATTTATTATATCGTATACGTCATTCAATAATACGCAAATTATAATATATCATTTCAAAATGCAAACTCTCGCTTTTGCATCAAATAATTCTTTGACAAACGATACGCGTAATAAAATATGCTGAATAATAAATTATGACGTATTATAAAAAATATCGTTTTCCAGTTTGAAACGTCATCGGCGACCTTTCCCAGTTTCCCGTTCGGTGATATCGAGAAGGCGAAGGAAGGTATCGACACGCGTCCACCAAATCGGAACGATAAAACGAGCTCGTTACGCAAACAAACAAAAAAAAAAAAAAATAACCCGCCTCGTTGGTCAACGACCGGAAAAGGGCGGATCGAGAAGGTCGAAGCAGCTGCGATCGAAATTTTTCGCGCGTCGATCATCGCTCGGCACCTACACGCCTCCTCTTAATCAGCGCACAGGTAGCAGTCGACTTTTAACAGTCCTCTCCCACCGATACACGAACGCGCGTAAATAACGAAAAGTCCCCGTGTGTTTCGCGAGTAAGGCACGCGGTGAGTAATGGACGGTAAGTACGGCCGCTATCTTTATGGGTGCGACAGCTTTATCAGAGCGAAAGAGTGTATCGGACGAAGGTTCAGGTGCTCCTCGATTGCGTTCGCGGAAAGAGCGACTTCCAGGTGCGGAGCTGGGAATAATGGCGATCCATTATTCGATCGATCCTCTCGGAGACAAAAGCGGGGAGAGCTTATCGGGTTCGCGTGCCTCTACGCGCTGAATCACTCGCGAAATTTACAGGCGGTAACTGGAAAAGGAAAGGTACGAAATGGAAGCGATACCGTATAGTACAAAGTGTATAAAGCATTGTACTGCTAAATAACGACTCGGGGATCCGCCCGGAGCGACTCGGGAAATAACACTCCTCGGAAATCAGCCGAAATCGCGAACGTGGAAGACCTTCGACTCGAGCACACTTCGAGGGTAAAGGGCGACTTTTGGGCGGAGCATTGGGTTATTCCCGTTGGCATCGATCATCGAGGGGATCCATCCTTTTCGAGGCTGTAGTCTTGGTCGCGTCGGGGAGGAGCAACTTCGGTGGTAACGTCGCGGTGAAAGATTTTCGAGGTTGGTCTCGTTCGTTCTTAGGTTTCCTTGGATGTAAATTAAATGTAAATAATCGGAGAACGTCTCATGACTAGAAAAGCTACCGCGGCGATTGTTTTTACAATGGATAGCTTTTGAAATCAAAATACCGATGTTATACGAGCGGAAAAAGCGTAAACAAATTTTGAAAAGTTGGCCGTAGCTCAGAAATAACTCCCGGCTTCTGCATTTAATAATAAATCCACATGGCAAATTCCTGCGGCGTGCCTTACATTTTAAAATATAGTTACGATTTCCAATCCACGATCCGGCGATATATTCCCGGGCGATATTGCTTTACTTTCGAAGAGGTGGATAAGGCGAACGAGGCCGACTCACGCACTCGGTGGTGATACGCGGATCAGCCGCGGTCTAACCACTTGTTGCGAAGTGGCCGCGCATGGCGTCGTCATTTTTTCCGACCACCTGCGAGCGAGGAAGAAACACCGTCCTTCGGGGATGGTACGAGGGATACGGGGGGGAAGTAGTCGCTCGTACTTTCCTCGTCGGAAACGAGAGCTCAAGTGCGCAATTTGTCAACCGGCATCTTGACCCACTTCTCCAGCCGTCGGTTCGTTTCTTTCTCTCTCTCTCTCTCTCTCCCTCTTCCTCTCCTTCTGCATCTATTCATTTGGCACTAGTCCCAAAGATTCGAATTTGATTTTCATTTAGGAAAGTCCGTAACGAGCTCCGTTCTCTCGCGCTCCCTCGCTTTCTTCCTGCTTTTGATTTATGTCTTTTTTATGGATGATTCGCGAGTTTCGAAAATGTACTTTGCGCACTCGTAAATTACTCAGCCGAAAAATCATTTTCATTGTGCTCGAGGATCGGAGAGGCGCGGAGCAATCGTAATCTCCTTAGGCGAATATACGGAATACGATAAACTTGTTCGCGGGAGATGCAGCGAAAGCATAAATTTGCCCGAGAAATATAACCTGACACCTCGGGCGGTCGGAGCCTCGGATCCGCTTGTGGGATGACGTCACTTACCGTCGCGCACCGTCGCCTTTCATTAGTTTATGTCAACATCGAAGATCCTATAACGCTTCGCGAGCTTCACCTGTAATACTTATACGAGCTTATAGGAAGCGCGAGCGTACGAGATCCGTTTTTTAAACGACGAAACGTAGCGAGATGGAAGAGCGGTTCGAGTAGAAACGCCTCGAGTGTATAAGATAATCCGATAAAAGGTCCACCCGATGATACGCGGTCCAACTTTGATCACCCGCCGTCTGTGCCTTTGCATCGTTATTTTGCGCGGTTTATTCCGAATGGAAAGTCTTGGTTCGCGAAGCGAAAAACGAACCGATACCTTCGTTTTCGGATGTCTGCCAAGGTTTTCCATCGATGCGAGCGAAGAACGCGACGTTAATAGAGAAGCATTTGCATACGAAAAATTGCCTCTCCAACGGAAATTCGAAAACAAAATTATGGCGTTTCGTAAGTAATATTTCTCGTTGAAATCAATTGCCGTAAAGCAAGAATTGCCGGTTGTCGCAGCATTGCGCAAACGCTAAGAACCGAGTCGCGTATATTACTATCGTAAGACGACAAAACGTACGAGTCAACGGGATACATCGAACGAGCGATAAAGTAAAACAACGATGGATTCGAGCCTTGTACAATAGAGAATTATACAATCGAGAAAAAGAGAAAAATTACGCACCGATCTTCCGACGTTACCGATGTTTGGATCTATTCCAACAATACCTAAACACGCGTAGACTTTGTACGTTAATTTTACGTACGTTACGAATTCCAAATTTTCGCCTTTCGCCTTTCTCGAACGGTAAATTATTCTGGAATAGCGAATTTCGAAGCGAATCGCTGTGTTATATATTAACGTAATGTAAATATAAAATTTAATAAATTTAAGTTTTGAATATCGTGGAAACTTTAAGAATTAAATCAAGTTTTTATTAGTTATGTAAATTACAAGGAAAGTTAAACTCCATTGTACATATACTCATTAAAAGTTGAAAGAGCTCAAATTGATAGTATGGCTAATAAATAAATTTTAAAGTGCAAGGTATAAAAACATGATTTGTCGAGTTTAAATCTTTCCGAATGCGACGTTATCGAATACTCTTGGATATAAAGCATGAAATAGAGCAACGATATCGTTGATTCTATTTAACAGCAAGTGAAATTACGATTTCGAGCGCATAATCACGCGCGCTAAAAATAAATTAAAAAACACATTGTCGGACGCAAATTGTCTCGACGTATGTGCTTTTCCCGTCCGTTTCCTCCTTCCCCCGTGATTTCTCGTGTACCTCGCGCTGTTCGAACGTTCTCCCTCCCTCCCTCCCCCCCTACCACCCATCGCACTTGTTTCACCACTGACACCGAGAATCGGTTAAGGCCGGCAGAAACGCGAGGCAACGGAAAACGCAATTAATATTTTTACAGGGTTATTATTTAAAGTTAATTTGATTTCCGATGGATTGAACTTTTCATCGTCGTCGTCGTCGTCGTCGTCGTCGTCATCGTCGTTGTCGTCGTCGTCTTTGCGAGTAACAGCACCGAACCCGGGAGTAAACACAAGTGAGGTAATTACGGTATTCGGTTACCAAAGGAATGAAAGATTTTATTTGTGCTTCAGAAAAGCGAGCCGAGTTAGTTAATGGGTTAACGGGCTAATAGCCATCGCGTGTGGAGCGACTTATTCTGTCGCATTAAAGCTGCATTGATGCGTTCGTTCACCCGGCACGCATTGCGTTCTCGCCTACACTTAGTTCCATCCTTCTTTTACTCCCCTCCTCTCTCTCTCTCTCTCTCACTCTCTCTCTCTCGCTCATTGCTTTTCGAGTATTTTGCAGTTCGCGCCGGAATGATTGAATGTTCGCTCGTCGTGAGTCAATGGCGAACGAACGACGCGTGGAGGGAAGCTCGAAGAAAAGGTTAATTCGACGAGAGCAAACGAAGGTGAAGAAGGAATAACCCGACGAAAAGGTGTTAACGGGAGAAAAGGAAATCCTCTTGGATGACGTCGATGAATTCGCCTGTTTTCATCGCAGCTGCGAAACAGGAAATGTCGAGCAAATCGTGTTTGGATTTCATCTCTGGCGCCGAGACAGACAGAGGGAGAGAGAATGGAGAGAAAGAGAGGAACATCTAAGCACGTTCGCTAAATAGCCGAGCGGCTCTGCTTCGTTCTAATTCAGTACGGGCTCGTGGTGCAAAATCGTGCGATCGCAAACTCAATACGTTGTAGGGCACTTTGGGCGCGCGAGTCGTATTTGCGCATTGCTTTGTGCAAAGCGATTAAGAGACCCGTGTTTTAAAGGAGAGGAATATAACGTCTCAATTGAATTTTCATTAAAACCCCCAGAGCGTGGCTGCGCTCCTCATGATAATTAGAATTTTAGATAAGTGTGGGTGAGAGAGGGAAAGCGCCAGAGGCTCGGGCGAAAGATCAAAAGAACGGAACACTCTTATGCTGTACTGTTCCCTGGTGCAAAGGCAGAACAATAATTAAGAGCGAGAGCCCTAGACTTATGAATATTAACCGGGACAAGCACGAAAGAAGCAAAACACTCGGGCGTGAGAATTAACATTTTTTGCCGCCTCTTTCTCGGAGTCGCTCTTTTTGACGTGGACGAAGCGCTCGGAAGAAGACACCGGAGACTTATTTCGAGAAAAATCCCAATTCCTCCGAGTTTCCGGGAACGCGGGGAATGTCGAGCTTAGGGTAGGAGCTTATCTCTTCGTATAATGCGAGGCTTATACGCGATGTATAAGCTGCCGAGTCTCTTTTAATTTACAGTCGATGCTCTCACGGTGATTAAACGCGTAATTTGTAGGCGGTGGGAAAGTAATTCAATAATCTCGTTGCGTTAATGAATATAGTATAAACCGTATATTCGATCATTTTTGTGTTACTCGCTAACTTTAAGTAATGCCGCGTGAAATTTGAATGTATATCCGGATAGAGTACGTTAAAAAAATCTGCGTATTTTCACATTTTTCACAATTTTTTTCGCTACGCGTATTCGTGAATAAAACTCAAAATTACTTTAAAATATTGACAAAGTTTTATGGAAAAATTTCGTTTAATTTACGGTTCTATTATTAAACAATATAATAAAGAATTTTGCATCGAATGAAAACTAACTATTTCATTTTGAAGACAAGAGAGAAGTAATGAACATTATGCCTTACGAATTGACCTCGTTAAATACAATTATTGAAGTCTGGTAATATGAAGAATATTGAAAATTATTTTAATTGATCAATTATTAGAATAATTATGACTATTGATATAAACTAAACGAGAATTAGATTATTGATTTCGTTTATAATTATAACAATAATGATAAATTATTTTATGGTCACGTTGCCTTTAAATTCGGTACGTATGACCGTAAAATTGCGCAAATGCCGTACTTGCGTTGTCTTTACCAAATTCGTATGCATTAAATTTTCTCGAATTATTCAGTATGATAAAAATACAAAAGTAAATTTAAATTTAACTGAATTTCTTGCATAAAATCAAACAAGAATTTAAAGTAGACTGAGAAAGATAATTAAATCTTCAAGGTAAACTCATTTTTCAAAAGATTGTAGCAATTATAATGGAACTGTTTAGTTTTTAATTGTACATACATATATGATAAAGAATATAGATTTTTAAATTTATTTATATCTTTTTAAATTATAAGCAATCTAAGTTGTAGCATCGGTAGTTAATTGTGCTTTATTGAATCCGAAACGTTAAATATTCTTGAAAATTTTAAATTAAGAAAAGTATAATTGTATGTAAATAAAATTAATTTTCTACTATAAATAATACAATTTTCTAATTACATATTAATTAGAAAACATTAAAATAACAAATATTAATATGTTTACTTTTCATTTTTAAAGTTTATACTCTCATATTTTCAACTATTATTTACATAATACGTATGTATATTATTATTCATTTATTATTATTATTATACAATTAATATACATATTAACTCTAGTAAAACAGGTAGAAATAAAAAGGTCCAAAATGTTAAAATATATTAAAATCTATTTGGTTACTACTATTAAATTAACGTATAATTAGATATTATATAAATTAGGTTATCTGCGAAGTTAAAGATTGTTTGACTTTGGAAGAATAAAATTAACCATAAATTTCGAACATCAAATAAACTACTTTAAGTAAAATAATTATTAGTGTATAATTATACTCTAAAATATGTCAGACTTAAAATTCAATTCTATGAATATTATTATACCTTATTTCAATAATAAAAAAACCATAAATTAAACTATCCAATTAGCAATTTAAAAGTTAATAACTATTGCATCAATTGTGTCGTAATATTTAATGCTTTGTGTACGAGTTTATGCAGAAATTATATATATATATATATATATTTGCTAATAGATTAATATCTAAGCATTTATTATTAAATTAATTATTTATAATTAGAAAAGAAAACAAATTGTATGTAGGCTTGTGAATATTATGATACTGAATTTCGTTAAATAAAACAAATTTATTGCGGTTAAATCAATAATTCTTTTATTCCAATAAATATTAAAAATATGAATAAATAATTTGCAAGAGAAATTGAAGTGAATATTTATTTGATCAAGATAAATTAGTTATATAAACAAAATAAATTTTGTATAAAATAAATACAATATTTAATCATTGTAATTTATAAATTGATCGTAAAGATATTTATTAAAGAAAAGAATGAATTAAACTTTTATATAATTTCGTTTGTGTGTATATTATTATACATAATTTACAAAATGTAAGTAGTTGTATATTTCGTTTGTAATTAAAGTACAATAGATTTAATTATAACGGAGCTTTTACTAAACTTAATTGAACTTAATTATAATTTCATGCATATTTCGAGTTGATAATATATTAAAATTTATCTTATGAATAAAGCTTAATGTTCGATATATAATGTAATTTTCCAAGAAAAGCGCGAAAGAAGAATCAGAAAATTTTTGTCAAATCAAAAACGAAAAAACAAACGTTTCTCATTTAAACTAAATTTCTAAAGTTAAAAATATACATGAGTAATAAGGTGTACATTATATATCTATTCAAGAAGCAAACTTTCTGATTAAAATATTTTTAAAACCCAGAGGAAGAGTATAATTAAAAAAGTTAACTGCCTTAACCAATTTAAAAGCTAAGAAAGGGAAACGAAGTTACCGTTTTATATAGAAAACATATGTTTATTACATGCACTTAATGAGATTCAATTGTTTTATGCTTTGCGAAATATATTTGAAATTTATAATTAATACGTAGAATAAAAATACCAATATCTAGAAGAACTTCCTTTGATCAATTATTTGTAACTGATAATTTAAAATTTACTTGCAGCGAATATCGTGTGTAATTTAGTTGGAGAAAAAAATCTAAAATTACGTACGAAACAGAAATTCGTAACGTTCGAAACAAAGAAATACGTCTTTTTTATTTTTTACTGCGATTTCATATTTTTTATATTTTAGTATATTATTGCACAACGACGAGATAATAATTAAGAATTTGAACAGAGGTAAAATTGTGCGAAGCTTTAAAAATGTTTTTTCGTTAAAATTGCAACGACGAAAACTCTAAAAATATCTTTGTGTTCGTTAGAGTTAGCGATAAATATTATATTGCAATATAATATTGCAATTATTATTGTAAGCTCGATATTGTAAAAAAAGGTTTAAAAACCTCTCTGTATCAATAGCTTACGTAACAGACACGTCATCGAGGAAATAACGCGTGCAAGTGATTACGTCGTTATCATATTCCTATAAAAGGCAAGCAGCCTCGAAAAAAGCGCATTCGAAAAAATAATTAAAAGCAGTTTGCAAGAATAACGAAGCTTTCCCCGCGGTACTAAGAAAATTATGGGACACGCGATTTAAGCAATTAAGCAAAGTTAATCACTCGCTTCAGCCGTACATTATTTTTACAAGAGACGCCGCGATTCCGCTGTGCATCCTCGACTCTTGGGAGCCATTTATACTTATACGGACCCGGAAATGAGGGATACACTTTTATCTTTGCGTGACAAATGGTTTGGCCACGCATTTGTCATCCGCAATTTTGGTAGGCTCCAAGACAATGAAAATTGCGCGATTTGCACCTTTTATCGACTAAGCGGGAGAAAAAGTATTTTTTACCGTGGATAAATTCATTTACCGATTATTGCGCAATACGTCTTACGTGCCTTTGGATTCCTTTCTTAAACTTTCGCTAAATTAATTTGCCGATGAGCGAATTACGATATTCCGTAAAGTCGTTATTTTTATTCGGGTACGATTTCGCTAACATGCGCTTCGTGACGCGTCGAGGATTATCATCGACCGCTAACTTTATATTACTAAAGGATTAATAATATTTTTTGCTTTAGTAGTTTCGAGTTGCCGTTTCGTAAAGATGAATTTTTCAATTAATAAATTTAATACCGAGCTACTCTGAAATATTTTCCCGACCGCTTCTTTTACGTTCCGGTTTAATTTACGATATTTTCCTTAATATATACAAATAAATAAATCCCCTTTAATATGTATTTTCTGTTAAATAAAATAGATAGTTCAGAGAGTACGAAATTGGTTCATTCGTGAAAAGCTTACTTACGTATAAATTGTATATAATGCGAAGCGACTAATTTCTTTACCGATAAAAGAAGATGCATCGTAAAAATATTTCAAATTCTAAAATTGAAATCTCGTATAATATAAAAAAAATAAATGTATGTGTATAAGCTTTGGTGAATGTGTGTGTATAACTTTGTTGCGGTATCTCTAGAACAGTGTAACCTATTTTGATTTATCAAGACTTGCTGTTTTTTATTTTTTTTTACGCGACCTCGAGTTCAATACTTTTAGATTGGTCGATGCATTTCTATTTTATAACTGTTTATCAATTTTATAAACAAAGTTTTATAAAGCTTATTTAATTATTGAAATTATTTTGTAAAGCATATTAATTTCTGCTGCGTCAATTAAAACAAATTATCTGTCATTATTTTTTATTATAGATAAAAACGTGACTTTTGTAAATACTTACAGTTATATAATAATATATAATCAACAATATCATTGTTGATAGTAATATCTGCACTTACATGCAATATTGTTTTTATACTTTGGATAAAAATAATGGAATAAAATATATATATATAAAATTTTTGTTACTTGAAACTTAAATTTATATTAAAATAATCTATTTGAAAAGTCACGAAATTGCAGAATTTTAGTATCCATTTCCCAAATTATAAGCTGGGGTTCTTGTTGCGAGTGTACGTAAACCAAGCCAACTTTTATTTATCAAAGCTATTTTCATTATACATTGTACATGAAATAAAACTTTTGCTACACATTTTTCTCACTTTTTTCAAATTTTTAAAACTATATTTTTACAACGACAAGTTATTTAGTTATTTTCATGACTTAAATAAGCGCCAGTATCAAAAATTTACTTTTATTTATCAATATTATTTTATATTATGTTCTTATTTTATATATTGTGAAATTTAATTTAGAATTTTTTTATTACTTATAAAAATATTATCTATAACGCAAATGAGATAAAATCTTAAAAATCGATAAAAATTGTAAAACAAAAATTTTAAATATAACTTAGTTTAATTAAATATTTATCGATAAATTATAACCGTCAACAAAACTTAAGGAAGTGATTTCTAAATAAAGCAAGTATTTTATTATCTCTCGTAACATTTATTTAAAATAAATGTTTCGAGATATTTCCCATGTTAAATTTCTTAATCTAAATTAAGAGAAAGACTAATATCTATGACAACAGAATTTTATTACATCACGTTGAGTCTGTCTTTTTTAATTATACACTTTAAACTCATAATCTTTAACCTTGAAAATTCTTGAAACATATTTTCAAACAAGTTGAAAAAATGAGAAAGCATTAAATTTATGGAACTAAAATCTTACGAACCTTTACGAATACAGACTGGAGGTTTATTTCTGTTTAGAAGTATCAAATTTACCAAAATATATAGTATTTTTTCGCTGGTTTTAAGAACAAGCATAAAAATTGATATTTCTAAAATCAAACTTAGCTAAATCGAATAACAAGGTTATATATCTTTAAAGACATTTAAATTATTCCAAAGACATTTTTATATTTATAAACAAATGTTTCGCTTCTCGATCCAAAGCTTTAAATTTTGATTTAAATTTACTTTCATTTTTTCTTCGATAATCCAACTTGCAAACAGATACGTTATAAATATTCTTGGATGAAATATATACATTGATAACATATTCGTTGCATTTTTTCATTACATTGTTAATCAACGTAATATTTTCACGCTGTTTATAAATGATTACGAGAATAAATATAAACTCAATTTAAATATCGGTGAACGCGCATTATAGAAACAAACTGTAAAATTAATATTACTCGGCATAATTAGTCGCGCGGAAGAAATAGAAATAAACGTCGCTCAAAGCGGAGAAAAAAAAAATAACCATTTCTAAAATACAATAACTCGCGAAGAATAGCCGATACATCGCACGAGGTCCGAAAATTTTGAAAATAATGCAAGCGATGAGTCACGGATACGCTTTTCGAATCGAACGTCGTTAGAAAAAAATGATCGATATCATCGAACAACAACGACTCAATATATTCGATACGCGCCAAAAGCACGAACATACAACGATCGCTATGATCGCTATTACGCACGGATGCGTTTTCCGAGGGGTAAATGAACCGGTGATCGGTCTCCTTTGTCACCGGTATCAAGGGAATATTTTTTTGTCCACGATACATCGAATTCGGATTTGGCTCAATGACACGCGCTGAAAACTCATCGAATCAGAGCCGATGCTGCTACAAAGTTCAGGTGTCCGCGAGAGCGGAGCTTGTGAATCTGTAAGCGAAACACGGCGAGTACGATAACATTGGAAATACTGGGAATAAAGCCTTCTAGAGTCCGGCGAGCTTAATTAAGAGCTTATCAGTGCAGATTTATCGTGCGATATGCACTTGGAGGTGGAAAAAAAAAAACGAACGGTGAGTCGACAGAGAAATTCCAAACGTTTTGCAACTAGTTTTTAACCCATCGCGGACGTTTTCGTTATGTGAATTTTTGGTTGTGTTGTATGAAAAAGAAAGGGAAAGAAAGGGCCTACACAAAAAGTACATCGGATCCAAAAGGGAAACTTTCGGATTGCGCTTTCGTCCAGATTTTATGTATACACACGATGTATATATATCTAACGATCTGTCGGAGCGTTTCTCCCAAAGACCTTCGTACCGGTTACACAATTGCGGGATAGGCGAAAGCTCGGCTTTGTCAATAACAACGACGACAACTATGCGACACGAAAATCTCTCGTGTTCGGAAATTGTTCTTGTGTTTCATTAGGTGTGTAACGTTTCTGCAACTGCGCTTTTACCGCTGGCATCGAATATGTTTCCGATAAAATAGCAGATTGATTTAAACGTATTTATTTGAATGTATTTATATTGAAAATGTATTTACACTGTTATTGACACGAAAAGGCGATTCATTAGTCACTCGTTGATATCGCGTAAGCGTTTTTTAAAAAATGAATAATAATTAATATCGCTTTAGAATGTCGAAAGTAAACGCATATTTTATACAAATTACGTCTATTTATTTTTTTTATTTTTCGGTAGAATCTACGAACGATCGGTATCTTGAATTTATTTTAATTCTACGATGTGTGCGTGTGTAAAATTTGACGTATTTTTTTTTCGATATTTGGTAAACGGTTGAAACGAACTAAAGACGCGTTTGTCGAACATTTTTTTTGATTATTTGTTTGTTTGCAATTTGTTGGTTATTCGAGGAGTTTAATTACGCGAAAGACGTGGAAATTTTGAAAATTTTCTAAAATATATTTTATTTTCTCTATGCGCACACATTTTATCGCGAGGTCTATCAAAAATTTTAAATGCAAATAACGTTTAAAGTTTTTACGCAGCCTTAAACTTTTTGCAAGTTGTTCTGTTCTAAAAACTCGAGCCAAAGGACTTTTAAAAACTTTAACCCGAAGCCGGGGCTAGAAATATTTTTAAAAGTTTACACTATAAGAATCTATAAATCCCTGTAACCCAACGTATATGCTTAAAACTTCATCGTGGGAACGTACGAACGTTTCATTAGATGAAAATTTGCAGAAAATTCCAATGAATTAGCGCAAAATTCCATCCTTGAAATTCTCTTTTGCTTCACGCATCGTCTTATACGCGAAACGAGAGAAACGCTTTTAATTTAGAGATTCAAATATCGTTCCATCCAGGCTCGATCGACTTAATTGTATACAGCTATACATACATATACGTATCGACGGGTCTTTCGAGAGAAGAAAGAGACGGAAAACTCGCGCAAGCGGATAATTGGCTGAAAATAAAGGAGCTTAAGGAGATAGAGAGCGAAGAGAGAAAAGTTAAGTCGAGGCAAAACGCCACCCAAGTCGAACGAAGGTAGAAAAGCATGTGTTCCTCGTAGTTAGCTGCCGACTCATAGGATTCGTGCCGAGTGTACGAGAGAAAGAAGAAAGAAAGAAAGAAAGAAAGAAAGAAAGAAAGAAAGAAAGAAGAATGCTTGTATACGTGAGCTCGACCGCGCGCGCGTGTATGTGTGTACATGTGTGCGATGGTTACGTACGTAAGAAAGAGAAGTTCGTTAGTGCGATGAAAATTGTCTCAATTCGTGGCTTAATTGAATGACACCGCCCTCGTAAATTCTCCGTTTTTTTTTCGTTAACCACTTCGACTACTGCTTGTCGCTCGCGAGTGTTCCAGCTCGAACCCAACTATCTAATCACTGCAATTACAATGATTACTTACAACGGACTATGGAGTTATGAGAATATGCTAATAGCGTTTAAGTAATCTCGGTGCGACACTAATGACTTGCTGCGCATGTACATCGAGAGTTAAGATACAGTGGTCATTGCAATTGGCAGAATATATTTTCTCGTGTTCGAGAATAAAGCGCGAATGTAGCCAACAATGATGTAAATTTAATAAGTTTACGCCATTACGATTACGTCTGTATTAAAGCGAGTGTTTTTTATCGTATTGCGATAGAACGTCGATTTTAACCGAATTCAGTCGGTGTTTTTTTTTTTTTACCAAGCTTTTATTTTGCTTGCTTTTATTTTAAATACAATTAATAAACGTACGCCGTATATTGGCGTTAGCTTTCACATTATTGCGGTATTTATCCCTTTTAATGAATTTGAACTTGGTAGCGTTAAAACGCGATGCGAGACTATTTGATTTTTTTTTAACGATTATTTTTGGCCGACCACGTTCTTATGGAAACGGGACATTAGGGTCAAAACGGACCCGTGAAACGACCGAGTTTGGTCGAATTTTTCCAACAATTTCGAAACTTACGATTAAAATAATTTTCAACGGACTTTGTATGAATTTCTGGCGGTAGAATGAATAATAAATTAAATTGTATAAATTATTGTTTACGTAAAATCTAAAAGCGTTTTCTGGTGTTTTACACAATTTGTATAAATTATACAAAACATTTTTCAGTAAATCTTTAGAACGCTCGTATATTTTATGAGAAACCGTATACAAATTTTGTAATTTAGATTAGCCATTAATTTATAATAATACCAGCCATTATCGTACATTTTTCACAAACAACACGAGTAAATATATAATGCATAAAAATAATAAATTCTGTCAACATAACCCTTATAAGCTGTTTCGGTATAAATTTTAGATGAATTTATTTGTTTAACTTAAACAAAAGTTCAGTTTTCATATTTTATTTTCAAATTTAACATGTACAAATGTTTCGTGTATACATGTTATTTGAAGAACAGTGTATCTAGGGATATATTATACAATTAGTAAAGCTCACTTTACCTCGATTTATGAGATACGGTGAGTTTAAAATTATTTTTAGAAAAATAGTTCTGCTCTTTTGCAATGAACGTAAATCTTTATTTGTAAAATATCGCGGATTCGAAAAATCGAAATATAAAAAAAGCTTACTTTGTCTAGAATTTCTTCGCGCATTGATTTACAGTTGTAATACATAAAACAAAAACAGTGTACTTAATTTTAAAAGAAAAATATAAAAAAATATAATTTTTATGAAGTTGGAGCGGTACAAAATTTTAAACTTATCTTTAAGAAATTATTTTTGTCACGTATGTAGCACTTTATTCTTATCGGAAACCGTAACCGTGCATTTTTTTAAAAAATAACCAACTTTTTATATTTATGTATAGAATTATATTTAAAAATAGTGTCGATAGATAAGAGAGTATTAATTTCAAATATCACTTCTAATTTTGCGATACGTATCGTACGATAGGATCGAGATGAAAATGTAGAAAAGTACTCTCGATCATCCATCAAAAAATCAATGCGGCATGATTTACGACTGCATCGAGATAAATGTTACAAAAGCCGATGTCTTTTACGGTGTATATTTACTACTCGAACAATAAAGATCTACTCGAAAAAAATGCGGTGTCCGATCGAATCAAAATTCCTGAAATTAAAAAAAAAGGGAACCAGGTCAAAAATCTGTTACGGTAAGGCCACGTAAGGAAGTCACGTTTTGGTCATATGCGATCTCAAGGAAAACTGATGCGACCTAAATAGTTACAATAATTCAGTTTCTACTCGGAAAGACATCCGCAGAATTCATATGTATGAGTTGTAAACGAATTTCTATAAAAAGATATCGATATATCAACGACTTCAAAGAAAACCAAGTAGACGTCGTTAAATTTTTAAATTAAAAATTTCCATTTTCCGTCAACTGAAATCTGTACAAGAGCTCTTGTTTCTTAATTATTCGATAGTGGAGTAGTCGAAGCCAAGAGTCGTGAATTCGTGTCCTTAATTTGGGAATTTCTCATTTAAGATTCTAGGAAATTTAAGAGAAAAAAAAAAATATACATCAAGAATATGTAAAGGTATCGTTTGGATTCTCCTATGAAAATTTTTACAATGTAATATAAACATTTTTACCGAAACGAGATCGTATTTCTTTTAAACTACTGTGTATTTTTTGTATACATTTCTATTCGATTAATGCTTGTAATTCTATTTCCAAAGATTATATACAAGATTTTATTTACGTTACTAAATGAAACTATTTTTCTACCAATCGATACAAATATTTCAATTTCAGCTATAATTACACACGAAACACGATTCGATGATCAACTTTTATACTTAAAATGTAAAATATATTTTTATCGATATTTGTATTTCGGTATTAGTTACTATTCGTACGTTTTCTATGATCGAATTTGCGTGTGTCGGAAACATTTTCGATTCAAAGGAAATCAATGTATTAAATTCGATTCGATGTAAATAATAAAATTAGAAAAAGTAAGCGAAAATATTGTCGATTGTCGCGGGACGGAAAGAATGTAAATCTAAAATTATACTTATCCGTGCGATAGGAAACATTTTACAAGATATTCGTTACATCGGATAATAATATATTTGGACAAGTTATTTAAAATAATTATGAAAATAGTATAAATTTGTTTCTCGTTCGTGAATCATTTTTATGAGTCATACGCGTTGTATGTTTAGTCGGGTGAAAATAATCGACGATGATATTTATTTTATTACGCTAATTTAAAAATACTAATTTACCACGATTATAAGCTATTTATTAAATCAGTTTCAGCTGTTATTTTACGCTCTTACAGCACCAAGATATATCGGTACGGAATAATGCATTTCCGCGTGCAGCATTTAATCGCTCAATTATGCGAGATAATTAAGGCACAGAATTCATACAAACGTCGAGTACATCTAGTCCCAGACATTTACAAATCCGAATATTACAATAAATTTAAGAGTAATAAGACGAGCACGCGACATTAAAGCACCGAATGCCGAGTGGCCTCGATACGACCTTCTGCCGTTTTCGTACTATTAATAAAATGACTTTACGTCTTGGAATGCTGTACAAGCGAAATTAAACGCGCGTAATCAAGTGCGATATACGCGGACGCGCCCGCGATAAAAACAAAAAATAGATAATATCTAAAATTCCATCTTTTCGTTAAATATCGAATTTGCGATTTCTGCTAATTTTTTAAATACATAGGTCACTTTAATCGCAATGGAATTATATACGCCGTAAGCACAGCACTAAATTTAAGCAAGCTTTCATAAAACGTCGGTTAAGACGTTGCATAATTATTTTAATAATATGTTTCTGACGCATGCGATATTTATTTGATAGAAGAAACGATAATTATATTCATTTCGAAGGAAAAATTTTATGGAACTAATAAATATTTATTCGCTGATAATATTGTATCGAATACATCAAATTTGTTATCAATCCGTATTATTATGTTATACGATACCTAATCCATATTAATTTCGCGCGAATCGTAACGACGAATCGCAATTGTATCTTAACACCTCGAAATTTACTTTGTCAGCCATTAGTAATACGTTGATAAACGAGAGTATCGACAAAACTAATTTATTCACGAATAATTGAGAATTCGATACTTTTTTCAAACCTGTTTATATACTTCTATTTATAATTTAGGTTATTTATCCAAACGTAATTATCTTAAATAAATAATTATAGAGCGCAATTTTGATTATCCGAGTAACTTTTTTGAAGATATCGTGGAAATCATTACACTGAATTAATGAAATTAAATTGTATATAAATCCGATAATTTTACTTAATACTATGCATTAATATACAACCGGTTCCATAAGTCGTACGATACTAATAAAACGATTATACAGTTTAAAAAATTGGTTAAATTATGTATAATAAACTAAATGTAAACCTTACAAACGTAATCTATGGTCAAATTATATTATTATGTATTTAACTATTATACATTCGTATCTTTTCCACCTATAATTTAAAAATAAGTATCACAGGCTTGAATAATTTGAGTATTAATCGATGCCTCTTAAATTCACACGTTACAATCAATTAGAAAAAGTAAAATATCAGATGTTGATCGTAATTGATTTGCTGTTTTCTTTTAAGTGTTACTTGTTTACTCGGTACTATTCAGAAAATTTCAAGTACTCGAGCCGTTTTATCAACTTTTATGATACATTATAAAAGAATTTATAAACGAACAATATTAACGAAAAAGTACGCGATAAGCAGGAAATAATTAATATTCGTTCCGCCGAAATATTATATTATGTTTTTATATTTAAATTTTACCAAAAAAAGCATAAGCTAAAAGAAGCATTAAACTTAGTTTAAAATATTTCAAGGAAATATTGTATTTCTCACTTCGAATTATAAAGTGGTTGTTTCAGCTGTCTAATTAATTCAGTTAATTTAATGTTAAATATGCATTAAATAATTTTATCTCATTTTTGTTTAATAACGTCGTTCGAAAGAAATGTTGCCAAAAAATTCAGACGTTTATAAAATTTTTTGCAAGCATTTATAATACATATGTATATATAAAAAGACGGAGAAGGCGCACAGGACAGAAGACAGAGAGAGAGAGAGAGAGAGAGATTGAAACAGTGAAATGATTTAGAAAGTATCCGACGTACCAATAAGAAATTTTATAGTATTCGCACACAGCTATTTATTTATTGTAAGGAATTTTTAATTTAAAATTTATTATCCCCGTCTCACGCTACATTGAAAATTTTGTAAAATTTCCTTTATTACTAGTAACGAGTGTCAAAATGTCATACTCTTCGCATACCGTGAATTTCAACGAGTAATTTTTACACGAGAATTCTCGTCGCGCATAAATTTTCGAAAAGTCCAGACCTATCCTTCAAAACCATCGACTCGCGTTCCCACCGTGGAAAAACGTCCTTAAAAATCTCTTTATCACCCATTCGAAAAATTAGCATTCGAATATTTCCCGAGGGACGAGGAACCGAACCGTTTCGCGAACAAAGTACAAAAGCCCTGTAAAAAGTATCTCGCGAAATTAGGAGATAAGCCGATGATAACCGTCAACGCGTCTACAAATTCATTCAACGTTCGCGCGTGAATATTACGAATCGTAACTCGTGACTCGCGTTCGCGAGAAAAGTAAATTCGCGTCGGGGAGAAGAGTAGAGTCGAATTTATAGAAAAGCTGCGTTTATTTAAATCGATGAAGCGGTGCGTAAACATCGCGCGATCGAGTCGATAAAAACACACCGGTGATATCGTCATCGACTTTTTATAATTACGATGAAGTAATCGCTTTTAAAACGTTGCGATAAAGCGAGAATATTCGGGCGGGAATCGCGAGTAAAAATTCGCCGACGTTGCACCACCGATCGATAAAACGCATGAATGAAGCTAAAGCAAATAATGATTCGGTCCGTAACCGTTTTACGGAATATTTACGAGCGTTCGTTAACTTTTAAAAATGTGGCCGTCCATTTGTAAAGTTATCGTAAACAGGCGCAATCCTCGTAGGCCGGTTATCGGATAAACGCGAATCGACCGATAAATAACAAAAACGAAATCCATCAACGCTTGATTCCAATTAATCGTTAGCGTTTTCGACGACACAATTAAAGAGAGGGACGGAATACAAGATTCGCCCATCTTCTAATTTTAACGGCGATAAATAAATATTCGGCGGCTGATATCCTTGGTACCGAGGATCCGACGCAACCGTAACGACATAACCAGAGACGAGGAGTGCGAACGACAAAGTGACATCTCCCGTGGAATCCACGATTCGCTTACACTCTTGCGCATAACTCGCTTATCGTTATTTAACCGGCGGACGAAATGTTTTGTCGACGAATCAGAGATAAAAATCAGCGATACGAGACTACGCTATAAAGTCCGTCAATCGTATTACATTCTGTCCACAGTGTCGCGTATCATTTTTCGCTTTTGAGAGACAGTGAGAAAACAGCGGACTTTTAACAAATAAAGAGAAAAGATACGAGAACGGATTAACGCGGTATTTTTTCAGCTTGCTTTACCAATTGGACTCGCGCGAGTTTTACCCGCTGACATAAAAGTGCCGCGAAGCCAATAAGTCTTTTTTTTTTTTCTTTCCCTCGCTGCCATTCGCCCATCCGTTTATCCGACGGTCGCAGAGCGCAATATCCAGCGCAATATCCAGCGCAATATCCAACGCGACGTCGACGCTGATCCGCTCGAGGTACCCGAGATAAGTCCGATAAAAAAGAAAGAAAAGAAAAGAATAGTCCCGGAGTCCCGGCGCGAGGCTTGTATTTCGCAACGTGTCACCCGCTAATATCGGATTAACCTTTTACCTGAGAGGCGAGAAAATCGACTCCGGCCCACACCGCAAACGGTCCCACACCGCACACACACACCTCCGCTCGGTCCCGCCGGGTCAGGCAGGGGGGAGGACGGAGGAGCAAAATAGCGCACTGTTTTCGTTTTCTTTTTCGTTTTCTTTTTCTTTTTCTTTATTTCCTCTTTCCCCGTGTCGGCGATTCGCCTTTCTTTCTTTCTTTTACTCTCTTTCTCTTATCGCCGACCGTCACGTGCGGAGAGAACCGACGCGCCGGCTTTCGAGGTTATTAAAGAGAAACCGCGACCCGCGTCCTTCCTCGCGGGAGGCCGAGCGCCCGGGACGATTCCTCCGCACCACCTGCGTTCGCGAAACCGTCGGCGGAGTCGCGAGAGCCGATCTACGACTACGCGCGTCTCGACGGCGACGTTCGACAGCGGCTGCGAGACCTAACCTTAACCAAGCGGCGCACACACGCGCACATACGCATATACACGCGGTACGAATATATACTATTGTGTTTAGGCGTCTTTATACGTATGTGTCTATATTTCTATATACGGGTTGCTTGTACACACACGTACGGCGCGTGTACAAGACCGCACGACACTCACGCTAGGCGCGAGCGAGTCAGACTGGCCCGAAGCGCGAGTAGTCCGTCGTTTTATATATGAGGAAAGAGAGAGAGAGAGAGAGAGAGAGAGAGAACGGAGCCGAGTTTTAATGCGGAGAGATGTTCGAGAGATGCGTTCGGTTATTCGCACTCGCTCGTTCGATGCACCTACACACGCACGCGATTCGCACTGACCGATGCCGCGTACACGCATTCTACCTTTTCTCCCGATAGTCCCTCTCTCTCCTCGTCTCTCCTCTTTCTTCTTTTTCGCCTTTTTCGACTTTTTCTCCTTTTCACCTCCGCTATTATTTTCGTCGCGACACACGGTTACGTGTTCTTTTCTCCGATCCCTCCCGATCCCTCCCCACCCCCGGCGACTCTTTCTCCCAAGGTCACAGCCACTCGCTGCTCCTGAATAAATACACTTGGGCTGGTTTAGCGCTATTTCTCGGAGGACATCGCATCTCGGCGGAACACGAAAACAAACTCACCTTTTCCTCTCTTTCGCGCGAGTGTCCGCACCGCTTGGATTTCGGAGATCGGCGTCGTCGGCTTCGTCGGCGTCGCTCGTCTCGTTCGGTGCGAGCAGTGCGTTGTCCGATTCGCGATGGTTGTATTCCATGTTTTACGACTCGCTCCGATTCGATGACTCGAGCGCGCGCCGAGTCTAATCGGCGAACCGTAGGCGCGTTCCGATGATCGACCGCCTAAGCGGAATTCGAGGAGTCGTAAAGATACGCGAGGAGGAATACTCGTGACGCGGTTGGAGGGAAATCGTCGGGATGAGTCTGTTAATTTTGCTAACAGTTGGTGGTGGTGGTGTTGGTGGTGGTGGTGCCTCGATCGGATAACGGGGCTGAAAGTCTTTTCTCTCTCGAACCGGGGACACGATTTTCGCTCGTCTCGTTTTTGCTGAGCTTGTGATCTTGAATTCCATTATCATTAATGAGTCATAAAGTAAAAACACGGTTTTGTTGGTATTAATAATTATGTTTTACTCGACTTATTTACAGATATCGTCGGATTAATATAAACATAAATTTAATGTACGCTGGGCCTTTATACGAGACATTTCGTCACGTTCATTTTCATTTATTGCTCCTTTATTTAAAGAAGCATATTTCTTGCATAATAAATATCGTTTTCTCTGGAATATCCAATTACGATAGGCGTTATATCGGTACTTTTTTAATTAACCAATATTCGTTTGCTTCTTTGTTCTCGTCGAATAAACGCGAATACAATTTTTATCGGGCTTTGAAAGTTGTATCGAATAACGTTGTTCATCTTTCGTAGCCTCTTTTCGACCTCTACGATTTACGCGCTGAAAAATCGAAACGTCTTCTCTTCGACTCGCGTTTAAATTTGTAATTTGCATTATTTGTCTCTGCCTAAAATATCGTGAAACGCGAAAGAATAAAGGGAACGTTGAAACTGTAAAATTTCAAAGGTAAAACAGCGTAGGATAATTTTCGCGATGAACAAAACGGATACTACATAGACTCTTCTTTGCTTTGTTATCCTCCCCCCATCGCCTTCCATTTAACCTTGTAGCCATATGCTAAATGTTACAAAGTGAAAGGACAAGGACAGTAAGGCTTAATAATTTGAGCCCTGTGGGTAATTTTTTATCTCTCTTTTTTTTCTTTTTGTTCTTTTTGTTCTTTTTTTTTTATAAATAAATGCAATTGTAAGACTTAACTTTTTCCGACAATTCAACATATTCTGACACGTGCCTCATAAATTTTGTATTATATTTCAAGTATTTTTGTGGAAAATATTAAAATTTTTATGAGACCCGCGTCAAAATGTGACATAAGTACTCAAAAATATCGATTTTAATCTTAAAGGTAAAACTATATTAAACGAATTTATCCCGTAACGATTGTTCAAAAATATAATAATGATTCTTTGGTTGATGATTAATTGTTTAAAATTAAAACCTTTCGTTTAAAAATATTACGTAGAGAATAACGCTTATGAATATTTTTTTCCAACTAACTCGAGATATATTTTTTGAAACATTCTTTAAACGAAAGGTAATTTAATTTTTTTAAGAAATTTTTTATCGGGAAAGATATCGTTTATAAATAAATAAAAAGGAATATTTACAATCGATAATGTAATATTCGCTTAAACGTAATTTCTTTTTTAACGACAGATTTAAAATGATCTTTGAAAACGATGTAAATATAATTTTGCTTATTTAAATTTACACGTATCAACGTAAAATATGCTATATCTAAAATTATAGGCCAAAATACAATTACATATTTTTATTAAATTGATTCGTATTTTCGTTACTTTTCCAAATTCAATTCGTGGACATTATATTAGATTTGTACGAATTTTGAGTAAATAATGCTGGAATACAAACGATCGAACCGTTCGAATGGTACTCGACTTACGCGATAATATCGACTAATATTTATTCAAGTTTCGCTATTACTTATCTCCCGTAATATCGGAAAGCATGAAAAATAGATAAGTATAAAGTGAATTTCTTGAAAGGATAAATATATGTAATAAGTTATTAATTAAAAACTGAGTCTCTTATTTCTAATTTAATTTATAATAAGTAAATATTTTATTAATACTTTGATTTAATTTTCAAGATAATGTAAATAAAAAGAAAACGACGAGTAATTTTATATTTATTCCATGTATTATACTGGAAAATTATTCGAATAAACTTATTTAAATGGTTCGATATATTAACAAATACGTAAAATTAATATTCGATGATACGAGATTAAATCGATCTTCGTTTACCAATGATAATTCACATACCGCTATAACGTTTCGAATACTCGCTTACGATTACTCTTATTTCAATAATAAAAGTAAAAAAAAATGTAAATATCAGAACGGATATTGACTTTCGTGCAAATTATCATAGACGTATATTTTACGCGTGAGTAGACCATCGATGTACGAATTGCAACTAAAATTGGTTCCACGCTTTCTGAGTTATGCTCTAAAACTCATTTTTAGTACTAGGGTACAAAACCAATAGTAAAGGAGAATCGCATATATACAAAAATGTACCGCGTATCTTCGTATAAACACGCGCAAACCCTTTTATATATTTCAACAACTTTTGGAAGAAGAATTTGTTGAAATATTTCACCGAAAAATTCCGGATACGCGTAACGGAATATTAAAAAATATCGGAACTAAATGCGACGATAGGTCGGCATTAAAAATGACGAAAAATTGAATAAGTTGCGAAACTATTATCATATTTTATAATCAATAGAAATATAGACTCGGGTACTTATTTTCGACCGTAAATTAAAACTTGGCGACGGCGTATTTTTTTTACATCGCGAATTAATAAACGTCGTAAAAGCGAAAAATTGATAGGGCGCACAAATTTCAGAGTTTTTAATCGCTTTAAAGAGTTTTCGAGGCTTTAAACCATTTAGACCGTAGACCGGATAGAAGTGCTCGAGCTTCGTATACAAAATTCGCCCCGTAAAATCCATTAACAGACCTCAGACGTAGCGCGATACCGTCAGGGATCACGGGTTGAAAAAAAATTGGAAAACTAAGGGAGAATGGCACCGACGTAGACTCGGACAGCCTAAATTCAGCGGGAGGTTTTTTGAACGGTTGCCAAAGGCGATAGACCGTTTGAAAAAAACTTTCGGCTCGAGTGTACTCGGACCGAGTGCGAGAGATACATGGAAGAGGAGCCGGACTTTCACCCCGTACAAAAGCGCGGGGCTTGTTGCATCCAAAGGCTATTCACCTCCTTTGGCCCGGTCTTCCTTTATCCCGGCAAAGGCGCTCCGGGAATACCGACGCCTCCACCTACGGGCGTCGCTCGACGAAAAGACGAAAAAGATCCTTCGCGATCTCGTTTTCGCGCGACTGCAGCGAAGATAGCGTGAAAGGAGGAAGAAGGTGGAGGAGGTGGAGGACGAAAACGGACGGCCGGAGATTAAAGGAGGTTCTCGAGAAGAGGGTGTGGCGGCGAACCCAGTGGACGAATGTAAACCATCGCCTGGGAGATTTCGAAAGGGAGCAGAATGAGAGAATCGAGAGATACCGAGTGTCCCGTGACGCCCTCGAAGAAAAAAACGAGAAGCGCGCGGGATTAAAAATTAAGGCGGATTGCACATTCGGTGTATGCGTTTCTCGGTAATTGTTCTCTTGGCCTTATCAAGGGACCCAGCCGGAATACTCCTGAATAGATCGTTATTTATTCAATATTATAATTTCATCCGGTAGACGGTAGCACTTTCATCCGGGAAACAACCTGGAAAATGACGATGTCGCTTATTTATAACATTTGCATGGAAAAAAAAAAGTGGTCTCGCATTCGTTGGGTAGTGCTTCTCGAAATTTCTAACCAAATTCGTACGAATAGGTCATTTATTCTACGCTGTATCTTCCTTTATACACTTATTACGAAACTTTTAAATAAGCTCTTCCCGCTGAGAAGATTTTTCATTCGGGAAATATTCTTTCTTACGGGATCGTTAGCTATTCGATATCCGTTCGAATCCAACCTAAGCTCCAACCAGAACATTTCAAATATTCAAACTCTTCGTATCGATGCCTCGCTAAAACTTTCTTTTTCTAATAAAAACGTACGATTATTTATGTTTTTGTATTCGCCGAATAATTTATGCGATAAAGTACGGCTTTTTTTTAAACGTGAATCGGTGTATAAGTTAAACATCTCGAACGATGTATCGAATAATATTTTAACGTACGGATTTTAAATAATTTCTAAATAAAAAAATGCAAAGCTTAAATAATATTAATTCCTCGATCGGTAAGTAATAATAAATATTAACGCACGAGTAAGTAATTCTTCAGCGCGCGACAAAAGACTATTCGCGTTTTTAAAATATATAAAATACTTTGATTCGTTGGTTTAAATAATTTAAATAATTTTCTTTAGAGCATTTATCGGAGAAATATTATTAAAGGTAATATTTTAACGGTAAAGTAACATAATGCGAGCTTCATCGATTTCGATGGCTCGAGTTTTGGTCGAGACGAAAAATAGATAATTATACATTAATGTAAAAGCTTTTTCAATTTTTACAGTTAGTATTGCATAAATGAAGAATTTTTCCTTTTTTACGTTACAATGCACGAAGCGAGTTTTTCTCAAATATCTTACAAAAAAAAAAGTTAAAATATGAATTACAACGACATCGTCGGATATTATTTTTACGTTAAAAAATTTTAAGTTTATTCGCTTGCACATATTTTTGCATATTTTTTTTTTAAAAGAAACGATAAATTAATTTTTGCCGGTATCTCGGTTAAGAAAAAATAGCGGAAAAAAATCACTTACAATAGTTTAAATATTTACCTTCCGTCGTGCATTTTACAACGCGGAAAATTTTTTATTCAACATTCTTTTGAAATTCATGATTTTGGAGAAAACCAAGTGCGTTTTGCCACTCGGTTTTCTACTCGCTTTAAAGGCCAAGGATTATCGAAAATAATCTCTTTCCAGGTTGATTCGTTCCTCCTTCCACATGGACAGCGAATATCGGCACAACCGGGGATAAAACTTTACTACGATACCGCGGTCGAATATCAGACCACTCGTCCAGCAAAAATACTAGTGGGCTAAGACGTTCCCGATGCTACGATCGAGTGCTGCAAAAAGCAGTGGTACATTAATACCTCGATCGTGAGAACGTAAATGCTATACGATCGGTGCGTCTGCGCAGTACAGGAGCTTTAGTTCCCAGACGCGTTCTTTCGTAGGGCGTGAAATCGGCCTCGGCTCGATAACGTTTTAACTACGAGCGTTCGTAAAAGGGGCTCCGAAAAAGGCCGTAAGAGAAGGATAGTTCTTTTTTTTTTCTTTTTTTTCTTGCCCGTGTAAGAGCGTGTATAATTATCTATAATTTCGTACCGGGGAGGGCAGAAATTAGACCGCGGAAAACGCGTGGAGCTTTGCGCCTCGGTAGTCGAGGAATAAAGTTTCGATACAAAAGAGAAAATATGTAACGTCAACGATCGCGTAGAGGCGAAGGAACAGCCCACGATGCAAGAAATGCGCAAATGAAACGAAACATTAACCGTGGACTTGTAAATCACGAGCCGCGCGACATTTATATTTTATTTTATACGTGCATTAAATTTTTATTTCGCACCTGTCGAGCCGTACAAAACTACGGCGCACATTTTCATTTATTTATTTATTCAATTTTTATCCACTGTCAGCCATCGAGTCGAGAACTACGGATTACCTTTTATATCGTTTAATAAAATCCTGCTCCTTTTTATAATTCCGACGTTCGTTTTTCCTCTCGCGAGCTTTCACCTTTCGAGTCCGATCGACGTACGTGCGTGCAAACCTGTGCACGTGCAAAGAGTCCGATAGAAAGGTATAAACTTACTCGTTACTTTGCTGCTAATAATTATTATAGCCGAATCGGTCGCATTGTATATTTGTATTCCGAATGCATACTTGATTCTAGATTCTATAAAGTCGAGTGCTCAACGCTACTATTATCGATAACTCTCGCGAGTGCTTAACCGACCCAAAAGTAATAACCGGCGTGGAAACCCACTTTATTGAAAGATTAAACTCACCTGTTGTACGTATAGCAATGTAACGTAAGAGCGAGTATAAGTTTATTCTCGTATTAATTGCGATTGTGCCAAATACGGTAAATACTAAAATTATCGACCGAATAAAAAATATTATCGTTACGAGCCAACCTTTTACGTCGCATAACTGTCGCATATCTTTATCTCTAAACTTTTCGTCGCTTCCGATCTCGTTTCGGTTACGCTACAGTTTAATTTTGATTCCTCCGTTATATTTTTAAACAAAATTCCTTCTTCGTCGTTCGTTCGTGTTATTAAATATCGATTATCGTCGCTTCTCGAGAATACATTGCTCGTAGCTGCTCTTACGAGTGTAATATAAAACGGTGCGATAATTTCTCCGGTGTTTAATTAATTAGAAGGATCTAATTCACACGGTTCGAAAAATTTAAAAAACATTTATAAAAAGTTGGTTCGCGTTAAATCAAAAATAATGTCACGACCGATGATATTGGGTTAGAAGTGGGAACTTTCTCTCGCTCTTGAGATACGTTTAATCGATTAATAAACACTTGCATTTACTACAAAGTTGCTCGATACGAGAGCGACGATAATTTTATACAAAAGCGGTATAGTATTCGTGAGTGTATAAAAGTACTTCAACGATAGCGAGAGGAGAGTCGGGGGAAGCGGCTTCCCGTCACTGCGAATGATGTCTGGGAAAAAAGTGAAAAAAAAAAAACTCTTTCCACTTTTAAAGTTCACCGAAACCTCGGCCGTATTCAACCGGTCGTTCGACGTTTAAGCGCCAGGTTTTTATAGAATTATGACTCCTTGCTCAACTTGTAACCTGGCGTAGAGTTTCAAAGAGTTTTTGGATAGATTTTAAGCGAAACGCGTCTCGTAAACATCGATTTGATTTAAATAAACAAAAAAAAAAAACAGAAATGTTTCGTTTATTTTTTTCCGATCAACGGCAAATAAGATTCGAATTGTTTTTCAATTAACTATCCGGTGAATCGAAAAGGTTCGTAGGAAATAGTTAACGTCCGTTGAAACAAATAGCTTTTTTTTCCCAAGGAAAAGCATCGATTCGTCGAACAACAATTTCTATTTTTCCATCTCGGGTATTTCTAATTTTTACAAATTTCATTAGCTAATTGTACGTGTTAAGGTGTTAAGAGTAAGTTTGGGAAAATCGAAGAAAGTCTCGAAAGTGGGTAAGGTGCAGCTGCGAGTCTTTCAGTTCTTAAACTAAGTCTCTTTAAGCTCGTAGAAACAGAAAGAAGAGAAAAGCGGAAAAAGAAGAAAGAACTGACTCGAGCTGGGCTCTTCGATACTGGACAGTTGGACGAACTAAGCTCGGCAAGTCTAAGCCTTGCGTGGATCGCGAAAAGCTCCTGTCCTTTTTCTTTCGGTTGCGTTTAAATTTCCAACGTGGGAATCTAAAATTCCTGCACCGGCAACGGCTTTTTCTTATTATAGTATTCGCTAAAATTCAGTAAATCATGAAATTTCAGAACATAAAGCTGCGTAAAAAAACGTTGACTGTACGGATAAAGTAAACTGAAGTAAATCAGTTTTTTATTCCGAGCTCTATATTTTACAATTATTTAAAAAATGTACGGTTTCTTTTAAAAATCTTAGCTTTCCTTTACAATTTGCATGCGAAAAAGCGAAATACTCGAATTCAATTTAAATTAAACCTTTTGACTTTGCAATGTAAAACGCAAAGATCTAGAATATCTAATTCGGAAGCTTATTTTATTTATAAAAGTTGCAAAATAGAGGTACAAAAGCTCCGCTCGCGAAAATACCGAGCATCGAAATTAATTTTAAAGGCAGCGCAGCGATCGAATAAAAGTCGTGGGTCTTCGAAACGGTCATTTTGAAGAAGCCTCCCATAAAATATTAAACAATATCGAAGAAGCGGTGAACGTTCCCTTTCAAAAAACACACGAAACGAAGCAAAACATTTCTATTCGCGCGAAATAAATACACCGATGTGTGATTCTCGTCGCCCGCGTCCAGATTCGTTGCACAGCGGCAAAATGTGAATCCTTATTAGACACCCGAACAACATCGAGGTTGCGCAGTCGTAAAAATTTCAATTTATTTATACAATTTGAGAAGGAGGGACGAACAACGTAGGAAAAAAGGAAAAACGTTATTCCTTTGGAGAAGCGTAAGCGTAGTTTGAAGAAAGAGTTTGGGCGTTCCGAACGAGCGGAAAGAAGTCAGTCGTATAATAATGGTTGGGAGAACTGCGGCGGTTGATTCTCCTTCTCTCTCTCTCTCTCTCTTCCTCGGGCAGACGGAAATCGCGGATATCGCGAACGAACCCGGAAAAAGCACTCGCTCGCGTTCCCCTTAAATCTCGCTCCGGGTCTCATTGATTCCCGGGCGAGGTGGAAAGCCGGGCTTTGGTATACGAATCGGGTGAAGTTTGCGCCGCACGCGGGGAAAAATAATGTCGTAAATGCAGTAGGAATACTTCCGAATGTTCCTTCTCTTTCTCTTTCCCTTTTCTTGGGCGACTAGCCGAGATCTTCTCCGAGAAGACGGCAGCCACTTTTCCAGTCACGGTGCCTCGTATTCTCGCGATGCTCCGCGCCATTTCTCATTTATACTCGCCTCGTCGTTCCGTTCTCCGGTGGATTCGCGATACGTTTACGCGTCGCGTGGATTAGATAACGGGTGTAGACGCGAATCTCGGTGTGCATCGATAACAACTTTTTGCGAAACGTATATAATACGCGAGTAATTAGGCGATGAGTTTATACGCCTCTTTTACCTATTTTTTCCTCGCAGTTTCGAGTTTCTTACCGAAACAAGAATATTGCCTTACTTTTAGAGATCTGAATTTTATTTATATGTTTTATTTCAGGAACTTTTATTTCGCTGTATTCTCAAATAATGAAATGACTGTCATATTTTTTATACTGCCTCCCGTTCGAATATGTTTTTGCGAGCTGGGGATAATATACGATACGTAAACGGAACAGCGGCTTTCGTACGTTCGCTCGAATATTGTACCTGCGTATAAAGTAAAAATGATAAACTAATATCGAAATTTATACGCGGTAAATGTTGCGGTGAGCCTGGTGGTAATCTCTTACCGAGTTATTAGTTATAATTCTTATACGGGTACCGACTTGATGGGATGATAAATGCTACTCTACGGTCTATCAAAACTTTGCATAAGGCTTTGTAAACTTTCCGAATCAGAAGTTACTTTGTGTTCGCAACGTTTAATTATAATCGATATATCACCGGCAATATCCGATACGCGACGAGACTAATAAGGGTAATAAATATCCTCTGCATTACCGCGTATTATTACTATTTTACAAACACTGTACGTTGCGAAATTTTTATTACCGTTATCGTTACTATTCTAACCCTATCCGTGTACTACACAATGCTTCTAAGGTATTTGGAAAAGTTGGTAACTTCGCTTCCAGATTCCACTCGGCAGAGCCTCTATATATTTTGCGATATGGATTTTGAGTTAGGGCGAGGAGTCGAAAGTCCACTATTGACGCAATTCGACGAGTGATTCGGACCGTCAGAGGCACAGACCGAAAGAATCGTTCTTATCACCCCCGAATGTTTGCCGGACGCGAAGAACACTTTCAACGCTTTAAGGTAGAATAACTCGTTGTAATAACAATGAAGCGAGGGTTTGGATAATTCGCGTGTAATTTCGAGCGCGATTATAACGATGCGATAACGACTAATAATAATCTTGATGAAACCCGTAATCGAAGATTAAATTAATGCGCGTTGTATTTACAACTGGACGAGGTTATTTAAATTTATTTGTAATTCCAAAACTCTGATCGCAAACTTTTGTGTTAGCTTTTAATTACGATTAACTTAATATCGTTCGCTAAATTTACATTATTTATAAGGTATTAGTTTAAATCAACCATTACTCACTTTCTTGAATAAATCCAATAATTCATTTCGAAATTAATTTAAATAAGAGAAAAGGTTACCTGTCGTATTATTTTAATACATCACAGATGTAGAAAGATTCTAATATTTTATTCGCTGCTCATTTTATGCTTTGATTCGTATCGAGATAAATATATATTACTTTTTGGTGCTGGTTAAAAGCGCTTGATATATTTCGATACATTTAATAGAATCAAATATCTTTTTAAAGCCGGAAAATAATTGCTATATTATCGTATGAAATTTTTTAATTTTTATTAATTAATTCTTTAATAGCCTTCTGTTAATTTTTCATCGAATAATAGAAATCCATATCGAGAATTTTCAATAATTTACCGCGAGTCGATACTTTCGACGTAAACTTTTATATAAATTTTATTTAATGCATATGATCAAAAATAGTTCTCGTAAAATCGATGTAATTTAATTTTAATTACTTTTAAAAGCTAAAATGATAACTATCTTATTTCAAACGTGAAGTGCGATTTACTTATTCAATTTAAAGTATATAAATTTATTAAAGTTTTTTAACTAATGCTATTTTAACGCCTCGAACTACTTTAAATATTTCTTAAAACACGACTCCGGACCGACATAATTTTTTTTTTACGCTTTTAAATATATTTTTGGAACTACTTAGTTTTTTCAGATAAAATAACTATTACGGATTCTATCGAATTTTATTTTAATGCAATCCTACATCCTTACTAAGAATATTCTTACAATGTTTATTCAGAGGATATTTTACTCTTAATAATTAAATTACTCTACGTGGGAAAATTAATTGTATTTGTATCGATTTTCCTCGTGATCGCAGATATATCTAATTATATGGTTGTTTTTATACGCAAGGTATATTTTTATTGGATGATGTAAACAAATTACATCGAATACTACTAATTAAAGAGAAAAAATATAGTATAGCGTGTAAAAATGAAGGAAAGAACGAACCAATCGTGACGAAGTAGTCGATTAGATGATTGTGTTCTCATCTCACGGATCGCAGTCGATACGTTTTCAATGCCCGTAAGAAACACCAAATTATAAATCAAATTAGGTTGGCATTATTTTCTATAAGGTCTTGACTAGTCATACTTAATAGAACTTAATTAAGATAATAATAGTTATCTTATAACCTAATGAAAATAATTCGTCCCATTATATAATAATTACTCGAACGATTCATCATCGTTACAAGCGAAAGATAATTTGTAATAAAAGCACACACTGAAACCATATATTGTCTTAAATTTTTATTTTTACGTAATTATTAGTATTTTGAACGTTAAAATTTAAATATTTTCCTAACTTCGTTAGTCTGATCAGAATTATAATCAGGACACGATCTTCACTTTTGTCCATATTATACCCATAACGTACTGAAAATTTTAAGAATGGTAGTAAAGTTGGTTTTAAAAATGAAATAACGAAACTTGTGTAATAAAAGGACAAATTTATGCTCGGTACACGAGCGAATTGATATAATGTATTTGTACACTGTGAAAGTACTATTATATGACTTTCATTTTTATTTAACGTGAATTATACGTACGCAAGATGTAGTGAAAAGTAACTTTTTTTCCAAATGAAAAAAAATTTCTGCTACCCAGTTTTCAAAATTACGGATCAATCCCGTTTTAGATATCGTAAAAAAACACGTCCTACTATTTTATCTCGAGGAAAATATAAATCTTAAACAAAATAGAGAAAAAAGAGGAAGACATTGGCGAATTTTTCTTTTTTTTTTTTTACGAAAGGAAAAGGGTTTATCCACGTGCTCTCGGTTTTTTTAGGACTGACACGCTGCTGCGATGTCTTTGGTATTTTATAGTTTTACAACTTACTGACGTCCGGAAACTCGATCGTAAACTTTCGCAGATTTTAACTTCTTCATACGCACGTGCATCTAGTAAGGACTTACAGTTTATGCTTTTTGCACTTTAATTACTTGTTACTTTTCCATTACCAACTTCAAGATTCTATTCCGAAGCTAAAGGTAAACGAGTTCTTCTATTACTACGAGTCGTGTATTTATCGAGTAGCATATGAGATTTCTTTATGTTATTACTCTGTAATTTATTCGATGTATGTGACACGGGTTATGACAAGACGCGAAGCTTCGCGTAGTCTATGTTTTAATTAATATTGAAAAAATGTAGATGTGATTATACGTATAAAATATGTATTTTTTTATTTATACGCGTTATAATATATTGAATAAAAGTGATAACAATTATAAATAAAGAGAAATTTCAATTTTATTTTTTATATTTATGTTCTTCGTAAAGGCAATTCGTTAAAAACTTTTTCACGCGTACTTTCAAATTGTATTAAAAATAATTTTATATCGAGAAAATTCCAAATACGTTTTTAATTGAGCTATACAAATTAATTTTTTGCATATAATTAAATTAATTTAATATCGCCTCTTATGCGCATGTGAACCATATTTATAATTATTATATAACTATTATAAAATGGCGAAAAAGTTTGAAAAATAAAATAAAACTGGATATTTCGCGAGTAAATCTTAATATAAAGTTATTTAAAATGCTTATTAGATTAAACTAAAAGTGGATTAGAAAAAATGTACTCGGTTTCAAGGTAAATTTTTGCGTAAAGTATAATGGGATTTACTTCATGATTAATGAAATTTGTTTTAGTGAAATTAACTCGAGGCTATAAATAAAATTTAATTAATGTGTATTACTTGGATTTGTAATAAAATGTCGCTTAACTCAAGTAATTTTACACAACTATTTTTTTCAAAGCAAAATTTTAAGCGTACTTTGGAATTGAAATTTTATTTAATATATTTAAAGAATACAACTTTACGTATACTTGGAAATTCTATATTAGCTTCATTACTATGAAATTAGACGATTCCTTATTTCCATTACATCTAGATTTATAACCTTTTAGTTTCTCGTTGGAGAAAGTTCTTCATTCCTTAAAACTTTGAGTCTTGGAAAAAGATTCGAGTAGTTGTAAGTTATTTTGAACAGTCGATTGAATTTCAATTTTGTGTAACTTTATTAATGTTTAAATTTCATTTCAACGTTTAAATCTACAATATTATTTTATGAAAGGTAATCATTACGATATCGTAATTTTAACCGTTACATTATATTAGAACACGTACATAAATAATAAAAGGAATGCGGTCGTTTTATCGATAAGTTCGTATACAGTTTCCCTAATGAAACATACTTAATGTAACGTAGAGTTTATTAAATATTATTTATACGATTCAATTATAATAATACCTTTGAGTTGCGAATTTCGCGTTATTTATATAAGACTTAATAATATTTATACTCGCGTATAATTTTAAAAATTAAAAAATTAAATTGAATTAAATAATTTAATTTCACATTTAAAGCCGATATTGTGATATTTATTTTAAAATATAAATTTATCGAAAGAAGAAAGAATTGTAAATAAAATATCAACGACAGCTTATCTAATTAATATCGATATGTTTACGATTTAGAGATGTATTATTTTATTATCATATTTTGACGTATCAACGGTATTAAATATATTAAAATTTTTCTTTGAAATCTTCTAAACGAAGATAGATAGAAATTAAATTAAATAATTATAAGAGATAATAAATTTATCGAGCAATATCAAGAAGATATTCACATCATAAATCATATTTTTTTTATAAATTGTATTTTCATTGTAAGTTAAATTTAAATAAGCACTCGTACGTTTATAAAAAACGACCGCGTATATTTTAATTAATGTTCATCATTCTTAAAATAACAATAAGATATTTTATCTACATGTTCGTATTTAACTAGCAGTTTTAATCTCGAACGATTATTAACCGAGAACGGCATTTTTATTTCATAACGTCTCTTTGGATAAAGAGAATAATTACCAGATTTATCGTCTATAATGTTTAAAAGAAGAAAAAATATTTTTCTCGATAGGAATTTTAGTATGTATTTCTAAGTAAAATGGGGTCTGGATTTCTCATCTTAACTCTAAAAATAAGTGGAACGTTACCCAGTTCGTACGAACCGAGAAGACCTCGCCCAATTCTTGTCGGAGGCGGAGAATTCTTACCTGAATTCAATCGGATTATTCAAAGTTTTTACCTTGAAACGTAACTATTAGTTTAAGAATTAGACGGTTAAATTAAAAAAAAGGATTTGCATACGAAAAGAAATTACGATTTCAAGCGATTCATAAAGTCAGCCATTTTTTTTCAACGTACCTTACCGGAACAGTTTTTCCCTCGTTCTCCCCATTTTTAAAGCAAGGATGAACTGTTCTCCAAACGCAAACGGTCACAAAAATCTAACCCTTCCTCCCGAGGCTTCTATACATATCTCCGATAGCTCGGAGCAATTTGATCGAATAATATTTAACAACGATATCTTGATTCAACGAGACATAAATGATGCGCTAGACGGAATTCAAGGATCGCGAGAAGCGTTTAGCCACACAGAGACACGAACACGCAGACGCGGACAAGTTCCGAGATCTCCTAAATCAAGTAGAGTTCTGTGACGGGAAACCCGAATTCGAGAAAGGCGAGAAAGGCGAGAAAGGCGAGAAAATGAAAATGCGAGAAAGCGAGAAAGCGAGAGTCATGGAAGAGCGATCGCAGTCGATGGTCCTCTTAGTGATTGCATTTGCAAGTAAAACGATCCGAGGGTAAAGCGACCGCGACGGGTATGCGATCGAAAACCCGAAAGCTGCAAAGAGAAATATGTCGCTGATTTAGGGTGAAAGGGCGCGGGTGGATTTCGACCCCTCGGATCGGCCACCTCCGATGGAATGTCGAGCTACGACTTTTTTACTCTCACGTTTGATATCGAATCGTGACGCTCGTCGATTTCAAACGCTTCTCTCTTTGCTCCGTCGGTTTTAAAAAGCTTTACCTCCGCGGAATCAGTCCGAAAACAGTCTTGTAAAGCTTTTCACGCGAACGTTTGAATAATTTCTCGCTTTTAGGGAGACGGGCTTTGTTTTCTCCTTCTTTCCTCCCGTTCGCTCGGTTTTCAAAATAAACGATAAATTTCGATAAACGCGTTTACCGTTGCTCGTTTTGGTGAACGAAAACGATTTCGCCGTAAATAATGATCGATCGCGAGTTAACCTAATTACCGAAATTAACCTCGAGGCTTTAATTTTTAATGTTTGAAGGAGACGGATTTGAAGGAGCGACTCCAATGGAAACAACTCGAAATCACTGATACTTCTCCTTTAGGAAAATGTGTATAGTTGGACGCGTGTAAGTCGTACATTGTATGCTACACTCGTAAAATAGAAAGAGAGAGAAGACGAGAGGGAGACAAGAGGAATACGTGCCGATGTTGCCTCGTCCTTTGTAATGCACTCCGATCTCCGAGCATATTTCCAAAGTAGTTTCAACATTCGTTAATTCATAACTTATGAAACCTTTTTAAAAACTTATCGAGCGAGCGAATAGAACTGTTAATTAACGAGTTAGAAATGCAAGACATAATTAAATTACGATAGTTTTAATATTTATAATTTAACTCGCGAATCCGAAAATCCCTCGATATTTCATTTGCTTTTATCTACGTGTATCGAGCGTTCGTTTTCCTTATCAACGCTCCTCTTTTTTCTAATTTGAATAATATTTTGTTTTTAAAATTTTACATTTAAATTATTAAACTTTTGAAAACACTCTAAAATTTACTTTTTAAATTGCAAATTTTTTGTAATTTTAACGAAGCCTTAAATTTTTAAATTTGTCTCTATATTGAAAAATCTCTTTAAAGTCTTTTCGAATAAAAATAACGGGTAAAAATATGCTTTAAAACATTGAGTCACGCCTTTAACACCTTTAACGTCTTTAATATTCAATATATCATTACTTTATGTATCTATTTCTTGTTGGTATATACATATATATATATATATATATAATAGGATTTACGCATGAATTTATCAATTCTACGTTATATTTCTAATGTACATTATTATTTTACATTTACGTAAGAATTTTATTTTTTATACTTTATAATTTTTACATTTTACGACTTTAAAACGTACTTAATTTCTCTGTATTTTTAATTATCTTTGTTTCTTGCTTTACCATTACTTTTAAGCAATAATTCGTTTTTCCCTTATCGCATTCCTTTTCTTCCCTTATCACTTATATTATTAAGCTCTTATCTGTCCGAATAAATGGTTTCCTCGATTCTCTGCACAATTCTAATGCTACGCTATTTTTAATTTATCTTAATTATTGTTCCCGATTTGTTATTTCTTCGCATCTCTCATTTTTTAAACGTTCGACAATAATATTCTGTTACTTTTATATCGATTTTAAACAGTCTTTCATCTTTTCTATTATTTAAATACGATCGTATTGATTCTGATATTATTTCGATATGTATACCTTTGTAAATTTATATTTATTCGAATCTTTTATTATTTGATAAATCCAAATTTCTACATTGTCAGAGTTTCCCGGATTTGTATCTAATAAGCGAATATGTGCTCTTTTCGATACCTTAGATTTTCTTTAAAGAATTTAATTTTAAATTTCTGTACACAAAGTTCCAAACGTAAACTAGATTACAAAATTTCCGCTTTTACTTAAAACAGTAAAATCAATTTATAAAGTTCACGCAGATTAGAAAGATCCTGAAATCCTGTTTGAAATAAGTCCATTAATTCATCAATCTTCACGACTAGCGAAAAACTGCACATCCTTGACTTAATACTCAAAGTAAGTTTATCATTTTGAAGAAAATCGAAGTAAATAATTAACTACAAACACCATAGAAAAAAATCAGCACCGGAGTAGTGATCGATATACCATCGGAGAAAAGCAATACCTTAGAGAACGAAGAAACTCGCGACTTCATACGACTTCAACGCTATGCAATGTACGATGCAACTCGTACCTGAGCGGACCACAGCTTTACCATATACCTGCTAATATAGAGACTGATAATCTGAATGTCCGTGATCGATGGGTTATATGGGAATATCGTGATTCCCCCGAGAGGTGTATCTTATCTGCAAGATTGAGCCTCGCACAGTGAGACGTGAGCAGAATTCTGCATCTATATTTTAACGTAGTGACGCTAAATTACTAAATAAAATTTATAATATCTTTATTTTTAAGGGACGTGGTTGCTTGATTTACAACCGGTAATCGAATGATACAGTCGTTGAATGTAAAAATTAGGATGGAGATAAGCGACGTTGAGAATTATTCGACAGTTATAAGTTCTAAATATATTTTTATCGTTATACAGCGAAATTCTCTCTGTGAATTATAAATAGAAATATCTATTGATTTAAATTAATGAAATATCCGGTTGCTTGAATAATAAAGCAGCAACGTATATTTGTAACATGGGACAGAAACTGCACGAAAAATGCAGCCAAGTATTTTATATATTTTCGTAAAAAAAAGGTATAATATATATATATATATATATATGTGTAAAACCGTTATTGAAGAATATATTTTTTCGACCCTTGAAAAAACGGACAAGGGACTGGTCTGCGATTAAAACTGCAATGCGCTAATCAATGTTTGAGAGGCTGTTACTTTTGTACCCGAGGTATTATTCCCGTGCGTATGTTACGTTTGGTGAAGTGTGTCCAGGATAAATTTAGCGATAATAACAGCTTTATGCTAAACGTATTCCAATGTTATTCCGTATTTATGATGTACTTCGTAAAATTCGTACCCCAAACATTCGACCCTCGTTGACAATGCATCTAATCAGAATAATTAACAAACGTTGAGTCCTGGGCTCGGCAGGTGGTAATTATTGCTTTATAATGACCCTTGATTCATCAAATTTAATTTTAAGTTGGCAAACCTGTTAGAGTCAAGCGTTACACAACCCCGAAAATAAGCGTTAAATAATTTTTTTATTTCAATAAAGACTCTTCCAAATATTCGTAAAAGATCGATTTTCGTACCTTTTCTAATTTAATCTTTTATAAATTCAACGTGTACTTTAAACCTGGATACAAGTTATACTTCGAAATATAACGTATGCGAGACATTTTATTTTGTTTAATAATTTAATTTTTAAAGCGTATTTACGCGGACATAGCGGAAAACGTATTATTTAACTCGATACGCGAAGTTGAGAATAGCAATCGAAAAATTATGACTTTTCAAGGTTTAACTTTAATGAAAAATGTAATACTTCTTCTAAAGACTTATTTTAAATACTCGATTTTTCAAAAGTCTTTGGGAAAAATATTATTAACGCATGAAATAACATCAAAGTAAAAAATATTTATAAGTAAAATGAAACATGTTTTGGACTCGGAACACGTTTTTAATTTATATATTTTATAGATAATGTTACAAAAAATTATTTTTACCGTAACTTAGTGTCATATTTTAAGACGACCGTAAAAATATGTAATTTCTAGAAAATACTCTGGTCTATAATATTTTTCGTGCGTAGATACGTGATATATATAATATACATGCATGCATGAACATCTAGGCATGTATACATGCACGAGATAAGCATACCTACCAAATGTCATGTATACTTGTACGCGAACGATACTCTTAAAAGGTAAAAAATGGTTAAATGAACAAATATGAAGTATGACTGATTTTTTTATTGTGTTATATTATAAGATAAAAAAGTTGTTTGATTGCTTTTTACGTTTTCCTTTTATATTTATTTGTTTTATATCAGCTTTTGATTGTTCTTTTTTCTTTTTTATGGAATAGACTCTTTGAAGTATTACATTTATATGTGTGTCAAATATTACAAAAAAAACAAGGTTTTCATTTTATTTTCTATAGAAAAGTGTCAAAGCTAAAAACTAGCATTTCATAATCACGGCATCAGATGATTCGCATACTTTATTTTGAAATTTTGTATTTAAAGTCTGTTCGTGTACGCGTAATAAAATATAACCAATTTTTGAATTTCGATATAAATTTTGAATAATTTGATATTATTCATTTTAGAGAAAAATTTTATATCCAAGTTATTCTTATTTCTTGAAATATAAGAATACAGTGAATAATTTATAAGATATTTAAGATTACTTTTTAATAATTTTTGTAATATTGGTATTACTCGAAAATGTGGTTAAAATATGTTTTTGAACGTAAGGTATTTTTAATATAGAAAATATTTTGGCTTTGTTTGCTTTAATGTATTGTTACGAAATTTTCAAAATATCGTATTTAAATTCTATTTTTTTATATCAAACAAAATTGACGATAAATTGTTTGAATTCGACGAGTTTTTGTTTAAATATAAAGGTTTTACGTTAATAAATCATATTTACGCAGAATATAAGAATATTGTAATAAAGTTGTTTATAAGATATTCGATATTTTGTATTTTTACAATTTCGTAAAAGTCACGATAGTTGGATAACTGTAAAAAGTATTAAAATTGAATACAAGAATTTTATTTTACTTTATAAGCTCTTTCAATTTGGATTATTCAAAATGTAAATAATTGTGTAAAATCAAAAAAGACTACATATATACATTTCGTACATTTTCATATAAAACAAACAGAAATTTACGTTAGAAGAGATTTTGTATTTACATTGAAATGAAAAATTAAGTTAAGGTAAACTGAATTTACATAAGTTATAGTACTATTCTATAGGTAAATGTAGTTACAAGAGACTTACTTCATTGTAATGTGAAATCCCACGACCGTTTCGGTGTATTTAAGTAATTTTATATGTTCCAGAAAACCGATCAAAATTAACTGAAATTTTGATCGTGGGAAACGAAAAAAAGCATTAATCGCGTAATGCCACACAGCTTTTACATTCACCTCTAAGAAATTCGAAGCGGTTGGTATCTTTTAAAATTTTTAAAATATAAAATAAGAGGCTTGTAAATTGAGCTCGATACAGAAACGGAAAATTCAACATCGATTCACCAACTCAGGAAGGCTTTTGGTAAACCTTCTAAGTAATATTTCGCGGTAAATTCCAGATTTTAAGCATTTCGTGTTCGCAACGAGAAAAGAAAATTTTATATAAAGCACCTTTTTAATAATAGCTTGCTTACTTGCATCGGAAAAGGAAAGAAGACACGAAACGAAAAAAAAAAAAAAAATCACCTTAACCGTGATTCGAGACTCGGGAAGGGACCGAACGGGTCATCGGGATCGACACACTTTTCCGCACATTTCAAGCGAGGCGCAAAAAGCGGTGCATTTATCGAGACGACCCCTAAAACAACTAACAAATCCAACGAATCTTCCTCGAGGAGTTCGCTACGGATTTTCGCATAAATCCAACCGCACTCGAAAAAATTTCCAAGCGTCCGATGCACACAAGCCTACGTTTTTTTCTTTTGTTCAAGTACGACACACATGTAAATTAATCGTTGTCTCTCGGGTGCGACTACTCGAGAGTTACGAGCCGCGTATTTGCGTCACCCGCGTCAAACACTTGCCAGCGGCGTTCGATGCCAGCCGTCAATAAATTCACGGCTACGTATCATCGGCACGCGATGAGTAATTACAGATACGACCAATTTCAATGGCTCGAAATGAAGGGTCTCGCTTAATTATACATCCCGCGTACAGACTCACGCAGTGCAATGAAAGCCGCGAAATATAGGATGCGTGAAGTTTTCGACTCGCGTCTTTTTGGGTCGCTGATTACGAATACGGAATCACAGCATTCGGAAATTCGTATCCGCGACCAAATTTTACGGATGAAAAATAAGCGAACCAAGTTGGCCTTCTTAATCTTTCTTGGCAAGATAACGTGATCCGATAAAAAAAACTGCGGTTTTATAATACAGAAATTTAATAAATTTTTAAAATACGTTCCATGCAAATTTCAATAATTACCGACTGTAATTCCAATCGCATCCTAAAAGAGTTTACTCCTTTCAAAACTTATCGAAAAATGTTAAAAATTTAATTTTATACTTGTTCCGTTGTCTCTCGCGGATTTCATTTAGTTTGAAACTTTATCGAAAATTTTATTCGAAATTGAAATGTCGTCGCGATAAACCTTTCGTTTTTAAAAATTTCTAGTTTTACAGTTTTAGAAGTTTTCGCTAAAAATACCGGCAACAAATATTTTTCTCATTAAGCCTCATTATTTTCAATTTAGTCGTCCGAGAGATAAATTTTTTATCGAATGTAGTTTTATTCGGATCTCGTCCTGTACGATTCGGTAAATTAGGTCGTTCGAATTTCTTTTAAAATTTCCTCAAGGATACCGAGTAATTTTGACTATACGTTTAAAAATTTTTTTAATAAGATTATACTCGATACCGATATTCGAATATGCGTAATTGAAAACTGTACTTTTTTCAAAATAGAATATTTCCAAAGGTAATTTGTCGAAACCTTTTTTCTCTTTTTTTATATATATATATTAAGTTTTATCGCCCGAGTTTAATACACCGTACGTATTAAAGATATTATTTATTGTTGACGTAATAAAAATGTTCTGATATATGTTTAAGTAATAAACGTCCAAGCGTATCAATTATAAATGAAAAATGGTAATTTTAAACGTATCGTCGATTTATCGATCTTTCCGAATCATAAAAATCGTAAATCAACTCCGTTTCATTATTGCAACATTTAGATGTTTCTCTCGAATCCCGATAGCATTAGCGTATAATTTGTACATTACATATAATTAAAATACCACTCCGCGTAATATATTCTAACATTTTATCTCACCCGTCGAATCGTTCATTATAATTCGCAGAGGCAAAGATCGTTCGAACGTCACAATGAAAACAAAGATGTTGCAATTGACTCGGGAACGTCGGCCAATTAAAAATACAGCTTCCGCCACTCCCATCCACTTCCAGCCATCAACCTAATATATATGAAAATTAAAATTGTTCGAGTAAGCCAAGTTACCGATATTATATTACCCGATATTACCAAGACCGAAAAGAAAATTAATTCAAACGGATGGAAAGCTCACGAGCGCTCGAATAAGCCCTTCGAAACGCGGGTTTTCTTTATTAATTTCCCAACTCGTTTTTCGGCCCTCCCCCCGTTCAACTTCCCACCTAAGACGAACTTTAAAACTCGCGTCCGTTTATCGGCGGCTTCCGCGTTTCTACGCGTCCGTCCGAACCTCCGATACGGAAGTCGCAAAGTTACCCCCGTAAAGATAAACCGCCACTGTTATTGCGTTCGTCGACGCTTACCTTCTTTTCCGGAAAGCGAGGGCTGCTAATCCGCCAGATATCGTCGAACAAAGGCCGAGGGGATCCTCGAGGAGACAAAAGGCACGGATAAACGCGCGTCGGAAGCTCGCGAGGAGTAAGGAAAAAGGAGGAGGGGAAGTCCAGGCGTGTAAGCTCCGACCGAGTATTTACATATAAATTGCTCGCTTAAAATCATATTCGTATTTAATTTTATACCGGAGCGACCCTTGAACTCGCGTCTCCTCCTCCTCGTCGAGGATCTCTCTTTCGAGCGTACGTACGAGTCGTTGTCCGAGTCGTTGGCTCGACTCGAGCTTCTCGTCGCGGACTAAGCGCTAAGTGGCGTTTCAGCAAATTTCACTCGAGCCGATTAGACCGGGGAGTCGCATTTCACCGAAAGTGCTCCAGTCGACGTTTTACGATGGCTTCTATTTGGCAACATTTTAAGTAACTCCGGTGTCCGAAGTTATACTACCAACTCTACGTACCTCCGTACCCACGTAAGCATAGACCGAGGATGTAATTTTTTATCGCGCTATCGAGGATCCCGTTTATTTAAATCGACCGAGATAAGAAATCTCGTACGCGTTTGTGGAAAGCACGTGTTTATTACTCGCGAGTGATTTATCGACTGTAATAAAATATTCAATCGTTGAGAAATTGTTGCTAAGTAAGAAATTGACCGATTATAAAAATATGCGTACAAAAACAAAGAACTCGACGACGAGTCTATCCTCGGAACATATTTTACCGTGATATACGATGTTTTTCTGAGGAAAAAAAATATATTTTTATGAGCTAGATGATGTTTATATGTAAAAGAACTCGAACGACTAAGGAAAAGAAGCGTCAATTTTATACGCGATCGAGCGAAAAAAACCTTCGCGCTGTTCTGGAAAATGAAGAAAAAAAAAATGGCCATCTTTAATATTTAAAAAATAATCAAGTATTTAAATTTTCGTTGAAAGAAATATCCTTGAGACGTAATCAAAAAAGAAAAAAAAGAAAGAAAAAAAAATACGATCAACGGTATGTTTCCAATATTGTATTTTTGTGAATTTTTAACGCGCGATTATCGATAAAAAATACGAACGGAGAGAATTTATTTACAAAAACAAATTCTAAGCGAGACTCTCCGGAGCTTCTGCATAGTCTCTACAAATATGAATATACGCGAAAAGAGAAAAAGCCTCAAGGGTAGAGGAATCATGGGTGAATTTGTGCAGGGGGAAGCGAGCCTTTCATAATTTACGATGTATACGCAAAGCTACTGCTCCAGTAAATAGAAGAAGGTCAGAGACACACTTCTCTGGTCTCGGTACACACGTCGAAGCTTGATGAAAAAGTGCGTCGGCGCACGCGCAGATAACGTCAACGCAGACTCCGCGAGTCCTTCCGTTGCTCTCGTCTTGGAGTTCTCGGATCGCAGACGGGCATTACTTTACCTTTATTTTCGTACCTCGAGCTTCTCCGACCCTTCCTCAACCCTTTTTCAACCTCGTCCATTTCGACGAACCTGTTCGGAAAGCTTCGGAATTAATATGCGCAGGTACGAAATTATTTGCGGTTATTAAATACATAACGCAGGAAAATCCATTTAGCGTATTACGTTTGAGCGAGTTTACCTCGACGTATGATCCGTTTTCCTTTGACAAACTTACCCAGTTGGGTTAACTCTTTAAAACTCCTAAATTTATTTCTTTCTTTATTTGATAGTCCGACCTTTCTAAAATAATCGGGAATTTTAAAAACTTTATATCATAAAATCCAGCATCGAATTAAATTTCCAAGTTTGATTTTGATTTCTACGGCAGGTAGTAAAATCGAGGCACAAAAGTTACGATAACGGAGGGCATCCATATTTACGTTTGCATTATTATTATTATTAAATAACGGAAAGTGCTCGGGTATTCGATCGAGCTTAAGTTGCGAAAAGTATCTGCAAACTCTCCTCAAAAATTAAATTTTTTTACAAAGAAATGAGCGTTTTCGTCTTGTCTGCTCTAAAACTTTATCGAGCTTTCGGGGAAATCGAACGTATAAAAAAGGATAAAATCGTTTACCCTATAGGTAAAAAATCTCGTGCGCCAAGTCTAAATCGTACCCCGTACATTTCAGTATCGTTCGCATTGTGCAAAAAGGTGTTTTTTCGTTTAAGGACGCTTCGATCGATGGGTACGTCCACTCAATGACATTGACAAAGTACTCGCGTATTAATTGTAAAAATGTATAACTGCCGAGGCAATGCATACGTACTTATACAGACATCGTTTACCGATACACATTTTACACTGCCAAAACTTGGTTACGCGAACGTTTTAATTTTTTTTTTTTTTTTTTTTATTTCGAAGTACCGAGCAAGAAAGATTATGATCGAACGATCGAAAAAAAAGGCAATAGATTGGTAGTTTCCAAATGTTACGTTCGTTAAAATATTATAGTATTTAAATTTTTTGGTAAAATGTCGACGTGGAATACAAAAATTCGTTGAATGATTATTTTACGACGTAATGTTTGCGTCAAGGACGTAAAAATATTAATTTTTGGTTTTTAATTAAAATAGATTAATAATGTTTTTAATATGTTTCGATTTATCAATAATTAGATAATATAAAGATATTAAGAAAATATGTGCTAAATTATTTAAACACATTATAATATATTCAGTTATTAACATGTAATTATCGCAATGAAGAAAATATTTACGTTAAAACTAATTTCATTAATATAAATATATAAATACCGGTTGTAAATTATATATTCCGAATGCATACAATTTTAATATATCCGTTGGAATTATAAATTAGGGAATTTATTTTTTTAATTTATATTTATTACTTTAATTAAAACAATTTCAATCGATTTGAAAAACCAGTTTATATTATATTTATAATTTTATACAACGGTTGATTATATTAATTTCTCAATATTTTAACTTAAAATTTTAATAAAAATTTTTCAAATATTATAATATAATGAAATTTGAATATTAAGTTTTCAAAATATGTGAATTATTAATTAAATGCGAACGATTGAAATTTCATATTTTTACGCACTTTTAAAAATAATAAAATATAACGAATAATTGTGAAATACTTTTAAAAAAGTTATATTACAATTTTGATGTCTATGGATGCATAAATTTAAAAATATTACGACAGAGAAAAGTTGAGTAAAAGTACGAAAATATTTTAACCTTTATACGAATGAATAGGACATCGAAAATCATTAATACTACCCTTACGTATCCGAAAGTTAGCCTTTTGTATAAATAAAGGAAGTATTTCAATTCCAATGAAAATTTATACGTGTACAGGTATAAAAGTATCGCGAATAAAAAGGAGTAAACGCTTTATTACAGTACTACATTTTTAATAAAAATACGATATTTTAGAATTAAGAAATAAGTTTTCAGAATTATTATTATGAAATTCTTTAATAATTATTATATCTACATTAAAAAAAATTTATTAAATTTTTCGTATCGCTGATTCAAATTATACGATTCATAAGAATATTTTAATTAATTTTTAAAACTAATACTAATAATAATTTGAGAAACAAATTTCTATCGTATAATAGAATATTTTTATACCAAAATTTACTATTAATAATATTTATATAATTTTAATATAAGCGGTACAAGTTTCACTCATTTATTATTTATTTATTCATTCGTACAATGAAATACAGAAAAATTTTTAATAAAATCTGCATTACGTTTGAATATAACATAAAAAAATTCTAAATAATAATATAATCATAAAATATAATATAATATAATAAATATAATATAATAATAAAATAAAATATAATATAATCATAAAATATAACATTTTAAAAAAAATTCCTATCAGAACCGAGTTAGATCCCTTCGTATATATTTCAAGCTCTTTAAAAAATATTAGAAACTATGGCATACAAATTTTTGCATAATGCGAATAAAGCATAAATGTATCATTTAGTATACATTGCTTTGAACGACGTAGCAAAAAATAAGCTTATATTTAAAAGAGTTACTCGATCCGCTCGCGTAAGATATTATTTAACAATAAAAGTGCCCGACTCTTCGTCGCGAATAATTAATAATTTATCCATCGTTAAAATCGAGCAACGTTAGCTAAGAAGTACACGATGTTTATACATATCTCATCGGGTCGAATCTTTCAATAAAATAATTAAAAAATAAAGCGTAGAAAACGTTGAATAATTTTAACGATCGATAAAACATTAACTCGCGGAGATCAAGAGTCGCCAAGTTTTATCATTGAACCGATTATTCTTTATGCTAATAAGGCAATAAAATGTACCCAATAAAATAAAATTAGCAAAAGTTTACATCGGTTTGAAATAATAAGGCTACGTTCGATTCCTACGATACTTTTATTTTTAATTCGGACACCGAACGCGAGGAAAGAAAATTTATACGGTGATTAAGAAAGAGACAAAAGTCCGGATTACCAAATGACGAGCGCCGAGGTCTATTCTATTTTAAATCTTCGCGTCGCAGTCGCAGCATCGATCGTTGATTATTGGTCTTTAAAGTTTCTAGGGCATTTCGTTTTCAGCGCCATCATTAAACTCCCTCCATTCCTCTAAACATACCCCGAAAGAAGAGTCGAGCATACGTCCGGGAGTTTTCGGTGCCTCCGCGGACTGTTATTAACGCGCGAGTCGAATAAAAAATGATCGGAACATCCGGATTAAAATGCAAGCAACGAAATTTCAAACGATACAAATCCACGGACTCGTCCCTCGTCCCTCGGAGGAAAGGATCGCTCAGCGCTATTTTACGAGCTCGTAAAACCTCCTTGTCTCGTAGGGCTTTATCCAAGTCCTTCCGGTCCTCGGATCCTCCGCTAATTCGATGCGTACGACGAGACTCGGCGAATTTTAAAGCGATTAACTCGCGATCGCTCGGATAAAACTCGAGCCTTTTTTCTCGAGTTTCGCGGCCATTGTCGATCCACAATGGACATTCGGTCGTGCTCTGGACGCGTCGCTAAAGTTGAAAGCACTTTCCCGAGGGTCGAACACGCTTCCGTGGTTCTTTGTTGCGGATCGCGCGAAAATCCCGGGGCTAAGCGACGTATGGACCACTATTCTTTCTTCTCGCTCGGGATGCGTGTGCGGCTTTCACCTCGAGCATCGGGAAAGTTGCGCCTCCGAATATTCGGATCGTGTTCACCGACGGACTAATTTCATTCGTTGTCAGATGGTGATCGATCGCGTTTGGCTCAACCGCGAAATTGCACGCCATCCTTAATTTCGAACTCGTTCTCTTGTGCGATTCTCTTGTAATTTCGATTATGTAACGCGCGAGGCAAATTGGGGAGGGGAAGGGAAATAGGCCTCCCAAAGGAGAGAAAATCAAGCCAAGTACCTTTTCGGGTAATTTGAAAGGTGAAAGGAAAATTACTCTCCGACTGACAAATTTCATTTTTCATCTGTCTCGTAAACTGGATCCTCCTGATGGGCTAACCTACACATTTTTAATTTTTAATACTAGACAGAGCCGCTGTAAAAACTCAACCTTATCGCGTGTCTACGTTTCTCTATGCGTTTTTCCGTGTGTATTTTCGCGAGGGAGAAAGAGAGAGAGAAGAACCGAAAGGGGAAATAACTTATTGTTTTCACTGTGGATAGTGTTAATAAACTGCGCTAACCGTTTTTTATTTACAAAAGTTTCGGACTTCTCGGTAGGTGCAATTTAAATATTATCGGTATAAAAAGGTCTGAAATAAAAGCTTTTATTGTAACTTAAAGTTGACGGTACACTTTTTGCCCGTTTTAAATATAATTATTTTTTCGGCTTGAAATTTCACTCAATGTCGCGATATCTTTTACATGGATAATTTTTACTTTACTTTTATATAAATATTGATTCTTTTAAAAGATAATTAAAATGTACTCTCGAGGTATATCTTCTTTTACAAACAAATTATCGCTGAGTCTTAATTTTGCAAATATTGTAAAATCAGTGAAGTAGATATAAAATATCGATAATTGAACATTAAAATTACGTTTCGGTAAGACAAAGAAAGGTATGTTTAAAGATGGTTAAAATTAATAATAATAATTTGACATTTTTCGTTAAAAGCAATAAACTAATCGTTCGAACGTAATTAATGAAAAGAAAATGAACTTACGTTGTTCGAAAGGAACGAATGATAAAAAATAAATAAAAATTTAATTATCGAGTGTCGAGTGTTTATAGGTTAATTAATTATAACTGATTATCATTTAAAATAAGTATTGATTTATTAAGAGATAAAAAATACAGAAACTGCTCTTATCTTTTTAAAATATTAAATATTTACATTAAAATATTTTAAAGTTTTCGTTTCGATCGTGTGCACATTATAATATTTAGAGGCTTATATTTATATTTTCGATTGATAAGTGCTATAAATAATGAGATTATTAGCGCTTAATGGACTAATTCTATTGCTTAGTAACTAATAAATCCCTATGCTTAGTGTAATAAGATTAATATCACTTTAAAAATACTATAAATAATAAGATTACTATTATCAGATTATGGATTAGGATGAGTTATTTACGAAATAAAACTTACTACGATTACGCGTACGTATTAAAAAATTGTTGTGCTGTTTTAAATAAAAAAAAAAAATATTTAATATATTATATTGCTAGATATTAAATTACGTTATACTGTTAATTAAATTATTTAGCTATTATCGATCCCGTTGGTTGACATTTTACAATTAATTTGTACTTTCGAAATTATATACGAATTCATGATTTACTATTGAATCATATTACTAGTTTTATTAATAATGTTACATTCGCATAATAATATTTTACCGTAGTACATAATATATGCGTAATTATTTAATTAAAATATCTGATTCGTGGATCTTATATTGGAAAAAGTAATAATGTGATTAATTAATTTCACGTGGAGTAGCTCATATCGATTACTTCTTCGTTGTTTGATATAAATTTTGCTTTAAATTAATAAAATTGTAATTTAAACTGATTATTTTAGCACTTAAAAATTTTTAATTTATAATATTTACTTGGAGTACGTTAAACTTTTCGGTAGAGATTTTTATATTATATTAATGTAATTCGTTTAATTAATATATTAATTTCGATTACCATAAATATCTGGAATTTTCGCAGGTAATTAATATATATAATGTCAGTTTTGGTCCAAATGAAAGAAGATAATTATTAGCATAATGTCAATTTCATATAGAAAATAAAGAAAAAGTGGATATTAAAATAAGTTGTTCATTAATAATAAGTATTAAAATGGAATAATGTTAAGCGAATGAATATCGATAATGCTAATTAAAATTAATGTAAGCTCATCGAATATGAAAATTACAGTACGGTTAAAACGTATAGTTTAAAGTAAAATTTGAGATTCAAAAATATATGCATATATATATATAAAAAATCAACGGTATTTCAATACATTTAATAATAATTCATAGAAAATGAAAATTATCAAAATTTCTCTCCACCGATAAACACGAAACAAGAACGTAAATTTATCAAAGCTCCCGAATTTATATTTTAATTTTTCGTAATCTTGAGACATAACTCGCGTTTAAGCAATAAAAAATTAAAATTTAGCGTAATAAGTTTCGGCGGATAAACAGCAATAGATCCACTTTATCGTGGAAACTGGAAATGTTTACCGCAGTACTGCAGTATATAAAAGTGAGCTCCAACGAGAAGCGAAACGTTACAATAAACTCTAAGCGAATAGACACTTATCTTGTCCATGGCTAGCAAAGCAGAAGAGACGAAAAAGCATCGAGAGGAAGAGAAGTACTTGAAAGCGGAAGACCGATGGAAAGGTTTCGGTCGGTACGTTCCATTTAAATACGACCAACTCCAGCGCAACGTTCCGCAAGGGCACAATGATCCGAACGATCACCGGGACACTCGACAAAATTGAGCTTTTATTCGCGGAACGATTAACGCCGGATTAGCATCGATTCGGGATCGTTACCCTTGGAACCCTCCAATCGAACGCGTATACACGGCTGACCAATCAAGAAGAGCGCTCGTAACTTTCGATGGTTCGAGTGTAACGAGCTTTTCCCGATCGGATTTATATTCGAACTAATCGCTCGCGAAACTTCGCTTCGATCGCCGCCCTCGTATTTTTTCTCCTTGCGAAAACTTGCGTTTATGAATCGCCGGTCGCCGAGTGTTTCGAGTATTTGTCACCGGAAACTCAAAACGCGAAGTTGATCGCGCCAAAAGAAATCTTCAAGCTTATTCCTACGAATTGCTTACAAAAGTGTATTAAATACATTTTCGTTATAGCGCGTAAAAATGAAATACTACGCATTTAATTAAATAGTCGTATATTACAGTTCGTATCTCGAGCCTTAATTTATCGTTTTATACAGCGTCGTATGTCTGTCTGGAGCAAAGTTGTAAAACTGGACGTACGAAAGTTAGTTATTCCCGTACAGTGAATATATATACATAAAATTGCCGTTTGAAATTTTCATTAAAAAAGTCCCTTTTGTAATAACGCGTCCTTTCTTTGAATACTTAAACATTTGAAAATACGCTCGTAAAAATATTTCACTTAACGCTTAAATACCTACGTACTGTAAAGTTTTTTTTTTTTTATGTTTTTGATGAGCGTTTATTAATTTAACAAGAATTCGTTGAACGACGCAATAAAAAGTATACAACAACAGGAATAATACATTTATCGCTGTAATAATCGTAATAAGAATTGGTTAACTATCGATGTCGGCGTACTAGATATAAAATTGTGATCGCGATCTTTATACGTTTCGTTTTAATAAGCACGTGTAAATTTTAAACAAGTTTGCTATTATATTTTAAAAGCTGGCTATCGTAAAATATGACAAACGGAGAATAAACTATTTCACGACTGGATTAGTATTTCAAAAATTTTAAGCTGCAATATGCGACACTTACCACGTTTTATACGGCATAAGAAATTTCACAAATAACAAATACAGATTTTTGTTGCCCGTTAAATTTCCTTTTCATCCGAACGATGACAAATTAATTTTGTATCTATGGATTTATATGTACGTGAAATTTAAGAATCCGAAGCTACTCGGTAATTTAAAACGAAGTAACGTAAAGAGATAAAAAGACGTAAACACTTTTTTATGTCGGACTAAAGAATGAAAAAATTATCTTTTACAGATCATCTAATTTTACTAGGTAATTTTTCGTTATCTTATACCGAGTAAACGAATTTTATAACACCTTGATTCGCTCGTAGTTCTCTAATTCCTCGATTGTTTAAATCAGTTTCGGTATCGATAAACATTCCCGAAACGTTTCCATCGCTTCTTCCTAATTACAAAATACAATCCCGTGAAACGTCTCCCCACTTATATTTGTTATTAGTCGAATAAGATTAGTTAAAACCACCTTAAACTCGCACCTTATCCAATAAATATCACGGATACTAAGAAACAAAATATCATCGTTATCCCGGTAATATATTTCGACAACATTTTCTTATACAAAGCCGTAGACATTTTTCATACGAATCTCTTTTCGCACATACGTGTATATAATTTTCCAGGCAAATCCTCAAAGCTTTGTAGCGAAAGCTCGCAGTGCAGTAAAGTATATAATTCTGAGAAGGTAATGCGAAATAAAAGTTTTGTGGATAACGGAGAAAGAGAGAGGAAGAAGGGGGGGTGGAAGGACAACGCAAACTACCAGTTAAGGGCTGTTGCGAGGATTACGTTTGACATTGACTATTAATCACGGTAATAGCGTCGTTAAGCGATCTAAGACTACTGTGCGCAAGCGCTTGTCGAGCAGCGACGAGATACGAGTATTTGCTTCTCTCCTCGTAATTAATAACGACGGCGGGAGTGTCCTTGCATCTTTCATTTTGCCTCTCGCTCTATATACATTTCTGACCCAGCTCTTTTATTCTCCATTGAGAAAAAGCAACTCGGGCTAATTTCGCGAGAGTGCATTTAGGGCATTGCTGGATATCGGGAAAGCTTCCGCTGTTTTACGCCAGCGTTCCTTAAATAAAATTAAAGGAGAATACCGGCAAGTACGCTATCTGTAAAATGTCCTATATTTTTAATTTAAAAAGACTCGTTTGCGAATATCGTCCAAACTAAATTTAAAATTGACTCGTGCAATCAACGGTTTAACTAACGCGAGAAGATAAGAGCTCCTGTAATATTTGTAAAATTCACGATTCGGTGATCTTTACGTCGTCGATACGAAAAACTTACTTTTTCTCGGTCTTTTCTTCATTTACTTTCTTAATAGATAAAAGCAGCTTGTAGCTATTAGTTTAATCTTCTTAAATGCGTTTGATTAGGCAAATAGACCTTTTTAAACTCGTGTTTTTGTGCCATCGATAATAACGGTATAAGAAACTTTACGTCTCGTAGTAATGAAATACATTTGCATAAATTATTTTTCTTGCTAATTTTAATGGAAGGAAACGTTAATCAACTCCTAACTCGTTTAATATACGCTTCTATATTTTCATGTAAATCGCGTACAAATATATCAACGTGAAACTGCGCAAAATAATTCAAACTGTATACATCGGTTCGTGTGTACATATGGGGTGTCTGACCAGAACACGGGCCTTACTACTTTGTCAATATTGCACAATGTAAACAGCACGAAATGCGTTCTTTTCCAAAGCATTGTATTCCGAATTATACCTGCAGATACGAAGCCAACGATTCGTTAAAATTCATACATTTTTTCTATATTTTACGCGACTATGTAATTCCTATGTGTTATTCATATTTACGAAGGTTACTACTTCCTATTCCACGGATATATATATTTGCCTTTATACGTTTCCACGTTTCTTCGCGACTAAACCCTCGATGCAAAGAAACTGAAATATTCAAATTCAACATCGTTGTTCGCTTACTTACTTTTTAATCGTTAAATTTTCCCGATTCGATACCTTCGATTCGAATTTAATAACGCGTTTTTAGGATCGCGTTCGCGTATACTCGGTATAATAATATGAGCGTGAGAATAATAAAAGTCGAGCGCGACATTTTTTCGTTAAGACGTAAAGTATATATTTTTAGTTTTCTTTCGTACATGTATTTTCTAATAAAATAATCTCGACTCTAGCGAGCAACGTGACTACGTGAAAATTAAGCCAATCGGGACAAAGAATTATGGGAAAATAACTATAATTTATAACTCTATAAAATAAAATTATTCCAAATATCGCACACGAGTAAAACATAAAACTATCCTGATAACGATGTCTCGTACGATAAAAAATGAAAACCTAAAATCATGAAATTTGAATCGTATATATTTGCGAGAGAAACGCGCGTCGAAATATTCACACTTTTTCCGAAGAGTCTTCGCGCGAGTCGGGAATAATTCGTCAAGTTTTTTTCGTTGCATCGCGAAACGTTCCACCCATTGATTTTAGAGCCTCTTCGTTTCCAGTTGTATATTTTACGGTTAAAGATAAAAAAAAAAAAGAAACGAGAAACTCGCGATTAGCACTCGGACGTAATTATCGAGATCCTTTCTTTCCCCCTCGACCGTCGACGCTACGTTTCTAAAAAGCGCGAGTAACCGCTCCAGCGAGAAAAGAGGAAAGAGGAAAACGCGGAAGAGAATCTCGAGCAACTTGTGTAACCAGAAGTTATTACGATAGTTGGGCAAACGGTTGGTTCTTTGTTCTCCTTCGTTCGCTCCTCCGTTTCTTCGCCACGCGACGGAAAAACCCTCGGAGAAGCCGAGGAAGACTTCGAGAACATCGGCCACCCGAACGAGAAGCTTCGAAGCTACGGGAAAGAACATCTTCACAGCCCGAATAAAATAATAGATAAGGAGATCCTCCGAGCAGACGAAACGCCCGGGGATACAATAAATCTCGCTTACGCGCATAAACACTCCACTTTAACAAAGATGAAAAGCCTCGCTACGCGAATACAGCAGGGAATAAAATACAAGCCGATGCTTACAGCTTTTCTCACCGCGTCTACAAAAACAATGAGAACTCGAAGCAGGTGTCGTTTGCATATTTTTTTTTTTACCCTCGACCGGTTCCTCCGTCCATCCGAGCGTTCAACCCGCGAATTCAGCTTGTCTCCCGAGGAAACATAAATCGCGAAATATATCCGAGCCTTAAACGAGAGCGATCCTCCGAATCTCGTATCCTAAGATCCAACGAATTCGGAGCTGTCGATCGCGTTCCCTCCTCGCAATTTCGAATTCGAACATTCGAAGGATCCTGCACAAATGTAGGAGAGGCTTGACTCGCGTAACCGACGTCTCGTGAGGCGGATTTTCCTCGTTCCCGGTGCCGTATACATTTATAGATACATTTATTCTCCCGCATATCCCGAGCTGCGATCGTCGCGCATTCGTTTCATTTTCTCGGGGAATCGAAGGATTTCGATGGGGGTTGTTCTTTTTTTAGGCGTGTGAATTCGTCGAGGCTTTAATTGGATCCACCGGAGGTAGACTGGAAGACACTTTGATACCGGGGATATTCTTGGAGATTTTATTCTAATAATTAAGTAGTTTAAGTAGTTTTCTACCAGTTGTCTTTTATCTTATACTAAGGTCAGCAAAACTATTTTCAAACTTTATAGAAATGAAGCAACTTGTCGGCACTTCCCAAATGGAGCAAGAGAAGCTTCTTCGACGCTAATCACTGCGGTTTCTAATCAGGAAACTGCATTGTCTTACAACTAATCTCATTTCTTAGCAATGCTTTTTCATAAAAATAAACTCTCTAATAGCTTGTAAGATTATTCGTTTACTTTTCCTTAACCTTCGGCGATTCTTCCTCGTTTTTAACATTCCTCTCGAGGATATTGAGACGTTTCGATGAAAGAAACGAATAAATTCACCGATCGTTTAATTAATTATCTCGTCGGATACGTTTCTTTTGCTAATCCTCGATTAATTTACGCTTGTAAAAGTATTTTCGCAAACTGTGATGATCGAACTCTTTCGGAAGATTTATGCTAATACCCGTATTCGAATTCCAACCTTTGCCCCGTACGCGAATAATAAATGAAACCGATACTTTAAGGAATAAGTTTGTAATCAGCTTGAAATAAGAAGCAAAAGCTAAATAAATAATTAAAAATGTTACCGAGTCGTTGCTATTATTATGTCACCGAAATTATAGTAAATTTATTATTCACCGTATAACGAGATGAGTGGATTCTTTAAAAGTTACTCGAAAACGAAAACAGTCGTTAACCCAGTCTCTTGTTTCTTTTAAACTTCAGATATTCGAGAATACGAAATAGTAAGCTGCTCGAGTGTTACCTTGGTTCTCGCATCGCGGATTGTCTCCTTGGAGAAACAGTGAGTTTAGTTCTGACTGAGTTTTGCGGAGACGTACGTAGCAATTTTTACTTTTCTAGCGCCTGTCGTTAATTATCATTTCTTCGTGAAAGTTACGTAGAAGTAAAAATAATTTTAAAATTTTCCTTCCTAATCCGATTATTTGTAATTTTTCTTTTTAATATAGCGAGACTCCAATGTAAGTTTTACGAAATTTTCGCTTTAAGTGGATTCAAAAAAATATGCACTTATATTTGAATAATAAAATGAATGATACATAAAAATAAGTAAGTTGACGAATAAAACTTGCAATTTAATCAAAAATCATGGAATTAAATATCTCGATCTTCTAATCTATTGAAATATCGTTGATAGTTAAAAACAGTTTATACTTGCGATTAAAACTTTCGATTTTAATATTTGATCGTAACATCGTGTCGAATTTTAATTAATGCGAATAGTTCAAATTTAAATAATATAATATGACACGAAATTTAAATTTAAAGTAATTATAGTTTCTCGATTATAAATTTAAAACTACATATAATTACTACTTGAGATAGTAAGAATGGTTTTTATAACCAAACAATTGTGTACGAACAATTGAATAAATTATAATATATCCCAAACACAATCAACAGAATCATATAATTACCATGATTTTATGTTAGAATAAAAAGAAACGACTTAATAAAGCAAAAAAAGATCGAAATATTAAAGTACGATAAAAGTGAACTTTGTTAAGAAAAAAGTTAGCGTCTATTAATAGTAGTAATTATTATTGGAAGAAAGAAAAATTAAATAGTTAAATTTTTACAGTGGTAAGTATATTAAAATAATTACGTTCGATCTCGGGAGACTAAAATGAAAGATTAAACAAGAAAAACTGTTTGTAGTTAACTTGTAAAACTTATGAACTAAGATTTAGGAGAAGCTACGCGATACGAAACTATAATTAGGTTCCTAAAATATTTAAATGTATGTAAATAATATTAATTATATCGTAAAAGAATAACAATTTTAAAAAATAACAAATGAAATGACAAAGATTGATTATTTTATTAGTTGTAATAATTATTTACATTGTTTATTTGGAAAATATGTTATGTTTAATTAATAATCGATCAGTTAAAGTTATATAAATTGTATTATCCGTTATTATATGCAACGTAGTTTAGAAAATCTTTTAAATAAATACGATTCTAAAAAAGTTCTTTATTATTTTTAAACCTAATTAACATATAATAAGCAAAAAAATAATTTCTGAAATATTTCTCTTTAGTACAATTTAATAGAAATTGATACTAAAAAATAGTGGAAAGAAGATATTATGAAAGGTAAATAAGTTTTTATATATTTTGTAGCAAAGAAAAGAAATTGTAGACAATTAGTTAAAAGAAAAAAATCCATTTCTCTTTATTCGAAATATGCTGGTCATGTCTTAAATATCTTTTTAAATTTAAATTAAAGAACCTGTCATTTTTCTTGAAAATTTGTAAATTTCTTTTATATCAGAATATATAAAATATATTTTTCACTATACGGTAAAAGAAAATTTTCATTAAATTTTTAATTTTCTTAGTCAAAAATTATAAATCAAAATTAATTTATGCATTCATTTTTCATCTATTTAGAACTTTCTAATTTTAATAATATTTATAAAATAATTGAATATAATATATTATATAAATATCGTAGTTGTTTTATTTAGATTGTTTCATATTTTATGATTATTTTTGTTTAAAACGTTAATGAAATAATAATAATTATTGTATACATAATTATGCTAAGAATAAAATATATTCTATTATTATTATTTACTTATTATATTAATATTAGTTTCAGAGCTACGTATTTATTAAAATTTGAATAATAATATTTAATAAAGATAATAAATTTAAAATAAATAATAATTATAACGTAGTATATTTTATTTACTAAAAACGCGTTCAATATAAAACGTGAAATATGCTGCTGTTTAAATTTAGAAAAATTGAAAGCTTTTTTAAAGCTATTTTATTAATTATTATTAAAATTAATAATTCTTATTAAACCAGTTATTTATATAACCATTTTGCTCACTCAGCGCTAAAAATTGGTGGTGTAATCGTAATCAACGATAGACTTACTTGAATTTTCATAAAACTTATTTTATATGAATAGTTTATCTTAATTATTAAAATATGAATAAATTTACTATTAATTATTTCAGCGATCTTAATTATAAATTGAATTATTGTAATTTAGAGGAAACAATTTAAATTTGAATATATGCATATTGAATATATGTAGATAAAGTTTTGTAAGTACCGAACTAATTTCTAAAGTAATAAGAATTAATATTATTTCTGAAATTACATAAAAATATCCTAGTTTTAAGTGATATAAATTTTGATATTCATCGGTTTAAATATTCCAAACTTAAAACTTGACAAAAGTAAACGGTATAATATATTCTCAGATAAAATATAAAAATTGATTTAAATCTCATACTTCTTATAAAAACTACATTTCCCTCATATTTTTATTAATAAACAAAAATTAATAATAAAATGTTTCATAAATTTTTCGATCACATTCGTAGCTTCTCTTTATAAATCGGTACATTTTAAAAAGATAATTTCTTATTAACGAAGTAATGCAATACACACGTCGGTAAAAGTAATCGAAAATTATTTATTAAATTTGCTATTGAAACCCATAGGTAAAATTGACTATGAAAATAAAACTACATCGATGCATTGGTATCGATAGTAATTCAATAAAAAGTTATAGAAGTATAACTTTTAACTGTAAAAAACAAATATGCCTTTAAATCAATCAAAATATAATTTTTTTTTTTTACAAAAAAATAACGCTTAATTTATAAACTTTTTCCTATCCTTTCATTGTTTCTTTCCTAATACTTTATTCAAAATTCTCGTATATTTTACAAAAAATATTTCGTAAATGGCCTTAATGAAAGAAAAACACAACCGACTATTAATTTTATTGTTATTCGAACGAAGTCTATACCAATGCTTAATCAATTTTTCTATAGAAATAATGGAAGGCATTGTTATATTTTTCACGTAACGAATACAATTTGTTTATACGCCTGATTTATAGATTACAAAATGTTCAAGGTCTGACTTTACGTGTTGGAATATGAAATATATTTGATGAATCGTTAATAATTGGCCATTGTATTAAAAATAATTAAACGTCCATAAAAGTTCGGGTGAACTACGAATATCGCGTTACTGTTTTTCACTCCACCGAGTTCCAAGAATCTCTCGAGTAACATCGTCGTTATCCCCGTCTTTGTTAACATAATTGTCGGTCGAGGCCGTAAAAATGTTGCGAAACCTCGACAATCGGGTCAAAGATCAATCAACGTCAGTCATCGCTCGAAGCTGTTTAACGAAACGTCACCTCCAGACAATCGGGAACATCCGAATCGTTTTATCCCACGGAGGATGGAAGTCTCGGCGATTGATTCTCCAAGAGTGTCCCGCTAATAAAACGACCGGGGATTCCGTCCCCGATCGCTCCGAAAGCTCGAAGCGTTGCGGCCGTTGGACGAATTACGAAAGTGGACTCGAACTCGCGATCACCCACGGGAACCAAAAACTCGGTGGTTTGCGGCCGCGTGAACTTCTCGAGTGGAACACAGGAATGCGAGGGTTTCTCTTCTCTTCTCCCTCCCTCTCTCTCTCTCTCTCTGTCTCTCTAGGTCTTTTCGACCGACTTTCCGATTCGTTTTACGAGGAGGTCGTTTCTTGCGGGAACTTCAAAGTCCCGCTCGGACGAGGATTCGTCTTTGATGGGTGCGATAGATGCAAAGAGACGTTCGACGAGGTTATCGCCTTTAAGCGCAGTGACTTTTGTCTTATCAATCTAGTCCCGGGTAAATTTTCCTAGTGTCGATGCAGCGTCGATCTCCTTTTTCCCTCTTGGCTTTGAGTAGCCTCGGCTGTATCGTTCGCCACGGGACACCGATCGTGCTTTTTTAATAAAAAGAAGAGGTCGAACAATGGTTCGCTCGAAATCGGAATGTCCTGGGCTTTGGAGCTTGCGTTGCTCTCCTCGAGCGTGAACAAAAACGTAAAGTCCGGGAGAGGAAGGCAGAGGTACTCGGAGGTTCCAGGAGAGCTACTGGAGGAGATGAAAAAATTCGGTTAAACTTCACAAAGCGATGTACTCGTGGATCGTGTGATTTTTGGATTCTAAAGAATAAGTAAAATAAGTTGGAGCGAGGAGAAAAAGGGGTCGAAGCGTAGAAAAGGATTTTCCGAATTTGTTTTTGAATATTTTTAATAATATTGCGAGGACGAAATTCAAGGTAATCTCGTAAATATCTATCGATGATGAAAGACGTTAAGGAGAATTAAATGTAACGAAGGAAACAATTTATTTTATAAAACAACTTTGCTTGTAAATATTTACTATTCGTTGATTTAGATATATGAAAGGAAATATATTTTATAGTTAAAACGGGATTAGTAATTTAATTTAAGAAGGTTTATTCGAAAAGGCCTTTTAAATATAAATATAGTTTTAAAAGAAATGGGATCATCGTTAACTTTTTTTCAAAATGTAGACTCTATTTTCGCTTGTTTATCGATGCAAATTTGAACAAATATTATCATGTTTTTGTTTTTCTTTTGAAAAAAATGTACATGTTAATAATTTGTTTGCGTAAATATTTTTTTCTTAAAAATTATAATTTCGAGGAATGGTGTAAAAACTTATTGTTTTTTATTTGCAAATATTTTCCATATTTAATTAAAAATATAAGGCTAAAGCGGGTTTAATGTAAAATTAGTTGATAAACACGTTTAAAAATCAATTACCTCTTAAAATAGTTGAAAAATAAATTTTTGTACATAATGTTAATTTAAAAATTTAAAACCCTACGTAATAGAATTTCAAATAATCATTTTATAAAAAATATATATTCATTTTGTTCTTAATATACAGAAATTTCTTATTCGTTTTTTTCATTACAATTAAATATATTGAAAAATTTAATTAAAAAATTTTTTAGCAACTTTTATTCGATGAAAATTCTATATATAATCCGAGTGAACAAACTTCTTCGATAATACGAAATACAATAATACGTAAATAAATTGAAATGCATTGTTCTTAGAGTTTAATTGATATTTTGAAAATTCGAATAAAAAAAACATTGGATAGGAAATATCTTAGATATTTTATAAAGTATTTTTTTGCAATTTCAATGTATTTTGTTGCGGATTGCCGTTGAAAAAGCTGAAACAGAAGTTGTAGTTGAATAAAAGTACAAACGAAAAATTGTAATTCTGCTCAAAGTTACGCTTCGTATGATAAGATGTTAGCGTTCTTTGTATTAAGTCGGGTGCAAATAAACTAAAAAAAATAGGAGTATATGCTATACTCTCGTATGAATTAAAAAGTTTAAAATTTATAAAACAAACCAACGGTGATTTAAATTGACAGAATTGGGGTATAACGAATATAAAATACCCGGTACGAGTCCAATTCGAAGCCTTTTATACGTCGCATTTTACATTCGGGATAAAATAAATTAGATCCCTATTCTATTAAATTCTATGTGAATTCTTATTCATTCAGTCGGCAAACTTAAATATCAAAGTTAGAAATTCTGCATTTTTAAACTTAAATAATTCATTTAACTCGGCTTGACAATTAATATTAGAATTGACATGATAAATTATTGAAAATTTATACTTATTGAGCTAAACTAAAAAGCCACATACACACACGTATATATATATAATTATGCGCATAAATAGTATTTATATACATAAAAATAAAAAGTACCGCGTAACCGTATATGGATTAACAAAAATATTTTATTTCTATACAATGAACGTATATTTATATTTTGAAATAAAACGCTATCAGTCACACGTCAGGACTTTTGCATTTCTCACCTTTCACGTGTTCGCGTTCAATTATGAGATTGAAAAAAGTTCTTTACAAAAATATTTGACATTTTATTTACAACTTTCAAAGTAATTGGATTTCACTTCGTTAACAATTAATTTTATTCATAAACTTTACAAAAACTCTCTTTTATTTCAAGCGAATTCTATAAACTTTTCGAGTTGTTTAAATAATCTTCAAAAACATTTTAAATATCGCTTTTTACGTGTAAATAAAATAAGTATGCGTACGAGATAGAATTAAATAATAATTCTATCATATTCAATAAGTTTTTTATGCGTTAATTACTATTGATTCATAAATTTGTAAAATCTGTCGGTATAACGTAAATATAAAAAATCCGTGTAATGATAAATATTTCTATATCTCGTGTATTATTAAAAGAAAAATTTTATAAAATATTATCTTTTAAAAATTCACAAAATCTACTTTCATTGTATTCGTATGTTTCAGTGTTTTTATCTTTGAATAAATAAAGTCATGCATACGACATACTGAAATTCATATTATTTTTCTAAAATTTTAAATATTACTCTCATTAAAAGTTTAAACTACTTTTTTAATCTAACAAAACTATTACGTCCTAATTTCAAAGTTTTTACGCTTAGAAATCATAACGTTGAACGTTGTAATTAGTAAATTATGTAATTTACAATTCGAGCGTTCGAAACTTGTACAATTGCACGATACAAAATTCTTCGATCTTTATCAAAAAAAAAGAAGACTTCGACTTTGGAAGTACCAAGAAAAGTACGTAAGATAATGCAAACGGTATATCAATTTATAAGTGCCGAGTTTGGTCAGACGTTGCATCTTCGTAAAGTTGGCAAGCATCTGCATATAAGTATAGATACATAAATTTGGTTATCTCTGAAACTATAATCACATATTTTTCAAGTTTTTCTCCTCGAAATAACAATATTATAATTATTTATCTCTTAAATATGAATATTCGGGGCTTTGTTCGTTCTCGGAGGAAAATAGCATATTCCTCGCGTATATACCGTTTTAAAAAACTTTTAACGGAGCGGCATTAAACTAAAAAGAAAGTTAAATTTCACTGAATATTATTAATTCTAATATAATTTTAATATTATAAAAGTGAGGAATGTAGGTTAAAAAATTACTCGCGTGCATCTCTCGGTTGATCTTTCGCTACGGAATCGAGACTAAGAATCCTTTTTCATATCTAAATATTAAAGAAGTTCGGTAACTTGGATGAGTGTACATAATACTGTTTTATTGTCTTACTTGCAGCAATTTATTGACACTGAAATGAAACTACTTCTCGGTGGGGTGTTGTCTTATGGCGCGATCTACTATGATAGCAATTCTAGTAGCAACGTATAATTCCTTTATCGCTCAAGATACACAAAAAAAAAACTATGGCTTTGCTCAACAAGGGACTTTATCTTTGCCGGCTTTATCGATATACTTTTTCAAGATTCTGGTACTAAGATTGTAAATAAAATTTTAAAAATTGTGAGTGAGCTTTATTTTTTTGTTTGTACAAAAATTTTTTTCATTTACGTATAATTTATTTTATAATCGGTTATGATAAGTTCCAATAAAATTTAGTTGAAATTTATAAAAGCTAGCGTAAAATTATGGTTCGTATAAGTCCAGTAGTTTTATCTAAATTGACGTGTCTTGGAGAAACGAATAGAACTTGGATATTTTGAAGAAATTATTAGAACTGATATATTTCAGACGAATAAAAGTGTCGTACCCAAAAGTAACGAAAGAAACTGAATAAGGTTGGAAAGATTGGAAGAAAGTGATTTTTTGGTTTAAATATGGTTGATATTTAATATTACAAACAAAATAATATTTAATATTGAACGTATACTAATTTGTATAAAATATGTACGCAGGTAAAACAAATTACGAAATTTTATTGTTTAAAACGAAAAAACTTTAATTCAACTATGTAAAGAACTACCGAATATTTAAATTTGACAAATATCATATGTATTTTTTGATAATAACGATTACAACCTCGTTCCGTGAAAAAAAAGTTAAAACCCTAATTTTAAGCAATATTTATAATAATTCTAGCTGTATAAAAATCAGAGTTGACGTAAAATAATTCGTTAAATTTTTTATATTTTAATCGAACAGAATGCTTTGATGCTAATAAAATATAAATATTTCGAAACATGTTTTTCAAATTCGATCGATCTAACCATGCTTTTAAAGAAAATGAAAATTTCAAAATTTCACTCGCGAGCATGTATTATTGAAAAATTGTTTAAATTTCCATTAGTATATATTAAAAGTATTGAAAACACATTATCTTGCTAAAATGTAAATTATTGAAATTCTTTCAAAATATATACAAAATCATTTTTACATTTTAAAAAATTAATTATTAGTTACAAGAATTTATAATGGAATATCGAGATTCTTAAATTAAATATATTATTCTAATGCGTTATTAAAATTTTCGTGTATACGATCGATTCTTTTTTTTGTTTTAATAATTCCTTAAATTTAGACTTTGTAATATTTTTACGGTAAAATTACTTTCAATATTAATATAAACACTTAAAGAGAAACTCGCACAAAAGATATCCTAGACTTTGAATATATTTACCTTACAGAAAAAACTTATAAGGATTATTTTCTTCCAAAAGCATAAAACAAAATTAATTAAAAATATTAGAAACAGCCCCCGGCAAAGAAAGTTGAGGAAATATTGAAGAAAATTTAGTGCAAATGAATGCGTGAGGTATTTTAGATCTGCTTAACTAGTCTTAAAAGCCGCAATTAATTATCGACCTTCCATTCAAATTTGGCTTTAGTCGGTATAATGAAAAATATTTTAAATTAAAAGTCTTTTTACGTTAGAAATTACGATGCAGATTTCATAGGTTCTTCCACAATTTCAAAAAACTAAAATCTCGTATATTTCGGATACCTTCGCTTAAATTAGGAGCTCGAATTGTCTAATAATATTAATTAAAGATCGGTTTATCGTAAGGTTTCATTTTGAATTGGTGCCAGCTCAGAGTTCAAGCATCGCCGAAGAGTAAAAGTTGCTTCCTTGTTGAATAATAGAGTAAATTTTCAGCAAGGGTAAACATTATGAAAAAATTAAGGTTAAATTTTACATTTCCCGACCCAATTTTTTGCATATTCGGTAATTATTCGTAACTTTTAAACGAACGGAACTCTTCACTTTTAATTAAAATTTATATTTCGCGGTACAGTTTACAAAAATATTCCAGTGTGCTCTACAAAAAAAAATAGAAAAAAAATACAGCAACATAATTTTTTATTCGAAATTCTACGCCTTTCGATGACAGTGCGAATGTCCATTTTCTCACGGAAGAAAAAGCCACGATGTCGACAACAGCTGTAATATTTTCAGCTCTGCGAGATTCGGTCGAGACGCGCGTCGAGAAGTTTGATTACGAGGTTCGTTCGGAGAGACACAAAGTGCAAAATTGTGAGAGAAGCGTATCGTGTTGCATAGTTGAATGGCTGAATGTGGGAAGCATGCGAGAGTAAATAATTCGGTCTCTCTATTAACTCAAAGATATTGGAAAGCAGTTTAGGTTAATTGCTAAATGAAGTTCATAATGGTACTCGTACCAGCAACCCAAGTAATCTCACGCAGCCGCTTAGATGTATATCAGTTCTATAAATATTTAGCAGCATTCGTTAGGGTGAACTCATTAACAAACAACTTCCAGGCTTCTCTAATCGCATTACGCGAGACTCGTAATGTCGTATTGTACCGTCCTCCACGTTCGCTTCGAAATATTAACAAGAAATAAAACGACAACCCAACGGAAAATTCATTACAGCCCGACTTAATTATGGATTCTCGGTATGGCTTGATGAAGTTTCATTACGAATTGGAAAAAGGGAAAGCAGTGAGCGACCGAATTATGGAAGGAGCTCGAGTAGGGGTGAGATGGGGGAGAGATGGAAGAGGTGTGGAGCAAAGTTAGGCTGATCGAAATCTTTTGTGTGAAAAGGACCGTAGCAGTCGAGTTACGCTCGTAGCTTTCCTAGTCGCGACTACTACTGTCTATAACCCCTTTCTATGCTCTTACCTCCACTGCATTCGGTTCGGATTATTCCTCGGCAAGTTTACTTTAATCTTTTAAACTCAATCGCCTATGAGCACTAAACAATCCTAATTAAGATTCGAGGGAAACTTGGTAAGTTAGCTAATTAAATAAGAACTCACCGTTATCTGTCGGAGTTTCCACTGTCTCGTATAGTCCATCTGAAATGCAAACAAATTAAATTAACACGTAATATACCTTGTGGTACATCGCTCACTAAATTCGTGTTTGTGAGAGCTGTGAATTTGTGTTTGGGTGTGGGTTTGGATGGACAGCGTCCGAAGAAATTCTAATTCGTGATTATATATACAAGAATTTCGGTGACTTGTTTTTCCGCTGATTTTAAATTATCGATTGCCGCGATAATCCAAACGACGTTACTTCGAATTGTCTATAACTCCGGAAATAAATTTCGATCAAAACTTGGAAACTTTCATCGACGTCGGTTTTTCGGTTGTAGCTGGCAAATTGTACTCGTCAAAATAACCGGTGTTTATTTATATTTTCCATACTTTGACTCAATATTGCGATGGTTCACGATCTCAATCGTTCGGTAGTTCTTATTTTAAAACAACTATTAAATTGAAAAAAATTTAATAACTCCGATAAGAAGATTATTTTACAAGAACTACTTTTAACGATAAAGTAATTTCGTTTGATACAAGTCTCGTACTTTTTAAAGCGCATCGTACACCTGGTTTTTCCCGTGCGTTAGATTTTTCGTTTATTATATTCAATGAAATCGATATCGGGAGAAAACCAATAAAGTTAACCATAAAAAAATCAATCCGATCAATTTCAAATCGGCAAAAAATTCTAAATCCACGGATAGACTCGGATGAAATATATTAAGAAGATAAAAATAAAACTCAAGGCCAAGCAAAGAACCACCGAGTATTTTTTTATACACAAATAACCCATAAATTTTTTTTTTACACAAAAATAACGAAAAAAAAAAGCCAAGATATACGACGGCGAACTTGAAAAAAAAAAAGCAAAGAAAAAATAATATCGAACGATAATAGACGACCGAGGGAGGAAACCTTCCAAGGCTATATTCGCGGGTTTTTCAATCTCAATTTCCTCGCTCACGTTCCTCTACGATATATCAACATCCGCGTCAAAGAATAATTGTTACGAGGTCAGCCTAAGGGATCCCGAAGGCCGTCGGTTTATTGAAAAGTCGAGTTGCGTACGAGTCGCGGGTAATGGCTCTAAGGCTCTACGGAACCGTCGATCCCCTCGGAGAAGTCACACACTCGCGGACTTTGGTGCAAAAATCCATGGTCGGGATTATTAACGGGAGGAGTCGAGAAAAGCTCGGTCTGAAAGTCCAGAATCTCGGAGGTACTCTTTCGAGTATTTTCTATATTCCTTTCGAGTCCATTGGCTCGTCCGAAACATCTGCGTAAGTTGACGCTGAACTTGTCCCTCCACGAGTGGAAAGTGTGGCCTTTTTTTTTCCTATTTGGTCCTCGAAAAGCGGATGCGTAGAACTTTGGTACGTGGGTGTGTGAATGGCGGAGTCGATTTGTTCGGAGTCGCGATCGAGTGGATAATGATTCTTACTCGTTGGGTTTTTCACGCATCGTGTCGAGAATTTAATGGCCTTCGCACTTCTTTAACGTTTACTCTCCCTTTCGCTCGTCACTATAATTAATTATTTACGTGGAGAGAGTTTCCTCGTTAAATTGAGCGAAGGATTAATGTTGCTTGATAAACGAGAAAGATTGTGGCTTTCGTGATCAAATTTACTCGGTGATACGATAAAAAAAAATGAGTTATTCTTTATGGAAATTTATTTCGATGATGCTAGACGGAAATTTGTTAAGATCTGGTTCACGATACAAATTTGTATCTATTCGAAATCTAAAGACTGACATTTTTTATATGTATATACACTTATGTGTACACATATCCGTGTTTGCGATCGCGAGTATAATTTTCAAGAGATATTTTATCCCGTTTTCACGTTGTAAAAAATTCTTTCTCTTTTATAAAAAAAACAAAACTATTTTAAGTACTGAAAGTAAAATGATGCTCGTTTTGTCAATTTCGAGATTAACAAGTTAATACTATTGATTTGGCGTATAATTGTTATATTCTATTGAACTATTTAAAGAATATTTAAAGATCGTTTAATTTCCTATATATATATGCGTGTGTGTATGTATACATAGAAGTATATACATCTCGCGTAAATATACTTTTTATTTTTTATTTCTACTCGTTAATCTTATCAGTTTTAATTTAAACTGATATAGAATCTATGTAGTATAATATTTTATAATTACATGCCATATGTTATGAAATTAAGATCATTAAAATATATTGCTGTTGGTATCATGAAAATATTGTTAGGATAATCCACTTAAAATGTATAGTTGATTTTAATTTTAAATGAATTAAATTTCAAGTAATAATGTGTAAAATATTAATTATGTTTATAATTTATAAACTTATACACAAAAATAATTAAAAATAACCAAATTCATGGAATATTTTTTACAAATTTTTATGCAACGATTTTTCATCTTCGATTAACAATACGGTTCGAATTTATTTTCACTTGTAAAAACAAAATTTTTTTTAACATAATGAAATTGATATGGTTCGTATTATTATCAATTTATAATGTTTATCTTGAAAGCAAAAATATTATATTACATGAACATCCATTAGGACAACACGGCAGAAAATTAATGAGTTTTCCGATCATTCTACTCGTTTACGATTCAAGCCCTTCTTAAAAATAAATCAAAAACTCAAATAAAACTTAAAACAACTTTAGAAAAAATTGTAAAAGTTAATAATGTATTATAGTGACTGTAATTTAAAAAAATTTAATATCCGAATACAAATAATATTGACAGAAATTCTGAAATTTCTGGAATCGTCCAATGTAATTATTATAAATATTATAATCGATTATCTCTTAGTCTTTTGAAGATACGAAATGTTACATAATAGAATTTTGATAAATCAGTCACAATGTTATGAATCTAGATATAATCCCGGGTAACAATCAATATCCGTAAGTATATCTTTGCCGATAAGTATTATAGTATGGTAGAAAATTGAGAGTTTCATAGACAGATATCAGTTCTATATTTCTTTCGGTTATTAAGTTGCTATAAAAAATTTGAAGTCAATGTATAACTTTGTATAATAAAAAAATCCTTGAAAAATAGATAATCTTGAAACTCGTACAATTATTAACTATTTTTTCTCAAAACTTAAGTGCAGTAAAAACTAAAAAAAACTTTATCGACATTGGAATTATCATTACAGTTGCAAAACTTATCGAATTACGGTTGGAATTACTCCGAAACTCTTCAGTTTTCCTAATCTGACTTTGCAAGAATATCATTCATTTTCTCACCTCAAAGGGTGATTTTAAGAATAGATTTCCTAATTATAACGAAGTTATTAGGATCGTATACGACTGTTTTGTAAAGTTGGAAAATAGCATCAAACCGACGTCATAGCTTTTATATAACGTTAATTAAATACATGTGACCCGATAATAATTAATTAAAAAATATACACAAAAAATAATTTTTTCTCGTTATTCGAAACTTTTAACATTATCTTTATATAATATCCAGATATTCCCGATTTATACGCTTTTGGGATTTCTGACAAATAGGTCGGATAATGCTGTACATATGTCATACAACAAAATTTGAATGTCATCGTCAAAGGTTCAAATCCTACGAGGATTAATTACGACCGGATAATATTCCACCTCCAAAAATATAGAGTAATCGTGAATTTAGTCATTAGCAATGTAATCAATTAATACGTTCGATCTCACTTTCTAATATACCATGAATTATTGAGTACAATTCAATAATAAATCAATCGAATTGTAATGTATTTTATAGAATATCAAAATTAACTATGGACAAACTAGTTTTAACGGTATTCGATAAATTATATTTAGCGTTAATTAGTTTCTTGACCAGAGTCGAAATCAAAATTAACTATTTTATTTAAAATATTAAGCGTTCGTTAAAAATCTTTTAAATTTTTATGAAAGCTTTGTTATTTATAAATTTAAACGATTTTTGATCGAACTCTTAACATTTTTAAACAAAGTAGCTAATTATAAATACATACACATATATATATATGTATATGTATATTAGTTATAAATTAATATTTGTATAAATAATAATTTAAAATATTTCGAAACGTAATTATCATTTTATTAAAATATCGATATCATTCTTTAATTGAAAATTCCATTATATTACAGTTGTTTCATTCTCGTATTATTATTTTACCGTGCTATATTTAATAATAATATTATTATTCATATAAAAATAAATAAGGATAAAATACTTGCTTTGATGTTTTTGGTTAAAAATAAATTTATGAAATTATTTTATTTACCGAATTCTGAAAAGAGGACATTTATCAAAGCAGTTGAAGAATCCATTAGTAAATAGATTCGAATATAAAATTGTATTTACTCTTCGTTAAAATTATTTACAAAGATTATTTATCATAAAAATTTTTAAAAAATAATATATTTGAATCGTGTATAAAGGTGTACATAAGTTTGCATACTTGGAATGGAAAATAAAAATGCAGCGTGTAAAGTATTGGACAAGAAACCGGAACGTAAAATACTTTAGAAAGATCAAGATAAAGATGGAAGATAATATTAAATTGGACTTAAGAGAACTTAGGTATGACCAAGTATTTTGGATGGATTAGGCGCAAAATAGAGTAAAGTAGAGTTACTGCGTTAGTAAAATGTACTTTGGAGTTTCGAGCAAAGGCGAATGAAACGGTAATAATATTTAAGAATTAGCTTTGCAAAATAAATCTAATAAATTAACCCGCGTTGTAGTTTTTTAAATTTATTCGTAACTAAAAAAATTACAATTATCTTTATTTCTTCAAAGATCGAATATTATACTCTTTGAATTTTAAGTCGCGTAATATATTTTTCTGCGTATCACCTCGGCTTACAGAAAACATTTTGTACACAACATTAACTTGGAATATTTATCAAACGAAGACTATATATTAATTTAAAAATATTCATAATTTATCAAATGCAAAGATACCAGCGGTACAAACATAAACATTATTCAAATTTATTCAAAGTTTCCCTCCGATCCAATTCCCGCGTGATCTTTCAAAATATTATAAAAGTCGATTTCCGAAGCAATGGAACCGATTTAACGAAAATCTTAACCGTAGCTTTTAATTACACTCGTACTTTGCCAACGATCGAGGCTGTGAAAAAGTAAAAAGTTTACAGCGATACCATCGTTAATTACGTAAGTACGCGGAGCAGCATCGATGTTTAGCGCAAAGCCGCTTTAAGCGAAGTGTAAAGTCCGGAAGTGTGTCTCCCGATGAGAACTCGAAGATCCTATCAGGGCACATGCGAGCGAATGCAAATAAGAGCGAAGGAAGGGGCGAAAGAAGTTCGCTTTCTACGAAACGACGCGAAAAGTCGGTAGACCCGCTCGAGCGCGAGAGAGACAGAGACCTCCAAGTTAATTAGGTCGGAGTTAGTTCGAGCTTATAGCGTGCATCGAAACTACCCAGTAGTACCCTTTACGTGTACCCGAAATCTTTCCCGTCGCGATTTACATACGCGCATACGAACCGTTTACGCGAGCTCCGCCCCTCGGATCGACTTCGGCTTCGAGTACCCGGGCGATTAAACTTTCGCCGGAATCGAATTTAACTTTCGGCAACAAAGCGAGTAACTTACTTTTCCGCTGGGCACCGGTGCCGATTCCCTGGACAACGTCATTGAAGGGAGTTTCGTTATTTGCTTGGTTGGAGGGAGGGAACCTCGATTATAAGCTGGGGAGAAAAAAATTATACCGCGATTAAATATTAATTCGTTTCCATCATTTTCGATGGACGATCATCGTTTCGTACACGGTTCGAATTGTTTTTAGATTTGCCGCTGGATCGATCCGTGGAAAAGTTTGGAGAAATTGTGTATTATAAAGCCATTATTCGACAAGTGGTACGAATACTGATATTTTCCTGTGATCAAATTTAAGATCCTAGATAAATATTAGCGATGTTTTCCGTACAAACTACTTGGAGAATTTTTATTTAGTCGCGTCGTTGGAATAAAAATATCGCGGTTTCTAACGTACATTTTTAATAACGTGGAAAAAAAAATTAGCCAGTCGCGGTTATTAAGAAGAAAGACGCGACCGATGTAAATGTAATAAGAACCGAAAACTCCGGTAAGATTAAATTTTTGACATTGGGAAAGAAGAAACAAGGGCACGTTCTTACCGTAAATAAACTTTTGCGAATCATTCGTAATATCCATTAGGTATATTTGGAAAAGAGCGAATATTTCTCAACGACGTAGACTTAATTTGCAAAATTTTCGAAACATTCTCTTCGGTGTATTCAAGATTAAAATAAGAAGCAATAAGAATAATTCGCTGCGCGTTCAAAAATGAAGCTCCAACGTATTCTTACTTCGCCTCCGCTCGAGGATATTATTTCGTAAGCTACTGCAGCTGTTGCGATATCGGTTCCCCCTCCATCCCTCCCCCATCCAACCAAGCGTACACCTTATCACTCATAAACTTTCCCGGCAGATTCGAAATTTACAGGCTCGAACGAAAGAAGAGTTGGTTCGCTCTTATAATTGCTTCTGTTGGTCCTGCGTATCCGGGAAGCTCTCCGGTCGGATGAGCAATTTTCCCGGGGAGGCCTCGACGAGGAAAAGCGAGAAGAAAAAATATTCGGTGAACTCGTGTCCTTTTCTCATTAACGTCGCAGCACTCGTGGAGTTCGTGGAGTTCCTCGCGTTGCCTTTCAACGTCTCCCCGACTTCTATTTATGTTTTCTTTTCATTAGCGGCTGGCCAATGTTTTTCGCTTCCCTCGCGATCTTTAGGCGCCGTCGCCGTCGCCGTGTTCACCGAGCCAAATGAAAGATAACCCGAAAGAGTAGAGGGGAAAAAAAAACAAGGAGCAAGTAAGAAGGAGCGAACGACAAATCTCCTTCATTGTTCTTTCGCCTCTATTTCTCTTTTTGAGTGTTTGTAAAGCTGCGGGTGTGTGTAAGGGATGCGAGGCGGGAGGAGGAGGAGAAGAAGAGACGGCATTGACGGAGACACACGCCAACTTCTTTAGAGCTTCCTCTTACAGCTTACACAATTTTCATTCCGCTACTTTTTCTTCTCTTTCTTCTTTTCCTGGTCTTCCGTCTTTTTCAGCATATGGTTTGATCAACGAGTAACTTGTCTTTCTTGCCCTACTTTTACTTCTCCGCGAAGAGCCAACTTTGATTTTTGCGTTGGGTTCGCTTTTCCAAATGTCAAATTGTTTCGTTAAAATTATTCTTTTCTTTGTTAACTTATCGTAAACGCAACACCGTCCTTTTTATTTATGACGAATAGCGAGTTGTTCTTATTTTTTATTACCGGATCTTCGAAACTTTTACCGTGAATTATTCAACTGTTCGATTCAAAATGATTTTTTACGGAATGTACCAAGAATTTTTCTGTATATGTATATTTTATTTTTAGTCTGCTGGCGATGTACTATTTTTATTTTTCGAGATAATAAATAATGATTTTAAATTTATAATTTCTCGATTTATTATTTTCGTATAATGCATTCAATAGATTAGATTTCATTGAAATAGATTTTAATTTATTTTCAATACAAAGATATATATAATGGAAGAATAATATTTGTGTCGCATTCAAGATGAAAAAGTAGGAATAAACTAACAAGATAAAAAAAACTAGCTTTTTCGCGTATAACTGAAATATACTACGAAGCTATTTTTGAAAACTATCCGAAATTAAAAATTAATATAAATATGAATAAAAGCTGAAATATGTACTTTGTTCATAATCACGAATTACAGTCTTTTAAAATAACGACATTTTAAAAATATAGTTGGTTTACTATCGCCTGCACGGAATAATTGAAAATTATGCGCACATAAAACGTAACGTTATAAAATAATATTATAATTTTTGTTGACTACCAAATAATTTAATGCAAAAATTTTTTCTGATTTCACAGATATCGTTATCGAGTGCGATAAAAATACTTGAAATTAAATGAAATTTAAAGTGAGAATTTCGCGGTGTCAAAGTTTCAATGCTAAATTAGGGTGTCATATCAAAGTCAGTATTGAAATTCAAGACCGGTCTATTGGCTCCAGAAATTCTCAACTATATATCCTTTTCTATCTCTCTTATTCCTTTTATACGCTAAATCTGACCAAATTTTTAACTTTATCGACTTTTTGCAAAATATTTAAAACTTAGATTTAATTCCATTCTTAAAATAGAACTTTATAACTTATCACGATTTTAAACGTTAAATAAATATATTATTTTATAAAACGAAATGGACTTTGTTGTTTAATTTTAGCTACGATCAAAATAAAAAGAAAATTTTTAATTCCAATTATTCTAATGGTAGAATTAAAGTTAAAATACTCAGTACCGATGTAACGAAAATAAATACAAATCTAAATTTTCAGAAATTATATATAATTAATATAGAGATAAACATAAATTAAATTATTATAATAGAAAATTTATACTTTTCCAAAATAATATTTTTTGCGATAATAATATCTCTTTAACGGGATAATTAATAATTGAGCAAATAATGTAATTTTGAAATTGCAATCTGTTATTATTTTCACTATAGTCCGTTGGACAATATTAATAACGTATAGATAAATTCTATCGTCGCCTATAATTTTCTCTCTTCGTCTCTCTTTCTCTCTGTTATACCTTTCTTTCTCAGATGTAATTAAATAAGTTATTAACAAGATACGAGAAGATAAACTACGTTAACTGAGTAGTGAAAACTAAAAATAGATCCGACGAAACGAAACTAAGAGAAAAAAATACAAATTACGTTTTAAAAAGCTTTAACCTTTTTTTTCTATTTACTTTCAAAATAATTTTTTGTTTTTTTCATGATAATTAGAATTTTATTATTATTTTCTTTCGGTAATATGGATTTTATAAAAACTCTTCTATGAAGAGCGAAGACTTAAGTTTTTGTGTCTTCGTAATTGTTGAGAGTTGGAATTTCAGAGTCGTTCAAGAGTTAATTAATTTTGTATAGTTAAACTAATTGCCAACAATATAGTTAATATACCGTTAATTTAATTTGTAATTGAATTTTCAATATCTTTGTGCAAATATTATTAAGTAATAATTAGTTTCTTTCTACGTACTTTTTAAACGGATACTCCGATACGACATAGATAAAAATAAAAATTTTTAATGTTATCGCGTTTTTAACGTATGAAATAATCTTCTAAATTTTTGATACTATTATATTTATATGGTAAAATTCTCTTTGCTGATGTAAATAGTTGCTATTATTACTACTACTACTATTTATTACAGTTGTTATTACAGTTGTTATTATTGTTGTTATTATTGTTGTTGAGAATAGAAAACCTCAGGGAGATTAAGTCGGGCGAAAAAGGTTTTGAGCGACGCCAAAGCAACGAGAGACAATTATAAACAACGCGGGTAAGATTACCCGGACCCATTCGAGCACCGGACAACGAGTCACTTACCACCAAACCTCAAATGCAAGACGCGGTACGTCCGTAACCCGTAAGAGACCGTATAAACAAACTCGCCTCTCGGGTTCGGAGAGGCGAGGAGTAACGGATAACCCTTGCAAGGTTTTCCTCGAGGAGGGGAGGGCGATTCAACCCTTCACCAAGAAATGCACTTGCCTTCTAATAAAGGAGGCAAAGACGAAATGTATCGCGAGGAAATTATATTCGAGGACGTTGCGAGTGACTGGAGTGTCGTATTCGTCCAACTCATAGCGCACGGAACAATCAACTGTACTTGGAAAGCAACCGAGAATCAACTATACGTGGAAAGCAACCGAGAATCAACAGCAAGTGGAAAACGGAATGTTTACCGGAGTCCAGTCTACCGAAGGGGGAGTAATATTTAATCCGTTAGGAAGAGTAAACAAGAAAAGAAGGTGTAAACTGAGAGGGAGAAAAGATATAAATATATGCAAAAAGATTTTCTTCGGACTCGATCGACAACGCCGAGTTGGTGGATGTAACACTTTATAAACGCCTACCGCAATCGAAATATTGTACGCGACATCGAGACTTATTATACGCGTCCGAACAACAAAACAACAACCTTGTTAAAATGCAAAATATTGTGAATTAAAATAAATTTTGATAAAAACCAGAATGCGAGTATTTATTTAACCCCCAACAGTTGTTGTTATCATCATCGTTACCAGCCGAACAATACTTTTATAAAAGAAAAGAAGGTATTTATCGTAGATCAAACTTTTAATAATAGCAATAATAACAATGTTAATAATAATGATGATAATAATAATACAATAATATCGAGTTAAAATATTTTTTAAATTTTAAACGCATTTGTAGAATCGACACACGTGATATTTGAATAACTAATAAATTGATAAAATCGCGGCTATAGATTCGTATTTGATTGAATTACATTAAAATATTTATTTTTACAAACGTTATAACTGAAAAAATTCATAAAAATCAATATTTCATATTCAAATATTCGCCATTTTGAAAATTTCTCATATTTTTACTTAAAATCTGCCGCAGGCTATTCTTACAGTTCTATACTTTAAGAATATTTAAATTTTTTACTTTGGATCGACTTCGAAGCTTTGCAACGTTATCCATTTGGATTATTTTTTCTATTAATTTAAACGGTAAATTATATTTGAAAAAAGTCTTGAAAAAAATATCGTTTGTTCGGTTTTTAAAATATTTTCAAGAAAATTAAGAAAAAGTATTTTATACGCTAAAATTTTCTTTAATATACGACAACGTTAACTCAAAATTTTACTATCTCAATTATAATTAGGCTTTAAAATATCGTTTTTCCGTATAGATATATGCATCCGAATTTTGGATTGTAATTATCTAAATTTATTTCCTCGTTAAACGCACATTTCACAATCGCGCGAACGAAATAATATAAAAAAAAAGAAATTAATAAACTGAAAATGCATCGGATGTACTCGTGTGTATCGGATGCACTAATATACGTATACATAGGATACATTTGTATGCATTAGATACTCTCATGGGCGACAAAATAAAGAAGAGTAAAAAACCCGTAAAAAAAGAGTGGGAAGTACTTTTCTACAATATTAATAATGTATTCGGAATAGGAATTTTGGATCATAATCGATGAAAATCGGTCCATTCGTTTCTCTTGAATTATCCATCGAATAAACATCGATTCGTTATTTTCCGAGCAACGATACCGGCAAACCATTTTGTATCCCGTTCGTAATTATAAAACGGAAATTAAAATCAATAACCATCGAATTTGATCGTTATAAGATTATACATAAGCATCTTTAAACACTAGAGCCCCGGAAAAGTAATCCTCTTAAAGCATCGCAAGAGAATGGCCAAAGCTCTCGTCGAGCGGAGGCGCAAAATCGAGATTGAATTTTCAAATTATAGAATTATCGAGCTTCTCCGCGACCAGAAGCGAACAGGTAGAACCAAGATACGTACCATACGCCATCTTTGCGGCCAAGTTGAGCTCGCACTCGTGTCTCGTCTTGTAAGTGTACGGCTCGGGTTCCTCGGGGCACCAGAGCACCGAATGTCCACAAACGCATTTTCCGCCTTCCTGGCCAGCTTCTACCTCGGAGGCTGACGATCCCTCGCCGAGTAAGTTGCAGCCGGGCTCGGAAAGTTTCTGACCGTGAGGGCAGTGTCTTCTCGTCCTCCCGGGGATTTCTGCGAACCAAAGAACCCCGATCATTTTCCATCTCGTTGACTCGCGTTTTTTACGGCCTAATTTCGGGCCTAATTTCAAGCCTTTCCCACTTTTTACCGGCTCTTAATCATTTAGTACTCGTGGTGATACGAGCGCTGAGTAAACAACCGCAATTATGAGGAAGAGACTCGGTTGGTATTTTTTCGTTAACGGCTGATGGATCGACGCTACGTCTATTGCTTTTATAATTGAATTTATACAGCGCCACGTGTTTTATATTTTTTTAATACTCTCAGTCGAGAATCGGTAATGTTGCGAAAGGGAAATTAATTAATAGTATAAAGAAATTATGTTAAGACTGTGTTCGAGAGACATTCAAAGTAGATCGAATTAGATCAAATTAACCTTGGTAACGTGTAATTTATTAACCTGCTTTTTCGATGATTTCAAAAATTTAGTATATATTGGAAATTAGTAAGTTATAAAGATTTATGTTCTCCATAACTATCGAGATTTATTTTAAACTTTCTTACGATACAATTCCATCGATTGGAAAATTGACGTTCATATTTTATTAGACGAACTAAATTCCAATATAATTCCGGACTTTATGCGTTTCGCTAACAATTTCCCTCCAAATCCCATAATATTGGATACTTTATATAATTATATTCGAATTGGTTTCAAATAATTACAATAACGTATTTATTCCAAATTGAATTTGTTGAAACATCTTCTGCGTTCGGCGAATTAAAAAAATGATTTTTCTTATTTCTCGTTTCAACAAATCTTGAAATTTACGGTAAAGTTATTTTAAAATATTTAAATACGTGATTACCGATATTTATATACATATATATATTAATATATATATATATATATATATTAATATAGGTCGAAAAGGTCATTTTACTGGAAACCAAGCAACGTAAATAAATCCAAAGAACGAAAGATTATTTATTGCTCTACGTATATCGATCGTATAATTACTCACGGATCGATTTTTAAAAATTACTTTATATATTTAGGTCTCTTGTAATAATTTAATTATTATCATTATCGATAATCGCGTGAAAATACAATTTTTCTCGGCATATTTTTCATAACGATGACGGAAATTATATATTTCGATAGTAATTTTGTCAAACGAACAAAAGAAAAATTCAAATGCACCATTTCAAAGAATAAAAACAGTTTCTTAATTTTTGGATACTTAATTTTCATACACGATCGAGAAGCTTTCTACAAATACACATCGAATTTGAATGCTTAAAAAATCATTTTCGGTGTCCGAAATGATCTTCGGACAAAAGACATTAATTTTTCAACCGATGAAAAATTTGCACAACGGCTGTAAGTAGTGCCAGATTCGCTCCAGATTTACGTCAACTCACGCTTTGCGTATCTTAAACTCGTATCTTAAACTTGCCTCTCTCCCATTGAAAAAAATGCCGAGGACGGCGTGGAGGAAACAACGTCTCGTGAATTTTGGTTCTCAACGAATCCACATCTCCTTTGCTAATCGTTATTCGGAAGGAGAAGCCGCTCACTCGAGGGGAGTGAAAGAAAGTATTTATATTTCTCCGCAATAACCCGGCGAGTAAAAAATCCTCCCTTTTTAAAATTTAGAAAACACGGAACGGAAAAATTTAATATTCTCCCGTGAAAATGTGGGTCATACGGAACGGAACGAGTATTATTCCAGATGTCTCGCAGCGCCTCGCCCGTATTTATAAGTCAAACGCTCGGAACGTACCGTTAAATATTTATCAACAATTTAGCTCGAGCGGGCAGCGGGAAAACTAGGCGGTACCGCATAATAAAATTATTCTCCCGCTAGTCCGGCTAGTCTCGCTAGTCACGCAAGATAAATATCGTCTCGCGTCTCTCGCGTCTCTCGCGTCTCTCGCCTAATTTCGATCGAAGCGACGCGAACGAGTCCGCGATTTTTACCCTCCGGTCCATTAATTACGTCGCTCGCTCGGAGTCAGTCGATACGGGGAACAAAAGTGCGAGGCGAGCGACGTACGACTCGCGTTAATTCCCGGCACGTTGCGAATATGCAAATGGCGGGGGACAGCGGTGCCGAAACTTGGCGCGAGCTGAAATATGTAGATTCGTGCAATTATCGGGGCTACGGACTGCGGCGCGCCAAAGTGGCCGACGAGTCCCGGTAAATAATTTATTTGCCACTTTCTTTCCCCCTTCACCTCCGTCGTCTTTTTATCCCTCTCCGGGTGGAGAGTCCGAGGGGAAAAGTTGTCGGTCGGCTTTGGTCCGATACCGAAAAAGAGACGCGCACCTTTTTCTCTCGACTCCGGTGACGTCGATACTTCGCATCCCCTTGATAAGGACTTGGGAATACGCGGAGGGAAAAGGGGGAAAGATCAAGACCGGTGTTTTTTTTTTTGCTGATTTCGTCACGCGTATCTTCACCCTGGATATCCCAAGTTTCGAGACGTTGAAAGAATCGTGAACGTCGCGAAGACGCGAGCTGACATTGAAATTAGCACGGCTTTAATTACCGAACTAACCTGTAATTTAAAGCTTGTATAGCTCGCAATTTGAGGTTAATTATATCTATCACCCGACATGCCTCGTAAGACCTCGATACTCAAGGCGAAATTATATATACGTCATCCTGTCGTCGTCAACCTCCTCGTCGTCTTCGTCGTCGTCGTCGTCGTCGTTCTCGTTGCCAACGTCGTCGCGAAGCATCTAAAATTCAATATCTCCTCGGTGTTCACACACGTGCATTCACAAGTGTGTGTATAGAGTCGATTAATTATTTCAATTGCTAACTCGGTAAAGTTACGTTTGAATTTTAAAAGATAATTCAATTTTGGGTTGCGGTGTGTCTTTGTTAGTTAAGTATATACTTGGTTACGTTACATAGTGTACGTGTATATCTTCAAACGTAAATGCAACTGTAAATTACTGGAATTGTGTAACTAAAGATCCAGAGATAAACTTGATTTATCGAGGAGTATTAAATAACCGAAAATTCAAATTTGTTATGAAATTAGAGAATGATAGGGTGAAGGAAACTTTTGGCAAAAAAAAAAAATTCTTCTCCGACGAAAAACGAAAGCTCGAATGTTCTTCCATTTTCAACGATGTAATCTCAATCAACTTTTCGAGCGCTAAACAAGTTGAGAAAAATGTAATTTCGGTTTGTTGGATAAGATGCACAATATGCATTTGTACACGGATGTTTGTGTGTGTGTTGTGTGTAAATGTGTATCAAGTTTGGTATAGGTAACGTTTGGGTTATCGCAAAAACGTTCACCGAGCGATTCTCGACTTCCCTTCGTTTAGAAAACTAAATTTTATCCAAGTATTGAAAAATTCTTTTCCTTTTTAATAATTAACGTTTAAATATAATTTTTCGATGCAAATATTCTATTTTTGGAAAACTGTATTTCGCTATGGTTAATTGAATCAATACTAAATTGATAAGAACTCGAGGAAAAATTTTCATCGACAAACATACGCTTAAATAAAGAATCATCTCTAAAAGAAACAATAGAAACTTTTCTGAAAGATAAAATATAAGTCTTTTATTCAGCACACGGATAAAATAAAAATCATTCTGTAAAAGTAAAATTTTAATATTATAAATTACACGTTCCAACAATGAAAGAAATAAATTAACTTTTTGCCAACGAAGACAAGACGTATGTATGATATATGCATCTTACATACACATATACACACATGTATATACATATATATATAATCTCGTCTTGAATATCGAGGCTTATGCATCAAGTCTTGTGATAGATATAATTAACTTCAAGTTACGTACGATATAAGTATTCAATTACTCCCGTCAAATAATTTTAGGAGTCATTTTACTTCCTAATTCGTAAAGAAAATATATTTGAACAAAAGAAATTAAATTAATCGTTTTGAATAAATTTAATTTTCAAAAAAGGTTACAAAATACTAAAGTTACTAAGCTAATTTTAACTTACTAAAATTGAAAAGTAATTTTATTAATGTAGATGTAATTTGACTTAATTATTTTAAATTTCCTATAGAAAATTACAAAAATACGTTTCGAAATCTAAACACGAACGAACAAATTCTTTAATATTAATTTACTTCTTGAAAATAAGCAAATGGCTTATACTTTCTTTTAATCTCTGAAACTAATTTATACTTAAGTTCTTGTTTAATTATGAAATTGAACAAAATCTTCTTTTATTTGAATGTCTAATTCAATTGAATTTAAAAATGCAAGCTGCCATTTACATTCCTAACGCTTTTCTGTAATTTCACAATTTTCGTAAAACTACATAAATAATCGCGTCACTGATTGAAAATCTTTCATTTAGTTGAAATTTAAAATATCGATGAAATATTATCTTGGAATAAAAAATGGAACTAAAACTTAAAAAATCGTATCAATTCGATGTAAAGTAACATAAAGAATTATTATTAAATTTTGTTTTTTTATCACCAATTTTATTTCATTCACTAAGAAAGAATGTATATAAAACTGCCATGATTATTATAAAAATTAAATGATGCATATGATTTATATTATATATTAAATTCTTGAATAAGTAAGCTTATTTTTTGAGTCATAGAAGTTTCCTTGCGCTCAAGATTTCAACTGCTCAAGTTGAAACTTTTCACATATATTCTTTAACATGTTTTCTAACTTTATACTATTCTTTTTTAGATTAAACATTTTATTGCAGCGAATGTCAGACTTACAAGTATGGCTTCAAGAGCGATGAAAATACTTAAAGTGAAGAAATTTTGAGATTGAACATTCGGAAAAAATCTTAGTCGGTAGCCTAACTGCATGAATTATTCCTGTTTACTATATCCAACGATATATCCAGTCTTGTCGATTCGAAAGGAAAAAAGTGGGCAGTGACAAAAATGTTTTTTGATTATAAATATTCGTATCAACGATTCGACTGGAAGAAAAATGATCTCATTCGCGAGTACAAATAAATTAACCAACTTATTTCGTGTCTATCCTCGCTAATATCCATTAATCAAAAAAACAAATGGAAAATCACGATTCTTTAGAATTTGATTATTTTCAACGTAACGTATTTTTTAATTTTAATAAATGAAGTTAATTTTCATCAACAAAAATTTTCAACGTGTTGGATAATTTTCAATATTCGTGAAGTTTTAACGATAAGAAAAATGAATCAAATTACTTTTATTTCTTTATAATGTATTATAATTTAAAAGAAAATTATAAAATTTAATAAAAAAAGTATTGTTAAATTTCAAATAATTTTCCACTATCATTTTGCATAAAAAGTTAATGTATATATAAACGATTAAATATTAAAATTAATGATCTCACGACTGAAAAAAGCGAGCATATACTAATTTAAAATTTAAATGAAAATTTGATCAAAAGTTCATAAACAGTATACTAATGTTCGAATTTATTCAACATTAAACCAGAAATAATAATAAGAACAAGCGATGGATTTTTAATATAGAATACGTAGACCAACGTATTACCAACATTGCATAAAAGAAATTTGAAAAGTTTATGGAAACGAGCGCAGTGATTTTTGTACTTGATAATAAAAAAAAAATGTACAAGTAAGCGAAAGGATAAATTTAGATTACTAGAAATCTGTTTTTATCTGCAAAATTAAATTTCTCCCCGCAATAAAGTATATTATCTGCCAACGCGACAAACAAATTATAAAGGTTTAAAAAAGCACGGAGTCGCAACTCTGCGAAAATAAATAATAAACAGACTCTCGTACTTGTGTATTAGTAAAAATATCTCTTCCAAAAACGACCAAATATCTTTTCATTTGTAAAAGTATCCACGTTGTACGTGTGCGCAACACCTATACGTTATTCCGAAAAAAAAATGCGTTTTTACACACACGTATTTACACACCAGCACTCATAAGACTACTCGAGTCACCGCACCTTGGAATTTCGCTGTGCGCTTCTTTCCAAACGGATGCTTCCCCTTACTTAGCGCGAGCTTTAGCCAAGGTAACAGTCGAGAATATATATATATATGTGAGCACCTATATACATCTGTATATATATGTATATATACGTTCATGGGTGTGCCCTTATTTTCGCTCGTTCAGGAAAGAAAGAAGGAAAGAGCAAAGACGAAGCGAGAAAGAGAAATATCCCTCTCATTGGAGCCGGATAGTCTCTACTTTATTCTCCTTTCTTGCACTCTCCTTCTTGTCTCCTCCTTTCTCCGTCTGTCTCCGTCTGTCTCCGTCCATCTCTATCTATCTCCTTATCCCCGAAGCAACGGTACATGCGCTCCAGTTATCCAGCCGCGTAAAATATAGCCACAATGGCTTTGTAACATAAATATCTATAGTCTGTCTCTCCACCTCGTCATGGGTACAGCCAAATAGTTCAAAATGTTCCAAAAAAGATCGGTGTTTTTGTACTCGCTAAAAGTGATGCACTTCCGTAGCTCGTGTAACCTCGAGTATTGAAAATTCATTCAAAATTCGATAATATTAAAAACCATTTCGCCGCTTCCATTTTAGAAGCAATATTTTTTTTCCGTTTCGTCTCAGCTTCTCGTACATCTTTACACGCATCCTTCGAAGTAATTACTCGAGCGTAACGAAGACGTTCGAATTACAAAGTGAGTATTTTTAATTAAAAATTACGTTGTTTCCAAATATTTTATGCGATGAAACGAAATTTCTGATTACAACTTAGACTCGCGTTTTAATTTTTAAGCGAATCCGTATGCACCTTTTAAACTTACTCGTTCATCACTTGGTTGGACGTTGATAAAGGGAGGAAGAAAATTTAGCGTGTAAGTGTATTTTAATGTTTTTAACGCGCGTATTTGAATAATAAGATTTTGATGGAAGAGCGTTAATTTTTCTGCTTATTTAAAATCATTAAATATTCAAAGGTATTATTTATAGGGAAAAGTTTTTCTATTCGTCCGTAATCCCGAATGATTCGGATTTTTTTAACGTCTCCCGTTCGTTCCTCGCTTCACGCGAAGAAATGACCAACAAATTTCCCAGGAAATTGTTCACGTATCTTTCCGCTTCGTTTCTCGAATAACTTTGGACTAATTTATGTATAAAAGCCAACTCTTAATACTCGTACTATCTAATTCCATCGGGACCGTTTCATTACCCTCGAAATAATTCACCGACGCATATAACATAATACGTAATCATAATACCGAATTAAAATTCGTATAAACGCTCGGTAAGTTTTGAAGTTACAGGTGCTTATGTACCGAACGCCAAAAGTACCACAACTACTCATAACCGGAGCTTTTAGGTCAAAAACTCTCGAAGACGTAACGACGTAAAAGTCTCGCAGTTGCCCTTTAACGAGTTCGATGTGCCAAAGTTCCAGAGAACGGAAAAATCGTTATACACCGGGAGTTAACCTCCGAGCTTTCCATAATCAACTTTTTCCTACTTCTTTCTCTACTTATGCTGTTCGAATGGAGCTTTGCCATATTCGCGATTCGTTAAATAAAGTGTGTAGACCTCTTTTGCGTAGAGTCAACAACTTAATTAGATTGGATTTAATGGAATGGTTTTCGAATTGTCCGTTATCATTTTGCGGTTGGTGTTTTCCTCCTTAATAAAATAACCGAATTTGACGAGATCCAATTGTTGCAGTAGTAACCGTTATGTTAAGTCAGCCGTGCGAATAATCGAGTTACGATTATTTCACTGACTACGTCGTATCAAATCCTTTCTTCAAACGTATCGAGCTTTGAAAGAACCGCAAAAGAGAGAAAAATTATTTTAATTTATAACGCACGTAATACTCTCGGAAATATATGAAGAAAGAGAGAGAGAGAGTGAGAGAGCAAATTAGAATGAGAGAAATACGATGGAACTGCAAATTAAATTATTCCTTTGAGTGTGAAAAGAATACACAAAAATTATGCTCTCATTAGACGCCATCTTGCGTTTCTAATTTCACTGGCTTCGGATTAATTTGATTTTTTCTTTAAAAAATATTTTACGCGTGAAATTATATTCCTACGATAAATTTTAAACCTCGCTAATTTTTTACTCCGTTATTACTTTAAATAAATATATAAATCCGTTCCGTTCGATAATGAAATCCGATAATGGTATTTTATTTTATTTATAAAATACATTTATACATTTTTTTGAGCGATTTCTATATTTCAAAGAATAATTTCAATTTTGCAAAAACTTTTATCCGTTCTATCGATAATAGTTTTGCAGTGTATAAACGGTAACTTTATTGCAACTAATTGCAACTTGTTTTACGCAAATGCATTTTTGAAAAATAACAGCTCAAAATTATTAATGTTTATTAAAAATATGAACTAATGAAAAATATACAGGATTTTTTTAACCAATTTTATTTAATAAAATAATATCAAAGTAAAGTACGATGGAAGATATTATTTATTTTCATTTAACTTTTATGCAAATTTAGCACACAAATGTATAACTAAATTTATATTTACATAGATTAAATTAATTTAAATAATATTATTCTTACTAATTATTAAGAAACGAATAAAACGAAAAAATTGTTTAGTTTCTACATTTGCAAATACAAAGTACGTATTGTATTATTCGTCACAAAGAAATATTTTTGTAAAAAAGTAAAAAACACTTTCATGAATATTTTCTTAAAAGAAAATTCCTAATCTAAATACGTTTGAGCTTATATATGTCTAATATTGAATTAAATTTTATAAATATACCCCAAAGTAAAACAAACGATAAAAGTTAATTATTTTTATTCATTTAATTTAGTTAAACGATAGTACAAAAATTAAGTACAAAATTACATTCCTAATTACCGTAAATTGAAAAAATTCTAAAACAACGTCGATTACAAGAAAAATGAAAATAGTATGTTTTCCTCTCTCGTGGGACTTTAAATATGCTGATAGATGTTCTTGAATTATAAATAAATGTATTTAAATTATCATGAAACGCGAAAATATAATTTTTTAAAAAGAAAAAATAATATACCAACATCGTAATGAAATAAACTAAAAAAATTACTACATTAATTTAAGAAAAGCTTTTTGAATTTCATAAGAATATAATACATATTGAATTAAATTTTTAACAAGTCTCACGTACCAAATGTAATAAATACTTTATAAAATATAAAAATAAAAAATATTCTTTTTTATATCCCTAAGGACCGCCTTAATAAGTCAATAAAAGTGGCGTTATTTTATTATGTGTTTAGTTTGTTGTTATTTTACTGCTTTCTTAGATTTAATATTACACATTATCATAAGATATTTTTATCGCTATCATTGTGTCTAAAAACGTTATGCATACGACTTATAAATTTCATTATATTCCGCTTCATCTTCGCGCACGAATGTCCTCGAGAAAGGTTGTAGTAAATTTAATATAAAATATAAATGAGACGAAGAACTAGTCATTGAAACGAACAATTAAATACTTTTCTTCGTCGATAAATCAAGATGATATTTAATTTTGATTCAAAAAATAATTTCCTCTTTTGCATATTAAATATATTACTAATATTCTAGAGTTACAAATTTTGAAAAGATATATTATCGCGTAATTTTCCTTTCAAATATTGTTTATAACTTATAAAAGTTTTTTTATGTAAAGAGAAAAAGGTACGAATAAGAATGCGAGTAAAAAATTTGATAGGATGTCACAATTTATTCCTTGTAACGTACGGTATCGAATTTCACATTTGCTTTGTGAAAAGTACAATACGTATCAAAGATAAAATGTATGCACAAATATTTATCAGAAAAAAAACATCGTTAGCAAACGTACGCGTGATTTTATCTTCCAAAATAAATATATGTAAAATTTTTTTTTTTTTTTTTTATAAAAAAGACAAAAGTACGATCGATCGCAGATATTCTGGAACTCGTTTTTAAAATCCGATTTTTACGAAATTTCGTTAGTCTCGTTGGAGACATCCTTGGAACGAAAGTTGCTCGCAAAACATCAGCCCTAAAGAAAGATACACATCCATGTACACATCCAAGGAAGTAAGATCAAAGTTTGCTCATTGTACCAAAATGCGAAAGAGATTTTCGCACTCGATACAAATAAATAAACGTGTTCCATACTCGATAAGCATCGTCCCTCGAAGCCAAGAGGGCGACACATCTTGCGAGTGGGTAAACTTATCTTCGCCCTCCGACCCTGGATGTGTAATCAATAGCTCATTCGGCTCTCGTCCTTCGACTTTCCCTGAACTCGCAATGATTCGCACTGCGGGAAATTCCCTGTCACCGATAGGATCGCTGGTACTTACGTCGGTGGTCGTACGGCTACAAATTCCCCGATCCCTGAGCAATTCGGCGTGTGCGGCTTGTTCGACGTCTATCCAGACGAAGGGGGAGAGAATCCCGAGATTTCGCCGCTCCTCCCAAGCATTATCGGCGAAGTTGGGCTCGTTTGCATCGTCCGGAGTGTTTTTCTCTCCTCCTCCTCTCCTCCTCCAAGTTCGCGTGGCTTATTACGTCGGGGCTTATTACGTCGTCGAAATTTTGCTCCAGACGCGTATTTATTTCGAAAGGGCGGACGAAGAAGATTTAATAAGCGTTCTTTTCCGTGGAGCATCCGGAAGCTGAACCCATTCGCTCTTGAATTCGTTTCCTTCGAGCGACGGACGCATCGTTTCCGCCTCTGGTGTAATTCAGCCTCCTTTTTCAACGCGTTGAGACTCGTCGGGCCTGTAATAACGATTCTCGTGATCGTGCGCGAAACGCGAGGAAAGTTAACCGTGAGCGAGGAGAATTTTATAGCGGTGACGCCTCGTGCGAACGTGAGGTTACCGAGTGAAATGCACTCGGCCTCGTTACGTGCAACTACGCGTCCGACGTTTCAACCCTTTGGCCGGGAAAAAATAATCGGATCCGTCCTCCCCTGCAATTTCTGTATCGTTGCAAAGTTGCGGCGACCGCGTTCACGGTTACGGTCCTGACTCCGATAATTGCGAATATCGAGTTACTTCGAATTCCTCGTTCTTAAAACCGCATTGTTCGACGAGGAAAATCGTGAAAGGGTTCGAAGCTCGATTCTTACACTTTCAAATTGCTACTCTACCATCCGAGACAAGCCCCTACGTAATCCCAGATTTGTAGCTTTTTCTTATTTATTTATCACTCTTATCGTTATTTCTTTCCCGAGGCGCGCAAATTCGCAAATTCGTGTCTCGGAGCTTTTACTTTTACTTTGTTCCAAGCTAAATTAATACGCTTCTTAGAAAGCGTAAGACGCCATTTGCTCCGTCGGTAGTTGATTAAGCGGCAATCAACCATTCGTGGTACCTTGTCATTGGCCAAATTAAGGTGCATGTAGTACAGCCGTAGCTCAAGCTCGACAACACTCCTTACGATCGTTGTAGATCAGAGTATAGATCTGGCTTGAGACTTACGTGCGCTTGGCCAAGTCGCAATAATGATCAACGATAATTTTCTAGTTTACGAAAAAACATTTTTTCTTTTCGTAAATAAAGATCGGTGTTTTACGGCTGCGTGGAATTTCATAAAAATCTCCGCGATTTAAGGGTTCTCGAAAAAAATAAAACGAGACTGCGGGATTCAAAATACTGAATTTTTGTGATAATTTTATATACATATATATATATATTATAAAAAGCTCGGGATTTTTTTTTCTAAGATTGCTGGTAGCTTCAACTATAATAATAAAATTAAATATTTCTCGAGTTTATGTTATTTGATTCTATAAAGCCTCGGAGAAATCTTTTCATAATATAAAAATGAACATTTTACGTTTAATATTGTTAATACAAGAAGAAAGTTTATATTAGCTACTGTACGAATACACACGCATACGCATACATTTATATGCACGTATAAGTAATGTTCTAAAGTTACGAATGCTGTAAGCTTTTTATTTTTATTAGGTATATCAGATTTATTTTACTTTTGGAATAAGATTCTCGCTCTATTACATTAAACTTTAATAAAATGAAGACGGGGAAATCAGAATAAATCAATTACACGTATTAGAAAATTTTGTTTATGCGTCATTGAACGATATCGACAAAAATATAAAAAATTATATGTTACTATTTAAATAAATTTATCCAGAAAATAAAATTTACTTTTTATATTTTAATTCATTTTTAAAACTTGTACAGATTTATTTCAAGTTTTATTACTTTAAAAACGTTTAATATTCCTTTTTTTTATACATTTGTATGAAACGTATAAGATATCAAAATATTTAAAGCGTTAAATGTTTGATCGAATACTGAATAATGGTCGATACGTATATTATAATTTTAATGAAACGTATCCATCGATGAAAAAAAGTTCAAAATAAATATAAATTTGTATCTACTCTAAAAATAAGATTATTTATTATTTAAATATATGTAACTTTATATTTTGTTATACATAATTAAAATGTAGAAATTTGTATATTTAATCTTTTTTAAAATTTCATATTTTTTAAATTTTGTTAATCCCAAATGCATATATTTTTTTCAAATATTAAGTGCGCCATTTGTACATATATGACTTTAAATCAAATTTGTTTTGGTACCAAGTAATTTTATTTTGCAATTAAAATTATCATACGCGTTAAACCTGCGCAGGAAATTTTATTCAAACTATTTGTAATACTAGTAAATATCACGATAAAAATTTAATTAAATGTACTTTATAATTTTGATATAAAAGTTTTTAATATAACATTAAAATTAAATAAAAATGTGCGAGTCTATTATCTTTTATTACTTTTATAAGTTTTAAATTCAAAAATTGTTGAATTTTAAAAACATATATCGAAAAATAACAAAATATTTACTTAAATTTAATAAATTTAGCAGAATTTTTCAATACGGTAAAAATATTTACTCAAATTCTAAAAAAAATAGATTTTTATATCTAAAAAAAATTTTTTACTAATTTATCAAAAAAATAAATATATCATTCCTTTTATGCTTTCTCTTTATATTTATGAATAAATATAAAAAGAATACGCGATAAAATATCGAATAGTTTTTTAAAAGTTTTCGGTACTTTTGAAAATGAAAATTTAATGCTATTAATAAAATTGTACGTATTATGTTAATGTACGAAGGTAAAAGAAATTGTATTTTAATTAAAATACGGTTAACGAACATTACATACTCTTTAATATTTAATTTTCTTTCCGATGGACACCTTTTTATTGTATAATTAAAATATTAATAGTATAATTACTATTATCATTGCTGTTATTGTTCTTGTTGTTGTTATTATGGAACAAAATTGATTAAATATAATTTAAACATATAGTTTTCAATATATTATCATCCAAAAATTATTACTTTTTAGAATTAATACTTTAATAATAAACGTAAAAAGCCTTGATCGAAATATACATAAATATTAAACAGAATTAAGAATCGATGCAAAATTCTGTAAAGTTGAGCCGTAACATTTTTATGTCTAATTTGCCGTATCCGGCATTTAAAACTATTTTTAATAATTAGTCCCCGTACCTTTGAAAATGAAATATTAAAATAAGGTTGATCGAATTCTATACGTAATTTAATATTTGCGGGAAATTTGATGAAAAAGAAATCGAATTAAAAAGGATAAACGATTAAAATTTTTACACTCAACGTCTTATTATGCTGAAAAAAAAAACGCGACTCCAACTTCCGACTTTCTTCGCGATCGCTCAAACAAACTTCTTCCAAGCATCCGGAAAAGTAAATTTTTCAACTTGCATTCGGTAAAGCGCAATCAAAGTGCATTCGGATCTCGGAGTTGGCCGCAAAGCAAAGAGAAAAGCCACTTACTTGTACAAATCCCTTCGTCCACCGCCGACTCGCGAGGGTGAGGCACCAAATTCTTAATTAAGCATTGCAAACCAACGGCGCACCTTCCGGAAAAGCCAAACAACCCACCGCAAGGCTCACCTTCCACTCGTGCGCATACTTTGCAGCATCTGTAAAGGAAAAAGTAAGGAGAGAATAAAAACGATATACACGACCGCAGCGCGCCGATAAAACTTTTATAATATTTATGACTCGGCCCTGAACAAGTTGCGAGCGAGGCAAACGGCATTCGAACCTGAGAGAAGGCGAAAGATAGAGCGCAAAATGTTAGCGATAAGCACTTTGAGCATTTTGAAGTTTAATTGAGGGATTTGCTCGAGAGAATCCGTTTTGCCTTTCATCCGATAAAAAGAGCAGCACGCGCGGGGGTGTCTTGAAAGAGAGAGGTGGAGAGAGACGGAGAGAAGAAGAAAAACTGTGCCAAGAAAAAGAGGGTGAGTAGACGTTCCTTCGAGTATAAAAACAGGCCACTTAAACTTCCTTCTCCTGAGCTTGGGAACGATCCGACGGCGTCGCCTAGCCGACTTTCATTCCGTAATGTCAGACTCCCAATTTATTTCTCCGCGTCCTCGCGCGGCGACTTCCTAATTCGAATACCGAAGTGCGATAGAGCAAACAACACTCGTGCATGCTAAACATTTTCCGATAAATTCTACGCTTTACGTGACTAATCTATTTTCCATGCTCTCGTCCTAACTCTCGCGTCATCCACGAATCCTACGTAAAAATTGTTTTCGTTGGCAAAAGCTCGATTCGGCTCTCCGTTCGCGAGCGATGATGTCATTTTTACATCCGTCTTTCTTCTTCTTCTTCTTCTTCTTCTTCTTCTTCATTTTCTCAACCTTCATTCGCGAATTCGCGAAAATCTGTTCATTTACATTTCCGCGTTTTATTTTCCTCGAGTTTCGGATAAGCTACCCAACGTTCCATATTGTACTACATAATTAATTCGGTCGGGGAAAAAAAATCAAAAGATCGAGAATGAACGTTGATTTAGAACTGGATGTCGATGAAAGTATCGCCACTTGGTTACAAACGAGTCGGATGAAATGTAAAAATCAAATTCTAAATTTAAAACAGTCACGGTCGACGTTAACGTGTTTTTCGCGATAGAACGAGTAATATTTAAACTCTAAACCGAAATAAAATAAAACCATTGATTATTATTACTTTGTTATCGAGGTTAACGCTTGTTTTTTTCCACCGACGGAAATCGTTGGGAACACTTGGTATCATTGATAAAAAATATTCCGACTAATAAGCATAGAAACACGAATGAAAGCATTAAAGTAATCGTACTTATTTTTTTATTACGGCATAGAATTATAAATTTATAGTTTAACTTACGATCTAAATATAAAAACGCTTGGAAATAAAAGTTTGATAATTGTGATTCAACAGTTCGACGGTTACCGATGCATTAATATCTCGTGACATTATTCCGAAGCTGCTTGAATTTTTTAAATTAAATTTTTCAAGCGTCTCAACTGAATTATACTCTCGTTTTATCTTAATGGAGTTTCTAAATTATTAATAAAAGACTGCGAAATTAGTAAATAAGGTATACAAAATCTTATTTATCGGACGGTATTTTTGACTGAAATATATGAATAAATTTACATCGAGCTTAATCATTTTAATGGAATAAAGCGAATAATCTCTTTTCTAAAATATTTTTCTTTCGCGTCTAGTTATTTACGGCGTGAAAACAAGATACTCTAAAAATCTCTATATTTTGCAAAATAAAAATGAACGAGATTACCGGACTTTGCTAAATGTTATACGTTCCGTAAATTCTTGGTTCGCATTCGCGTAAGAGATTCACGAGTACGTCCGAGTCCAGCGTTCCTCGAAGGGATGGAAAAGAAGAAAAAAAAGTATCAGTGAGACATCGGAGTGGCTCAAAGGTGAAAGAAAAAACGATAAAAAAACTCGTCGGGTCGAACAAAGTCGCACGCGATTCCAAACTCAACCTCAAAACTCCAACCGGATCCTTTTTTTTCCTAACATTTTTCCTATGTCCGCACAAGCGCGAATTTTTCCTCAATTTCGCCTCGTCGATTTGTCCGTTTAGTTAACGCGAAAGTTCTACAAAAAAAAAAATAAGAATTCGACAGTGGAAAATAATGAACCATGCAGCTTTTCATTATAAATAAACGCGTTGAGTCTCTCGTAAAGTTTAGAGGGTTTTTTAAAAAAATTACGATTATTGCGTAAGAACGTTGGACGAAATCGCGATCTCGAATCTACCGAGATGCGTATAAAAGTTGAGCATTGGAAGTATGTCAGATTGATACTTAAGTGCGAGCACTCGGCAATTAAGAAAGATACGATGATTAAAATATAATTTTACACGAGTGATCGACAGTTTGTCCGGAGACAATATTTTCAAACTACTCGTAAAATGCATCCGTAACATTCACGGGTATCGATTCGATACTTAATAAAAAAATAATTCTCTTTACATACACGTATTTCTTCGCGTTGGAATCTAGTTTTAAAAGGCTGTAAATTGATTTCTTTATTTTCCAATACTTTACAGCGTTGTTTTTTAATAGAGTACGGGTATCGATAAAATTCCACTTTCGTTGTTGTATCGAAAGCTTCAAATTTCTTTTCTAGGCTACGCAAACTTTTTTCAATAATTCTTTGCTATATTCTCAGGGCGAGTGGATATAATTTAAAAAATGAGACAAGTCAATTTTGAACGCCAAATTTATGCGAAAATTTGCCTATATACGTATGAAAAATTATTACCGTGTTTATATGCAAAAGATACGCAAAACTCTTGCACTTTTAACGAACTGCACATATGTTTTTACCGTATACCCACCATCAACGTAAACTGCCGTAACAATGTGAATTGGCATATAAATTTAACCTGTAAGATATATCTGTATAAATTTGGACGCCAATCCACGTTGTTCCAACAATTCACATCGATGTTGGATACGCCAGTAATATATCAAATAAAACCTTTTCATCCGCGTTAATTCATTTTCTAAAAAATTTATGACAAAAAAATGTCTTTGACTGCATCGGTCGCTTTCAACTTTGATAACGATAATAAAGTTTAAAAAATAAGGGACTCGTTGAAAAATATTTAATTTTTAATATTTATTTACGACTCTTATTATCAATCCTAGATTTTTCATTCGTAAAATTTTCGTGCTTTGAATTATAAATATTCAACGGAAATAATACATCGTTTACATTTAATTTTTATGCATAATTAATTGAACGTTAAAATAATTATATGAACGAACGGATGTTTAAAACTATAAATATTGCATGCACGTTTTTTTTTTTTCAAGAAAAAAAATTATTACAGTTTTATACAAAAACTAAATATTGAATATTAAAAATAAACGGACGCATAGAAAATGGTTTGAATGAGCGAAACCGTCGAATATCTCGTGAGAAACGCGTTAAAAAAAAATTCGATTTCATAAATAGCGAATCAAAAAAGGTCATAAAATTTTTATTACAAATATTAGTTTTATAATTCGTCTAATTAAATGGAACTCATCGATGTAATATTATATCGGGAAAAACTTGAAATTATATATTTAAATTAAACACTCGTATTTTAATTAATAATTTATATTAAAAATGTTTTTCGTGCAAAGAGTAGTTATTTTTTAATTACGTATAAATTTTATTGAATAACGTATTAATTACAAATATTCAATTTGTTTGATAATATATTATTTAAATTAGAATTTTTTAATCTCATTATAGTATTAACGTTCGCATTTTCTTTCGCAAGAAAAAAATATGCTTTTTTTCCTTAAATATCTCATATTTCAAATGCATAGTTGAAAGAAAAAAAAAACATCGAAAAAGTCGGGGAAACTACATTAATTTAAAATCTGTATTTGAAACGTTAGTTTCTTCTGCAATTTTATATAAAAATTCAAATGCCTATTTTATAGATTTTACGCAAAGATTTTACGATAAAAAGAAAACATATCGAGTAACTTTGCATAGGACAAAGTACGACGTCACCGAATATTTTTCTCGATACATATATACGTTATCGATTCCATTCGATGTATAACTCGAAAAATAGCCTGCGAAATTCACATCTTACGCACAGGTAAGATAAATTATTTAAAGGAGTCCGATGTAAAATGAGATTCCTTTTTCGCTCTCACCTTTTGAGTCTTACAACGTTTTATAAAAAAAATTATTAATTAAATTCTTTCGTGCAACGTAAATAAGTAAAACAACATTTAAAAATAATGGAAATTATTACGCTTACTTAACATCAAACAGCGGTTGGAGTAGTTTACGTTAATTATGTCGTTAAAATAGAATCAAGTTTTAAAATACTTCCATGCTTCGGGTGTACTTAAAAGCAGAAAGAAATGCAAAAGAAAAAACGTTCAAAAAATGAATTTATTAAGTGAACTGGCTTTATTTAAATACAACGTTTTATTTCATGGACAAATTTCGCAGTATACAAATAATAAACCGTTGTGCTTTTAAGTACAGATTATTTTCACTCGTAAAAATATTATGGCTTTCGCTAAAGTTTAATTTCATACCCGCAAAAGAAATACATTAATTCGAATAACCAAGACGCATCGAAATACGTATGTTTTCGATACGGCACGTACCTACATTATCAAAATACGTACATAGATGTTACTTTAGAGCAAAAAACAAAAAGAACAAAAAAAAAAAGAAAAGAGCCGCGCTAACTTGGGTCTTTCGTACTCGTCACGTAAATCCGAATAACAAAGCTCAACGCTGTGATAATAAATAAATAAATGAGAAAAATGTGCACTCGTGAATTAGAGAAAATTCTCGAATTTACGAGCGAAAGATACACGCGACTGTAAAGGAAACTAAGGGCCAAAAAATCCGTGTACAAAAAAACGCAAATGTTATCGCGTACCGATAATCCCGAAGAAGCAAATATCACGAGGATTTACACCAATGCACTCGATTCTTTTTTTTTTCACGCGACTCTTTCCTCTCTTTTATTCCACGTCGCGCCTTTCCCACATTTTGTTAACTAACTCCAAGGGGTTTCCGTTTTATAAGAGACGTACGCGGGACCGTGAAAATTTCGAGGCTTAATTACCGAGGACTGAGCTCGACACGTCGAAAGGGATAAAATACGCTGAATAGCGGATATGCGATCGGAGCAACCGAAAGGAGAGTGGAAATGGAAAAGCAACTGTTGCTGTAGCCGAGAGTCGAGCAAAGTTACCTCTTTTTCGTCTATTGATTGTTCGACTGTGCAATTTATTATAAGTGGAAGCTAAAGACGTCGGGATATATCCGAGCGGCGGGAATTTTTTCTATGGTAAAGTCGCGGAGTCGTAAAATCATCGATAACGTAGATTTAGCGAGATATATAATTATAAATATTTTCAAGCGAAAAGTTTTACGCTTAATTTACCTCAAGGGAAAAGTAAACTCCGTTAATTGTGTTGCTATAATGAAATATGAGTTTCTCTTACGACTAAAACTGTATCCTTCGAAGCAATGTTCATTTGTCAAAACTGTAGAGAAAATTTTAACAAGTTAAAATTGTGCATTAAACTTACAAAATTAGTTTGAAAAAATTACTTTTCGAACTATTTAAACACGCGTCAACGGGAGCAATTTTTATTTTTTGATGTATTATGTAGGAAACTGAGTTTCATCCGTATAAATTTTACACACGCATCCTTTATAAATTTATGGCTAAGTAAATTTACGAAATCCACGCACTGATTTTTGATATATATAAAAAGTAATAATTTATGTGAAGCATTGTTTTAAATTTTGATGTTTGTACATAATCGGAAAGAATAATCGATATACTTTTTCCTCGTTGCAAAGTCGCAAAGTTTTACCCGATCGCGTTTACAAATCACACGTAAGAGTTTTTGAAAGTAAAGTTTTAAAATCATAAAAGAAAACTGTAAATTTCTTTCTCCGCTCTTTTACATTTTTATATGAATAAAATTAAAAATATATCAATAAAACATAAAACCGCTGTTTTTAATTTAAATACATCACGGCACGAATACGAGTAACCTCGATAGTTTTTCAGTTTCCGTCAAAATTATTATTTACGAAAACGTAGTTATACGAATAGGACTTATTTTTCCTCATCAAGGTACAACGCATCCAAGAGAATAAAATTTATATTTATATTTTCCAATGAAAGCGGATTATTTCGTCACGTACTGTTTTCTCACATTAATTGTGAAAGAGCAGTGCCCTGAAATAATATAATTGGCTCAGGTGTACGTGAAACCTAATAAAGCTCTGAAATAAGTTACCCTTTTCAAATATTGTTCCAGTTAACATTTTTAATCGACAACGCGTGTATTATTATTCGCGTTTATAAAGTAAAAAAAGATAATTTATGGTGCGGATATTCTTTCGATTTATCTAAAGTAAAAAATTATCATTTTTTCAAAGTAACGAACTTTGATATTATTTTATCTTTGATAAAATTACTAATAATCCGCGATACGTTCAAAATGTAAAGTAGAAATCACTATGAAAAATATAAGTGTACGTTATTACCCCAATTTCTTAATTCAGTTGTTCAAATCCCAGTCATAAGACAAAAAAATCCTCTGAATAATCTTTAGAGATTATTAGCTTATCTCAGATAACTTTTCTCATTAACTGAATTGTACAAAATTTACGTTGATATACTTTACTCCTTTTAAAGCGATAAATCTTAAATATATGTTTCGTTTAATAAATTAGACATTTTTGACATAAATTCGATGCATTTGAATATTTTGTATCCGCACATAAGACAAATTTGATTTTCAGCAATATGCCGCGATAGAATTAACTCAGTTTCATTAAAAAATTTGCATAAACCACAATCATCCTCGATGATTCACATTTTGGTACCACAATATTCGTGTTCGGGTATTAAATGTGGCATATTTAAGCAAACGATTTATCTAATAAAAATAATCCATATAAATCGTTAGAATAATAATAATAATAATAATAATAATAACTTATTCCTATTGTACTTTTCGTATTTACATTAATTATATTTTTACGGCTATTATTTTGATTTTTTAATTCGTAACTTCCATATAAATATAAATATCAATATTTTTTGGTATAAAGATTATCATTAGTCATGAATTATTCATTTAAACGAAAATAATGGTTTCACGAGAAAATTTTACTTTGATAAAAAATACCAGTATCATAAATTTTTTTTTCAATAAAACCGTCTCTAATGATATACGTGACACGAAATTATTTTTGTTTAAAATTAAAATTATAACGTATTAATTATAAAGAGTTTATCGTTGCAAAATAATATTTTTGTCTTTTTTTTTTTTTTTTTTATTGTAAAAACGATCGAACGTATCGATATTATCGATATAGTCGCAGATGCATTTTACTATAAATCTTTTTGATACATATATATATAATAAAGTACTTAAAAATGTCTTTTGCAAAAGTATAAATTTTGAAAAATGTTTCAAAGTGTATAAATTTAATTTTCAATTTTGCTAGACTAGTAAAAGGTATGTTTTATAGAACGTAAGTAAAAATGAACGTAATAATATTACTCTCCAGCTAATTTGAAACTACGATGTGTAACAATAACGAACGATCAATTTTTTTTGTCATGCAAATCAAACCTAAAAGCAATTTTGATAAAATCATGACCCAATTTAATATCAAATAAACCAGTGTTTAAAATGTATGTTCGATAAAGTTGGAAATGACAGCTTCTAGATTATACTAAGGTTCCAATAAAGAAGTTTTGCTTTGAACATCTTCTAATGCTCTGTCTACATCGTGATTTTACGTTACTTTTACTTTAACTTTTATTCGCGAAAAATAAATATTTTGAATGTATAAAGAAAGTGTCTTTGATAGATGAAAATAAAGAAAAAAATTAGATTCTTTAACCGAACGTGAATCGGATACTATTTCGTAACAACCCCGAAAGGACTGATATTTGTTTAATAGAACTCTAAAAAATATATTACGTTTTTAAAAACGTAATTTTTATTCGCTGATAATTTTACCTAAGATTCGAGAATCGCGCGACATTCGATAATTTATCTTTTACAAATTAACTCGTAACGGTTCAATTTCGTTATATTAATAAATTCTCGAGCAAATAAAATATCGATGGTACGTTAAAACTATCAGAAAAAATATTAAAAATTTAATATAACTTTGAGATGAAACTTAAACATTAATTTTCATAATAACTAACTTTAGAAAAACTTTTGACTTTTATACGCAGGCAAGAGAATAATAACGCGATATTCAAAGTATATTCTAATAATAAGAGTAATTTACGTACAACAAACTCGTGAAAAATTATAGTTTACGCAAGAGCGAATTTTCGGCGATAAATACATTTGCCGAATGACGTGTACTCGAAACAAAATAAAATCCGAATACAATGAGTTTGTTTCAACGATAACAACTCTACGCTTGATATTCGATAACCGTCTCCGATAACTCTTCCGATAAAGTTTTTATCCACGAGAAATCGCGGAAGAATCTCGCAACGCGTAAGAAAACCACATCGGTGGTCGATTTTCTCCTCGAGCGCGTACCAACCGAACGTACCGCATCCGTTACGTGGAGGTTCGTAGGAAAGAAAAAAAAAACAAAGCCGCTGAAACGGAACGAAAAACGCGTCTCGACCGGTGAACCCGGGAGAGAGAAAAAATACCAAAGAAAAAAGCCGTCCCGAACGAACGCGGCCACGTGGCTTACTTGCAGGGGTCCCAGGTGAGGCCGCCGGGGCAGTCGTCCTCGGTGAGCGGGTCGCACTCGAGGGGCGAGCAGACGCAGGACAAGGCCCTGGCCACCGCGACCGAGAGCACGACGATGCCCCCGAGACACACCAGCGGTACGCGCATCTTCCCGGGGGGTCCGGGGGCTCACATCGCGGGTAAGCCGCGCGGGTTTCGAGAAGACGTGCGCCTCGCGACCTGGACGATCGTGCACTAGGCGAGAGAGCGAGTCCGTTCGACGCCAGCCGCCGGGACGCGCGCGCGCATCGTCGCCTCCCCCTACCGACCCCTTCCGCTCCCCTCGAGGAGTCACTCCGACGAGTCTTCCCTCTCCAAACCCTCGGAGATGGTTCCGAGAGCTTTTTTCCTCGCCCTCGTCTCCGGGAGAGACGACACCTACTACTATCTACTACTACCTCTCTCTTTCTCTCCTCGAGGAGACCCCCAGGCTCGGGACTCGGAAATTAAGAGGCTTCGAATCGATGTTTGCGCCCCGGGGGGTGAGAGGGAGGCTTTCCAAAACAAAGAATCGGATGACTCGAACGCGTATCGAGGTGGAAACCTCGCCGAAGAATAATTAAACGAATGTATTGAATTTCCTTTCGGCGCGAGACGTATAACTTTCCGACGTCGGAGACTATATCTATCGAATGGATGTTGAATAAGAGCTTACATAAAACTCTTTTGTAAGCAATTGAAATGCTCCCGTTCATCGCGCGGCACAATGCGAAACTCGTTAAACAGTCGAAGACTCGAAGTTGCTCCACTTTATTAAGTCGGAACTTATAACGTCGGGTGTCTTTGTAGCGAGAGGGAGTGAGAGAGGGAGTGAGAGAGGGAGAGTGAGAGGGAAAGAGAAGGGATCCCAAGACCTATAAATCCAGAAGCGCTCGAGTGAAAAGTCCACGCGAATTCGAATGAAATTTATTCTATCAATTATTTTCCGGATGGGCGATCCAATGAATCTCCCGGCGTTTTTAACGCGGGCGTCGGCGCAAAAAGCTCCGACAACGTCGTCGTGATAAAGGCGCGCGAATTACTCGCGTTGCGTTTCTGGAGAAAGGAATTACAGGCGCCGCGATATGCGCCGGATGCCCGAGGATGAAAGATTCATGGAGCACGGGACGTGTTAAAAAATGTGTACCCGTGTATGATACGGGTGAAAAAAGAGAGGGGGAGATGGAAGTGCGATCGCCTAACTGCGCCAACTCTGGAAATCTGCCAAACAACTTTAATTTGATAAAAATTCAAAAAGCGCCATATTCGTTCGATTTCCGATCGACTTCCTCCTCTCTCTCTCTCTCTCTCTGTTTTTCTACGTCTGTCTCTCGTTCGACCTCCGTACTACGAAGCTGTTAGACCAATTAACGCGTGTATTTCTATCGTACTCAAAGGATGAATAGACGCGATATCATAGAAGAGAGTGGCGCAACCCTTTAATGGTTTTATTAAATTTGTATTTCGCAGCGTTTCGTTGCAGAAATTAATACCTTCCAGAAATCTATTATATCGCGTACGTAAACGAAAAACGAATAAATCTTTTATTTTGAAAATGAATTTTCCGTATTTGCTTCGGTATAATTGTACATTGGATTGAAAATTCTGCTACTTTGTAAACTGATGAAAGAAGACGCGCTTATATATTATACACCGAGTGGTTCGAACTCCCGACTTATATCAGGAATATTTGTTGAATAATTAATTAGTATAAGATATTTAAATGTTTTGAAATCTTAAGACTCGGTATAAATTGGACATTTTGAATATACTAAAACTCTTACGACTGTTAAGAACTAATTATTTTCATTTACTTTACGCGAACCAGTTTACAAATTTACTAAAAGTACGTCTTGTATACGTCGATGTTAATAAAATAGTTGTAAAACGATGATTCGAAATAAGACTCGTAACTATAAATTTGTTAAATATTAGACGCTTTGAATAAAATTTAAATTGAAAAGTTCGTTTACTTTTTCATTATTCGAGTAAATAAAAATATCCGTTACCCATAATTTTATGAATAGATATACGTATTTTTTAGACTTTTCTCTACGCAGGATAGAAAATCTCTCTTTTCAAAGATACTTTTATTCCATATACGCGTATACATTTTTAACGAAACTTCAAATATCCGAGAATATACATTAATACAAATTAATTTCGAAAATATCGATCCAAAACTTGATTCAACTTTAAAAGATACGAGAATTTAATTTTACGCGAGCGCTGTAAAAATTCTCGTTGCTTAAAAACAAGAAAAATAGCAAATACTTATTCCTCGATTTGAAAAAAAAATCTTACTTTCCGGGTGCGGAAACGACGAATCTCCGTTAATTTAGTAAAATCGGAGAGACGGAATATACGAAATGTCTCGTAGGATTCCTCGGAAAGACGGACAAAAGCAAAATCCTACGTTCCGTGTATTATATAACCGGGGGAAGAAAAATTAGCCACTTTATCGAAAAACACGTATTTTAACCTACTTCTTGTTATAAAAACGAATCCTTATTTTATCCGGGAGACTCGCGATCATCCGCGCAATTTACGCCGCTCGTCTCTCGCTCAAAAACTACAAAGACCTCGACGCGTAATTTTGCACACCCCGGACAAACTCGATTACCTCCTCCGGGATCCACCGGAAACGCACTCAAGGAGCTCGAAGCGACTCACTTAACGTCGCGTCCTGACTCGGAACTCGATTTCGAGGAGTCGCTTTTCTCAGGGATCGACGCGATTTCGCGAGTTTCGGTCGTACTTTTTATTCGCTCGGATGTTGTCCAGCTCGCGCGGAATATAATAAATCAAGGATTATATTATGGAGATTGCAGGGTACATAAATGCGTGGAAATTTATATTCCGTTGGAATGAACAAAAGCTTAATCATTCTATTAGCCCTCGTAAATCCATTTGTAAACACTCGAGGCTCGAGCGTTTATTATTATTACAGTAATTACGCAGCTTAGATTTTACCGAAGGAGTTTTGCGTTTATTATTTTCCTCGCCGCATACAAGTTTGTACAAGGTAAAGAAAGCAAACGGTCTGGAAATTAAAGCGTATATCATTTATAACGCTGATGACTAATTTATTTTACGACTCTGCGCTCGTTCATTAATAATAACGTTTGTATTATTTTCAATAATTTCGATCCTCGTAAACCTTTCGTAAAACAATGCGTGCGATATTAATTCTTTTGTGAAACTAAAACGTAAAAGAGATGGAAGAAAAAAATAAAAAAACAGCCGCGGTTATTATGAATATTTGATTAAAGTGGAACGAATAAAAGCTAAATTTAAAAAATTACGGGAAAAAGTTGAACGATTTTTTATCTGCGAATTTTATTTGAAAGAAATACACGATACAACGTAGAAAAAATTATTAAATATACGATGCATAAATGCAATCGCATGTTCAGCCTTTTCGAAATTAATATTTGCGTGGAATCGAGTAACGGATCGCCGATACACCATCCAAGATTTCCTTTTGACCGGTGTATCCTTGTAACCGTCGTTGCGAACAAAAAAAAAAACAAAAAAAAAACCAAGAAAAAGAAATATCAAAACGTAATTAGAAAAGACTCCTTTGATCTTCTTCCCAGCCGAAATTGCATATCCGGACGTTTAAGTTTGGTCGAGAGCTCGTCGCTATCGAACAAGTTTTCTCGGGATTGTCCTGCCGTTTCGTTACGTTCGCTTTCTCCTAAAGAATGTCATCGACGAGGATAGATCCCGAAGCATCCCGACTCGGTCCTCGATATCCGGGATTTCCTCGTGAATCAATTTTTCAACGTCCACCTTATCCAACTCCTTTTGGATACGTTTAGGTATCGAGGCGTGTCCCCGAGGGATCCATTATCCATTTTCTACACAAAAGCGAGCGGATCTAAGAAGTTGGTATTTGATAAGTAAATCGTCGTATTCGATAAATACGAGAGAATATTTTTTTTTTTTTTAAATCACGAGTAACGTGAGATAAAAAGCGTCCAGAGGTTGTAGTGATTTCTTTTCGTTTTCTTTTTTGTTTTTATATTGCGTGTCTTGCGCTTTTACTTCTTTGCTAATATACGAGTAACGTGTACAATTGAAATGCTTATTATGCAGTAATTTTAAGCACGTTTTTTGTTACTCGACTCGCTTTATTTTACTTTTGAGAATATAATTTGCATATCTTACGATGAATTTCATTTGCCTTCTGACCGCAAAATATTAATATTAAAGTTAATACAAAAACTGTCCAATGTATTAATATTACGTGTTATATTTATAATATGCCGTAATAATTTATGATAACGCTTCGAGTTGCGCGTGGATAAAAACATCGGTGATCTAGATACCATTTATTGTTGTTGTTGTTGTTGTTGTTGCAACTGTGAAACGAATAACTAATTTAAAGTAATTTTACAGAATAGCTGTACGATAATCCGATCGATAAATTTCAGCGCGATAGAAAAGTTTACAAAGAGGAATAATTGAAACCTAGAGAAGAATCCTATGAATCATACTTCGGTCCCTTTTCCAACGCAAAATATCAACAAAAGTTTCTCTCGATTCGCGGACGCGATAATAGTTTCTGATCGAAGGCAAGAACCGTTAAAGCAGCGAAAGTAAGTTAGTTACTCGAAGCCTCGGTGGCAAGAAGAAAAGTTTGATCGTCAATCCATTAGCTTGGAAGCTGCGAATGTACGAAGCGAGCGAGGAAGGAAGAACGGAAAAAAGAAACATACATTTCCTCTTCGTCCTTTAGATTTTCTTTGCCTTGTACGCTCGTAAAGAGAGACTTATGCCGAATTGAAGGTATTCCTTATTCACTTTTATAAAAAATTACTGCATCCTTTCCATGTTGATATCGAAAATGTGTGCGGGGATATTTTTTTTTTAAGTCTTGGAGTTACGTAGGGCAAAATTTTAGAATTAAAAGTTCGACTTAAGATTTTATTAAAACTGTAACTGTATCGAATAATAAACTATAGTATATTTTATAGTAATAAATATTAAACTATAGCGAATCGCTATAAAATTATAAAAGAGAATATTTTTATTCGAAAATATTTGATGTCGTTTATACAGAGTTATTTAATTTTAATTAAATATATTAATTATATATTAATCCAAGAAGCAAAAGCAGTTGCTTCGATGTTATAATTTGATGTAATCTTTTAATTATCTCGATGTAATCTTTGATGTAATTACCTCTTTTTCTAATTTTTTTAATCGTGTAACGAGTAAAAATAATTTCATGTACGTTTTTCATCGTTTTACCGTGTATTCAAATATTTACATAAATATTTTCAATTCTAAATTTGAAATAATTATCATCAAACATTGTTGATCGATATTTGCAAACTCAAAAAAAAACATGGCAATTTAATATTTTTAAGGTAAATGGTATTTCGTAATTAAAATTTTCTTTTCTTGGTTCCATTCGTTGTTATTACAAGGAATTTCGAGAAAAGCTTCGAGAAATCAAGATTTAGCAGAAAAAGAAAACGCAAGTTTAAAAGTATAAAAATATTACGATTTTACTATATCCGTTTCAAAATTGAAAAGACTAAAGAATACATTTATGAAAATACAATAATAAATATTATGGCATTTAAAGTATGCATATTTTTTAAAACTATATAAAACAAGGCTCGTAAAATATCAGTAATGCATAAAATCATTCTTGCGGAAATAAAATTTGAAAAAAATAAAAAGCACTTTATTTCACGTCTATAAATTTAACTTATTTAAATAATTTTTTACTTTGATTCGCGTGACGTATAAAACTACGACTACTTTTATCACCCGGTATCGATTTTTTTATACTCTCAAATGCAGCCCACAGTTATGCCAGATTCGATTTTCATTTTTCACGAAACGAATCTGTCTCGAAGCAAAGTTTTCCACTTAACGCAACGCTCGTAAAAATGCGCATCGATACGACTAATCGCTCGAATCCAAGACTCCCGGTATCATAAGAATATTCGTCGATAGTCGCGTGCTTCCACGAGCGAGGAATCCGATACGAGTGATTATAAATGCAAACCTGCGGGGAATCGACAAAATATTGACTCCGACTCCGAGGAGATAGTCGCTTGTACCGCGACTCGCATTTGCATACTCCAACTTGAAAATCAAGCCACTCGACGAAATCGTACTTCCGAGTGTCGCCCGACCAAGATTCAATTGAACGCGGAACAACTGCGCCTCCACGAAGAAAGCGGTACTACCTACCCACCAAAACTCCGCCAATTACGCTCTTCCTCGGGATGAGTTCCATAACTGCGCGCAGCTCAAACACACGTGCGCGAATCTTTCGAGGAGGAGATCCGAGGTAACCGATACCCCGAGATTGCGGAGGTGTAATTTGCGATGCTCGAAGAAGCAATTGGAGCACTTAGCGATCGCTGATTGTCGAGCGTTTCACGGTGACCGAATTAGAAAATGGATGACATTTAACTCCTGAAATAAAGATTCGAGATAACCGAGTGATTAACCGAGGATACGATTGATTCTTGGAGTATTCGTCAAAAATAATTAACGGATCGATCGCGTCGTTATTCTTATTACGCTTTTTCCTTGGTGTCGGATTTCGAAATCCGGATACATACGTTACGCTAAGGTCCTTTTTAAGATTTATAGTTTATAAGACTAAGCTTTGATCGTCGATACTTTGTATCCTCTCGTCGACTCTCGATAAATTTTACGATTACTCGCTCACTTACGCGCGTGTATAATTTATTCGCGCGAGAGAAGGAATAACGAATAGATTTTTGCGTCGTCGAATCGGGATAATCTCTGGAGTTATTACCGATCGCGCTCTCTAAATAATTTAAAACTGATACAAGGTGACATCGAGAGCACGATACATTACTTAAGTCGCCTTCTAGGATAATTATAAATTTGATACGCGGAAGAGATAATAACCGGCAAACTTACGATGCCGTAATGTCACCCATGTGATGAAAACTCGCCAAACCGGTCAACCAGATGTGCACCAATGTTACCGTAAATATATTCATGCTCTAGTAATGGTCCTTGACCTTAAAAGGATCGTATCCCGTGTCGAATACTCGCTCGCGGCCCTCGACTACGGTTATACCCAACAATGAGATTAACTTGGGGAAATGCTCGTAGTTGCGCAGCTGAGAAACGAGCTTACTCACTTTGCTCCCGAGCAAAATAATAATTCGAGATTGTGTCCGCATTGTCTTTGTTTCGAAAACGATTATATAAAATTTGAAAGGGCCTCTTTGTGTTGGCTCTCTTTGTTAAAAATTATACATTTTAATGCGTCTTTTTAGTGCTTTTCGTAAAATACCAAGGACTCGCGCATATTTAAAATGGAAGTTTTATTTTCTTGCAAAGACATAACTTACATAAAACTTCCACCTTACGTACTCGCGTATCTCCGGAGTATTTATTTCTTCAAAGTTACAAACTTTGGAAAATTGAAAGCTGCGAAGCGTACGCCTCGGCTCGAAAGCAAAACGAGTTTTTTATCCAAAAAAAAGAACCGAGTCCCGATACCGAAGAACGCCTACTAAAAAGCTTCGAGTCGTCGAGGCGGTACCCGAACGCTCCAAGGACACCGAGACGGACGTAGGCGATCGCGGGTTGGTGTTATCCAAGTCCGGTATTCGAGCGATCCAACGGGACGACGGGAAACTGGTCGCTGAACTCGTTGTATAGTCTTAACTCGTCCTTAGTATAGGCGTCAAGGCCGCCGTAGGCAACGAGAGAAAATCAGAAGAGCAGATCTTTCCGATAGTTTCTGCTCGCTCGGCTTTGCTCGGCGTTGCTCGGCGTTACGGGATTCTCAATTTTCCAGCACCTGGATTAAAAACGGTGATGTGCTTTTACGGAGAACAGCGGCTTCGTATTTGCCCGGGAGAACGGAAATTTGTTTTATAATAGGCAATATTTACAAAGTATCGATTGAAACTCTTTTTATTATTTTTAAATATTTTCCTATTTCGATACATTTTTTCGTTAATTTGCAGAAATAACATTTTTTACAAAAGAATCCGTAGCTTTTTATTAACGGCTATTCGTTGAATAATCGATGAAAACTGAAAGGTGTGTAAGGATATGTGTGTGGATGTGTGGGTGTGTGGGTATAGGTGTATGCGTTATTAGGTGTATTTACAATATGAATTAGAATAAATTGAATCTAATGTAAATTTTAAACCGTTCGCTTTAAATAATAATAAATAAAAATTTCGACCAATATTTTTAATTCTTTAACGTTTATACGATTCGATTTGTTTAATATTCGAAAAAAAAATTCCCGTTTTACGTTTACTATTCATAATTTTTCTATACTCAACCTTCCAACATCGAACACGAATAACTTATTTAAAAAAACTATTCAATTTAAAATTAATCTAAAATATTATTCCCGTAAACAATCGATAATTAATAGAATCGTATTCTATTTTATGTTTTTAATTGTGAGAGAAAATAATGGAAAGAGAACTGTCGAAAAAAAAATACTGCATTTACAATTTTAAACGTGAAGTCTTCGAAATTCAAACGTACAACCTCAAATTTTACAATGAAAATGTTATTAATATTAATTTTATTACTATTTTCGTGAAAAGTAAAATTAATTAATTTAAATATATTCACACGAAACAGATGTTTATTATCAATTACCGTAGACTTATATTTTTTTTAAATCAATATTTTATCATTGTTAGTATTTGATTTTGCAATTTTTACGTACGATATAAAGTCAAATTTATTTATAAAAATTTAATTATTGCTGTTAACGATTCCAGGGAATTCAAATTAGAATTTTAGTTTAAAATTGCAATCTATTTTAATTTAATTTGTACAAATAGATTTTTCATTTTTATTCGTTCGATTGCATATTTGGTAATTTTTTATAAATTATCACTGAAATGTTAAAATACGTTTAATTAAAAAACAGATCGAGACAATCGTTCAAGGATATATTTTTTCTAATAAATTTCATAATGTGCGATCTTCGTAATTTATCTAGCTTTTATTATCTATAAAAACATGAATAAATTGAGAAAAATTTTAAGTTTTAAAATGTTTTTTTCATTTATAAAAAACTTTAGAAATCGAAAAGCAAATTTCAAAATAAAAAAAAATAAGAAGAAGACTATCCTTATATTTTCGATGTTATATATAATACCTTTTAGTGAAAAAAGTTGATTGAAGCGGATGATAAGAAATGAAAAAAAATTTTCAAGAAGCCTTTGAAGTTAGTAGCTATTTTAACTAACAAAAAACTATTTGATTAATTATATTAAATTAAATTTACTTTACCGTGTAGTTTTCTTCCACAACTTTGTTCCGTTATTTATTTTTAATCTCGATATACTATTAATAGACAGGTAAAAACTCTCATCTTTTTTTATTGCGTGCTTTTTATAACTATTACATCAACAAAGTAACTATCAAAAATCAATCTTAAATCGTGAATAAAAAGTATTCGATTGAATCGCAATTTATTTTCGAATAAAAAAAATACGTACGTGTATATTATTTTAAGGCAAATTCAGTAATCGCTAAACTAATTTGATTAAAAGAGTATCGTTGATACGAACTTATAAATACAAGCAATAATTATAAATCCATTCGATATCTCGGTATTTTTTGATTGAATCAATCGAATCAACAGGTGAAAACTTATCAAAATTGAAATTGTTCGCAAGAACGTTTTATCCCTTTATTCGCACAAAAGAAAATGCAGCATCGACGGTTTTTATTTCCTGACATACTCGATTAAAATTCCATCAAATACAATAACTCGATCAAATAGAATACAATGGTATTATATCTCGAAATTCATTTTTTACAGAAAGTCTCCTTATAAGAATTTAATTTTAGGTTTTTCATATAGAGAAAAGTTGCCTTACTTCGGACAACGCTTAATATTAACGATGTCAGTTTTGAAAATGTGAACGTAAAAACTGACGAGACTTCGAGGCTTATCTCGTATTCGAAACGAGCTATAGTTTTCTTTTAATGAAAATATAAAACGTATGAAATTAATGTACAAAATTTCGTTAAAAGTATTAATATATAATATTTACATTCGATCATCGTTTGTAATAATATTTACATTTATGTGGTTACATTAATGTGGTATAATATAATGAGAAAATTGTTAAACAACTTGGTAAACGGTATTTTAAAATAACGATAAACCTCGTCGAAAAATATTTGCTACGATGGAAACGTATTTGCCAATATTCAACATCAGCGGTTGTAACGAAAAAAATTTTAACCATCGCGATCGTTTAATTAAATTCAGACTACACGCGAATTAAATAAAATTAAAAATTATCGAACAATATTTTTGCTCGAATTACTCTTTATCGTCGTACGATATTTTAATTCATAAATAAGATAAATAATCGAAATTGGGTTAACCACATTTTTAAAAATTCGAATTAAAATATGTAGTAAGCGGTAAAAATTATATAACCGAATAATATAATATTCCACTCTAAAAGGAATAATCCGTTTCATAAATACAATACATTTTTTAGACAAAGGGACTTTTAATCTCCTTACAAGACAGATATTTTAATTTAAAATTTTAATTTCGCGCAAACTACAACATTTCACGGATGAAAATATTTTCCGAATTTCCGAACAAAACGTATCTTCCTTTGTCTTGGAATGCGCTTAAAAGAACGCATAATCGATGATATTCTTTTTTTCATTAACGTAGACGACAGCGAGTAAAGATAAGACCAAAGATTCGAAATTCTAATTTGCACGTAAATTCCAAGCGGTGAAAAAGCTATAAATTCGTAATCGTTCTTTAAAAACTCGTACGTACTACGAATTCTCGCATCGAGTTCGCAAAGAAAATGGATATTCGGTAAACATTTGCGAGTCGATGTAACGATTTAGCAACGGTGGATCATCGAATATTCGCGCTACAAAAACGCGACGATCGCACCTTCGAACTCGACTCGCCGAAATCACGATACGGAAAACCTCGGGGAAATCATCCCGACGGACAAAGTAACAGAAACGTTTGGATGATCGAGGAGGAAAAAATCTGGATCGCGACTCCGACGTTGCTGATCGGAGGCATCGGAAGAAGCGAAGTAGAAAAACGCGGAATAAACGTCTCAATGAAAAGGCCGACAGTGACCTGCGAGTAAAACAGAGAGTAAAACAGAGAGTAAAACAGCTTCGACGCCTTTTGCTCGAGGCACACGCCAACCTCGAGTTCAATCGTTGATCTCGCGTTTTATTGCGTTCTCTCTTTCCAGAACACAGCCCCGGTCGTTCCGTGCGCGTACGTTCGTGCCAGGTCGATTGGATATCCAACTCTCCCCCTCCCCCATCCCTCGTTCAGGGAGAAGCAACCCGCGGAACGTTATCGAGGCTCGACTCGTTAAATAGATAACCCGTGTCCGAGTACTTGGAGAGGGGGAGAGCGGCGATGTGCACCGAACTCGAGGAACGCGGTGATCGTCATCGGGGCGTCTTCGGGACTGGATGCTGGATTAATCGCGCCCCAACGAAGCGAGTATTTTTAAACGAAGTTAAATGCGCGCGTAAACAATATTTTGGCACAACTTTTCATACTTTGGGCTCGCTGTCTTACTTTTAACGAACGACTGCTCTTTTTTTTTGCCTAGACGATCGTCTTTTTTTCTCTGTTTCTCTCTCTCTCTCTCTTCTCGAGACGACCGAGTTGGAATTGTTCGAGTGGTAAGAAAACGAACTCGCGATTATTTTGATATCACGGAACGAGTTTATTCGGCGGTGGATGTGAATTTGAGAGACTTACTCGGAGCGAGTCATTATTATTATGTACCGATTCTAAAGATCGGTACGGATCGCGATATTAAAAAAATTGATCCGTACGGAACGATAATTTCTCGAATTATCTTACTATATTCTCGGAATGATTAATAGTAGATTATTGCGGTGAGCTTAGCATCGACTGCTTTCGTTATGTCAAATGCCAATACGATGCTCGAGAGCATAAAAGAATATTTGCTTGGATTTTTTATTTCGCTGCTATTGATAAGTTCATAAGATTGCGAAGCATTTTCCTAGAAGTATTTGATAAAGATTTGCAAGCATTACTTAAATACGAGGAACGCTCGAATCAATGCTCGAATTCCGCTTCGATGCATCGAGAAACGATTTCTTTGTTAAGAATAAATTGATGTATCGCTAATACCATTGGAAACTGCGTTCGTAACTCTAATTTCTTAACTCTTATTCAACTACTGCAAGCAATTATTTATCTCTCAACTGTATCGGAATGCGTGACTTACTAGATCGACCGTACATCGATAAATTGATGTAAATGAAAAAAGTATCGCAATTTATGGAAATCCGTATAACCGATTCCGTCGCTGGGGAATAATCGATAAATATTTTAATGCTATGAATAGAGAAAAAAATACGAGAATAATATCCCAACTGAATCTGCGCGTAATTGCTTCAAAAAATTTAATATGCGAAATTTTCTACGATCATTGGTGAAAATTAAAATACCTACAATGGACCTCGATAAATAATATTTTGTAAATAACTACTTTGTTAGCGAATGTACTTTGATAAAAAGTGATTCATTTTTCTAATTAATCATTTCCTGATTTATGAATAGGCTATGATAAAGTGTATGCGAAATTAAATTTAAAAAAAATTGTTTTGCCAAAATATTTACCAATCGAAAGCCTATTACGTAAAATTATTGATTCTGCCTGGAAAATTTACGAAAATTTTTAATCGATATCATTTTAGATTTCTTTTATCAACGAACGCGCGATAATTATAAAGATACGATTATAAAAATGTATACATTTTATTTAAAAAGCGATAATCGATGCCGTCTATTTTTTTTTTTTTTTTCAAATTGTATTATAATTTGTCTGCATAATCTGTAATTAATAGATCGACGCGTTACGCATAATACGAATGATAAATTGAAAAAAAATTGTAACTAATTGTTAAAAAATAATTTTGAAAATCTGAACTTTATAAAAATAGATTTTCCGTAAAATCTTTTTATTATAATTGAATATATAAAATATATGAAATATTTACTCCTTTCGACCAATAGGTGACTTCGTTAATCGATGTATTATATATAACTTTATCGATTTATATAATTTTTATATTGAATTCGAGTTGAAATGTTAATTAAAATTAATGTCTATTTTAATAATTCGTTATATTATTTTGATTTATTAAAAATAATAAAAAATGATTCAATTGTTATTATAAATAATTAATTTAAAATTCTTGTTTGTATATATCGATTTCATCTGCATTTATGGTTGACTCGTTAATTAAAAAAAAACAAGATTTTTTATATCATTATATCGTATCTTTATTATTATGTAGTATCGATATCTCTGTATACCTAATAAAAAAATGTTTATTTTAATTTTTTTGTATATTCTAGTTTTATAAATGCAGTTCCGAAATCATAACAAATTCGTTTCGAATTAATCAAAACTTACAGAAATATTTCATGATATAACTTTAATATTGTAAGAAGAATTATAAAACAAGAAAACTAATTAATGCCTTCGAAATATTGTATTATTTCCGTAATATTAATATCTCAAGAGTTATATTTTCATATACTTCGAGTATGCAAACTTTTGTTACAACGCTCAAAGTATAAAAAAACATAGTGTATTATTACATTAAATTTTTTTACTCTAATAGTAAACGAGTCAACAATTCTCTTAAAGAGCTGTACTACTCTGAAGCCTAGAACTTGAAGAGGATGAAATTTCATTTCACTCTTACTTTATTGAGAAAAGATACGAAGTAATAGAAACTTTTTAAATGGTACAAGTTGAAATTTTAAAAAATACTTTGAAACTCATATAAACGCGAGGGAAAAACGTTAATTAAAATACTAAAATTTGAATAACTTCAATTCTTAGTATCTTAATTGTGACTTCTGGTTGTGCACTAAAGTCAGCGATGAGAATAAAACAATATTTAGTATCGTTTCATCATTTTTGAAATCATCGATTTTTGTAATATTAGTTATTATCGTTGTATAAGCATAATTGAAAATCTTAAATTTCGGGAAAGTTGAAGTTAAAAATAATTTAACTACACTCGATCGAAATTAAAAATATTTACAACGTCTAAATAACAATTTTATATCAAACTTTCGATAATATTGTCTTGATTAAAATAGATAATATCTATTGCATAATATATTTGAAAAACAACCCACATTTATACTTAATATAGCGTTACTTTAGTTAACTCAACTGTTTATTACTTTTTAAAAATTTAATTTAATTTTAACTTTAAATTTTCGTAAAATTTCACAAAGTACGTTTCATTACTTCTTAAAATTTGCTTCGACGTAATTTACAAGATAGAATGATTCAAAAATTATTAATAGCTAAGATGTAAAGTTTCATGCTTTTAATATATTCTTTACTTAAAAATAATTCAAATATCAGGAATCACTTTAACAAGCTTTTAATATCAAATTTCTGTACTTAAGTTTTCTTTAACGAGCGCAACTTTCAAATAAAAAATTCTATCGTCAAATTATTGACAATGAATAATTATAACGGCATCCAACCGTTATTTAAGCTTTTTTTAAGAATTCAAATAACGATTAAAATGTATTTTACTTGTCGTTGTATTTATTTACGCGTCGTTCAAGCTGATGAAATATCCAATTCTCGTACAAACAACGGCGATTCATCTTTTACCTCATCGGTAACAACTCGGGCATCAAAACGGAAACCTGGACTGCAACAACGACCAGATCAAACGATACGTTTGCGATTTTACTCCTAAACAACTATCGGTTGGAAAAAGATTCAGAGAACGCAAATTTTTTTCTATTTCGTATTCAAATGGATGCGCTTCGATCTCGAAGTCGATACTTAGCCGAGAACTTAACGAGGCTTAAAATTGAATACGTTCGATCGTTCACCAATGATTTATGAGTTATTGAGTGGTGTAAATATTTCTTTTAAAAATGATCGTAAAACCTACAAAAATATCATCCGTCGATAGTTCGAATGAAATGATCTATTTTACCCGCGGTTGTTGGTTATCTTTATGCTTTTCCTTGCTAACGCATTATTTTACACATTTTACACCCGACAATGCATCAGGCGTTCGACTTGGTGATTCGATATTTCAATTTCATTAGAGTACGATAATTAAATAGCGAATTTAAAAAATAATTATTTCTCGTATCTTACGAGTGTAACTAGTTTATGGAATACGACGAAAGGTGTCGCTACAATTTAGAATTTCGTCCCGTTTTTACGCTTAATGTGTGAATACGTGTTTATATGTGTTCATTGTGTACAATTGCGAAATAAAAGAAAGTAAATTATGACAAAAGATGTTAATTTAAAAATATAGTGAGTTTGATAACAAATGGCGCTAGAATAGGAATACATACGATATTGGATTTTATAAATTATTCCTAGGATATTTATTGTTCGATGACCAATGGATGGAAGAAAATAATATACTTATTTAGACCGAGATTTTATTTCGGTCTTATTTCCAAATTAATGTTTATAATATACGTATAAATGCGTACTTAAATATTATTGATGTCAACTGGAATAATTTGTATTCCATTTGTCATAGATCGTCATTGACTGTAGGAGCGATTCGATGCGGTGTACAAAATAATTGAATACGCGATAAATGATACATAAGATTATCGATCATGAAAAAGCAACGGAAATCGAATAACCGTATGTGTGTTTATAAATATAAGGTATTTCGTAAAAAAAGCTATCGCAATTTAGTCCTTTGGAAAAAATCAATTTTTATCCTTGTAGATCTTACGATAGCGTAAATACCATAATTAAAAAATTTGAACGATTGCAGAAACGCGTACATAAAAAATTATTCAACCTCATAAAGATTAATATTTATAAAAACAACTAATAATTCGGAAGGATTATTTTGAATCAAGTAATTATTTCGCTTGCACTACTTTTTAAAAAAACCTAAAAATCTGGATACTTGTATTACCCGCGTTACTTTAAGGCCAATAAACTGAAACTTTTACTGCGCATGCGAAAAATTTTTGTACTATATCATACTGCTGACGTTGGCAATATTTATACATTAGTTTGTTTGAAGTGTAATAGAATAACTGTTCCAAGAAGTATGTAAATAAAAGAAAAGCTGTAAAAACAATAAAGTTCAGAAGTATATTATTTTTTGTTGCAAAAAATATTAAATATACTAACCATTTATTTTCAGTTTTTGATCATTCGATAAAATCAAAATTACGGATACCGGAAACTTATTTTAATCCAAGAGGTTATTTAAGTTTTTGTTTACGCAGGTAAATATCGTCAAAAGTAAGAACGATGAATTAATACTTTCTAAACCAAATATGATATTTCTATCGTTTCAGACGGTCACTTCTGTGCATTGTATATAAACAATCGAGAACAACAAAAACAAATAGTATGATTAAATTCAGGGATCCAAGATATAATTATATAAGCCTAAAGGGTAAAATTAATATTTTTGTAATTATGTCTAATATCTTCCCGTGACAAAATTAATAACAATGTACTTTTGCAGAAGAGTATTTGTCTATGCCACTCAGCGAAAAGAGAACACACTACGTAGTCGAACCGGTAACTCTCGATCAAGTATTACCATGGCCGATGTATTGGAAACAAAATTATTCCAATATCAAAAAATGTAACACTAATCCGGGTTCCGATGACAGTCAACCCGTTCCCAGAAAAGTGGCGGATAGCGTATCGGTTTGGGAAGGAAATATAACAAGGTTAGAAATAGACGCCATCGTCAATGCCACAAATTCGAGTCTCGAGGTTGGTGGAGGAGGTAAGAATCTATATCGAAAATAATCCCACGTTTACCGATATTCGTACGAATAATCGTATATTTTTTATCCTTTAGTCGATGGAAGTATTCATCGAGCGGCGGGAGAATGGTTAAAAATGGAATGTAAAGATTTAAAAGGTTGTCCCGTCGGAAAAGCCAAATTAACCGGAGGTTACAATTTACCAGCTAAATGTCCGTATTCAAAAGTTGCCTTTTATTTTCAACCGTATTCCAGAAATAACGTATTTCTCTTAAAAATATTGTAGATGTTATTCAAACGGTAGGACCCCAAGGAGAAATTCCCGAAAAACTACAAGAGAGTTACAGAAACAGTCTGATTTTGGCGACGGAAAACAATATTAGAACGGTCGCGTTTCCTTGCATATCAACCGGAATATATCGTTATCCACAGGCAGCCGCCGCAGAAGTGGCGATAAGTACGGTGCAAAAATTTTTGTTAGAAAATCCAAACGACGTAAGTTTGAAAAAAAAGAAAAACAAAAAAAAAATTTGTATCTCGGATAAGGTAACCAAGAGGTGAATTTTACTTGCAGCTGGATCGTGTGATATTTTGCGTATATTTACGACCAGATAAGAAAATTTACGAAGAACTGATGCAAAAGTACTTTGGATACTGCGTAATGCTTTAATTTATAACGATGCCTTAATTTACATGTACGGGCAAAAAACAAGATTAATTCCTTTGTACACCCAAGCTTATATTTATGTAAAACGTAACAGAGTAATAAACATTATTTAAAAATACGATGAAATTTAGTCGGCGACGTCTCGACGTCCAGAAAATAATCCGCGTTACTCAATACCGTAATTGATACAGCGTTGCGCGGACGACACAAGGAGGTACGACGACGTACCAACGCCGCTCCACGAACGAGTCCCGCGCGTCCAGAAAACGAGGAGAAAAACAAATAACGAAAAACAAAAAAAAAGGAAAAATACGGGAAAATAAAAAGTCCCCCGTTGAAAAGTCTATTTAAAGAGTCTCGGTGCCTCGAACGCGCCTTACCGGTGGAGAACCGAGAAAGAACCGAGAAAGAACAGAGGTACGGACGAGCGACCCGAAATATTGGCTAAAAAAATGCCTTGGTACGTAAAGCGAAAGGGGTGGGAGGTGGTGTGGTAAACTCGCAACTCGCAACTCGCAACTCGCGTCAACGTCGGTAGTATCGCTGCTCGAGGACCGAAATAGGGAGGCTCCGAACGCGTACGGCCCTGGCGCCGACGTCACGCGGCCGCGCGCGCGCACAGAGACGGAAAAATCGCGCACTCGGCGACGTCGAGGAGCATCGAGGCCGCGACGATGGCTACCTTAATATATATCCAACGGTGCAACGCTCGCGGCACTGGCTGAAAACCCGAGGCTCGACACCAGCGCCGTCGTTTCGCGTCCTCGACGCTCCGAGAGACGGCGAGAGAGGCGAGCGAGGCGAGCGAGAAAGAGAGCGGAAAGGGCGAGAGAGAGAACGAGAGAGAGACGGGGAGTAGGAAAGGAGGCAGCGGCTACGACAGCGGCAGCGGCAGCGGCAACGGCAGCGGCGGTAACAGCAGCAGCAACAGCAACAGCAGCAGCAGCAGCAGCATCATCACCAGCAGCAACGGCAACGGCAACAACAGCAGCGGCAACAACAGCAACAGCGATAGTAGCAGCAGCAGCAGCAACGCGATATTATAATCGCCATGTTGAAAAACGTAGGAAGCGTGTAGACTGGTTCACCGCTGGCTGTGTGTGATGTCTGTATGTGGTAATAGGTGGGGGCAGAGGCAGCAGCAGCAGTCAGTCGAGTGTCGGTGCAGTTCGAGTGGTCGAATTCGTATCAAATGGGTAAATATCCAAGGAGAGTCTGGCGGTGGTGGTGGCGTCGAGGATGAGTGCAGGAGCCGCGGTGCGGGCTTGCGTAGTTCCGTCGATAGGGCCCGGGTCCGGCTGGAAAGTAGAGCGCGAGTGTGTGCGTGTGCCCGTGCTCTTGGCTCCCTCTCGGTCTCCTCCCCCCCGCGGCCGCCACTGTGTGCGTGCGTCATTTGTTCGGTAGGAGTCGAGCGACTCTCTCGCCCGAGGTCCCGAGAGAGCGAGAGATAAACGAGTCCTCCTGCGCTCGTCGGAGACGCGGCGACTCCAGGAGCGGGACGAGGATCGCGAGGAGTCCTCGCGTTCTTTCTCTCACTCTCTCTCGCTATCTCTCGCTATCTCCGTCCATCCCCGACTCCGTGTCTGTCTCTCGGCATCGTTCGTTCTCTCGTTTTCCGTCTCCCTTGTCTCCCTCGTCTCCCTCGTCTCCCTCGTCTCCCTCGTCGTCGGCGGCAGCGGCGGCAGCGGCGGTGGCGGCGGCGGCGGCGGCGTGGCCCAGCGAGAGAGTCGGCGCGAGTCGTGCCAAGGTGCCGCCGACTCCCGGGGTCGCAGCTCGCTTCTAGGTTATAATCCGCGACGTCGCCGTGTAGTGCGCGCGTGCGAGTCCGTGAAGGAGGCGAACGAGGAGAAGGAGGCGGAGGCGGAGGAGGAGGAGGAGAGAAGGACAAGGAGGAGGACGAGAAGGTCCGCACGTGCGATGTCAACGGAGGAGCGGGCGCGAGGAGTCAGCGACGTCGACGGCGACGGCGTTGCCGTTCCCTCGATCCGTGGCAGCGCTATTAGATAATCGAGAGTGTGCGCGATCGTGAGGGACGTGGCTTTACACTCGCGGGACGTGAAACGAGCGGTTGCTGTCGCTCGTCGTCGTCGTCGTCGTCGTCGCGGTCACGGTGTCGGTGAGTGCCGAGCACCGAGCACCGAGCACCGAGCACCGATCACCGGGCACCCAACACCCAACACCGAACACCGAGCAACTATTATGGACTAGTGCAAGAGCCCTTTGCTCGTTTACCTCGCCGAACGCGAGATATCATTATTGTTGTTATTATAATCAATCTCCTCCGCTCGCGCTTTTTTCCGTCATCCCTTTCTTCCTTGCTGCCGCTTCGCGCGTTATCAGCACTAGACTTGTATCCCGAGCTCTGCGTGAGTGCGCGTACGGTAAGTAACTACGATACTTCCTCTATTTTCTGACCATTTACTCTGCTTTATCCCTCTCCCATCAGTTTCTTTCTTTCTTTCTTTCTTTATTTCTTTATTTCTTTCTTTATTTCTTTCTTTATTTCTTTCTTTATTTCTTTCTCGGCGTGTATCCATCTTTCTCTGTCCGTTTCTCGCGCTATCTGTCTTGGCTCGGGCGAGCGAGAGAGAGAGAGAAGGTCCGCCAAGCGGCTGCTACCGTTCTCGGATGCACTCGGTTATCGAGGATGATTTCAGCGCTCCGTCCGCAGGGAGACGACGGCGTCGCGACACGGACCTCCTGGAACGCGACTCTTGTTCGTCTCCTTCCTCGTCTCCCTCTTCTCGCTTCCTCTCTATTTTCGTCGGCTCGTCCTTTTTCTCGACCGCGACCCCTAACCTCCAAATACTCGTGGGAACGTCTCTCCGTCCCACGGGCAAAGTACGCTTAAAGTACGCGCGTCGTTCCGTGTACCGTTTTAATTGTTTACTTTTTGTCGCGGAGCGCGCCCTGACCCCCTCGAGCCGGGAAGGAAACGGTCGACGGCGTCGGCGAGCATCGAGTTTATTGACTTCGGTCGCGCTGCGCCGAGATTGACAGACGTGGCTCGGCGCGCTTCCCCTCTCTCTCTTCGTCGCTCTCTCCGTCGCTCTCTCGGTCGGTCTCTCGCGCTCCTAGACATCTCGGCTGGTCGGGATCGGGAGAAAAAGGAAACCGCGAGGAGACGTCGCGTCGCTCGTATCGGCCCGGAGGAAACCGAGCGCGACCTCGTCGACGGGAAACGGTTGGCTTTTCCAGTCGGTCTCTTCTCGCTTTCGAACATCTCTCGCTCCTTGGAAGGTCCTTTTCTCTCTCTCTCTCTCTCTCTTTTCTTTCTCGCATGCTGGTTCTCTCTCTCGCTCTCTCTCGCTCTCTCTCGCTCTCTCTCACCTGTGCACCGCTTTCGAGCGTACGCACGCATTCGAACGCGCACCACACGTACGTGTTCGGTCTTCTTTGCTATATTTGGCCCGCTGATGATGTCGACGAGAAAGAGAGAGAGACGAGCGGAGAAGCCCCCGGTATTTTGCCGTTTTTTTCTCTCTCCTTTTTTTTTTTTTTATTTCGTTTCCCTCCTCTCGGTCGCACTCGGTTTCGCTTCTCGACCGCGCTTACCTTCGTCGCTCGCAAAATCGCGGAAGAATCGAAAAGCTCGGTGGTATCGTTCGTAATAGGCACGACTCGGCTAACGGCTACCGTTTTATCGGAGAGAGATGGACGAAGAGATACAGAACTTGAGAAACTCGTGACATAATGCAACGACAATTTATAAATATGTGGAATTTAGTTCGCGAGCACGTATTTGACGATAAATTTAACTTATTCTAAATGGCACACTAAATTGGTTCACTCTCCTGCCATCTATCCGTTCTCTCGCGTTCTCGTTCTCTCTCTCGTTTTCTCTCTCGTTCTCTCTCTCGTTCTCTCTCTCGTTCTCTCCTTCTCGCGCGCGGTCGCTCGGCTCGAGAAAAAGACGTTGGGTCGGGGATACGTCGTTGCGCGAATCTTCCACTTCGGTACGTTTCCGTAACCCGTACGTACGGGTTGGGTTCGCATCGCATTCGTTGAGGCGTCCTCGTATATCGTTAAAATCGCTATTTATTTTACCGTACGTGCGAGCGCGAAAAGGAAGGACGGACGGACGAACGGACGGAAGGAAGGAAGGAGTTACACACCGAGTCTTGGTTGTCGCGCCACTCGGGCGCCTTCGAATTCCCCGCGTACGTTCTTTCTTCGTACGTATATTCTCGCGCGACCTTTTCGTTCGCTCTCTTTATTTTATCCCACCCGAAACACCTCTATTTCCTTCCCCGCTTACGCGAGAAGCGCCGCTCGATTTCCGAACGCGGGAACAAAGTCCGAGCCGAGGCAACCTTGACTCGACTCCTTCCCCGATCTTTCTCGATACGCCCGGAGCCGTTGTCCGATCGTCCTTACCTGGGCTCGTCCGTCCTATACTTACACCTAGGATACGTTTCCAAGCGGTTTTATTTTCCTTTTTATTTCTCTTTTTTTTCTCTCTTTTTCTTGCCCTTCCCTCTTCCTTTTTTTTTTCTCGAAGATGGTTGGTATCGCGTGAATTTCGCATCGGGAGAAAAGGAGCGCGATTTTCGAATATCGGTTATCGGTTGGCCGTAAGCCTATCGATCGCTCGACTCGAGAGAACTCGTTCCGAAAACTCGCTTCGTCGAAATTAAAAATGAACTTGAAGTTTAACGCGTTCCAATTCAAGGAAAGACTATTTTAAAAACTAGTATGTCGATAATATGCACATTTTTCGCGTGTTTGGTCCGTAAGTATTGGTGCGTGGATTGGTAGTATAATCTACGATGTAAATACATAAACAAATAGTCGATTTGAAAAACGTATTTCGTGGCTTTTCGAATTCGTCGTACTTGTGTTGCGCGACACAAGTCGATAAAGGAAAAAGAAAAAAACGAGGCAATCGCTTTAAATGAATTTCGAGCGGTAATTTCTCTTTGCAACGCGATTATTTTGGTCGCCTCGTTGCGCATCGGCCGATTTTACGGCGCTAAGATCCTTAAATAAATATAAAATTACGGATTCGGTTCGATTGTAAAATAAAATTTGCATCGTCCGTGTCGTTGGATCCGTCGTCGAACGAAAAAGAAAAATATACCTTTGTACGTTTGGCTCGTTATTACGGCTTATAAAAAACGTTCCTTATTCGAAAGTTGTATAAATAAATAAATAAATAAATATCGTCCGTAAAATAAGAAATCACTAGCCGAACTTTCTCTCGTTTTTTTTTTTCTTTCAAATTTTATCCGATAACTCCTCGTAAAAGAGTTTCCAAGAATATTGTACGTATCAGCCGTTGCGCCACTTACCACCGGCTGTTGTTCTTCCTGTACACCTGCTGCTCGCCTTTGAAAAATGTCCGGGGGTTAAAAACTTGCGAGTTCTTTGTCCATATTAGGCAAATTCGCTCAAATTTGCCGAAGAAAACTCGGCGCGACGCCTTCGAGTAGTTTGTCGTCGTTCATCGCGAATTTACCCGTTTAACGACGAACCTTGAATTCGATTATTGTTATTATTATTACGAAGATGATTCAATGTTTTAACTCGCGTCGAAACGCGTAAAACAAATTTACCGTTCTCGTGTCGCGCGCGTTTTTTTTTTTTTTTTTTTTTTTCCTTTCCTTTTCGCCTCTATTCGGAAACCTCGTTTTTCCCTGAATATAATAAACGAACGCGTTCTCGTAAACATCGTAAGCATTATCCGTCCGGTGTGTCGAATATATCTCCAGATTTCTATCATCTCGAGTCGGTAATTATTGGACGTCGATCGTAATAAATTTCCTCGTCGTTGGAAGAAAAAGAAAAAAAAAGAAAAAATAAAAAAAAAAAACTGAGCGACCGACCGAGCGAGGAAAATTCATCGAAATATTTTCTCAAATATGTCCCAACGATGCTCGTTAAGCTAATTATTATTACAAGCGTGAACGAGTCGTTGCCGATTAGACACGATCGGAGAGGACTTACGCAAACTCTCGCGGTGAAAACTATCGGTGATTTTATAGGCACGAGCGACGGTGGATGTCGTGTTTCGAGGACTGGGAAAATTCACGGACGGCGCGCGTAAGAGCGATGCAAAAAAGATAAGTCGATTAATCGCGACTAAATGGAAGATGTTGGACTCTCGGCTTATTTTTATCCTTCTATGAAATCGTCGCGGCAACATTCTAAAGTGAGGTCAGCGCGATGCGAATCGATCGGTTGCCACTGCAAAAAAAGAAAAACAACGCGTTCGCACCGTAAACTGGAGCGCGAACGTCAGAGCAACTCTAACGTTGCGCCTCGACCTTTGCGAGAAAGAGAGAAAGAGAGTGGGGGTAGGAGTATTTTCGCGGATTTTCATAAAATTTTGCTCGATACCGTTAAAACTGCGAGAGAAGTTATTAGTATCGCAACGAGGAAACACGGAGAGTAAAAGTGTGACTGGTACCCGAGTATTGTCAAGCTTCGACGAGTACTGATTTTCTTTCCCGAGCTGGAAAGGAAAGAGAAGTAGAGAAATAAAGAAATAAAAGAATAATGCGACACGGACGATCTTTCTTTCGTTATTTAGTTGCGCCAAGACTCGTTTCTTCTTACTTATCATATTTTCTCGATCCTTTCGGTTCTTTTCTAGAAATTTATTTGTAATTTGTAGGACGGCTAACGTTCGAAATATTTACGGGACTGTTTTTAAAGGATTTTGTATTTTATTTCAGAGATTTTGCGAAAATTGTATATTTTCGTTTCAATTTTGGCTCTCGAATTTCTAGCCGCAACGATTATAAATATTTCGGCATCGGGTGCGAAAATTTAATACATTTAAATCGTAAATCTTTCCTTCGATAACTTAATAACGTTAACAAAAAATGCGTGAAATATATATAAGGAACGATCGTCGAGATTGATTTATTATATTTTGTTAAATATGCGGCCTTAATAAATATAAAAGAAAAATTAATAAACTCGTTTTCGTATTATTCATTGTGGAAAATTTGATAACGACGGTAATTGCAATCGAGTACTCAAATATTCCGTTCCGAAAACTAGTGATAAATTTCGATGCTGACTTCGACATACTTTCAAATGATTAACGTTTTAAAGTTCGAAAGCTTCGGCGCATTTATTCTGCGTCTCTGAATTTCGTTTAAAGATTTCGTACAATGTATTCGCTTCACGGTAATGTGTATCCGGATACTTCACTTACGATAATAATTCTGAAAATAAGTCATTCAAAAGTTCTCTTTACATTCGTTTTAGTTACTCACTGATATTTGAGTACTTACCGGTATAATCGTTTCTCGCAATATAATATACATATTATACGTTGTGACACCGAAAAATGTAGGTCTAGAAACACGCTCCAAGGAAAATTGTTCCTTTCGACTGACTATCCTCGTTTTTTTCTATTTTACTTAATGCATAGTCGATACAATAGCACGCGAACTGGAAAAAACATATTTTTTTTTTTAAATTTTACGATCGCACTCGTCTACGTAAAATATTTAACGCGTTTAATAATATCCTTTGATCCAATTTCTTTCGAATTTCAGAACTGAATTCTGTATTCGTTGACACAATAAGAATGCCTCGATAGTTATAAAAAAAAAATAAAAAAAAAAAATACCGTTCACGCACGATCGAGAAATGTCATAGCTGCTGTAGAAAGAATTGCATGTCATAGCGGCGGACTTCTGGCAAATTGCACGCAGCCACTTTGCGAGTGCGAAAAAGAAAGATAAAAATAAAACTTCGGTACTTGGGCTAATCGTAATACGGATAGAAACTTATCCGAAACGTTTCCGTTCTACGCAGGTACGCGTTAATTTTATTTTAAGAAGTGATTAACCGATGATTTATTCGTAATTACTTTGGCTTTTTTCTACTAATTTATTATTTACGCTAGTTCTTTTTTTTTCTTATGCGCATTCGTTGTGTCAACGTTTGAAAACGCGATGAATAATCGAGTATTATGTCGACTCTTGTTAAATTTGAACAGCCGAACCTTTTTCGGTTGTTTCGTATAAAAATATTATCCTTTACGAAAAACAAATGTAAAATAACTTTTATTATTTTTTTGATACGTACACAAGTTTGGTGACTAGAGACTCGTAATTAAGTATGTGTAACGAAATTATACCGCGGTTGAAAATTGGAAGTAAACGATATCCGAGCGAAATTAAATATTCGATAATAATATTTAAAATTTCTGGCTTCACGCTGATTCCTTTGACGATATTAAAAACCGCGTACGAAAAACAGTCCGTCGTAGTTATCTTTGGTTATAAGTAGCAATCGGTAGTTCGTTTTTCCGTTTACTTCGTTATTTTACTCCTAAACCGTGTATAAATAGTATCTGAAAAAGAAAATCGACTTTACCGGAAATTCGTTTCGTCGTTCGCGTGCTCTAATGATTCTTATATTCGCATCGGAAAGAATCGAAAATTTATAAAATAACAAATAAAATTGTATAATACTAATTATTAAATTAGTCGAATGAAATGTTGCGAAAATTTCGTTTCAGATTGAAGCGTCGTTGAAAATTTACGTCGGTGCGGTCGATTTACACAACGTTAACGATCGAAGAAGCGGAAAGAAAACTCGAAGAAGCATCGTTTCTGTAGAGAAGGAGATTTTTTAAATTACTACAAGCATTTCCGAAATGCTTTGTTTTGAAAACAGTAGTGGGAAAGAGAAGTCGAAAACAGTAGTCGAAAACAGTAGTCGAAAACAGTAGTCGAAAACAGTAGTCGAAAACAGTAGTTGAAAATAGTAGTTGAAAATAAAAGTATAAGTACACAGCAATATTATTAAAAGACCCAGCGAACCTCGATTCTCCGGCACATTCCATTCAAAATAATCCAGGGCGATATCCAAAATGAATGTACACAAGTACGAAAAGTAAGCCGAAAGTCAGCGAGAGACGTATATTTCGTTGGTACAACAACGCTCAAATAAACGTCTATTTTTCAGTGCTTGACGAACCTCCGAGCGATGCTGCGCGTTGAAAATCCGCTGTCGGTGATGTATGCGTGTGTAACGAATAGCCGTAAGGATGCCTCGGGAAAAGCGAATAATCTTGTAATCACCGAGCGAGTTTAATCGATGACTAATCGATCTTCCTCGTTGCAGGCGTAAAGGACGAGGGCTTTTTGTCATACGGCCAGAGGGTCTGAGGCAGTTAACCTGGCTGGCCTACAATGTCCGCTAGTATGCGGAGCACCCTACAAACCGTTCCAGAATCCGTACCCGCCGACCACGTCACCAAGTCAAAGGTGAGTAACGTTTTTCCCTCTGTTTACAACTCGAGCGATAGGCTTATACAAAGCTGGATTACGAGGACGGCGGCCTTCTTCTTCTTCTTCCCCCTTTCCAAAGGCGTCGGCGCCACTCGGAGCCACTCGGAGCTTGCGAATTCGACAATTGCGTTAACCATGCGTATAAATTACAGCGATCGAGTTTCCAAAGACGGCCGTCCCTCGTTATTCCTTTCTGGCTAATGAAATTTCTTTCCGCGAACAACATGGAATTTCGTTTGTACGGATTTATCCACTGGTGGATGTTTCGATCCGATCATCCGGAATTGCTCGAGTTTCGACTATTTTAACAATGTGGAAAATCAGTGGAAAATCTTGAGTGTACGCTATCGATTTACCTTGATAATTGCGAATCTGTTATTTTCCCTCCCTCTTTTCGAGTTCACACTCGAATAGTATTTATTCCTAGTTTTGAAACCAAACGAATCGCTACAGATTTAAGAAATAATTGCTTTTCCGTCATTTTTTTACGATTCTTCACTCGTACGAATTAAATAAATGATTTCATCGTCCTTGCGAATATTTATCGAAATAAATAACTTTATATGAAAAATGAAATACCTTTGATCAAAGTGTATTTATTATCGAGTATTAATAGGAAATTCGTTTCCGCGAGCAATACTATAAAAATAAAGCTTAAAAATCAATTCTAGCGAAATACAGATTCTCCGATCGAGTAAATACTTGCTCGAAATCAATGGATAATTTAATTAAAAATGATTGAATACATCGTATCAATTATCACGATTTAACGCACGTTGGTCGATTTTATTTTAATGTACTTATTCTATTCGAGAAAACGTGTCTTCGTTCAAATTTAAAAAAAATCAAATTTCTGACATTGGTTTTATATATCTGTCTCATGATTAAATTATTGTTTATTGTGTATATATATATTTTCTTTATATTCAAATTTAACCCATTATTTAACAAATAATATTTGCATTATATTCGCGTCACTTAAATTTAATGCACCAATAAATTACACTTCTATATTAATCATATTTTACCGTAATACGAAACACCAAATATCGCATACTCTAAAACATACCATCTACCGTCTATTTTTTGTATTCTTTGTATGTAAATTTAAGATATCAGACGAGTTTACAACCTATAGAAAGAGAAAATAGTACAAACTTATCCGAAAGATAATCATCGAAACTTTTTCTTCGTTTCTCTTAAGAAAATTCATATGCTGGTTTAAAATATTGTATAGAATTTATTAAGTACTTGGATTTATTAAAAGTTTATGATTAAATATATTCGTAAACCTTATCGATTATAATAAAAAAAATTTTTTAAATAAATATTTTATATTTTTCTACACGCAATTAAATAATTATTAAAACATTAAACATTGAATATGTGTTAAATTATTCTTTTATTATAGCAACTACTATTTATAATGTGTAATTAAATATTTTTATTTCAATTGATATATGTAATACGTATTTATAAAATTTAATTTGTAATGTTTCTTTACTACTATATAAGTATTTTATTCGCTATAACAATGTGAATCTTCGGTTTGCGTACTTATTTAAAAAATAATATTCATCATCCTTAATCAAGCTTTTTTAATTAGTAGTTAGTTATGGCAAATATTTATCAAAAGTATTAATAATTGGAATAATTTAGTAACATATTAATTACTTATGATAAAAAGTATTATTTTTATCTTAAATGTAAATATAATTACGTTTTTTTTCCGTTTTGAGTTATTTCTTGATAAAATTTTCTGCTTCTTTAAGGAAATATTTATATAACATAAGCATTTCAAAAACATAGCGATTCGATACATACATGATTTATTTGTTTATAGTTAACATGTTTATAAAAATCAAATAATTCAAATTTTGGGAGGCTTTATACTTGGATTTGCTTCAAACTCTAGTTGGAAAAGTAATGTAAACAAAAGCTAAAATTAAAAAAACACGATATTGAAAAGAGCGGTAAAAGAAAATATCTAACTAAAATTCAGTTTAATTAAAACATTAACATTCTTGACAACAGTATAGACATAAATATTAAAATATTCCAACTTTAAATTAATAATTTAGTTTCAATGTAAATCAGTAGTAAATTTAATTTTATAACTTACTTTTTTTCTTTATGTTTTATTCAGATTCAAATTTCGTATTTTTATTTATTTCTCTTCGTTTCTTTATTTTATAAAAGATGGACATTTGACAATATTACTTGTTCTTTTAATTAAAAAATGGTAATTATCCACGTTCTGATCAATAATCATCTTTTTTAATTGAAAAGATATCTATAATGTATGACATGCATTCCTTGAAATATTTATTTTAAGTTTAACTACGTTAATGAAGAATTATAAGATAATATATTTTGAATTAAAAAACAATATTTTTAATTAAATCATAATGTTTGAGTTGAAAATTTTTTTGCTTTAATCTACAAACGTAACAAAATCGATATAAATTCTTTTTTGAATCAGTTATTTTCATACATTAAATACAGCATCTTAATGGAATAACCCAATTTATTAAATTTAAGTTTCCTATTAATAAATAAATGCTAAATAAAAATGCGTTCGCTGTATTTTATAATAAAGAAAAGTTTCGGTTATTGAGAAGGTATTCAAAATAAAAAACACTATTCGATTGGCACAGACTTGTTATATTTATTTTTTATAATAAATTAGTCGTTCGAATACATAATATTCTTTGTTAAAGTTAAAATATCTACGGTATATTTATTATTATATAATAAATAAATACAGATTGATTTATAAGATAAAAGCTTACGTTTAAATTATTTTTACTATAAAGAAAATATTTAACAACGATAAATTTAAAAATCTTACAGTTTGATCGGATTTAAAAGATAATCAATATTGTACCGTTAAAATCTACATTCTTTTAAAATTTCAGGTCTTTATTTTAAAGTAAAAAATTTAAAACTTATAATACGTATTCTGAGCGATCGATCGTTCGTTTATTTTTATATTCGTAACGAAGTTGCGAAAATTAAACCACTCAATAATTAAAAGAATAATAACTGAACAGACTCTTATATGTATATCTAAAGAAGTATAGGTGATAAAGCCACATTGTTTTATTAGGAAATACATCGAGAAAGGGAATCGTTCCACAGAATATGGCTCAGATGTTAACTCATCGGTATCAAAATACAAGGAAGTAAATGTTTCTTCTCGATACTAAATTGTGATTCAAATATTTTCAACTTTAAGCTATTTCAAACTCCTTTATATAATGAATAATGAAATCGTATTTTAAAACAAATATTACTTTCATAAATATCGTATGTACATGGATTTATTTCTAATAAATGTGCACTTTTTGCCGTTTGCAGCTGCTATTACTTTTAACGCGCGAGTTAAAAATAGGCAAAATAGGTGTCGATGAACAAATGAAAAAAAATCGACGACCCATTTATTCCACACTCCGTGCCATTAGTTGATTCTGGGGGACACGAACGAGTCGACGAGAATCAGGACAGGGAATCGATCGCCACCTGTCCTATACTTTATGGAAAGGATATACCCGCTTTCATCCTGATTTGCCCATTGAAAAAATAAAAAACGTAAGACGTCTACGAACTTTCGAAAATGGGAGAAAACTCGTTTGATTTCTCTCTCTCTCTCTCTCTCTCTCTCTCTCTCTCTGTGTTTTTGTTATTTATTCCTCTTGTATTCGCGCGAGTGCGTTTATAAACGGAGAGCGTTGACGAGTGTTGATTTGTCGTTAAAAAGCCGCTGGATCAAGTATACATCGTGAAAACGTCATTTCTGCTTTGTGTTGTCGTGTAAACATGTGATTTCGTTTGTAGCCTTATGCAATGACGTCCCGCCGATGCAATAGCATTTTTCCTATATTGAACGGAGAGAAACTAGTCTTGCTACTAACAATTGCAGTTCTTGCTCCATCTTCCATAACCTTGTTTATTTCGTCTTTTTTTTTTCTTCTTTTTTTTTCATCCACGTCGGACTACTGACCACACGACTCCATTGTTCACATTCGCCCTGAAAATAGATTATTTCTGCAATTGTTTTAATTCGCCAGAGCGCAGTTGACATACAATTTTTAACTAACGATCAAATGTCTTTATTAATATTAAAATTAACGTTTTGTTTATAAGTAAGATAAAAATTTACCAATGTCAATTTACATCTTGACATCTGATTAAATTCTGAAAAAGATCCAAAAATCCAAATATTTAGAATTTGTTTTAAATTTGCACCATTATAATTAATGTAATAAAATATTACGTATTTTTTGGAAATTTGCCGAAACAAAATACTTTATTTTTAAGAACTTTTGAATATACCATTTATCATTTTTAAGTATCAATGTCAATTTCACGTAAATTTTTAGAAGAATAATTATTATTTATATTAAATGTAAAATGTGTTTAATTAAAAATTTATAACAAGTTTGTAATTACGATATAATTTTTATAAGAATATAATTATATACTGTAAAAATGAATCGTTTCCTCCATGAGAAATTATTATATTTAGAATATGCTTCGATATTAAAATTTACATATCTATTCCTTCTTTATAAATAAGATTATTATTTAAAAAATAAAAACATTTATAATTTATTCCTCGATCATTTGATTCTTGAAAACTATTTTTTTGTCATCGAATAGAAAACATTAATTGTAAAGAAACGATTATACATGATTCTTTGTAAATAAATTTAAAACATTGGTATTTAATTTAGATATTATAAAGTAATTTATCTTTTATCCTACTTATATAATATCATAATAAGATATATTTTGCTTTTTCAAAACAAAATTCATATATCGTAGGATTTCTTATCGACCAAATGGTATAAATGAGTTTCAAATTAACATAGGTAATTTTAAATAGTCTAATTATAAATTAATACAGGTCTGAAAAATTAAAATCGATTTGGCGTAAAATATTGTAAAAGTATATTTTCCATAGTTCTAAATTACTTTTAAAAATAGACATTTATAATAAGTAGATAAAATTGTATACTTATGCGTCGCTTCCTTTTTCAAATATAGTTTGAAAAAATATATATATTTATAAAATTTTGATGAAAGTAAATTAATAAAAATTATTTTTAAGTACTTGTGATTTATACTATAAAATTTACAAATAAAGGAAACAACTTTAAAAATTGTGAAAGATATTTTAAAATATAAATTAAAATAATATTGATCAGTTTATATATTTCTTTCTTAACGTATTAACTTAATTTCTAGATTTAAAATTATAAACCATTATTTTAAATAAGATTGGTATTTATATCATCAAATACTTTTAATATTGGCAACAAAAATCACTAAAAAGAAAATATAATTGTACAATTTTAATAGTACCTATTTTTCCCATTTTAACATCCAAGTGAAATTTTAGAAGATCATAACCTCAACTGTCTAATTTGAATATTATTTTTTATAAAAGGAAACAGAAAATTTTCTAGTATTTTACAGTCCATGAACTATGTTTGATTAAATTATTACACATGAATTTACCTTAAAAATGTATAAAGTAATATATAAAAATTATAAATTGAAAGAAATATAATTTGTTTTTGAACTATACTCACATAATTGTATTTAATTTATACCAGATCTGTAGAAATCTTCCAACATATGCAGCGATACTAATCTTCTCAATCTTCTGAATTCTAAAGCAATGGTTAAAAATATTTTGCTCAACGTTAAATAGTCTGTAATCATCGAACACCTACATTCGGTCAATTGAGTATGCAGGTTTGACTTCAAATTTCTTTATAAGTTTGAAAAACTTAGTTTATCTATAATTAAAACTCATCGTGTTGATGCTCATCTTTCAATATTGTTGTACCAATGGAAAATATTTTTGAAATACCTAACAAAACAGTTATTGAAGCTCTAGCTAGTTTTTTTTTCATATATTCTCTTGTATATCTAAGTGTTATTAGTTTTGAATGTAAATAATCTTCATAAAGTGAATATTTTAAATCCAATATAACTGATACAATACTATTCTAAAAGATCATTACTTATTTTTGTGTTTGGGCTTTTGCATCAATCTGATATCTTCATTAGATATTGTATTTTTATGCCAAAAAATTAATCATTCTTTTAATATTTTTTTGTTTAATTTTCTTAAAGTTTTCATAATAATTCAATACCCAATATTTTATTCTCCATATCTTATTTATTATACTCTTAATTCATTTATATTTCTTTTTTTTTCTCATTTTATTTAAGAAAAGCTACAAAAATACTTTTAATAAACACGATTATAATATTTACAAAGTATCTTACATTTGTTTACATCTTATATTCTTTTACAGATACTATTGTAGACTCTTGTGACAATATCATAGGCTCGACTGAGTTGTTCATTGATTATATTTAATAAACCTTTGAACAAACAACTATGGTAAATCCATAAATTAAAAAAAGTTTACAAAGTTACTTAACTTAAAGTCAAGTGCACGAATACCAAGGACAATTTATACGTTCACTTCACAAAAATTTTATTAAATTTAATTTTTGCTACTTAGCTGCGAGTAATTAATAACGTGCGCCGAGTCAGATAAATTAACGAAATTTGTATTTAGAGAATTTTATTAAGTTATGGCATTCAAAAATTAAAACAATTATTCTTTTTTTAATTTTAGTAACATAAATTTTTCTACTGTCTTTGGAAATAGAATTTTTCGGTCTGATTATTTTTCTTCGTTTTAGCTTTTCTAATAAAAATATTTCCAATATCAGGAAAACTAAGTATTGTTTGTCAAAAGTATTCATTTTTATTTGTTTTTTGTTGAAATAAAAGCTTGTATACATCTGAAATATCTTGATAACATTTTTTAATAATATAAAATAACAAGTTACGTACATTGCAGCAATCACTTAAAATACATTTATTAGTTAAAAATGAAAATAATAACATTTTCAAGCATTTAAAACTTCCTCGTACGTTAAACGATTAGGAAAACGAAATGAGAAAAATTTGAAAGAATTTGAATTGCATATGAATTAAATTTATCTTTTTATTTCATAAAATTTAAATAATAGATAATAAAGTCCATATTTAATTACGTGTTAATGCGTACGTAATAAATTTTAAAATAACAAATAGATATTAATAATATTTTGTAAACGAAAGATATAAATTTTAATTATACGACAAATTATATATCGAACTTTGAAATATTTTAATATCGTTGCGATCGCGACACGTAAAATTATACGACGCAACTTTTAGTTTACGTTTTAGAAAAAGATTTAAAATTTATTTAAATATAAAATAAACGATTATAAATTATTTTTGAACAAATCTTATATTATTTATAAAAAATAACAAAAGTTACTTTAACAAATAACGAATGATTTATCTTTCGAAGTTGTAAAAATCACATGTGCAGTTTCTCTTAGTTTTTATTTAAAATGTAAAATTTAAGACCAGATATAATATTATTATATGCTTACAGTTGCAAAACGATAAAAAGGCGATAATTTAACTTCAAAAGGATTGTAAAAGATACTATTCCATATTATGAACGAGCTTGTAAAAATATTATCATAACTTTGTTAGTACATGAAATACACCTTATTTTAATAAAACATTATATTTTCGCGCTCAATTAAAAATATTATTAACATATTTTCTCCATTATTTAAATCAACATAAAATTATTGCAATCTTTGGATGAATAATTATCGTATAATTACAATAACGTACACAATCTATTAAATAAGAGCGTGACCAGTTAGACATTACGCAAACATTTATTCAATAAAATTTGAAATATAAAAATACTCTATTTTTCTTATTAGAACTAGACGCGCTTACATTACTAATACATCGAATTCCCAGTAACGTTAATAATTGACTAACATCCCCGAGGCATACTTTGTACCAAATCAACAACGTATTCATGCGGTAAAGACATTCTGTCGAATTCGTCGAGTCAACTGTTTTAAAGTAAATATTTGTCTTCGACGCAGTTTATGCTTTACGTACATTCAATAACACTAGCAATGGGATGGAAACCGCGTTTAATTCATGTTATCGATGCCCAACACCTTTTTCCCCACGGTAGAATGACCAATCTGATATTTCAAATTGTTTACCCACCGTAGCATCCAGTACCCAATTTACTCGACAAATCAGCATTTTCTAAACCGTGACAAAGGTCTTTTTATTCGGTACATAAAGTTCGGTACGTAAACAAGAGTTCAATGTGCCAGATCCCCGTTCCGAGAAACATCCCCGAGCGTAAACTTTTATTGTGCGTTCAACATACCGACGTACGAGTGAGTCCGCTCTAACCCTAAAAAGAAGCTGCGTCGGTAAATCTCGGAGTATCTCGTACTCGTGCGAGACTCGTTTTTGCTCGTTGTTCGGTCAACGGCGATTCCTTCCTTTCTCTCCGCTATTTTATAACGCAAACTTATTAAATAGCGTCGTCGCGAGAAATACACGGGATTTTCGTCTTGGATTTGTCCTGCACTCGATATACAGTTAACCCAATATTCCTTAAAAACCCGTTCATCGTTGGCTCGTTATTTCGCTTCGTGAATAATTTCGTTGGGTCTCTTATTTTTTCTTTTTTTTTCTTTCTTTATTTTTCTTTCTTTTTGTCTCGTCGTCCCGCTGTCCCCGTTTATGAAAGCAGAGAAAAACTTTTACCATATATACGCGAACGGTTACTCGGAACGTTTCCAGGCCCTTGGGGTATTTGGGAAGCGACGAAGCTCCGAATCGAAATGAGCTCGTGACGTCTTCCGAAATGACACGAGCACAACGTCCTTGCCTGGGCAAAAGTTCGTCGACAACTGTTACTTTCTCGGCGATGCTTTTATCGATTGCCAGTTATGCGGGTCACGCCCTTATCGCGCGAACCGCGTGTGTGGTTCTATTTGCGAAAGCGGCGGCGCGACTTTGGCACGGCCGTTTATTTGCATAGTACTAAGGGAACACCGCCACATCACCGCCACACCACCGCCGATCCAGGAACCACCGACTGGTTCACTCGTGTACCAGGCAACCGGGCCTCGGGACACGCCCCTCGATCGCGCGGATTGCAAGATCGTGTCCAAAATACGCGGGCGGTGTTACGAGGGCCGTAATCGCGCGTGTATTCTTGCACCAGTGGAGCATGAAGCTGGAGAAAATGTAGCTCTTGCTCGGTATGTCCCGGGTACCTCGGTTACACGAGGCTCGTGCGTTAACGTTGAAGTATCGCGAACTTCGCACTGGGAATACATTACAGAAATACGTACATGATTTACTAGAAGTTCCCGAGTCGTAATGGCGAGGATTTATTATCCACTTGCCAGGTATTAAATTGGATGCATAAAAATGTGAAGCTGTTCAGGGTAAGGAGATAAAAAAAAATAAACAAATTTATTATCGACGTTTAAGAGATACTAATTTTATATTTTTGCATACGTATTTTAATTTCAATATGTTTTTTAACACGTATATTCCTGATCGTAAAAACTTTAAAGAACACATTTTCCTTATCGTTTCTCAACTTCGACTAATGTGGTGGACCGTATTAAAATAAAATACAGAGAAACATTCTGCGTCGATTAAAAATATTCCGCGTTAAGTGGATGAAAATCTTGCTCGTCAACGATATTAATATTATTCTAGAAAATTTTAAGCTTGTAATTGATTCTTCTAGAAATTTCCATTAGCGAAGTTGGTAGTTTATTGATAATGAACTTACCAGCTAAGCCCCGAGTACATATCAATCAAGATTATTAATCTTGGTCAAATATTTTTAAGGAAGCTGGTAAATTCTATTACCAACTTTTATTAATGAAAATGGTATCGGGTAAAAGAATGCCTTTTTTTCCGTACAAGAAAAATATTCTAGTCGTATAGTTTTGATACATCATTGTGGAATATATGGAGTAAATATTTTGAGACTTTTAGCAGCAGCTTGGAGGAATAATTTAGAACGGCTTAAAAGTAACTTTAATTAGTCCACGGTTAGATCTTAACTTGGCTATTAATAATTTTTCATTTCAGGAACTTAAAAACAAAGTTCAAAAAAGTTTTACATAGTTAAGAGTATAAATAAACCTTTATTGTTATAATACTAAATGTAAACTTGGAATTGATAGTCATCGATAAACAAGAACGTGTTATAATTTATCGTGTAATCCTATAATGGTAAAAGCGGAAAAACTTTAAATATAAACTTCTATGAGAGACAAAATTTATTTCTAATAAAATATTATAATTTTATAAGTTAAAATTTTTAAAATAAGTATCCAAACTATATTTCTTTTAATTAGTCAAACTTATCCATTTCAAAATTACATTTTATTTTATTATAGTTCATCTCAAGTTTGTAAAATAAATCATATTGTAAACTCAATTTCCAATTTCACAGAATCCCTCTGTTTAAAAAGCAATGAAGTAGTTTCAATTGTTAAAATTCTAAATAATTACTTTCCTTCGTTCCAAACGATCGTGTTACATATATTATCAAAGTATACTAATAATATAACATTGTAAATTGCCTTAATTAAGTAAAATATGTTAACAAGTAGGAGAATTTATTATCAACTGTTAATAACTTAATAGATACTATTAAAATGTTCATCCGTTACTATATTAATTTAGGTTTTAAAATTTAAAGCTGCCTTTTAATAAGAGTTTAAGTAATGCAATAATTTTTAGTACTAATTTAGTATTTATACGTAGTAATTATGTGTTAGTAATTTGTCGCATGCAAGTATACCGTTAACTTTTATATTTAAAACTTTTTATTTTTATAAATAAATTTTTATAAATGACAAATATGAAAAAAGTTTTTTAATCGATACATTATAAATAATTTTATCGAGTAATATTGTGATTAATATATCCTTTGAGATATAAGTTAAACTTTATACCGACTAAATTTACGTTTAAATTTGCATTCGCTCTAAGTACACTGAAATTATATTTCCGCTTATAAACTAAAAATGTAAACGAATTTGCGGTATAATTCTAGTCACTCGTACAAATTTAAAGACAAATTTTCTCTTTTTCGCTCGCAATCTACTCAAAGTAGCAAAGTAAACTAATTTTTTTTTTTTTTTATAAACTGCGAGCTTTAATTAAAAAGTTAAAAAATCATTACGTTTTATATTTAGCTAAATTTTCGTGCAACATATTTTATTTTATATTTGTCGATTCTATAAACAAATATCAGGGTATCGATTCGCACACACGTTGATTTACACACTGACTCATACATGATTTGTTTTAATTTAAAAAATCATAAATAAGTACATCATTAAAAGTTCGTAGATTAAAAGTTTTTTATTTAAGCTTGAGTCAAAATTAAAGTTTATATTATCAATTTTAATTACATTAAAGTTTTCCTTAATATTTTATTATCTGTATAGTTATTTATAATCGAGGCGTCGAATTAAATAAATAAAAGATAAGAAATAAATAAGGAATTGTTTTTTAAAAGAATTTTGAAGTACCGAGCATCGTAGAAAATTATAAAAAAAAAAAAAAAAGAAAATACAGTTATGCATGGATAATTCATAATTTTCGTTGGCAATATAAGTAATATGAATTAACTGGGGCAAAATATATAGAAATCAGTTTTAATCGTAGCTATCGAATACTAATAGTTATTATTCGCTTAGTTATGTTTGGATTTAAAAATAACAAGTTCGCGGTAAGTTTACTCGCGATAATAAGAATAATTTTCGAAGAAACAACGAAAGTATTAGAAAATGATTGCTCGATTTTGCTAAAATCGCCGATCGGAGCCCCGCAACAAAAATTTTTTAGACTAGAACGTTACGTGCATTAACCATTGTAACAACACTATCCTTTCTCGCAAAGTACAACCGATTAAACCATAAAATTGTAAGCTTCCTCGAAAAGACGTAAACTCGTTTAAATCAGGCGTGCAGTATTTGTCTAAAGCTTTGAACGGATTCTCGGAGCTCAAAAGACGATATCGATTCGTTTTATCGAAGAAACAACAGCAACAAAAGTTTGCTGCAGTCGAATCAGCGGACCTCGCGAATGTTTCTAGTCTCGTCTCTATTTTTTCCCTTTTCGCCATATAAATTTAAATACGTATCTGCAAAGCTGCGTTAAAAACAGACCGCTCGAAAACATTTGTCTATGGCAAACAAGTTTTATTATCGATCGATCGATTTGTCAAGTGTAGTCTGCGCTCTGGCGACTACGAGACTTGAACGTCCAACAATGACGAATGGCCGAGCACAGATTTTCATTACGCTCCAAAAGTCTTATCCTCCAAATCTCGATGTCACGCCCGCTGATTCTTTATATTCGAATTTTCATTGACAAAGGGAATTGATTTTTACGACTCGATGAGGTGATTTTAACCGAATGCGGTTTTTTGTAAAACGTTGTTCGAAATAGCGTAGAGTACTTTTCGTTGTTACTCCAGTTTTTCTCGTTGTCTTTTTTTTTTTTTTTTTGACGACGTATATTTACGTTTTTAAGCATCGATCGCACTCGTGCAATTTACTTTAATTTATATGATCAATGGCGAATAATACCGGAGGTAAACAAATTTTTATTTATGCTAAACAAAGTAATTTTCTGTGTATTTACCATTCAATTTTGTAGTTTTCGTATTATCGACGTAGGAGATCCGATTAATAAAATAATTAATTTTTAGCTTTTAACTTTAAAAATAAATATTTGTGTGCGTTTACGAATATACGTAAGCAATGAAGTAAAATATATTGCAAGTACAGTTTCGTAAGTAGGTGAACTAATTTTGTTAAAATTTCAAACTCGCTCGATTGATACAAATATACTAATAAAATAAAATAATTATAAATTTACCGTTTTTATAATTTGGTAGACTCATTTTTTTTAATAGGTTTATATCTGTATCGAAAGTGTTCGCAACCTTTACGACGAAGAATAAAATCATTTCGATCGAATCGATCTCCGATATTACGCTCGAGTTGAATTTTGCTTCGGTAAATTCAGCAAAATCAGACCGATTGAAACGCAAGTTGTTTATTGCATTACAGAAAATAAAGTTTGCAAAGAAGTCGATACGCGATTGATGCGAGAAAATATTATTTTTATAAATAATACGTTGAACGAACTCGAAATAAACGTTTCGATCGAATAAATGAGATAAAAATAGATATGGGAAATCCTTGAACAGTGTTGGAAATAACGGTTTTTACACCTAAACTAAAGTCAGCGTGAACAAATTGGGTCATACATTTTAAGTTTTGAGCCGCCGAGTTTAAAAATTACGCAGCCCGAAAATTGATTCACAAATAGACGATATTTCCGACCGGTAATTTTCCGGCAAGGAACTCGACTGATAATTTTTCTTTTTTTACGCATTGACCAATGCGGACGCTATTTTTAGCCAATGCGAATACACGGCTATGAAAGCTCGACATCTAAAATGGATTAAAACCAAGAACGAACGCGAACGAACGCATCAAATTGCTCGAAAGGATCGCCGATCGTAATATTTTTTTACACGGCTAAATTTCGTAGACGGCTCGGCAAAGTCAGCCCCTGCACGACAACATCACGGTCCGTAAACAAAAAGAAAGAAACAAAAAAAAAAAAGGCAGGCAGCTTCACGTTCGATTTCGACATCGAAAAACAAGATTCCGCCGTACAGGAGAGAGAATCTACGTGCGAATGCTTAACGCGCTCCGGATCTCGGGCCCGCTTTTACCTGAGTGTAAGTGTGTGTGTAGGGCAGGCAGGTGGCGACGGTGAAGACGGGGGAAGGGTATATGGAACCAGAATCGAAAAGCCGACAGGTCTAGTCAGATCGATGGACGTATGTATGTATGTGTACGCGGGAGAGAGACGACCGCGACGAGTTGGAGGATCCGTCGTCAGATGGCGCCCGCGGTTACCATTTTCGCACGCCGTCGTCGTGGAGGTGAGAGACGTCGACGACGGTGACGACGACGACGACGACGACGACGACGACGACGCCACGGTTACTCCTGGACGAGGACCGAACCAATCCCTCGATCGACCCGGAACATCCGCGCACCCGTGTCCGGACTCCAAGGCGAGAGCTGCACTTACCAACACTCGGTGAACGCGGCGACTCGACTCGATTTGGCAACGTCGTCGTACGAGGTTCCCCTCCGGCCCCTCGGGTCTCCGTATCGCCACTCCAGGCTCTCCTACTAGTGCCGACCGTCGCTGATTCTTACCCGATTCCGTTCTCTCGTTCTCCGGTGCTGCTGTTTCTGCTGCTGTTTCTGCTGCTGCTGCTGCTGATGATGATGATGACTGACTCTCTTTTATCGAGTCGGTGCACAAACGCGATAGGAAAATCGTCGTCTTCCGCTTTTTTACCGTTCGCGTCTTCAAAGGACGGCAGTCTCGCGGGAAAGTTGAGTAAACCCGAGAGTTGCCCGCGTATTTCCTTGATCCAAAAAGCTGTCCCTTTGAATCGAGACCGAGTCTCCATTTTCGACTGGTCTATAATTGCCGGATGAAAAATACAATTTATAAATGGTAACTGTGACGAACCTTCGCGAGTCTTCGAGTCTTGAACCGCGAGATACGAATGTCGCTCGATAAATTAAAATGTCTAGTTCGTTTCGAAGAAGCTTGCATTTTTAATCTAATAATTTGAAACGCGTTCGCTCAAAGGATAAATACAGTTTTCGTTAAAAGAAAATTGCGAGTTATCAAAGTTGTTTAACTCCGATGTAAATATTCAACTATAATGTTGATTCGGTGAAAAATAAAAGATAAAAGTGTACACATGGCCAAAGTTAAAATACGCCATTATTTACAGTAGTAGTTACATCGCTCGATAGACTTTCGGTAAAGTTCAACGTTACGAAAGCGAAGAAAACTCGTCTCTTAGCCAAGTTTTTAATCTTTGAGATCGAGACCGTTAAAATCTTCCTTACAACGCGTTCGAAGCAATTTTAAAAACTATCGATGTCCCGTTTCGTAATTTTCGATCGATGTATATCGAAATTTTGCAAAATGATCGACGATAAACTTAACGTTGATACAAGAACGCGCAGCACTATTATCTATAAATATCCGATTAAAATATAAAATCTTATCAGCGACAAAATCTTTACCCAGCGTTAGAAATCATTGCGATATGTCTCTTAGATTTCAATACCCGATCTATATTTGAGCAGTTTATTTATTTGTTTTAAATCGTTCAAAGCATAATCTAAAAGTAAAAAAAAAAAAAAATAACAATCTCCGTTACGCCATATCACAATTTACATAACTTGCCCTCGTTATCAACGACAAATGCTGATTTCTTACAAAGTCCGCGTGAAAACAAATTGCTTGTACCAATAACGAGTAAAGCGAGTACTTCTAATTACCCGAGTCGAAGAAGCAACGACGAAGTTTACTACACGCTCGCCAAAATATATAAAAATAATAAATGTTTCGACCTACGATCTCGCGAATATTAGCCAAACTATTGTTTCGCTGTCGAGTGCATCGAGCGCAGGATGTTTTGCATCTTTCGATGTAAATTGTGCATATTTCGGTACACGTCGGTCGTACCGATGCAACTTTATTCATCGCAGGACCTTCCGATGCGACGGCCCCGTCGGTTTTATCAAGGTGGGGTACTTTAATACCGAAATCTCTTCACGTCTCTCGTCGCAGGCTTTGCAAACTAATAATTGCACGATCGATGATCGCAGCGCTTCTCGGTCAACAAAAATGGAGGGAAACTTGCGCGAATATATAAATATATATATATATATATATATATATGTCGCACACCACCGAGGAGGCAACGAGCTTGGAAGAAATTTTATCGATATCGCGGTTTTTTGTTTTTCTTCGCTTCGATCGTAGTGACTGCCTCGTAAGGCGATAACGAATATCGCGAAAAAAATTAAGAAGCAACGTCCAAACACACTACTTTCGCGTGCGTAAGAAACGTAGGATACGTCACGATGGATTTGTAAAGTCGCGCGTTTAGTTGTATAGTTAATAGGAAATCGTACCAAGGCTACGTATTTACGTGCTCGATAAAAGTGATGAGAGATTACTTTTGCTCGCAACGAGTGTCTCTTGGACTTTTGTTTACATCTTATCCAGAAAAAAATAGAAGTTATCTAGGTGATTAAATCTTTCGAGCGGGATTCGCTTCGGGGTAACCGTACACTACTAGACGTGTACGAATTTTTTTAAGGCAAAGGTGATTATTTTTTTGCTTTTACATACGTAAGCGATAAGCCGAAAATAATTAATTATTAACGTCGATGTACTTTTCGCGAGGTCTCCGCGTCGGCGTTCGTTACACACTCCGCGTGAAACATCAGCGATCGATACGATCAAAGGTCAAAGCTGATGCGAGACATTTGAGAAAAAAACGAACAATTTTTAAGTATTTGTGCAAATCTGGATACGAGTTGACGATAAACAAGGCTCTCCGCGAATAAAAGAAGGCGAGACAACTCCTTGTAATAACATATAATTCTTTGATTCAAGTCGAAAATGATTCATCGAGTATTACTCCAGAATCAAACGCTGATCCGCTTCGATCGTACAGTTAACGTTAATCTTAGTTGCGTATACTAAATACACGTTACACCCACAAATGAAATTCGAGAGATATAACCGAATTACTTTTCCTTGTAATCGTAAAAACGTTATAATTATTTTATTTTACATTTGTAAGAGCGAAGAACGTTTGTAAAAAAAACGTTACGGCGGATCGAAGAGAGGCAAGCATTTTATATCTTACGTGTTCCAAGGGTTCGCCTTATCTACTTTTCAAAGAACGTTTAAAAATAGTATATAATTGTAGTACATAGCTCTATAATAAACCATTTAATCGATGGAACTGAAATTTTACGAAACAACTTATGAAGCCGTTTAAGGGAATTTCGTAAGTCTGTTTGTAACGAAAAAAAAAAGTACATAAATATAAGTGGTTTGCGTTCCCAAAGGAAATCCGATACAATTAGGCTTTTACCCGTTACAATTATTATAATTCAACGGACATTATATTTTGCAACGGTACGTTGATTCTTAAAAAAATGCGAATCGAAGCAACGAACGAAACCTCGAATTCGTACCAACGATTTAAAATGTAGCTTTAAAAATATTTCGATCGTCGTCGAACGTATTCTCAATTTTACGGAACGTTCAAACGATAGACGATCGAAGAATATACACAATTCTAAGTATCTAATATTGTTAATAAGTGGCGGTAAGCTATCGATTTATACAAACGATGGTATTACTCCACGCATTATGTATGTCGTTTCAACACAAGCCAACCACGATAATAACTTTGTTTTACAATATTAATATATGTTTCTTTGAACACACGCGTAATTCGTGACGCAATTTTATCATTTTTATCCAAGTCGAACGAATATAATAAAATCTTTACACGGTAGTGTACGCTTATGCGATGACGTCAAAGTACCATAGAATTCAAGCTTCGAACCGATCGTCTCGGTTGGACATTGGAATGTGCCTCGTCACTCGCTCGAGCATTTTCGGATTTCGCGGGAGCGTTTCGCGGGAAAGCCAATTTTCCCAAAGAATATCCACTCGAACCGCGTGCGATTGATGCACACGGATAACGAGAAGATCCACGCGCACCGCCGCCGCGAGCTTAACCGCTCCAGGCGAGGTTCCGCGCTCGATCAAGGATGCGCGAGAGTTTGGGGGCCGAGGTCAAGGCGGCGACGACGATAACGACTCGTCGCAGCCGATAAGGGCCGAGAGTCCCTCGGTAGCCAGGGGCACGTGTCAAGGATACGCCCGGACCGAACTCCCGAGCCTCGGCGGCGGTGCCAAATTCGAGGTGCTCGGTGCCCGATCCAACAAACAACGAACCTTCCACCTCTCGAGATCGACTCGTCCAAAGTCCCAGGTTTAGGCTCGCGGGATAGGAAGGAAGGACGGTGGAAGGACGGAGGAAGGACGGAGGAAGGAAGGAGGTCGGGGAAAGAAGGGAGGAAGGAAAGAGAGGATCGTTGGGTCGCGAGAGAGTAACCGTCTTCTCCGACGACAGCGCCACCTCGCAAACCCAAGACATCCGAGATACACGTCTACGAGGAGAAGACTCCTCGTCGCCTCGCTCCAGGGAGACCGCGAGTGAAAAAAGACGGAGAGAAGCGCAGGCGCTGCTCTTGTGCAACCTGCATCTCGCGGTCGTACACACTTGTCACTCGCTGCTTTCGCAAGCGGCTTCGCGAGCGGCTTCGCGAGCCTAGACAAAGACAGCGTCTCGGAGGAGAGAGCGAGGGCGCGCTCACACACACACACATGCGCGCGCGCGAGGAGAGGCGTACGGATAGTCGCACGTGTGCCCACACACACGCGCCCACACGTGCACACGGAGCGACACCGCGAGCCACGGACAGAGACAGACACACGGAGACTCGGCCCCCGCGCCGCGGTGCGTGCGGCGGTCGGCGACGCGCGCGCGCGCCCAGAGAGGCTCAGTTAGCACGAGGCCCGCGATCGGGCAGCACCGCCGCAACTCCTCCAGCTCGTCCTCGCCTCGATCCGTGATCGAAGCGGCGGCGACAGCGGCGGCGGCAGCGGCTGCGGTGGCGGCGGTGGCGACGGCGACCACCACGATCACGACGATCACGACGAGCCGCGAACGTAGGTACGCCTACGCCTACGCCGTCGTCGACGGGTCGCTCTTGTTCGACGTTGATTAACGCGGGTGAACGCGACCGCGGTGGTGGAGGTAGCGGTGGAGGTGGTGGTGGTGGTGGTGTTGTTGTTGTTGTTGATTTTGTTGTTGATTTTGTTGATTTTGTTGAGCGGTCGAGTGCGTCGTTGTCCGGCTACGGAGCGGAGTCCTCGGTCCCCTCACGTGGGAGCTCTCCCGAGGGAGCTCGAGGATTTCGCGGGTCAACGGCGATCGATAACGACGAGGAGACGAGGAGACGAGGCGACGACGCTTTCACCGTGGACGTTGCTCGTTCGCTCTCTCTCCGCCTCTCTCCCTGCCTCTTATTCTCCTCCCACCTCGAGGATTTTTGCGCGGGTGTCCGAGAGCTAAAGAGCCACGGCTAATCGTTATAACGCGAGGAATGCAGATAATGGGTAACCGGCGCGCAATCGCTCGCGGTTTCGTGAGAAAATCCCGTTGCGACTCTTCTCCTCCTCCTCCTCCTCCTCCTGCACCTCGTGCACCTCCTGCACCTCTACCACCTCCTCCAGCTCCTCCACCTCCGCTCCCTCCTTCTTGTCGCGATAACGCGCGAGAGTGGATACTTTCGCTCTTTATCGGCTCGGTTTACAGCGGCTATGGCTACGACTCCGACTACGACTCCGGCTGCGACGGCGGCGGCGGCGCTTTCATTCATTCGGGAATTCCTGAGCTCGTGTCCCCTAACAGCGCCCCCTGGATGTCCGGCCGAATTCGCGCGAAATCGGTCCGATCGCGTGGGATCGTCCACCGCTTTCACGATCCGACGGACTCGCTTCAACGTCAAGGAGATCCACTCGCTCCTAGTGGCACGCCCCGTTCGGCTACGCAAGAGAGCGAGGGAAGACCTACTCCGCGGTCTCGGACGATCTATGGATCCCGCGAGTTCCCTCGGACGCTGAGGAATCTCCCCCCGTGACGTTCCGTTGTTGTGCTTTTCGTTTTCTCGATCGTGAAATCACCTCTTTTTACCTTCGGTTGTTCTTTTATCTATTCTCGAAGTCGAAAGTTTTCCGAAAGGTTTCTAAAAACGATTCTACGATTCTACGATTCTACGATTCTCCTTTTACGTTATCTCGGCGGCTAGGAAATTCTTCGGGATGGAATCTCCCGCGGTTATATCGTTGCAACAATGACGGTGTTATTGCCGTTTGTTTCGTCGGCGGAAAACGAAGAGAAAACCGCGGAGCGCGATTCCGTGGGTGGGGGGGAAGAGGAGAAAGGTATAAATAGTAAAAATAAATACGGGTTAATAGCCAAGTGGGATATAACGTATCCAACGTTACGAGGATTAAACGAACAACGCGTCGTTATCCAAACCTCGTAATTTTTTCTTTTCGTCTCTCGGTTAACGTTTCGCGATTCGCTTTGAATACTTTGAGTTTTCGAACGCGACGACCTTTCCGAAAAGTACGAGGAGGAAAGTCGAGCGACGGTATCGAATCGAGCGATTCGAATTATCGATGAGTCGTTTAAAAGTTAAAGAAGTTTAAGGAAGACTCGCTCGTTATTTTTATTACGAAAGATTGATATTTAAAATTAGCCTTCGTTTCGAGTTAAAAATATATTTTTATATTCCTCGGAGTTTCGTACTTGTTAGATTTTACTCGATCGTAACGTTTTAACATCGTCTCGTAAGCGTGATTCATAATTTTGGGCACATCTCGATAGACGACGCGAACGAAAAGGAACGTATTTTTCCTTTCGATGAAATGGTGAGCTCGTCGAACCAAGCGGGAGTCGTTTATATTTTAGAAAAGATTTATACGTATTCGACTGGAACGTGGGACGAACGCGCGACGGATTAATAACTAGGATAGCGTCCGAGGAACGAAAGAAAGACTCGTCGGTTGTTATTTTTTACGTTACCGATCGCGTTAGAATCTTAAAATTCTCGGAACAACACTAATGTAAACGAAAGAAAATCGAACGGACGAGTAACTCGGGCCTAAGGGGTTATGGTATTTAAATTCCTAGGAAAATTAGAATTACGTCGAGGTACGGAAAAGCCTCGATTCTTTGTTGTAACTCAGGTGTGAAAGTTTGCACAATGGAACGCTCGAAGCGAAGGCTGGAAAAACGAAGGTTCGGTACGAGCGAAAACCCGCGAGTCGAAGGATACGTGCAATTTTTTACCATAGTTTTTTCTCCCGCCCCTTCCAATCAGTCGCCGCGGCGTTCGATTTTTCTTATCGCTGGCTCGCACCTTCTTCCTCGCACAGTCTCGGATCTCGGATCTCGGGAAAAGAGGTTTTTCTCTCGAGCGCGTTGTTGTACGTCCGAGGGAAACCTTACCTACAACTCGGGCTTCGGTAAATTCATTACGCGAGTCGATGCGCCCCGGGGGCCGCGATCCGTCCTATCGATTGCGGAAAAGTACGCGAGCGGAGTGACGTCACGGGGGAAAAGGCCCGAGTGGAAGGGAAAGCCGATCGTTATCTCAGCCGCGCGTTGCACCGGCGAGGAGAGCCGAGATGCCCGAGTTACCGCGACCGGACAACATCGTTTTACGCTTTTTATTTATCGATGCGGAATCGCGGAGGCACGCGATACTCGGATGTATGTGTACACATATTTTAATGCCGGGCGTGGACGCGTTTCTTACCTGGGCGTTCGCTGCTCCAGTGAAATTACTTTCTTCGAAGGAAACGGGGAGAGGAAACGAGATCGGTGGGTCGTCGAAAAATTCCGATGGGATCGTTCGTTGGCCGTTAATTAACCGCTCGGCTCGATGATTCCGCGGTAAACGGATACGCTTTCCGAGTGTAAAAAAAAACACGTTGGAAACTATGCAATTTCGAGCGTTGCGCGAAATAATGGAACGTTGCGTTGTAGGGGCGCGATATAGATCGGATAATAACATCCCGTGGATTACGAGACACTTAACGAGCGCGTACGCGAAGCGATATTTTTCCGAGCTGTCGTATACAATTCCGCGAGCGTTTATCCACTCGGTGTGCGAGTTTCCGTAAGCTTGGCTCGTATCGACCCTCGGAAACTCGCGGTGCTGCGTTTTCGGATAAAAATATTCTGGAAATCTGATATGGCAAATCGTATTATTCCCTCTCCCCCCCCCTCTCTCTCTCTCTCCCGCTCTCTTACCTTCTTTACACTATGCGAGAACTCGCTCGCTCTTTCAATGTTGGAATCGTCGATAAGTTCGTCTTTTATCGTAACTTTATTTTCTACGTTTGGATCGCTATCGAGAGACTCGTTTCATCGATCGTCGATCCAACCGGATCGTTTTCAAAACCGTGTCTCGTTGAAAAAAACGAGCGCGATTATCGACTCTTTGCGACTATCGAAATTTATAATTTCTTACAACGACATTTCATCGTTACATTTTAACACGCGTAAATAAATAATCGAATCATCATCGACGTAATAACCGAGTTTTTCAAAATGGTTAGGTAACGCGCCATTTTTAAAAAATTTTTTGATTTATTATGATATGCACATACGAGATTAGAAACCTGTTAAATCGTTATGTAAGAATAGTGAAAGGTGCTTAAGAGTTATTAAACGAATCTTTTCTTCCTTACATCGATAATGGTTTCCGAAGCTTACGCGGCACGAAATATGCAACATCGGCGAAAAAAAAGTGCTTCTTAGTCTCTTTAGCACGTAGCTTACATCGATAAGAATTTCGAGCCAAATAAAAATTAAAGCGTACGACGGAACGTTGCAGTGACGTTTCGCTTCGCACAGTTACATCCCATTCCTACGCACGCGAACACGCGCGTACGTGTACATACGTATCCCGTATACGTATACGTATATACATGTATGCGTGTGTGTATCTCACGAAGCTCTCGCAACGAAAAAGACGAGCGTAGAAAAAGAAAAGCCCGTATAAAAATGCGTACGAAAGCGCGTCGTCGATTTTCGGAGGATACGCTACGGACAATCGTCACCGGTGCATCGCTCGGATCGAGCGAGTCGTAATAGTCGCCGTCCCATTCTTTTCCCCAGTGGTAGCGACAGAGCAACAACAAAGCCGGGGGGGGAGCAAGAGAGAGCGCGCGAGCATCGGCAGCTGCTCCACTAGCTCGGCGGATAGACGCGCCAGCGACAACAAAGACAACAACAACGACGACTACGACTACGACGACGACAAAGGCTGGACTACTACCTTCGCGCGTGATAGTGCAGCATCAACAGTGCGTGCGCGTACCTCGAGGAGTTCGCTCGATGCGGGAGATCGAGCACCGCGAGGCTCGGGAACAACTGACGGCGACGGCGACGACGCCGAAGAGGGCGGCGGTGGAGGAGGAGAAAGAGGTGGAGAAAGAGGAGGAGAAAGAGGAGGTGAAAGAGGAGGTGAAAGAGGAGAAGATTTAAAAGCGCGCGGGTCCACGGACCCCGTCCACGGCACAGCCACGGATTTCCTCAGGCGTTCGTTCCGGCGCTCCGGCAGGATCGGGCCCCACGGCCAGAGGCGCGCCACGACTATGTACGTCGTGGACGCGCCCGGGCACAAGGTCCCCCAGCCCCGGGCCCCCTCGTATCAGGAGCCCTCGGGCGGGCCTCAGCGTCGTAGCCACAGACCCGATCCCAACGGCAATTACGGCAAGCCCAACAACAGGCCGGAGTCGCCGGGGCCCGAGAGGAGCAGCGCCGGGGGCGTCGGGGGTACTCACATCGCCGCCACCGTCAAGAATACCGTGCGTCGATTATTGAGGCGCACCAAGAGCCACCGCGAGGGCCCGACGTCCACCACTACGATAACGTCGGCGTCGGCGGCTGCGGCGGCGGCGACTACTACGACGACGATCACCACGTCACCGAGCCCCGGGCAAAACGCGACCCCCAGGGCTCCGTCGAACGTCGATCGCACGACGACGGCGGTAGTACCCGCGACCAGGAGGGTCGAGCCTCAACAGCGGAGGCCCGTGAGACCCAACTCCACGAGGGAGTCGGTGCGGGAAGGTCCGCGATACGCGAGGGCTAAGCAGCAGCAACAGCAGCAGCAGCAGCAGCAGCAGCAACATCATCAGCACCACAACAACAACCACCACCACCAGCAGCAGCATCAGGTAAGTCCGGATCGCCCTTCACCGGAGACACGAACGATCGACCGATGGTCCAACATCCGCGTAGAGAGCCGAGCGCAAACGGCGAGACTATATTTAACTCGCGCTCTGTCCATTCGGCCGATCGTTCCGATAAGCTTTAAAGTTCTCCCTGGGTTCTTGTATTACGCGCTACTCGAGCAACTCGCGGACACCCGTTACCCGTTGCACGCGTTGCACGCGGTGCTCGAGGCGCGGGGAAGCCTCGGTGACGGTGTCAACGTCCCGCGCGCTTCGCTCGAGCGCCGCCGCGTCAACTTGACTCGGGGGAGAGCGAGACAAAAGGAGTAGCCGAGATAAAGGAATCAACGAATGGATACGGATGGATACGGATGGATGCGGGAGTGTCGACGCTGCGAAGATAATAAAGAAAAGTATACGAACGTAACAAAGTTACGACGAAGGAAGCCTCGATCGGACGAAAGCTATTCGTCATCGTTGCAAATAAATCCAAGAACTCGAGGAGCTAATAATCCTCGAGGGATAATAATCCTCTCGCGAGCGAAAGTGGAAACCGCTCCTCGAAGTTTACCTCCGTAGTTAGCGCCTCGGTGGTGGTTGGCACGTGCTCGACCGAGCGGACCTGGTCGAAGTCTTTTAACTTTGTACTGGACGCGAAGTCGAGTTCCCGGAACTCGAGGAGTAAAAAATTAACAAAACAAAAAAAACAAAGTGCAATAAAGCGGAATGCGCGGGAGGTCGCCACGAAGATGTTCGTGCATTCGCGACCTTGCCACGCACGCTCGCACGCACGCCTCGTTGTACTCGACTTTTTTTTTTTGCGTGATTCATGCGAAACGCCATTAAATCATCCTAGGTAAACAATTAATTTACATTGGAATTCCTCGAATTTCTTTCCCGAGATCGTTATCGTTATTTTTATTCGTCGTTTCTGTATTTTTCTCTCTCGTTTTTTCTCGTCGCCTCGGGTTTTTTCTTTCTTCTTTATTCGTTTTTGTTTCGCTTTTGTTTCGCTTTTGTTTTTTACCCGAAGAGCCAGCTCCACTTTTCATCGGACTCTGGTTCATGCATCCTTGAAAAATCATGACTACGAGCGATTAAACGCCAATCTCCTTAAACCGCTCGAGTCGCTCTTTGTTTACTCGGTCGTGAGAAGTCGTTTCGCGTTCGCTCGTCGTACACCTTACGCCGAAGAAAGGAAAGGAAACTTTCTCGGGAGGACGGGGAGAGAAATCGCGTCGTCGGGATGCTCGAGTTTCTCGATTATTCTCGATTATTCTCGATTATTCTCTATTATTCCCTATCCACGATTGCGGGGTCGGTCGTACGGTGCAAGAGCGGCTACGCGAGTACATTTCCGTTGCATTGTAATCGCCGATAAGCGGCGACCGATGCGGCGATGAGCCGATGTTGTTGGTATATGTTTTTTTTTTTTACTTTGTTCTTCGACTTCCTTGCGAATTTTCTTTTTCTCTCTCTCTCTCTCTCTCTCTCTCTCTCTCTCTCTTTGTTTCTCGCTGTTGTTCCTTCTTTTCATTTCTTACGATGTTTGGACACGCGCACTTTGGAGTTGTTCGCACGCGCCGTATTTATTCGCTCCCGATGAATTGCAAATGTATTACATGTTGATTTATTCATTGAAAATTATATAGCTTTATTCGATTATGAGAATATGCATTTTTATGTTTTCGTCGTTTTGTACTATACCTGCGCTCGACCAACTCGATGGAACTACATCGATATTATTTTTCAATTGCTTGATTCTGATAAACTCGGTAAGTATCGGAAAATTATTCTTCAAAATTAATAACTCGACGATTATATTTCCGAGTTGTTTACAATTTCATCCGCTGTTTCTTGAATTACTTTACTTTTGTGCGTATAACGTTATGTAGAATAAATGAAAAATGCACTCATTAGTCCGATATTAGATAATTCAAGAGAGTACTTGGCTAAATCGAATTAAACGAACATTTGTTTCAAACGATACGTTTCCTCGCGTTGGTTAATGGATATTATTGTTTCATTGATATAGATAATAAAAGCATTAAGAATGCAACAAACTTGTGGTTCTTACGCTTCCTGTCACACGTACACTTAACTTGGAGAGAAAAAAAGAACCAACGAAATATTTGAGGTTTTTTTAAAAAAATAATTATGGAATAAAATATAGTTTTTAATTTGGGTTATACATTTAAAAATCATTTTTAAATAATATTTTTCCCCGTACCCATCGAAGCTTGAATTTTCATTTTTCGACTCTCGTTTATTTATTTTACGATTTTTTTCCCACGAGTCGTAAATAAGTAAAACCTTTGAAGAAAAATGAAATAAATGCAAAGATATTGTATTTGAAAGATCATAATTAAACGCTAAAAATCTCTTTTTCGGTTATTCAAAAGTTTTTTTTCGACAAAGCTACATTGATTTTTGCGACATTAAAAATTGTGTATTTAAATTTCTATTCAATTTACACAAAGATGACAAATAAGACCTACGTAACATTCTTCGATATAAAAGCCAAATATATTCGAATAATTATTTCTTAAGTAGCAAAATATAATTTTATTAGTTTTTTTTTTTAACGACAGAGTATTAAATAAGGTAAAGGAATAATACGATAATATTGAAATAATTTAAAATAAAATTGATAAACAAGTATTATAAAGTCAAAGTTGTATGAAATTTAAGTATTAAGATATTTAAATTTGCTATAAATTTATTTTGTTCTCGAATGGGTATATCCGTAATTGGATTTTAAAGCATCGAATCGTACGAATTTTGTAAATTGCGAATAAAAAAAAAATTGTACATCACGCGGTATAATAATGGAACATAGCATAAAAAAATATAAATATTTGAAAACCCTGTCGTGATTTATGGCAGTTATTTCACGTAATTTAAATTTTTCGTGCGAAGCGCTAAATTTCAGTTGCTTCGAATTAATACCGTCCGCGATATCAAAAATATTGTCAACATCGTTTCGGCACACTAAATTAAACGCTGTTCTAACGAGCAAGAAAAAAAAAAACTAATGCGCCCACACATAAATACGAAACACACGTACTCGCGCGGATTCGCGAAGGCTAATACACAAAATGGCGAGTTGCAGTTGGCCAAAGTCGTATTCGCCTGCCGAGTTTCCTCGCATCTACATAACTAATAACCACAATAACTTGCACATACGACCAAATACATCACGTGCCTTAACGAAGTGAGAAAATTGCTTCGGAATGCGATACTCTACGCATACCATTTTGCAAGACATGTCTGCAACTCGTGCGCACGGACACAGTTGGTTACTCGGAATAAAAAATTTTTTACTCGGAATTATACGAGAATGAAAAAGTTATCTGCTGATAAGGTAGTAAGAAAATTGTGAAGTGAATCATCTACCGTAGTTTATAGCGCTGAGTGTGATAATAGCTGTCGGTTGAGGATCATTATATTTTCCACGTGTGGTTAATTACACGTTTGCGGATAGACTTAGCGATTAATTATTTTCACATTTCTATCGAGCAAACATTATTAATTGAACCAGAAATAACGTGTAATGCGCAGACAAACAAATATTTAACGTCGGTCTTTATCAATGCTAAATTTTTAATGCAACCGTTATAAGAAGCGAGAGAAAAGAACAGGTTTGTGTATTAAAATACATAAATACATCGACTGACTTGGACTGACTTCGACGCGTTTTGAGGACGTTGGGGACAAATTTTAAAAATGTAGGAAATGCAGTATTAAATTAAGTAATATTAATATCCATTACGATAAATGCAAGGTATTAACTGCGTGCGTCTATAACGATTTTTTTTTTCTTTTTTATCGTTACCAGACATTAGACGAGAATATTTACCGAACGATGAATAATGGATTTCGCTTTTTTTTCTTTTTTTTTTCTTCTAAAAGTTAGCAAAGGAGAAAGTATTCGTTTAGATTTTCGAGATTATTTTCGATAAAGGAAAATCCATCTCGGACGTTGCGAATATAATAACTCTTTCCCTTATATAACCGTGTCTTTCGAAAACAATAGCTTATAATTGTTTTAAATGGATATATTTATAAACGCAAACAAAAGCCAAATCTCTTTCGTAAATCGATACTTACAATAGACGGACAGGATTCTCAAACTGATTGTATCCGCTTATTTGTGGATAGCGAAATCACTTTTAAAACCTAATCTATTAAAAATTGCGATCTGCACCTTTACGATCAACTTGAATCTTAATCGCGTTGCGATTCTTACAAATTGTTTTTATTTTCAAGGATTCGCGATACACTTCGACGATTGATGAGATAAATATCGCGTGTTGCTTCCACGAAATTTTTTAATGATTATTAGTTATTACCACATATTCCTAGATATGTGGTATTAGCAAAAGTATCGTGTAGAATTCGAATATTTTTTTTTTTCTTTTATAAATCTTAGTCCGCGGAAAGATGAGTCACGTATCACAGAATTTTTTGTGATTCTATTTTCGTCGCTGCCAGTCACTTTTTCTTCAACGGTTCATAGTTTATATTTTTGCGTTCGGCATACGAGTGACACCGTCAAATTTTTCCCGTCTACACCCTTTCGTTCACTGGTGCTCGACCAATTTAAAATAGAAAATTCGTTTATATATAGGCGACATTTTATTATCCGATACATTATAAACGCGTAAAGTGTACGCATACTTGAAAACGATTCTTGGATTTTTGTTCCGTTTAGAGAATTAGAGCTTGATTTTATATTGCCATTCATCATTGTTATATAACATTGAATTATACTTCGAGACAGTAGTTTCTAAAACACGAGCAAAATTATTATTGTCGAAATTGTCGTACTCCGTTGGTAAAAAATTCGATTGCGAAAAAAAACATATTGTTAAAAAGGATATTTTCATTTTATTGTTATTTCATTGTTATAATAATATAAATGTAAAAATCGCATATATTTAGAACGGAATACTTGTAACTAATTTAAGATTTGAATTAAATTTTATTGTATTAATTTAAAAAATAATAAATGTTTTCTCAACGTAAATTGATTACTTTTGTCATTGAATTTTTATCCCCGCACTCGCGCGCGCGCGCGTGTGTGTATGTGTATGTGTATGTAATTATACCGACACAAATAAATACGAGTTTTACTGCAATATTATTTCTCTGCTAATAAAACATAAATTTTAAGAAAAAACAAAAAATGATAATGCTCGAGAGAATAACGCTCTAAAAATATTGCCCTAACAATTCAGAAATAAAAAGTAATTTTAAAATGCTTTTATTAAATATTTAAAAAAAACTTATGGCTCATCAAAGTCCGTAATTTCTCTGAAGTTATTAAACAGTGTTAATGAAAATTATTTGTTTTCTTAGACACACATAAGGATAAATTTGACGGGTAATGGTCAGCATTAGTTTGTCGTAAGACAATTTACATTATTAGTTTGTTACACAACATTTGTTTTGAACAAATTTTATTAAGGATAAAAAGAAAACAAGATATTTCGACGATGTAAAGCTAATATTAGCAATGTTATTAATTAATAAATTTTGATAATACGTGTTATTTAGAGATATGAAATCTAAAAGTAACTTTCGTATCGATTAAAATTTTAAAAGAAGAAAAATGGAACTTTTAAAATTTTACGATATCCATTACCAAGTTTCAAGTTTATTTTACGAAAGAATTAATAAATTGCATTGTAATAAACTTTAAGTAGATAAGACTATTGATTTATAAATTAAATATTTCGAAAATTATTTAGCTACGATTAATTGAAAAACATTTTGATTATTTTTTAAACGATATTCTATTAAAAAAAATAATAATACTTTGTATAATATGTGAAGAAAATTTTAGCGTTCGTACTTTAAAAAAACGTTCCGATAGTTCTGAAAATATTTACAACATCTCTTAATATGCAAATATTTCGCTGCAATTTTTTCCTTATTGAATAGAACATAACATACAATATACTTACTAACGTATTATACTATAAATGATTTATTTTTATCCTTATATTCGCTTTGTTAGCACGAATCTGGGTTATGTTATCTAAATAATATTCATAAATTTAAATTAATTTAAAATTTACTTCTTTTATATTACGTTAAGTTGATTTAGTTGTTTTGACAATTTCATATATGTAATATAAAATCAGAATAATTTCACAATTAGAGCGACAGAAGAAATAAATATATTCGAACCATTTATACTTCATGACTTTAATGATGTTTCTTTAAGAAGCAATTAAACGTCTTTTTATAACCACTGTCATGCGACATTTTTATATCGCACGTTTAGTTTTATAATTTTCATTTATTTACTTAATTTAAAAAATAAGAATCGTACCTACGTAATATAAACGTATCAATACTTAAATTTCTAAAGTATTTCTAAAGTAAGAAACATTGTTGGCAATATTCGAATCCTACGTTATCGAATTTTGATATTCGAAAATTTATCTGGACAAATAAAATGTAAATCGGTAAATAATATCCTCGATATGTAATTACTAATTTTTTCGAATAACGCTCGAGCTGACCTCGAAACTGGCTTCGCTTTATCGAGCACCGAGTGACAGAATTCGTTCTGAATTTCTCAGTCAAATCGGCGTTATTGAAACCCTAAGGAGGTTTCATCGCTTTAAAAGCCGACGTGGAATAATCGGCAAAACCCACGATGTGTCCTCGCTGTCTCGCCTCGTCACTAATTAAGCATTAAAATAAAAAGAAGACTCGCTTGTAATAAATGCATTAATAATTTGCTATTTTTTTTTTTTTTATACTTGATTCGTTACTCTTGGACAATGAAGAATAGAGACGCACGATTTCCTCGGACAATTTTATTTCCCGGACACGCGAAACCGTTACCTCGTTACTTTTTCCGAAACTTACGATCCTTTGATTCGTGCTTTCCCTCATTATTCCACACGTGTTGCGTTACACGTATAACTTCCTGCGAGCCACCATAGGAAACGCAACGCTATTGTGAATATTTCCTCCTTTCGACATTTCCGAATACAGCGTGTAACTCTCGCGAGTGCAGAGCAAGGAAAACTTTTGTGTGTAACTCGCGTGGCTGTCGGGATGTACGGAACGAGTAATACATCGTTAGACATCGAGAACGATCCGGTCATCCTCTCGTCGCGTGAAAAGTCGAGCAGTCGGCATGATCGGAGTCTCTAATTGTGTCTGTTGCTTCTTTTGTGGCTTCGCTGCTTCGATCTCTTCATCTTTTCCTCTACACTAGTGACGCTTGTAACTGTGTTTCTTCCTCCACTACATCAACTCAGCCGACCGCAAAAAATCCCTCCCGATGCGTTCGGTTATCGGAGCTTTCCTTCTATCTCTTTCTCTCTTTCTTCGTTACCGTTCCAGGTACAGGAGTTTCGATCAAGGATACCGATATCATTCGATTTCTATGCGTTTCCGGTCTCATTCGTTGCTCGCGACGTGCAATTCGAATACCTAATTAATTAATTCGTTCGTTATTTACTTACGACCGTATCCTTTCCCAGACGTGGTCTAAGCCACTTCCACATTTTCCTAATTTTAATGCATGGTTCGAAGCTTGTAATACATTTAGAAATTCTTGTTCGCGTGTCTAGGATCTATCGAACGTACCAAAATAGAAGAAGAAAAAACGGTTGTTACAAAGCGGAATAAAAAAAAATCGATTTAAAAGTTGGAATAATTTCAATGAGGTATTTGAGTGTCAACTCGATCGTTTGATCATTTTACTACAAGCTAATTTAGATATTAACCTAACTATTTCAAATATGATGTATTTATATATACGTACGAAGATGGATTCTATTTTTATTTTTTATAACCTGGTTTTATAGACTTTAACAAAAATCTAATTTTATTTAAAAAAAACTTTAAGAAAATGTTCTTTGATTTAATAAAGAACAAAAATTATTTGCGATAAACTAATAAAATTTTACTAATTAATCATTGTTCGGTATAATTGATAGAAACTATAACCGGCGTGTAAAAGTTGATTAATAGTAAAGCCAATTTCTTTTTAATGGATGACCCAACATTCTTTAGTGCACAGCAAAAGCGAATCAAATTTTACGTTACACCAAGTTAAATTAACTTCGAGAAGTTTCTCAGGTTACTTTCGCTAAGTACAATTTAAAATTTATGTCGAGCTGTACGGAAATTTGGTATTGCGTAATGTAAAAATTAAATATCCTTCGGGAATCGTCTTGGATAAATATCGAAACGCAATTTTCAACCGTATATTTCGTTATATAAAAAAAAAATAATATAATAATTTATATTATTATGAATTAAAAATGAACAAATGATCTCACGTTCGTATATATTAGCTTAAATATTAATATGTTTTTTAAAGTGTGTAGGATTTTCTTTTCGAACGAGGTTTTTATTATTTCAGTGTTGTTAACTTTGAATCACGTAATATACGTTTTAGAAGTATTAATTGATTATATTAATGAAGCGTAGCTTTTCCGCAAAGTACAATGGAATTAAAATACACGATTGTTTTTATCATCCTAGATTATTATTTTAATTTAATATTTAATTCTAGTCTCGGAATCTTATTTATTGCAACGATATTCACAATTTTGCGTAATGTTAAAGCTACATAATTAATTGAATATGCTTTTATCATTGATGAACGAGAACTTATCTATTTTTATGACGAGCTTTGGCGTTCTACTTCTGAAATGGTCGTGAAAAGTTCTAGTTTTTTTAAAAGGGATCGTATATTTTTGAAATGTTGATTTTATAATAAGTTCATAGTTCAAAAACGTATTATTTATCTATGTATCGTAATCATTTTCTTTTTAGTTAAATATATATCGAACGTATTTTAAATACACTGTAAAATTAGAAATGTAAATCCAATTTTAAAAAGTGTACAAAATATATAAGACGAGTTAAGGTGGACGCGATAATTTCAGAAATAATATGTACATAATCCTAATAGGATTATATAAGCTGAAATAGATTGTAAATATGTGGTAAGTTACAATGTCGTAAAACAAAACGTGTAAAACTAGATTCGATGTCACTTATAATACAGAACAAAGTAGTCGTTGGAAGTATACGATGATTTTCTTTTAAAGTAAGTTTTGTGGAGTTACGTTTAATGTACAGCAAAGCGTACGTATAAACTGCTTTGTATGCCATACAAAATAAATTGTTTCTCAAACGGTATTAAACTGACCTTCGAATGACTCATTGAGGTTTATTTAACTTCATACAGTTTTTGGTCTCGAAATTCAATTGTATCTTAATATCCGGTATATAAAATTGTCATTTTTATTCAAAGATAAATAAAAAGATAAAAATCGACTTTGAAATATAGCTCGACGTTTAAAGAGGCTAAAATTATTACCTATAATCTGCAAATATAGCCGCTTACTAAACTTCCGCCAAATATCGATTTCAATTACCGAAGGACGTTTATTCGCCAAAAACTAGACATTATTCGAGAAATAAAATCCGAGGTTAATTTAACACCTACCTAAATTGTGTGTTTGTAAATTGTCTCTATTAAATAAAAATAACGTGCATTTCCATTAGAAAAAATGACCGCTAAAAAGAAGAATTCCAGCTAGACAGTTAAGCTAATTCGGTTGACCTTCTTTAAAGTCTTGCAGCTGTTGAATCGGTCGCTTTTGAATAATATCACATGGCGATACGTTTACGCGTTTTCATATTTTTAACGAAGCCTACGCATATGAAAAGTTATAAAATCCTAAAACGACTCGTTTCGATCGAACTACTCGTTCCTTCGCGGCTCGACCACATTTTCGTTTTGCAATTCCTCCGTCCTTGCTTTCCACATTTAAGCGCGAATACGTCACCGGGTGGATCGATGTAAGGTGATGCGACAGTACCGAACTCGGCTGCTGGAATTCGCATCTTTTTTAGATACTCGAAGGGTATCCTCGTCCACCCTTACGATGAGTAACGACGCGTGAGCCTCGAGTAAACGTTCCCCTTGATCTTGATGTATTTCGAGTAAGTTACTTCAAGATTCGATACTATTTTAAATTCGATTGTGCATGAATTCGATAATCCGGGGATGATCCGATTTATAAATCGTTGACTGTACACCTTATCGTTTTAAATGGCTCTAAATAAACGTATTTTATAGTTGCGCGTTTCCCGAGCGAAGGACCTAAAAACAATTTTCTTTTTTATTATAATTATCACGCGTGTATTTATATATATATATGCATAAATATTTAAAAACTTGCAATCTATTCCTTCAAAAATAAGGTCACAGCATCGATGTCATTGAGAATTAATGCTAATGGAATATTATTATATCATTTTATGCATTAACATTTTTTGCATGCATCTATTTCCGTATTTAAAGTCTATGCATGCCTTTGTCGTTGAATGTAATCGATTAATATTCACAATGAAGGTATTCATCGTTTAGGAAGGTTCATCTTTGTTATATCTAGAATTTATCGATAAACGTTATATACTATACATTTTTACATACAAAGATACAAACGACGACGACGCTAAGAATATTTTTTCGTTTCGAGCTCTTATAAATATTTCCCAACAAGATCCAACAACTTTATTAGTCTCTACGCGCATTTTATTTAAATAAAAATGCAAACATATTAATTTTTTTCACCCCTAAAATAAACTTGGTTATCGATACGAATTATTTAACTCGAATGTAACACGTATACATTGCATGCTATATCTATAGGTAGATCCAACGAGTACCAAGTGCGGCTTCCGTTGACTCTTTTAAGGCTTTAAGAGTATGAAGTAACCGAGTGTTGTTAGTGCTGCACTTAAGTGACGAACTAAGGCGCTCTCTATCTCAATACAACGGAACGGAATGATACATCCATGAACTTGCCTTTACTAGGACATTAAAGTCAGTTGATTCATATTATACGGTAAATTACGGTCTGTTTAACGTGAAAAATTTACGCCTATATATGTCCATACTTACGCTTATATGCGTCCGTACATCAAGATTATTTTCAAAATTTAACGTCGATCGCGTAGACGGTAAATATTCGATGTTTCTTTTTTTTAAATTTTCTACGCTCCGACGATTTTCGATGAAAAAGAATATTCGTAGCTTTACGAAAGTTATTCTTCGGCATTCGTTTAATCGCGTTAACGTTATCGATCGAAAAGTTGTTGGATAAAACGTAATTGGACAATTATTTTTAAATCGAAACCATCGTAATTAATATCGATATTACGCTCTTGTTATATCGGTAGATTGATAATAAAGAAATCATCTCGACACGACGCGAATTTTTTTCATATTTTTTTTTTTTATCTCGAACGTAAACGTTCAGGTATACCAGTTTACACACAGATAAGTAATTTCGATATAATTTCTTTCTTGGAAACTAGGTTATCCTTAAGTATTCGTATCGGCAAATTTAACAGCATCGATGCACAATAACCGTTATTTTCTATAAAATAGAAAATATCCTTCGGATCGATCTCTCTTTAAGAGTCGATCCAAGACTTTCTCTTTGGGAAATTGAAAGTACAAAGTGTAGGATACAACGAGGAGACGAAGCGTCTTTCGGACGATTAACAGCAACAACAACGCTAAGTCGTCTTATAAGGAATTTGATCAGCGCGTTTGATCAATAATCACACCACTAGAATAATAACGAGTACCCGAAGAACGAAAGAAGGAAAAAAAAAAGCTCGCTACGAGCAAAGGCGTCGATCGTTCGCGTTCACCGAGCGTTCAAAGACCAATGAAAAAAAACCTCCACTTTTCACGCAAGTAGATAGCCTCTCGCGCGAGAGACAGAGCGAGAGAAAGAAAGAGAGCGAGAGAGAGAGGGAGCGAGAGAGGGAGCAAGAGGGAGCGAGAGAGCGCTCGATTAGGACAGAGTCGGAGGAACAGAAGGAAAAGGCAGCATATTACATTACACGGAGTTCGCAGTTGTATATTAGCGGCAAGTAACGCCATCTCTACCGAATGAACGGACGCGTCAAGTCAAGTGGCATAAGGCATAATACCGTTAGCGGCCTGCCCGACCCGCGTCCGAGTTCGAGGATAACCGTCCACCAGGTCCAAGGAGTAGACCCATGCACCGATCACTGGTCCGGGTGTCGTCCTCGTTCTCCTCGACGGCGTCCTCCCCTCGAGTTCGAGCGACGACACCCGCGCCCAAGGACGCGCGCGAGGAGTCCCGGGAGCGGCGCACACGACCGGAAGGCCTTGGAGCTCTCGAACGGCGGCGGTGGTGTGCGGCACTCGACGAACCGGAGTTCGACGCGCAGTCGCGCCGCGTCTCTCGTGCCGCACGGACCTCCGAAGTTGCTGGGAGAGATAGAGAGAGTGAGAAGAGAGATAGCGAGAGCACCGGCTCCGCGAGACGACGTCGCACTCCGGAGCGAACGTAGGTTACCACCGAGACAGCAGCAGCCAATCGCTCGCGTCCCGTCGTCGGTATCGTCTCCGTCTCGGTCTTATTACAACCAACTTTAATAAGAGACCTCGCGCGCAACAAGTGCAGTTCCCGGCTACGCACGCGGTGGTGCCGCGTGCGCGACGAGCCGACGACCCTCTCGCGTCGTGTCGCGCGTCCAGGTAGAGCTCGCGTCCTCGTCCGTGTACGGCTACGCCCTCGCAGCCGCTTATCTCCCGCGGATAAGGAGCGCCGCCGTAGCGTTATCGGGACTCTTTGCCGAGGAAGAGCGAGCGAAGGAGAGAGGGGTTCGAAGGAGCGAGAGCGAGAGAGAGAGAGAGAGAGAGAGAGAAAGAGAGCGGTCGCGGGCCGGTGAGCAGAGGCAACAGCAACAGCAGCAACAGCAACAGCGGTAACAGCAGCAGCCTCGTGCCCACGTAACGCGGCTTGCTTTCTCTCTCGGCTAATTCCTTCTCCGAGTCGTTCTTCTCTTCGCTCGCTCTTCTTTGTACGCACGCGCGCGCCCACACCGTCCGTCGTTCTTTTCTCGCTCTTTTCCGGCTCGTTTGCTTTCACCGGAGCGAGAGAGGGAGCTTGAGAGGGAGCGCGAGAGGGAGCGAGAGAGGGAGAGAGAGAGAGAGAGAGAGAGAGAGATTGTCTCCTTATCGCGGGGGCAGCGGGCGCGCGATATGCCCTCGGTCGAGGATGGCCGGCTTTTGCTGCGACTGGTGGATCGACCGGTCGGTTGGCTGCTGTCTTTATCGGTGGTGGGGAAGTGCAGTCGTAAGGCACGACTAAACCGCGGGTTCTGAACGCAGATCTCCGAGAGTTGGTGATAAAAGGTGGTGGTCGTCGTAGGTGCCGTCGACGGTGTCGTCGTCGTCGGCCTCGACGCCGTCGGGGATGTACGACACGTGAGACACCGAAGACACGTCGAGATGACGAGCGTGGAGGAGTCGACCGAACCCGAGGCCGTTAAACGTCACCCGGGCCCCGTGAGTCTCGGTATGGTGATCGGCGAGAAGCCGCGGAAGGAGTCGTCGCGGCCAGCCGAGAACGAGGGGAAAGAGACTCGCGAGCGGCTCGAAAGGAACATCCTCGTCGAGAGGCTCAGGTCGCAGCTGTTGATCGAGCGCGATCTCGGTACACCGCCTGCGGAGAGGGATGACGTTAAAGAGATTGTCGAGGAGGCTAAGCGGTAACGAGCGCAACGCTCGGATGCAACGTTACCGGAAATAAACGCACGGACACGCGCCTACGAGCGGCGGTGCATTTGTATCTCGTAGAATAGGCGATGGTGATACGCTTATCACCCGATGGTGACTTGGCCATCGTCCGAATCAATCCATCCTTTATCCGCGTTTGCGCTATTCTCTCCCTTGTTTCGATCCCGTCTATACACACCGACGTGGATTCTTTTCATTCGTTCTCTATTCTCTTTTTCCACGTTTCCGCGTCTCGCGAGGAAAGTTTAACCCCGTTGGAAAAAAAAACGTATCGTGCCTTCGTAAATTAAAACGAAATTATGAAATTATATTTTTGCACGGTATCTCGAAACGTATACGATCGCGTTTTATCGTTTTGATCATTTGCATTTTATCGATCGTTGGTTCGCGCTCTTTCTCTATTATTTCGAAAAACTGCTTTGTTCCGATAAATTTGTTAAAGCGTTCGTTCGTCTTTAACGTTAACTTATTTTCCCGTGATTTACGCTACTCGTCGAAAATTCTCAATGTTCGCGTCGATAAGAATTTAATGCATAAAACGCTTACCATGCTTAAAATTAACGGTAAAATTTTAAAGAAGGCTATTTGCGCATACTTTATTTTTTTTAACGCGTAGAGTAAGCGACGACGCGATATTCTTTCAAGGTTCTTATTTTCTTGTAACAGTGAAGTAAACGAGTTTCTTTCTTACGCTTACACGTATAAAACATTCTTTCGTAAATTTTCGTAACGTCCGTAATCTTAGGCGAATAATATTTGCGAAACAAATAATTCCTTCGCTGAGAGAACGATACTTTGATTTATACATTCAACTACTTAAGCTCTTCGATACGACGAACGTCGTTGGCTTTCTTTTATTTTTCATCCGTTACGATAGAATTCAAAGATTCATCGTTTAAAAAATATTTCACTGTTTGTTCGTCTCGAGACCATTAATATACTTTATTTCATCGTTAGCAATATTCCTTGTTAATTTCACAAAAGAAAAAAAAATATCTTACTATTTCGTTCGCTTACTACTAACCTTTCGTTTAACCTTTCCATTATCCGAATAAATAACGCACGTTCTTTTATTAAATAATCATGCAATTAAATTACTATTTACAAAGTTTGTAATTCGCATGACAATTTATCGATAATTTAATTTTATCGATGGCTTCGTCGAAAACGATTACAGCGGTGAACCGTCTTTTTTTTAATTAAGATTGTTTAAACTTAAATTGTCAACATTTTCTTTGGCGTCCGGTATGGACTTTAAAAATTAATTCGTAGTTACGTTTAAGTAAACTCTAGCGATTCGTCAATGATAATGAGTTGATAACTGTAATAAGCGAATGAAAAAAAATATACTTAATTAATTGCAATCTATTTAATAGAGATCGTGTGTAAAGAAAACTTTTAAAATTTTTGTTGCTCACAGTCGAGAAAATTAAAAACTATTTAAAGTGAAGTACACAGTTTGTAAATCAGACTTTCTAAAAGTATGATTTAAGTTGTCGTACTTACAACAAACTCAGTTTTTATTCGAAATGACGTACTTTTTTGTTATACTTGATTAGATTGTAACGACTAGATTGAAAAATTACGTGAGAAAATGTACGGTAGAAAGAAGCATGAATATTATTTTGAAAGAAAATTTTTACATTTTAAAAGTGAACATTTTTTATTCTTATTCGATTGTATAGATTATTCTTTATTTTATCGATAAATAATAAACTCAATTTTAAACTGTATCGCACTAATTTTTCAAAAATCAAATTGCGCAAAGATTCGAATTGAAATGAACCGTTTGTTTTTCTTAAAATTTTACGGTACGTTTATCATCCTTATATAATTGTTTAGCGTTTGCAAAAATATCTCAAAAGTTAATTGTCGGTAAAACAGAATTCTATTTTAATTTAGTCCGACGGCCTAATTTCGTGTAGTTTTTTATTTTTACAACAATGTCGAAGAGAACTGAAACATTGTTTAGTTCATATTTTTTACAGTTATTCACACAACTTATATAATGATTTTGCGTCAAGCTTACCACGAAAGAATCGTAAAATCGATCCTAATTACTCAGAATTTTAACCCAATTTTTCCGATGTTCAGTGCGTTATATTCTTCCATAATCGTTTCTAAACATTTTAACTACCAAACTTTTCTAGCACTTGGAATTTTAGTATTCAAAGAGATCCCATCGCTTTGAAAGTCCGATAATAGAACGGGAAAAACTTTTGTTTCAAACATTTTTCACTCTATGCTTGAATCTATGCCAATTAAAAAAAAATAACGCAAAATATTAGTCGAGCGTATTCACGAATAGAAAACGATCGATTCTTATTTTATAAAAATCGTGACTTAAATTAATCAACTAAGTTGATTACGTTGATACTACACAATTTGAAATAAATTAATAATTATTTTTTTCCAGTTTAATTATATAAACTAAATTACTCGCTTACGCGGAATAATTGTAAACAAAATTGGAAAAAAATAACGCAAAGCCGAGTTTGCATTGTTTTGAGTATAATTCGTATTTCACGCATCAAAGTATTCGTTATTTTTACAATAACCGATGACAAGTCATAATAAAACGAAGTCGATCTTTCGATTATAGACATTAAAGTATTTTATTCGATTACGACAACATCGCGAATAAAACTTTAGTTATTTTCGAAACTTTGCTACATTTTAAGACAAGCCAAATACTTTTAATCGAAATTAAACCGAATTCCATTCCATCGGAACGAATCACTATTCAAACATTGACATTCTAGTTTAGAGGACATTGACACTCTAGTTTCTAAATGATCGAAAATAAATTTTGATTTGATCGTCCCGTAAAAGCACAGATAAAAGTTAAAAGCGCAAACGAGAAAAATAACTTTTGTCACAATATTCCGCATTTATACTCGATTACTTTCGCCAATTAAGAAACGCGTTAACTCGATACACAAACTATTAAGCGGCTGCTCACGCTCTATAAATATTTGACTCGAGGAGAGTTGGTAGGATAAAAGCCTGGTCGAGTAGTTGGAAAGCAGCGAGGATTCGTCGCCGCTCTCTCCAGCTCGGAGGGAAATCGTAAAGTCGCAAAGTCGGAAAATAAACGAATAAACGAATAAACGAACAAACGCGTCGATCCCGACTGTGAGCATCAAAGAGACCCGGATGATCCTCGTACAAGCCGTAAGAGCGCGTGACCGTGTGCGCGTGCGTTTTCGGGAATGACACAGAAAGCAAAAGCACATTGCGATCTCACTGTAAACGCAGGCTCATGCCGCACCTCCGAGGAATGGAAGCCAATCACGTCGTCCGCGCGATCCTCGGCACGACCGGGCCTCAAACCACCCTGACGAGAGCCTGGAACATGGATAACAGAATTGGGATTACGAAGCGTAAGGAGCCCTCCCGAAGAGCGCATCGCGTCACGATCGAGGTAAAAACTCCCCGCCGGAGAGGCACAAAACTGAATCGCGCAACAAGTAGGCGGGAGGCGCAGGCGCAGGCGGTTCTACCACCGGCTCGACCGACCCTACGCTGCTCTGCTGCTCTTCCACCCCACCCCCGCACACCCTTTTTGGCGTGCCCGCGTCGTCGTCGTCGTCGAGTATCGATCCCCGCTGCGCTCTCCGCACCTCCTCCCCCGTCGCCGAGGGAAAAAGAGCGAGGCGCCAGCTTCGCGCCAGCCTCTCTACTAGTACGTAAGTCGGAGCTGATGGCGGATGGCGACCGTGCAGGATAAGCAGCCTCCACCACCGACCTCGCACCAAGCGTCGGTCGGGGCGTCCACCAGCGACGGCAAGCAGCAGCAGCAGCAGCAGCAACAACAATCCCAACAGCAGCAACAGCAGCAACAGCAACAACAATCCCAGCAACAGCAGCAAAGTGGCGCCGGAGTCGTCTGCCTCCGGACGGTCAGGGTACCGCGGGTGTCGTATGGCCGCCCGCGACCCTCCACGGGTAACCGAGCGGACGAGGCCAAGGCAAACACACTAATAATAACCACAACCACCTTTCGTTCGTCCCAGCCCTCCGTGTGCGCGAACCCGAGTTGTACTGTCGTCGTCCTCCTCTCCGAGCCCCCGACACCCGACCCCCTTTATCTCGAGTAGCCACGTACAGCTCAAGTCCCGGGTGGGAGTCTCTTGGAGCCACTCGACTAATCCCAAATCCGCTCTCGCGGAATTCTGTTACAGAATGATGGCGTCAACAGTTCTACCATCGTCGGCCTCCCGGCCACTGGGGTCGTTCGACTGTCATCGAGAAGTCGGGCCCTCGAGGAGCAGCCGCACATCGGCAAGTACAGGCTCCTCAAGACCATCGGCAAGGGCAACTTTGCCAAGGTCAAGCTCGCTAAGCACACGCCCACGGGCAAAGAGGTGGCCATCAAGATCATCGACAAGACCCAACTCAATCCCGTCAGTCTGCAAAAGGTGAGCAGTAGCCATCGACGCGTTTACGTTGGTCGTAGCGACTACTTGCCGCCCGGATCACCGACTTTTTTCCTCCCGTTTATCGAGTCTCGGGCGTGTTTAGTAGACGAGGAAGGAAAGGATTGGAAAAAACCAATCTTTTCAATGGGATGGATGGATATCGATCAACCTTTAGATTTCGTTTCATATTTCATCGAACGCGGGGTCTTTTATTAGTCATCGAGAGCTTCGTTCTCTCCGATTACTCGCTTCTACTTTTCCACGTGTTGATTTTATTGTATAATATTGTGTGCTTTCACCAAACTTTTTTCCGCGTGAATCCGCGCGAGATATATTGCTTTTTCAAAAGTTGTCTAACTTTCCTCCTCCTCCTCCTCCTCCCCTCTTTCCCTCCCCCCGTAACGAACGTTAAGCCAATGATCGTATTCTATTATTTTTTGTTATTACAAGGTATATCGCGATAACTTTACGCTTTGTTCAAGGCTTCGATTAAAATTGAAAAATAATGGAATATCACCGTTGACGTTTAACGGAATAAAAAGAAAAGTTGTCTTTGAATACGCCTTAAAAAAAAAATTTCAATGTAAACTAAAAGGGAATTAAATAACGTCTATTTTTAACGTGAATTGTAATTGAAGTTTAATTGAAAGACATTATTATTCGCGTCTATTCGAACATTGATATAATTCGACCTCTGGGATACGAACCTAGCGATATTAATTAATTTGTTCAATATCGTATCATTAAGAATAAAAGTAATTGAAATCGAATGGGGTGTGGTGCTCTTGTCTTGTAACATCGTTTTATTTTACATTATTCGTACGTTTGATCGACGATACACGAATTAAGCGAATGCTTTTATAATTGATTTTTGGTTATCCACGGAGATGCCTAATCTTTTTTTCATTTCAAAATTTAAGTTGGTGCACGATAAACGTCGCGTGTCGATCACGATAATTTCATTATGTTTTGTCACTTTCGGTCGTTTCAAGGTAGTTTGTTTTCCACGAGTACGCATAAGACGATATTCCCGAAACACCGATTTACAAGACTAATTCGTAACGTTCCATTTAAAATATTGGTCGATGCATTTGTTCCATCGATCCTTCAAACTTGAATATTTTGATTCGCTGCTGCCTCGCACAGTTTTAAGAATCGATAATTCGTCGTTCCCGCTTCGATCGTTTGGCTCGTTCGTAATATTGCTAATCGTAAATGAACACGAAACAACCTAAATGAATGTTTTTTTTTGTTCTTTATTAAAATTCCTTAAAATTCCTATCCACGATCCACGCGTGCAAATGTTGTCGTGAAAACGAAAACCCATTCCTCGCCCACGAATTAACTCGTTGGTTTTATTTCCACAGCTTTTCCGCGAGGTCAGGATAATGAAGATGCTGGACCACCCGAACATCGTAAAGCTTTTCCAGGTTATCGAGACGGATAAAACGCTGTACTTGGTGATGGAGTATGCGAGCGGTGGCGAGGTCTTCGATTACCTCGTGCTGCACGGACGCATGAAGGAGAAGGAAGCGCGAGCCAAGTTCAGGCAGATCGTCTCCGCGGTGCAATACTGCCATCAGAAGAAGATCATACACAGGGATTTGAAAGCCGAAAACCTGCTATTGGACTACGAGATGAATATCAAGATAGCGGATTTCGGCTTCAGCAATGAGTTCACACCCGGCGATAAGCTCGACACCTTTTGCGGCTCGCCTCCTTATGCCGCACCCGAACTCTTTCAAGGTGAGTTGTACGCGTATTTGCTAAAGAGCGAGATAATTTTTTATCGGGCTGCTAAGGTGAAACTTTCGCCAATTTGTTCAAAATTTATTACAAGCTATCAAAAAAGAGCTTGGATCAAAATTTCGATCGTTATTTGTGCTTCGGTAACCGCGGATAATCGAAAGGAACAAATTTTATTCGTTGTTTCGAAAGGTAGAATCTTTGAACGATTCGTCGAAAAATAAAAATTTAGATAAATTTTTAGCCTAAATTTTACAAGACATTTTTTTTTGACAAAAATAACGATATAATTACCAAAACGTAATTTTAATCTTTAATTTAGTATTCGTGACTAAGTATTGTTTGATAAACAAGTATCGAGATTTGAATAAGCTTAAACTTATGTCAAATTACATTTTTTGATTAAAGCTCGAGTTTAAAAAATAAGGAGGTCTCTCCTATAATCTTCGACATGTTCGAGCGCTATCTTTATAATTAAGTACTCGTTATATATTACGTTTAATACGTAACTACGTAAAAAGTAATCGGTAAATAACCATCGCTAAAATTATTCGTCTTACGGTAGATACGAAAATATAATGTAATAATATATTCTTTAGATATTATTGTCTTTTTACAAACGATCGAATTAGAGGAAATGTATTATTTCCAATTACTGAAACTTTGGAAATAATTCCGAATCGGTCATTGAACACGACGTACATAATAGTAATAATTATTAAATCATTGCATTCGTATAAAAATAAATCTGTAAGTGATTTATAGCATCCTGTGGCTTTCAAGTAACGGATGATGTAATTATTATATGGGTCATTTCACGCCAAGTGAACTCACCTAAAAAAATTTTCCATGTATGTATTTTATCTCTTTCATATTATGGGGCAATTTGTTTGAAAAATACTAAATATCGATGAGTTATCGACTACATTATTCTTATTTTTCTTTGAATTTGAGATTGTTCGATGTTATATCGACGCTTGGAAAAATGTTTAAAAATTATTGGGTTTGATTTTTAATGGTTTTGACGTGTGCTTATGACGTGGAAATATTTTTATTATTATTATTATTATTATTATTATTATTAAATTTATGGTAAAAGCGTGTAATTGAAATTTTTCTTTTTAAATTGAATTTCATTAAAAAGCAATTTTACGCCAACAAATTTATAAAATGCGTAGAATCTAAGGAACTTACGATTATCACATTTAATATTTTATATTTTCAAAAGCAAATAGCTTACATTAATATGCTTTTATTAAATTAAAGTAAATTGCGTTTACTTTTATATAAATTAATTAGAATAAGTAACGCTCGTATTATTATTATGAAAGGAAGTGCGATAATATTTAATAACGACGTTGGAGCTGTAAATTAAACGGTTGCATGATACATCGCAAATTTTTTATGAAATTATTAGAACGTTAAAATATAAGTTATAAAACAATAACAATTGCTAATTTTACAATATAAATTTTTGCACAAGTACCGAAGATTATTAAATTTTATCGCGCCTCTTTGTATAAGTGATACAAGTATTACTCGCTTTAATTAATTTACATCAAAGTAAACGCGGTTAACTCCAATTTAACAATAAGTATTTCTGTAGATTATTTTCTTACGTGTACGTATCGCGTTTAATGCGATGATTATAAGCCCACTGGATTATACCTATCTCCATAATACGCAGGAAAAATGTAAAACTCGTCGGCATAAAATTGCTTTTTAATAAAATAAAATTCAAATAGAAAAACTTGCTTTTCATGCAAAAGCACGTTTCGAAAACATGGAAAATCATAGGCGAAGAAATTGTTGTTAACAATTTTCAAAGTAGCGGTATCGCAAGGAATAAATTCTCGCTCGAAGGAAAATAAAAATAAAATGCTCGTTGACTCGTTGGTATTTACTATCTTTTTAAATAAACGGCATCTAGAATTAAAAGCCCGTATAATTGGATACTCGGGAAATACTTTATTTTTGAAACACCTTTTTTTACGCGGGTACGCTCAGCCTTGAATAACCCATACGCTATAAAACTTTTTAAAACGTCGAATTTTTCATGAAAAGAAAAAGGAAAAAACGTAACTTGTTAGCGTCAAGCTTAATAACACCAACACCGTACACATCCGTTAAACGATCCACGTATCAAATTTTCACTGGTAAATATGTTTACAGGTAAAAAGTACGATGGTCCCGAAGTAGACGTCTGGTCACTCGGCGTGATACTTTATACTCTCGTATCCGGCTCACTGCCCTTTGACGGCTCGACGCTCCGGGAGTTACGTGAGAGGGTACTCAGAGGCAAATATAGGATCCCCTTCTACATGTCGACAGATTGCGAGAACCTTCTCAAGAAATTTTTGGTGCTCAACCCTACGAAACGGGCCTCATTAGAGGTACTTGCTTTTAACGCATTATTCGTTGGAAGAACGGGTTTTTTTTTGTTATGTTTATTTTTACTTATTTTTACTCGTAATTGTAATTGTATCGCTAAACGCGGAGGAAAGTATCGTCGATGCAACGAGTCTTACGCGGTGTTTGATACAAGTCTCGCGTTGGATCAAATTGCTCCGGTTGTACTAGATTAAGATACGATCCGAGATTTTGTATCGCGATACCGAGTTATAAAAGTAAAATCGTATAGTGTAAGAGATTGAAAATGAAAAGTTTATTGTTTGAAAGCGAAAGAAAAAACGAACGATCGTTGTTAAATCTGGAAGAATAAAATGATATTCAAAATTTTCGTAATTAGAGGTATACGTTACATTTGTGTCTTTTGATATCTTAACGGAAGTTGTTCACTTTGTAGAATATTATGAAAGATAAGTGGATGAACATGGGATACGAAGACGATGACTTGAGACCGTACATAGAACCGGAGCCTGATTACAAAGATCACAAGAGGATAGGTGAGTCTGCCAGTATGTACATAACACTTACTACTTACTGTTCTTGTCTTAGATAGCGCATCTCGACACTCTAACTGCTTGTAACCAACGGCTCTCTTGAAAAGTACGAGTCACAATACGCTATCCCGAAATACGTGTTCGCTTTTAAACGTCATAATCTATCTCGCATTGTTTTGCTTCGAATTCGTGTATACTAACTACTCACAAGTTCTGCGAAATACATCAGAATATCTGGTTTTAAATAAGCTTTCCAATGAAACTGCGGAGACCAACTTTGAGGAAAACCAAAGGTCATACTTACTTCTTCAAGGTCATATTTACTCTTATTTGAATGGATAATAGTCCCTAATAGGACCAGTTTATCATAGTATTTTTTTTTTCTTATCTTTGCTTAAATTACGCCGATTAACGATTCGTAACTATTTATTTTTAATTTATTTTCAATTTATATTTAACGTATTTTTTTTCTTTTTCTTTTTTTTTGTGTGTGTTTATGAATCAACCCGAAATTTTTTGTTTATTTTGTAGTCCTAGTTTAGGTTTCGGTTGTTTGTTATGATTTCGGAAATTTTTGGTAGCATTTACGTTACGTACACGTATGAATATATTAATTTTTGTATTGGATTAGATAATAAATGGTAACTTGTACACTATTAGTTTTGACTATGCCTACCACGCCTGTATGTTACAGAAATACTAATAAATATGGGCTACACGCGAGCTGAAATCGAAGACTCTTTAGGACAGGCGAAATACGACGATATATTCGCTACGTACTTGCTGCTCGGCAGAAGAACAACAGACGTAAGTGTTCAACGACGAGAACCGAATGTAGTCGTGGAAGCGCTAAAGTTTGTAACGGTAAAGGGAGTTTGGGGGAAAGCAGACGCTGAAGTAACTTTACCTTACAGCCGGAGAGCGATGGCTCAAGATCAGGAAGTTCCTTGTCGTTGCGTAACATTCCAGCGCTGACTAGCTCCGGCGGGGGCGGAGGAAGTAGCACCGTCACCCCTGGAGCCGTGCAGAGCCCCTCGCACAGAAGTGTACATCGCAGCATCTCGGCAAGCAATCCCAAACCCAACAGACGAGCCTCGTCTGGCGGTGAAACGCTTCGTAAGTCGATAAGCAAAGATGATACCAAAACAAAGCCTGGCAAAAATTATTTTTACTGCGAACGACCGTTTTTTCATACAAGAGCGCTCTAATGTTACTCGTACACTGTGAATGGACTTTTTGACTTGCGGCCTTCTCACACGTTGCTCTTGAGCAGTAATCGCAGTATCGTCACGCATAACAGTAACTTGCCATCCCCTAGCAGACAAGTCTTTGCTACTCTCTGGGAGAGCGAGAGACAAACTAAAGTTCTTATGTAATTGATTCATTCGCTCCGAGTCGTAGACATTTTATACGAAGACGCGTCGACGGAGATAATATTTGTTGGCTTTCGCGCCTCGGATATCTTCTCCAACAACTTGCTTTTCGGATTTCGAACGCTCGGACTCGGGGATAAACAAACTATTATCGAGGAACGCTTTTAAAACGTTTTGGGTTTGCGTAAGCACGATCGATATAAAAAAAAGTCGGATTTTTATTTGACAATGGTGAATATTATCTTAAGAATTTTAGTGAGCAGTCTGACTTTTTCTGCTAGTATGGCGCGCAGCCTTGTGGTTTTTTTTTCCAAGCAATTTCCATAATTAACTTTACACGTAACATTAGAGTTTATTATTTTTGTTCTCATTTACTCAGAAGGGTTACATAGAAATCTTACGAAAAAAAAACATGTTAACCGAGAACCCACTGGTCGTATCTGGTTCTACTCCATTTTGCTTCTTAGGCGGAGCTCCAAGTCCAGGTAATACAACGAACCACAATCATTCTACTGCTGCGACCGGTGGAACGGTAGCTGGAAGTGGCGTTAGTAATTTCAAACGACAGAATACCGTGGACGCAGCGACAATTAAAGAAAATACCGCTCGAGCAGCTCGTGAATCTGCTCGACCTTCCGCGACCAAAAATAGCCCTGGACAGCTTGACACTAGTGAGTTCATTTCACACTCAAATAACCACTTTTTTCAAGATCCGCCAGTTACTATCCGAGATACAGCTCCGAAAGAAAATCACACAAAGACGTCATTCGTACTTCATCGCTTCAAGGCTTCGATAAGAACGTTCGCTTTGGAATTCGTTGCAGTGAATTAACTTTTACTAGTCAGCTTTATAATTTCTTACTGTTTTATAAAAGCTTTATTTCCATGATTTCGTTTATTTATGAGATTTATACAGTTTCTTTTGCTCAAACTTGTTTGGATTCTTTAAAAAGGCACTCGATCGGGGCTGGGCAGCACAAAATAAAAGTTCTCGCAACGCGTTAATAAATATTTAAACGATAGGAGTCGTTTTGAAAAACTTTTTTTAAAATAGCTTCGGTTGTATAATTCTTTAAAAATTAGAAACATCCAAATGGGTTTACGTATAGCAATAAAAATATACCGTAAATTCTTATAAATAAAAATGCGATGGTTTCATTTTCAATTTTTTTACCTTTTAGTTTTTCTTTCGAATATGTGTTTTCCATGTGCGCTTATGCATCGCTAAATCAAAGCATTGCTATCATTCGATTGTTCCAACGATAGCTTCTCGGGTGTGCCATGTATTTTTAATTATTTTTAATTATTTTTTATTATTTTCAACGCACCTAATTTTTGCTCAGCCCTGTCTTCGATAAAAAAAAAGGTTGTTAAGAAGTAAGTACAGCTTACGGAAAAAAAAAGTAACGTATCAAACATTAAATTTATTTTAAAGCTTGATTTTCTTATTTTCGTTAATATTGTTTCTTTATTTGAAGTGGAAAAAAGGAATAGTATACGTGTGTACGCGTGTTTGTACGTGTATGTATATACATATATGTATATATGCATATATGTATAATACGAGTTTGCGCGAAAGTGAAAGAGTCAGAAAGAGTGCGAGAATGAGAGAAAGAGAGAAAGACAGAGAGAGAAAATGGTGGTGGTGTTGATTTTATTTTGACAAATGTTACAGTCTCAGAGTATCGAGTACTTCTTGTATTTAATTTAATGTTTTGTGGTCGTTCTTTGTGTCGTTAAAGAAAAAAAAGAGAGCTATAATTTTCATGTTTTATTTTGCTTTGTTTTGTGTTGAACCAAATCTAATGAGGCTTGCAGTGACAATGTTCATTCTAGGCGTCGGTACGAGTCCCGGCGGTAAAACGAGAGTTGGCAAAAGCAACACGATGAACACCGGAGTCACGGGCATTAGATCCAGCATAACACCTACGCCAGGCTCGATCGGTCGTCGTAGTACAATATCGTACGACCAAGCCAAAACTTCATCCGCATCCACTGAAAGAACAAACGACGTGCCCAGGTACAATATTGCCATTAATTTACTCGGGCTGTATTTTATAAGTTAATTTTAGTTGCGTTTCTATCTCCAAGATAAAATCTCGATGTTTGTAAACATTTTAAAAGCGAAGATCAAACTAAAGAATTGGAATTTTTTGTTTTTTATGCAATCGTTATCAAACTTACGATTATTTTATCGCTGTATTTAAAAAGAAAAACTCATCCTAACGTTTAAAAATATTTTTTATCTTATTTTCGAAAATACGTTCGCGAAACGTATTTTTACGTGCATAAAAAGTTGAATATAGTCGATTGATTTACGTTGCAAGTTCGATAATGCATCGATTAATAGATAATTTACTTTACCGAGAAAACCATTAAAAACTATTTTATAATTCATGCCGTATTTTCCCAGTTATTACCGGCAATCCACTATTTAGTTTGATATTCCAAATAATAATACATCGACCATAAGAAAAAAACTATACATTTAACCAACCGATCCATATATAAGACTCACGCATTAAAATTGACAAGAGCGCCTTCGGAAATCTCTAGATTCATTCAACTCTACACTACCGCATCTCTCCGATCACAGATATAGGTCTCAGACGCTCTACACACGTCTGTATTTACAAAGTGTTTTAAGAGCTTTTATATATTATACACTAACTCTATAACCAGCTACTTTTATGTACCGACTTTTTAGAGTAAATAGGCGATGCAAGGCGATTTATACCTTGGTGAATTTAACACACTTTTCTTTGTTGCATCACTCAAGCATGTTGGCTGCTGAATGACAATTTTTTCATTAGAGGTTAAAATCACTCAAACGCTGAATTCTTACTAGATTAGCGATACATGAGTAAGGGGCGCTTTGTTTTCTTTTGTTAGAGAAGTTACACCGACTTATAAATAGATCGATACACTCGTTTCAAACACGATGTAATGTATTAAGATTTATGTTCGTATTTATGGACTCCTATAAGGACGTTCGAATTTCCATACGAAAAATTCCATCAGCATCATAAGTCACGTTGAGCCATTCATTATTCACTCATTCATTTATTCATTCGCGTCTTTGTAATACCCGATTCATTTGCAGATGATAATAAAGCGGTAAGAGGGGTCACGACGATATTCATAGTTTTTAACGATTATATTATTTGCGTACTCGTTTCTCTTTCATTTTCTTCTTCTTTTTTTGAAAAAAAAAACCAAAAAAAACCAAAAAAAAAACAAAAAAAACAACGCTCTCGCGATAATTTCGCATATTTATATTCAGCGCATAAAAGTAAAAAAGCGAGACTCGGAAATTTCGACGCTTGCTTGCTTGCTTGCTTGCGTATACACCCGCGGAAAAGGAACACGAGAACAAAGTAAAAGTAAGCTCGATAGCAGCTAACAAAGTTTCCACTCACGAATCAACTCGATTCGAGGCGGTGAAATCAATAATACAGTCGTCGGCACCGTCGAGTCGAGAACGCGGGGCGCATAAATAATAAGGGATGGGGCAACGCACATCCTTCCTAACCAGTTGTTAATGGGTGCAGCCTTGTCGAGGGCGCTAGACCGACACGGGGTCATACGAAATCTGCGAGCATCAGTGCGGGTCACCGAGCCTCGGTCGGCTTGGGTCCGGGCGAACATGCGCTTCTGGATCATCCCCAGCCACGCAACGCCCTACTCGTCACTGCTGATCCTCTCAGGCAGAGGTACGCGTATTCCTCCACCTCCAGCCTCCTCAACCTCCTCCTCCTCCTCCCATCTACCGTCCGACACACCAACTCCTGCTCATTTTTTTTTACGAGTACCGTACTTATTCGTACACCGACTGGAAATGCAAGATCGGACTCGCCTTTTACGAGCCGAGGATTCCGTTACTCGCGATGCGTCGGTTTGCCGTTGCTCGATCGTTCCTCCTTTGCGTCGCCACGCGCTTTCCTCGGATTGATGCTCGCTTGCTCGTAGATAGCTGTACTTGGTCGGCCGAGTACGCGAGAACTTGGGTTTTTTTCCACCGCGTTTTAATAAACATAATTATGGCGGGATTGATTTGTTTGCTCGATTTAATCGTACGCGCGCGGAGTTATCGGCTTGAGTAACGTCCGTGGATGAACAAACTTTCGTCAAACGGAGCGATAGTATTTTATTCGTGTAAGTTAAGAGGAATTTCTTTTTTCTTTCTTCTTCTCCTTCTTCTTCTTTTTTATTCGACAAAGGATAATAACGTCAACTTTAATTATATCCATCGCTATTCGATCGAGATCGATTGCATTATTTGTAACGTCGGTAAATTAATTATGCCGTTCTAATTTAAACCTTTTTCGTGGTAATTACTAAATAGGAAATTAAATTGTATACCGTATACCTTCCGATGCTCGATTCCATTAGTATAATTTGATATTTTAAGTAGGGAACAAGTCAAACTACGAATGTTCGATATTTACTCAAGCTTATTAAACTTGATTTTAGAGCTTTTAAACTAAAAACCTCTTTTAATTATTTTGATATTTAATATTATTGAGATTGAAATTAAAATTATGTAGATCGGGTGCTGATAATTTCTACGATCGATCGAGTATTAAACAAAGGCTAAAAATTATATTTACGATCTTAAAAACCTCGAATTACAACGAGTAAAAGGTAAAATATACCGAAAGTCTTATCTTGCATTTTCGAAGAAGTATACCTTACCTTATCCTTAACCTTGTCGTTTCCATTATTTCGAGGCCATTAACTACTTCGAGGTCTCTAATTTTTTTTATGTTTTTCGTTACTTATAACGAACCAAAATTACCGTATTGGCTAATTATCTACACTCGTTTCACGCGTTTAATATTTACTCCGATTACTTATTTATATTCGTAACGCCTCTAGGAAAGTTTTTGGTCTTCCTTAAAATTCTTTATGAACAATCATGAGAATATTATTCAAATGCATGATCATTTATTTATTTATTTATTTATTTATTTCGTGATTCGACTTTGCTTTGATAAACCAGTCCTTCATGATCATCATCGTCATTCATCACAAAGTACACTTAAATACTTTCTTTCGTTTATTTTCAAGTTGCCACATTAATTATCAATCGATAAGTATGTCACTCCTTTAGATAATGCACGTTTCTATTATATTGTTGTTTAAATCATTGTTTCATTATCCCTTGGAATTCATTAGTTTTTTATTTATTCATTTACTAATTTTCTTTGATAATAAGCAATACACAGTTTTAGAATACTTAATAGACTGCATGTAATTAAAAGTGTAATAGTTTAGTTTCACGAAGAATATTCATAAGTTCCAGCACATTAAGCATTAGCATAAAGTAATAAAAATGATAAATAAAAAAAAAAAAGAAAGAGGGAATATATTATTAATATTATCGCTATTTAGCCTTTAGATATTTCAAAAGTAAATAATTGAAAGTCGATATATTTAATACGTATATCAAGAAAGTCTGCATTTCATAGAAAATAACTGAATTTTGAATAACAAGCATTCGATATGTAAAACGCGAATACGTCATTCTTGATATACTATCGTACATCTGCGTGTTTACTCCAAGTACTAGTTTAGAACACGTATACTAGTATCCAGGAAAATGTGTCACTATTTTATCTTAAAATGAATTTTTATGCTCTTTTATTGATGTAGTTAATATTTATATGATTTGTAATTTATATGTAATTTACTTTTTAACCATTAAATACACGTGTGAATAGTGCACCTTGATTAGTATGAGCTAAATATAATTTATTGTGGTTGCTGCTTTCGGTATTTTATATTTATTCCAAGAGAAAAACTGTACTATTAGAAATTTGTTTTATCCGTCGTGTAGACATAAATAATATAGGCGTATATGTATATAATGTGAGTAACACTTGATTTTCGAATGACGAGATGATTTTGTCGAATACGGCCTAAACAGTTTCAAACCACTAATCAGACTTTTCATTTTATAGCTTGGTTGTCACTCCAAGCAATAGATTGTCAACGGCTACTACTCCAGCATTTCCAAGGAACGTCCCGAGTCGCAGTACCTTTCATTCTGGCCAAAATAGAGCGCAGAGAAATCATACTCAGGTTTGTTTAGTTTTTCAATGATCGGTAGAAGTTACTCGTAGACATTTTTAAATACTAGATTTTCCTTTTAAAGTAAATGCGAAGGAATTTAATGCAGTGTGTAGAACTCGTAAATTAACTTACAGCTTCGCGATGAGCTAAATCTTTATACGAAAGCTTGAAATTTGTTCTTAATTATACAACGATACCTTTTTCTTGTTTACGTTGGTTACAGCGATATTAATTTATCGGTGTAAGAAACTTTAACGCGTATCGAATGTATCGAAATACAGTTTTAAAAGCATTTATAAAACGTGAATAATTACAGGTTAACGTATAAAAAAAATGCATTACTCGTTATATCTATGATTCCTGTTTGATATTTAAATTGGTTAAACGATCGATGAAAATTATTCAGCGCTGAATATTTAGAAGAAAATTGCGATATATTGCGGAATAAAAAGAAGAAAAAGTTTCTTCTAACAAACGTGCAATTTGAATCTTTAAAAATAGACTTTTTTGCTAAATCATATTAGAGCACTGCAGTTTGAAACTCTTTAACTAAAAATAGACATTAATTAATTTTAGGGTCATACACACACACAGGATACAAATGCGATAAGCCCGTTGGCAAGGCCGTCCTTCTTTTCCAAGCTCTCCTCAAGGTTTTCCAAACGGTAAGTTCGCATTTTCGACTACTCCAAATTTTCATTTTCGTTTATACGTCTGTTATTTACTTATATTCGGCATGTTTGAAAGACTTATTATATATACTCACATATATGTAAATAAATAAATGAATATATATGTGCGTATATAAATTAAAAGCACCACTGCTTATATTATTAGTTACGTTAAGTATCCCTCACATATTTACATATTACTTATGTTTATAAAGAGAAAGTCAATTTGTTAACCATAAAACGATTAAGCAAAATCAATGTGCATATACTAGTTTTAATAGCCATAGCAATGAATCGAATTTTTTCATTATTTTCAATTAAACGACGTTTAAAAGTCATAAGTCACAATTTTCTTTCGGTTACATTTACTATAAATTGCGCGTAAGAAAAAACGATGACATTCGCGAAAACACCGAAACTAAGTTTCTTAAAAATACTTTGCTTGACCAAGACATAGCATGACGGGCAAAAGCTCAGCTTCGTCTCGCCACTGACCTGATTTTAAAAGAGCTTGGCTTCTTAACCCTTCAAGTCCGATTTATTAAAAAGAACGCAACGGAACTAAATTGAAAATTTTATTAAACCGAAGTGGAAATCTCGCGGTGAAAACTTTTGGAATATTTAAAGTTTATTTATTCGTAAAGAAGAAAACTAAAATAAAACTCTCGATCGCAAGAACATCAACCCATAAAACATGGATTTAGATGAGGCTACGTTTTTTTTTTTTTTCTTTCCGACACCGAATAATTAAATAAGCCAAAATTTTAGAACTCATTCTATACATTTCTAAATAATTACGATAAAACAAATGTAAATTACTAGCATTCAAAAGCTTTGATCGTTCGAATACTGTATAATTAGAAACTCGAAATGAAACGATAACTACCACATTATGAATATTAAATTTGATTTATAAAAAAAAAGCTTTTGATTTCTAACGAATATTTGAATTAAGCTTATTCTTTTGATACGTACTTTTTAAATAATTCTTGAGCATGTTTAGTTACCATTCGTAGTGTATTGTAGTATTGTATGAAATTTTACGCATATAATTAATTGAAACATTGATTATTCGAATTAACGAAAATCTATTTTATTGAGCTATGGGTCATGGACTTTATTATTTGATTAAAAAGGAAACTCTTTAAAGTTTCATCAAAATTCATATTCCATAGGTTTGATGTTCTTCACGTAACTTTGGTTATTTTGTAAAAACATACTTGAAGGATTAAAGTTTTACATCCTCGGATGTACACTCGTATATGTATATATAGTGCTCATAGTTTAATAATTTGCTGCAGTGTTAGCTCGTTCAATTTCTCTTTATTGCATTGTTACTTGCATGCTAAACGTATATATTTCTTTTTGCTCTTTCAAGGATGCACAATGACTATGTAACTTTAAACAAAAATCCTTGCAAAAGACGCGATGGGTAATTTATGTATATGAAAAAGAAAAGAAAAAAAAAAGATTCATCCGGCATTACTCTTTAAAAGTAAAATAAAATAAATATAAAAGATGAAAGCAAAAACTGACTACTCGATGAGCCAGCAGCGACCATTATCGATGAAAGCTAAATAAATTCACTGTTTTATTTAAACGTCAAACAAATGTGTGCAATTAAATTAGTTCTAAACGGATGTAGATGTATTATGAATGTTACAATTTCTTTGTTCTTTAAAATCTCACAATATCCGGCATTTCGCGTTTCATTTTACTATGTCTGCCTGTTTCTCTATTCGTCCCATATGTGCTTGACATTGTCCCTACGCAATATTATTTTGTATATTGCCATGTGATAACAAGTGGGGTTATGGAAAATTTTTTACATTTGACAGTGCTAAAATCACTAAATTTTTCATATCTGTTGTTTTTCTAGTTTTTCCAAAAAAAAAAGTAAACAGTAAAAAGTATAAAGTAAAAAAAGAAATTGCCAAAGTTTCATTTGTTGTAAAAAAAATATGTATACGGATACACGTGTATGTACGTATGCATACGTACGTGTGTGTACATATATATATATATATATTTATTTATGCATATATATATATATATATATATATATACGTACGTGTACGTGCGCATAAACATATACACGTATTGTACATGATAAAAAGTCAAGGCCTCCTCGCATACTCATTGTGCATCCCTGCTAGACTTGAATGTAGCGAGGTATCACTTTATAAAATTATTTTTTCATTTGATCATAACGATGTAATTGTAATGTATTGATCATGGCATACGTAATTTACTGTGCTGGTTGATGCGGACATAATAAGGGTAGGAAAAAAAGCGAAAGTAAAAAAGGACAAATAATGCATTGCAAGGGGATGATAGAGAAAGAGTAAGAAAAAGAACAAACATGTGGACTAGTATTTAAGGGGCCACAGAATAACGAGAGTCGATCGCTATTTATCGATGCCGATGTCTTTCATGAAATGGTCACTGTACAATCATCTCGGGTATTCGCACATTGTTTTATCCGAATATTAAATTTATAATCACACCTGTAGAAACGAAAGAATATTATATAAACGAAAGGAAACGAAAATTATTAAAGCTCGATACGGAAAATTAAAGCTGTCATAGCCATTGGTGCATCGTTGCGAGTTCACCAGTCACTTTCCTATTTCAATTGATGACAAACACACATATATCGGTTTCGATTTATGCTGCAGGACGTAAAGGCAAATAACTAGGCTACGCTTCGAGAGTTCGAAGACTATTTTGCAAAACCCACACGACCTCGTACTGGATGAAAATTTTGGAGTTGGCGGTTGAAGCGGTGCATTGTTGAAATTTATATATCGTGATTAATTATAATAAATAAATTTGTCTCTGTTATTCTGTGGTGAAAGCCTAGTAAGCAAATGAAAGAAAGAGACTGTCGTTGTAACAGTGATAAACTGATAGCTGGATATTTATATATACACGTGTGCATACCTGAGTGCATGCGTGCATACATCCATATTATGTGTGTGTATACGTATTCGTGTGCATATGTGCATCGTTGCATATATACGCATGGATATTTATACGTGTGTCTCTGGGTGTGTATGCATGCGTGGATGCGCCTACGGATGCTTATGCGTATATACTATAGATACATAGATACATAGATACATAGATACATAGATATATAGATGCATAGATAAATACTACGAATGTGAAATATGGATCGACTGAAAGTGTGCGAGTCTGAAAGAGAAAGAGAGCGAAATAATAAAACACGTACGAAAGTAGCGAGAGAAACAAGGTTACCACGATGACCTTGAGTTTGTTCTACTTTAATTATGTAGCGTCTTCCCTTGCTTCATTTGGGAGATAAATTTCTACATGACTTTGTGCCTTTTCTCCCTAATAATTTTCAGAGAAAAGAAAAATGAAAAAAGAAAACTATTAAATGCTATGTAGGGTATTTCGTCGAGCGCACTTTTTTCTTTTTTTTTTACCGAATGCAGATATGTATTTTTTGTACATTTTTCCACGACGATTGTTCGTAGCACAGAAATGTAGTTTACGCTATAAATCTCATTAGGCAAAAGTAGTGCACTTCAACATTGATTTTAAATTTATTAATCTTTTTATTTTTTTATTTTTTCTTTTTTTTTTTTTTTTTTTTTTTTGTTACGATATAACGAGCTTTTTTGACGTTCAAAGTTTATTGCCTGAAAACAGTTGGGATCTCACACGAGTCGTTTTTTCTTAACGTTTGACATCTTTTTCTTTCAGTTTTTAATTTATATCACACTTGTCTGCGTTTCTAAAATTGCGAATCAAGTTATCACTGTACGATACGAGCGTGATGTTTATAGTTGCCAAAAACATACGTTTACTTCAAGGCAACGATCGAACTATGAGATCAAAATTTGTTACGATTAAACGAAATTGAAAACATTTGGAGAAAAAGAATATAACTTGTACCTATAAAAAAAAAAAAAAAAAATTACATGCATGTTGAAATGAAAATTATTTACTTTGCAAATTAAAATGTTGTATCGAAGTGTTGCAATATCGAGGATTTGATTCGCGACTCATAAAAGTCGCATTTAAAAAGAAATAAGTAGTAAATATATAACGAACCTCTTAAATTGCCCGAATAATATTGTAAATTACGGCGTTTTATTGGCAAATTAAATAATGGAACACGAATTTGAAGATCCGAAGAAATGTTAGATAGAGCATAATTAATTTAAATTTTTAAATGTAAAGTCGTAAATGATATAACGTTACGAATAAATACAATCAATTGGTGCCTTTGAAATTCTGACCTTATAACTCATTCGTAAAATGTTTTAAGAATATTCAGATATAAAAACAGATTTCTGTTTGATCGAACCTAAGATTTTTAGCATTTAAAATATATATCATCGGTTCGAAATTCAAAGTATTCGGGTTTGAAACGGAGAGTAGACGATTAAAAATTACGATGAAAGTTTAAATTTAAATGGAATATTTTTCGTATTTTACAATTGTCGTTCGCCGAATTTGTTTGCAATATTTTCCAAAGACGACGGTACCGAAAATTTCGAATTTCACGTAAAAGAAAGTTGAAAACGCAAAGATACGATTAGCTGAAAAGCAACGGGAGTGACGATAAAACAGAAATCTTTATGGATATTCGGTATTCTCTTAACGTTTCGTCGGGTCTATCGAAAAGTTTGGAGCATCATGACATTCGATCATCGCAAAGACGAAAAAGCGTTTTGACGATAGCCGAATGGCTCTTGCATTTTAATACTAGAATATATATATTAAAAATAAAATAAAATAAACTAAAAAACAATCGTTAGCTAAATATTGAAGACAGCAAAATGCAAATCATATGATTATCGTATATTGACAGGTTTTCCAAGTAAGGGACGAATCACTTGCACTTGATTCGCCGATATATAATGGTGAAACGAGGACAAGCATCACAGTCACAAGCCAACTATCGCTCTCGAATTATTATAAAAATCCAGCACTGTCTCTGCGATATATCCTTTTATAACGAAAAGCATAAAATAAAGAACAAAAAAAAAGAGATGAACGAAAAGAGAAAAAAAAGGAAAAGCATTTCGTACTCGGGCAACACGCGCAAACCACACACACCCACACAAGAAACACACACACACGCAGAGTCACTCTATCGAATGTGTTATCTCATAGTCTCTCTCTGTACAGCTGATGAAAGCAAATATTTACCTCTACGAATTGCCTGATATGTGCAGCCTTGGCGTAGTGATTTTCGAATAATTAATAAGCGCGCGTGTGTGTGCGTGTTATGCTGTTTCACGCAAGCGACCGCACAGTATAATAATAATATACATAATTCTTGTTGACTCAACGATTTATATACAATAATATAAAGGAGTGATTTCCGCTCTTGCTAATAATAATCAGCATTAATAAAATATTTAAAAAATTCATCCACAAACATGTGACGGTTGACAGCGCTAACTTTTTAAATTTATTTATTTTATTTTTACTTCACTTTTATTTATTTTTTATTTTTTATTCTTTATTTTATTACTCTTTTTTTTTCTTTTTTTTTGTTTGGAATGCACAACTATCGAAACTGTACGTCGTGAAAAAGAACAAAGAATTTTCTATACATTCTATGACAACAATTATTTATGGTAGTTGTTGAACACTTTTGTCTAGATGCTGTTGATATCGGTTGCTTGTGTCAAATATTCGAGTAAATGAGATGAATTTTATTCTGTATTTGTATGTATAGTAAGGATACGTATGTAAATATACGTTTTGTTCTGTGCTTTCGTTTTGTTACAATCTTCTATTCTCTTTTTTTTTCACGAAACTAGCACTTCATTTTATATAAAAGTTTAGTGTGGCAATTGTGCTTTGCAAAAGGAAAAACAAGAAACTTTAATCTACACTTTTTCGTATTTTTTTTTTTTTTTTTTTTTTCTCTACGCTTCTAAATGCATCTTATTTACATATATAAGTTGTAACGGTTTTTTTCACACCGTAGCATTTATGTTTTATTTGTACATTTGCATTTTTCGATTGCTGCTGCACAAAATTGCATAAATGATGCGCTATAAATTCACGTTGTAACGAGTGAAATGTTATTGATAAAGAGTATGTATTTTTGTAAATATAAATATAAATTATGATTTATTCGTTCATTATTAAAAAAAATCGAACATAGCTATGCAATTAAATGAAAATGTTAAATTATACTATAATTCTAGTACTGACTTTCGATTACATTTACTCGTAAAATGTATTGTAACCTGCTCAACACTCCTCAATAATATTAAGAGTCAGGTTTACGAAAACCTAAGAAAAACAAAAACATTTAAGTAAATATTTTGACAAAATTAAAAAGAATAATTGTAACAAATTGTATAAAATACACTTTTCTACAACCGTTTAAAGTTTATGTGATTATTAAGTTATACACAACAAAACGTAGATCGTAATTATATTTTACTTTTTCTATTCTTTAACAAGATAATTTTTATAGAAACAGACTTTAGCGTTCGATGCTTAGTTTTATAATATCAGAAGCAAAAATCTATCCACTTTTAATTTTAACCGGTTAAATATTATATTTATTAATGTGCCAACCTTTTAACTTAACATATATCTTTATTTAAATTTATCGGAATTCATGTATTCGTTCGTCTGTTTTAGACTTTAATATCGCGTATAAAAAGCATATTATATTTAACCAATCGGATGAAATGTACATTCGTCCAAGAATTTAACTCAAGACTTACAAGCGATACATATTACAAACGCAAGATTTTTGAAAAGGGATTCGATCACGAGTATACCGATAAAATACATATACGTTTTATCCGTAAACAATTAGTGTATGGATTTTAAATAGTTCTTCTCGTCGTATTACAAGAGCTTCATCCGCGTTACGTTCAATTAGCAGAAAGTTTTCGAATATAAATTATCTTCCTGGTTGCAAAACTTGTCACTGCCTTCCGCCTGATAGCAAATAATTATTAAGAGTACACGTACGGTTAAAGTTTCGAGTGCGTTTCTCTCGCGATCGACGTCAAAATTAGAATTAAAATCTCGAAGCTTAATTTATTGAACGACAGGTCGAAATACGCTTGTTTTCGTAATATGTACAGAGTAGTGAATTTAAAAAAGTACGCGCATAATTATAATTGAAAGAGATCAGAATTTCAATCGAATTTACTTATACGACTAAAACATAAAAAGGATAATTCTATTACAACAGTGTATATAAGTAATGGAGTTGATAATACTAAAACACTTCAGTATGAAACATTTTTAATCTTGCCGCTAGTCAAGGTGAATTCGAACTGAACTAAATATTTATAACTGAAAAACAGTCGTATGTGATTAATAAGAGTCGATCCCCCACTCGAAAAATGTTTATTAATTGTACATATCTGTGGATAACAAAAAACAATAAATATACATAGTTTCAAAGACTTCCAGACTTGTATACAAATTTGAAAGGTAAATGCAAGGTTAAAAACGGTCGTTACCGACTCTATTTCTTAATTCATGCATGCACAAGTCACCTAAATCCTTAATCTCTCCTGCATTCGACACACTTGCTTTAATTTAAAGTATCGTTAGTCTGCGTTTTACATTTTCAAACGAGGATTCGAGAATATAAAAAGTGTAATTGTGCGTTGAAACATTTTTCATTTTTCATTTTTTCATTTTTTCATTATCAGCGCTCTCAAAAGATATTTAAAACTCGAAATAAATAATTCTTGCTACGCAACGATGATCGAATTATTCAACTTGAAAAATTTAACAACAGTCAAAATTTGCTTTTATAAATCATCGCGCGATATTAATTCGCGATAGATATTTACGATTCCTACTTTTCATTATTATCGTTAGAATGCGCAACGAATTACAAAAATAAACATCTAAATAATTACATTAATTGCTCGGCTTTCCGTTAGAAAGTATTCACCGACGTCTAATTTCGCAGAGGTAATAAGCAAAAGATAGTTGGTTTAAAATTTTGGCCTTGTACTAGTTTATGCTAGAGTGCCTTAAATCTCTGACCTAGCGTCGCATAATTTCTGTGTAAAGTGGTGCTATGCATTTATTCTGCCCTCATTGCCAAAAAAGCTGTCTATTATATTAATAACATTTGTTCGTTATTTTGCAACTGTTAATTACAAAAGTTGCGTGAATCGTAATTATTATTACGGAATCTTCCGTGATGATGTTCTTGTTGTAACGGTCGACTGGTTTTCTCCCAACCAATAATGAGTTATCTAAAAATACTTGCAGCTCGGACGTTACAACTCAGTCGTCCCGTTTAAAGCTTGACAATAATTATTCGCGCTTAGTTACGGTAGAATATTATGACGCACTTCCAAACATCGCTCGAAAATCGAATATCGTATCGTATAATTTTATAACGTCGGATTCGTAACTAAAATTAAAATAATCTTTTTTCAACTGTTAAAATTAAAACGGCTCCGTCTTTTAAGACATCCACAAATGTTCTTGGTTTAAAAGCGGAAAATGTTTTATTTAAGAGCATCAAAATGTCGAGAAAACAAGATTCGCGTGTCAAATCTTATTAAATTTCAAACGTCGTTGGGCTTAACTTTTCTTTTTTTCAACGCTTATCCTCGTAAAAGATAAATTTCCTAAATGAAACATCGCGTTTTCTTCTCGAAAATTATTTTATAACTTTTAATGAAAAAATACTCGAGACTTTACGCGAGACGTGCCCCAGAAAGACATCTGGAATAAAAACTTGGAACCGGTAGTAAAAATTACCCAACCCGCAAAGATGGTGAATTTAATATTCGAGAACATCGTGATTTTTTTTACGCTCGCCGAATTACTAGAACACCATCGTCTGTTTCTTTAATCGGAAAGGTTGTCTTTGACTTCATTGATAATAATACGCACCAAATATTCGATCCTGATATCGATGCGATCGATGTCTTACGTTCATCGCGGCGCTGATCGTTTTGGCCGTGATTATGAGCCACGCCTATAAATTTGAAGAGACACGATCGAATATCGGAAACTAAAATATCGTAGTCTATTTTTTCACGGTAAAGGGTAGCGGCTTTCATCGATCGAAATATTAATGGATCGATTAGCTTTGATAACTTTGATTTAATTGTTTCGAGGGTGGAATTTTCCGTAAGAAATAACGAAAGAATATGAAAAGATATTTCAGTCGCTTCTATCGCTTTATTTTACTAAAAAATTGCTGTTGTAGTCCTACTTCTGAACTTTAGTATACTTTATTGTATGTAGATGTGTTTAGACCGAATAAAATGAAGTACCTCGAAATAAAAGCGGTTTCTTTTTTATACGCGTAAAATATCAAATTTGCGTGTTCCACTTTTTCAGTCCATATTAAAATTGAGGCTGCACTTGTTTTACATTTAGTTAATAACGATTCCTTTTACCCTATTGTACTTAATATAAAGCTTTGTATTATCGTATTTTCTTTGTTGATAACGAGTGCATGGACAATCTAATTTTATGAAGATACCTGAGGTCATCCATTGAACTCGAAACGTCATCGTTACGGAAAATTCCGTAATATATATTTTTTATCTCTTTTTATGTATAAACAGACAATTTACTCGTTGTAGAAAACATATTTTTCTCGTGTGAATTATTATTAAGTTTATTGTTATCGAACTTATTGGGATTCTATTTTTTTTTTAAATTAATTGGTACTTCATTCTAGAATATCGAGATCAACGATAAATTAATAAAAAAAAAGTTTTGTTTTATCTTTATCTTGACGTCGTTGATGGCTTTCTCTTATATTTACTTACTATTCGGTAAACATTCCTTAATCTGCCTTATTTTGCACTTTTTTGCTCGCTTACCGTAAGACTCTTATACTTATAAGAAACTCCTGCAATTTCTGAACTTTTTAAAATGCTTGCTATATGTTTCGGGTTTTTACCGCTTGTTCCTTTTCTGACAATCTACACTATTACAGTATTTATTCCACTTTATTGCAAACAATACGTAAAAAGTTGCAACAAGTTTGAAAAAGGCCGTTTTTACATATATTATATCGTGATAACTTTAATTCGGCCAACCAACGTCGCGAAAACTTTAAAATTTATTCTCTGGAATTTGGGGTAAACCTCTCTTGAGAAATATCAAGTTAACAATTTAATTTCGTACCATTTGCTTTTTCTTAAGTATCTTTTGTTTTCTTGAATTTGAGCAATTTTACAAATTATCATATTTATAAAATATATTCATTTTTTATTCTTGTGGAATATATACATTATATTATAGTGTACTTATTTTTTTTTTTAAGACATGCGATACAAACTTTTAATCGAACATCAGTCGCGTAAGTTTCTTAGTGCTAAAAAGTAAAGATATTTTTTTTATTTTGAACTTCGAAGAGAGGAAAAATGTAAAAGATAGAAAATATTTTCCGAAGCAACATCATTTTATTTACATCGTCTTATACAAATTTGAATATTTGTTTTTATCGTATCCTATTTTCACGATTTCCCGTGCTTTTATCTCTATATACCAATCGTACGTTTGCCAACTAATTTCCTTTTACGACTTGTAGCTTAACATTTATTTTATTTACTTATCAAGTACGCAATAAAAATTTAATACCATTCTACAAAACTTCCCAAGATTCGTATCGATATATTTTTTGCTATCTTTTTTTTAAAACGCTCCATCAGATTAACGTAATTCGAAAATTTGTCTTCGATATTATTTAACAAGTTTCCGATCCATCTTACCTTTGTAAGGTTGCCTTTTAAATAATCACAAACTTCCAACACTGTTCCTGTGTTCAACGCAAATCCGATAATTGATCGACTCGAAATAAAAAGCCAATCGTAGGATGTATTCGATTATGCCTTTCATTCACGGAACAATGATCGAAATTGTATACCTTCAGCTGCGTCTATATATATTTACATTATTCAACAAAGCGTTGCTTATTATATTTTATTACAAACAAAATTATATCTTTATTAAATTTGATGAAACGTAGACGTCACACAAGTACACGTTCGATCATTCGTTAACTTAAGCTCGACAATCTTCCATGTGCTAAACGCAAGATATTTCAACGAACCTTTGACAAATGTGCAAACGATGTGCCAGTAGATTTTTTAATTGCAAACGACTCAACCATGATAAAGTAGTCGCACGTTCAACAAATTGGGCGATGGCAGCTGCGGGTCAATTTGTTGGCGTGCATTCGATATCGATCGACCTCTTTTTCAATCCGATCGTATACTCGAGAGTCGATATACCATGGCTTAATTTAGTTTCCCCTGATACAGAGGCAGCCTCAATTTCATAGGATGTTATCATCTCGACGTCTTCGCTACGGTACTTTAGATTTATAGCCTTTGGTTAATTTGACAAGATCTTTATACCGATGATGTAATAGATTCGTTTTCCACGGGCAAGTACTAAAATTCGTGGATCGATGAATTTATTTCAACCATAAAATAGAGGGGAGTTTATCGATGCCTTCGAGTATGGAAATAGGCGGCAAGAAAATATCGTCGATGTCGAAACATCTCGTTTCCAGTCCTCGAAAATTCAGCGCGATTCTAGATTGATTCGCCCGAATTGGTAAGGAGGTCGCCTCGACCGAAGTGTATCGATCCTTCCGTTGTAACTTTATCATCGGTTTTGAAAAAGCTCGGATCAAGTTCGCGTTCTTTTTACCCGTAGATGTACGAAATTAGTAGAGTCGTTTACCGATCGAAGCTGGCAAGCAACTCGAAACAGCGACAAATCCCACCCGACAAAATAGAACATTGGGTTGAATACTTGGGCCTTAGACTCGTTACGGTATAATTAGTATGCGAGGTAAATGCGACTAAACTTGGCGCAGATGTTGAATCGAGAAGAATTGGTTGATAGGAAAAAAGGTTGATTTTCCGATCCGCGTCTTACAGGAATACGAGGCCTTACGCAGCAATGGTGAAAGTTGCGCGTTAAATCGGTTACGGACCCAAACTTACCGGAATCGTTGTCTTCGGATGCAATTGGTATACGGACGATAGAAACGTCGGAGGTTGAAAATGTATTCGGCTTCGTAATTTTTCCATTTGAAAGTTATTTCGATCGAGCGTTGCGATTTGCGATACACAAGATATCGATTACTAAACGGATTGGTTACTAGTTGGAAAATGGCAATAAAAATTGAATGTTGTTTTTTTCAATTCGATAACACATGCGTTACGATTGAAGAATAAATTTTGCGCTGCTCGAATATTCTTTTTACGATTCGAAGCGTTCGTTCGACTCGAAAGCGGATCTTCGGGTCTTTTTTTTTGTATCGGTGATCGGACCCACGATCGATTAGATTTTAACGTTTATTTATTTATGAAAAAGCATAATTATAACGGTAAATATATATACATATATATACATTAATAGATATATATATATACGTACTTAGTACAACGGGAAGATGTAGTCGATGTGCGATCGATGAAAATGATTAATTAATTTTATTTGAGTTTTTACAATAATTAAGAATATTAATGTACCGAAATTGAAAAGAAAATTAATATGTGCACGAAACGTAATGTGAGCTGTACAATACTTACCCTCGTACCAAGAGTTTTTTTTTTTATATTCGTATAGAGCCGTGGAAAGTAGTAAGAAAAAATACAAGTCTGTTTTCTTAAAACACTTTCGTACACTTTCTGTATATCTGTATGCCTGTGTCTATGTGCGTAAGTGTGCAAATGTGTGGATATCGTTGTATTCCAACAATTGTTATTGAGATTATAATACATTATTGAATTAAGCGAACAAATATCCTCGTGCAATATTTTGGTTTTTGACGAATGCTTCTATTCTTATTTGATCCTTTTTTTGTATCGATAATAAAAGAAAAAAAAATAGCTACCTTAATTTACACGTTAAGAAAACTGTACGGTGAATCGAAGGAACGCACTTCGATAATAGCGTAGAATGTGTTTTCGCATAAATATGATGAAAAAATAAAAAGAAAAAAACTTTGCGACTTGGGTGTAATAATCTCGCGCTAAACTGTAAAATTTACCAAGTTTTTTCGTAAGTCCTACTCCATCGTTTCATTGTGATTTTACATCGAACTGTATATTATTACGAGAATAATTGAAAAAGAACATAAGATTATCGATAATTGTAAGAAGTGATTATTCAAAAAATCTTGTACCCGTCATGACGAATCGAATGAAAGCTATAGAAATTCCTCTTAAAGGAATCATTTATTAAATAATTTTAGAAGATCTATTTAATAGAGACATTAATTATCGAATATGTAATTATGCATAAAGAAAAAAAACTAGATTGTAACATAAAACTAAACCGTTTGCTGCTCTTCGGCTCTACTTCCGTCCAAAACGACATCTTTTATTTTCGACTAGTCGATTATACGCACTTTAGGGATTTCATTAATTAGAATAATCTCCAGTGTTATAAATCACTATGATAAATACTATTTTTCATTATTCTATTACAAACGTTATCGTCAGTAGCACTTTCATTTTATCATCGCGTCACTGTTATATTACGACTGTTACGAATACAATTATTAATATTATTTCACTAATACTACTATTATCACCACTACTTATTATCGATACTACTTATCATTATTATTATTATTATATTTAATACTAACACTATTATTTTACTATTAATGCGATTACTATTATTATTATTATTATTATTATTACAAGTTGCTAACGAATCACGTAGAGCAGATCGCAGCAAACGGTTAGCCTACCACGAAAATAGTTTATTGTTTTAAAAGCGTACGAAGCAATAATAGTGATAAATTCGTAATAATAAATATTTTGAAACTACATAATGCATACACAGTATCGATTTATTTCCAAAATACCTTGAAAAAGTAACGTAATCGTATCAATTTCATATATTTATATATATATATACATTTTTTTTGCATGAGCCTATGTTGTTGATATATTTTTTTTTGTACATTGCACAGACACGTAATTTATTTATTTATTTATTTATTTATTTACGTATATTTTTAGATCGATATTTCGTTACACTATGCTTAATCGCTTATAAACGAACGATAACAGAAAACTGATCCGTGCCTCGAAAGAACGAAAAAAAAAGAATCTTTTTTTTTTGGTTTTTCTTTAACGTAAAAAAGCAAAGTTCAAAAAAAAAAAAACAAAAAATCGAAGGCTCGATCGCGCGAACGGTTAATAAATGAAATTCCAAATTTCATTTGTAGTAAGAATTTACGTAAATTGTAAATTTATCGATGGAACGAATAATCCGGTGGTGGTGGTTATGCGCCTAAAACCGATTATTAGATATTTTTAGCGTTTGTTAGCAAATTCCTTTGTTTTGTTATTTCAGCCCCATGGACCCATCCGTATCCCCAAAGCACCCAGTAGTGAGGTACGTTCTAGTAAACCATTATACCACGATCCATATTTTTTTATCTTTATTTTCTCATGTTTTTAATTAATTTTAAATTGACTTATTGTTTTTTTTTGTTTTTTTTTTATTTATATTTCATTGCTTATTATCGATACTTACTTTTTTCGTTTGCTATTTCTCTATTCTTTCTTTAATTTTATCTTATTCATTTTTACATCTTTTTTTCTTTTTCTTTTGTAACGAATAATACTAAAAACTTTAATTCTCTGTATTTTCTTTCTCTTTTTTTTTTTGTAATTAATGCTGTTTGTTTCAATACGTATATTGCAAGAATTTGATTTAAAAAAAAAAACGCAACAAATTTCTCGTAGTTGAACACAAAAGTTTTAATTTCTAATTTAATAAAAATGTATGTTTATCTTTTTAAAGTAATTTTTGCTATTAATAATTTTAAATTGTTTAGAGCATGATTATCGAAAAGTGATCAAAGTACATACGAATCTTGATGTTTTATAAATTAACAGAATAATTAAGGCAACGAATGAAGAACATTAATGTTGGATGTACGTCTCCATAAACGAATGTCTTTCCTAAATTTGCTGATAATTGCATGTCACGTGTGATCGATATTTAAAAGATTATTATAGTTTATCACTCCAGTAAGAGAGATGCAATAAACTTTTGAAATGAATATTACCAAGAATTGGCAAGTAACCGGCAGAGCATTAAGGTTTTTTTTTTCGAGCACGATCACTGAAAGTCAATAATATTTTGTTACAGTGGTGCAACCACCAACGATGAACAAGTAAAACCACGTAGTCTACGCTTCACATGGAGTATGAAAACAACCAGCAGTAGAGATCCGTTAGAAATCATGTCGGAAATAAGAAAGGTAAAATATATTTTCGTTCTTTTATTCTCGTCAGGAGAGAATGGATGAAAATCAAGGTTAAGTTTTTAAAAGATATTAGCTTTTATTTGTTTACGATTCGTTCGTGATTCTTCCATCGAAACAAGACGTTTTCTCGATCCTCTTAAACTTTCCTCTGTACAGTTTTCCAATTATAGTTTTCCAATTACAGTTTTCCAATCCGATTTCGCGAGTTTTAAATCGTAATCGCTGCCGATCGTCCAAATTAGCTACTCTGTTTAGTTTTACGCGTCGCTCGCAATTTTCTTATCTCGACCGATTTATCGACGCCGAATCGAGGACAGTCGTCCAAGTCGTCGTGAGAACTTTCGTATTTTCGTATTGGTTTCGATTTCCAAATAAAAACGAGGAAGATAAAAATTTGCGATCGAATATACGCAGGGAAAAATAGACGATCCGAACGCAACCAGCCGGAAAATAATATCCAGGTAACCGAGCCCCGTGTCCGGGACGTTTCCACAGGTGCTGGACGCGAACGAGTGCCAGTACGAGCAGCTGGAGCGGTTCCTGCTGCTGTGCGCCCACGGCGACCCGGCGACCGACAGCCAGGTCCAATGGGAGATCGAGGTCTGCAAGTTACCGCGGCTCTCGTTGAACGGGGTACGCTTCAAGCGCATCTCCGGGACGTCGATCGGCTTCAAAAACATTGCCAGCAAAATCGCCAACGAGCTCAAACTGTGACTGCCGGCCTCAGGCGCGCTAGCCGCTCCTCGCACCAATCCATAACCCGCCCCGGCCCGGGACGACGACGAGGGCGGCCTCAGGGCGTCCGACGCCACCGCCCGAGTCGAGGAGTTGTACCTTTACTTATTTTGGAACGAGCGATTCGGCAAGGCTGACGTGGATACCGACAGCGACGACGACGACGACGACGATTACTGCTACCAGGACGAGGACAACGACGACGACGACGACGACGATGACGACGAGATGCACACCCGCGACAATTGGGACTCGGACTCGGACGACGCCCAGGAGATATTCGTCTAACGACCGACAACCGGGAGCGTTCCCGAATCCCGAGCGACGGGCGCCTGGTTCTGATAAAGAGAGAGAGAGAGAGCGAGCGAGCGAGAGAGAGAGAGAGAGAGAGAGAGAGAGCGTGAGAGTTATTTTACGAGCGAGCGACCGAGCGATTGATTTATCGTTTTAAGATGAATTGGATCTTTCTTCTCGACGACGATGACGGTGACGAGGACTGCGACGACTACGACGCTGGACGAAACAACAACAACAACCTGCTCAAAGCCTGTGATCCGTGGCTGAATTGATGAATACGTATCGAAATACTCCCGAGTGCCAAATCGAGCAGTGCAGTGTTTTTAATTTAGCCCGTGGCTCCAGAAATTTCCCTGCTGCCTTTTATTTTATCCCGTTACTCGTCTACGTTTCACACTACGTTTCACACTACGTTTCACACTACGTTTTTCGCACCGAATTCACGACGCCTTGTTCGTTCTGTCACCTTTCCGTACCGTTATTTATTCTTTTTTTTCTCTCTCGAGATTCGAAAAGCTATTACATATATTAGATACGAAACGATGATGTTACAATGTTTCAGGGGAATTTTTCGGCCCGAGGCATTTGCTTGACTGAATAGAAAATGTGCGGAATGTGCAAAAACGAAATAAAGCCGATTTTCATTGTGTAGCAAATTCTGATGATCCTTGAACTTAACGATTAACTTGGATGAAACGATGCTTTTTTGCTTATCTTTTGTTTTTTGGATAATGAACGTCGTGCGTCTCAACTACGCTTGCGGAGGGCCCGAGATTCGTGATCGTAACCGTTACAACGTTTTGTTTATTGTTTCATTAAAACATTGGCTATCTGTAGCTGTCGATGTCAACGTGTCAATTATTATTAAAAGTATCATCGATCGATCGAACGAGCGATCGGTACACGGAATTATAAAATCTTATTTGTATGGCGTGTTGTTCGCGCACTCGGTTTCGATAATTTCGACAATTTCGACGAGCGAAGCAGTGCAAAGTAGAAAAATCATTATTAGCAACAGTATTATTTTTACTCGGCACAACGAGTCTCGGTATTATATAGTCGTGCCGCGAATCGTAGTATTTTCACTGCACATAATTAACCGTTGTAAATTTGCAAGGATAAACATGAATTATTATTGTATCAAAGTAAAGATGAATATTGAAAGAGTGTAAGATGCAACGACTGTATTATCCGGGGACTCCTTTTTATTATTGTCAAAGAATTCGTTGACACGGTGACTTATTTACGGGTAGGACTATAATATGTGCAGAAGTATGATTGGACTCTTCGAAAATGAGAAAGAGATTGTAAAAGTAAAAATAAGTGTGCAAACAGACATTTCTATTGCTTGAAGAAAAATCGCATCTTCGTCTAAACGTGGTGAATAAAAAAAAAAAAAGCTGCGCTAAATCGATGTATTAAATAATAAGAGCTGCACGCGAGAAAAGCAGTATAAGCCGTTTTCACGTAATTTTAATAGTCGCGAATCCTTCGGTTCCCGATTTAAGACTAACCTTTACCTTTCGAAACACTCGCTCGTTATTCGTTATTACCCGTTGTCACGGATTTTCAACAAATGTAAACATATTTTTAAATGTAAACATATTGTTAACAAACAAAAAAAAAAAAAACAAACGTATTTTCAATTATAAGATCGATCGATGGTCGGTAAGCGATTCGACCACTCCCGGATCCACATATTTTTTCTATATTTTACATTTTTTTAAATTTGCGATATTTAAGAAGGAAATCGACGCGTTAACGCAAACTTGCTTGATATGTAAATTTGTACCAGCGCGAGTAATAAGCGAACCAAGCTCTTCGGTCCGATCGGTCGCTCGATTATTATTCGTCACCGATAAAATACGTGAAAACGGCTGATAATCAACTTTTTGATCATTTTTATGATGCTTTACTTTTTTATGTACACTAAAAGTTCGCAGTTACACAGCATTATACACACTAGACAATTTATTGATGATAATAATAGTTATTATTATTACATTATTATTATTATCATAAAATAATTATAACTGATTACAAGTCAAAGGCGGTGTATTATAATAAAGCTGGGAGGGAAGAGATTTATCAATAAAATGTAGAGATTTCGATCGAATATCGAGTCGAACAATTTACGTATGCGCGAAAGTGTATGTTTATGTATAAGTGGCTGTGTGAGTGTGTATGCGATAAAATGATTGAAAGAAAGTGAAGCGCACTTGAAAACCTGAACAATTGCTGCTAAGATCTGCTGTTTCTACAAAAGATTTAACAATAAATTTAGGTATTACGATCGGCTATATTGTACTCTTTATTCTTCTGCGATTCATAGTAAAGTGCGACCTATCGAACAAAAAAAAAAAAAATAACGTCTGGTGGTGTTTTAACGCAAATCGCAGATGGAGTGTAAATATAATAATTGAATAAAGGTACTAGATTGAATAAAAATTATCCTTATGTTACAAAAATAATAATAATAATAATAATAAATAAATAAATAATAATAAATAAATAATAAATAATAATAACAACAACAATAACAATAAGAAAGAAATTACGTAAACGATAAGGAGACAAACAACCACGGCGAACTTCATCAAACATTTAATTAATCGCCTAAAAATGAATTAACTTTGTTACTGTTTAGCAAGACTAATAATTTATTTACATGCTGTACGAAGTTGATTTTTCATATTTCTAATACTTAATAAACGATCGATTCCATGTAACTCAAGACAAAAGAAATAAATGAAACGTACAACATTGTAATATGCAGTGCTGTAAATCGATAAACGACTGATAGCAAATAAGTATTGAGATCTTACGGAAATAACAAAGAAATTCTTAAAACACAATGTGTGTACGTCAAAATCACTGCATGTCACACGAATTTTTTCCTCTTTTTTTTCTTTATTTATTACTCGATCAAATTTATCAAATTTATCTACAATTAAAAGCAAAGCAAAGCAAAGCAAAAATACCGTACGAATCGCATCGCGATTGAATTTTCCTATCGATGAGGCATTGTAAGTCATTCTTTGGTAGGAAAAAACGTGCAAACATCACTTTCATTTGAATTATCATGTACGCAGTGGTGCAGTGTAACAAGTACAATATTTCAGCGTTTGCGCGCCTGTCTCTGTAAATTATCGCTGTAGTAGTGGATATTATTAGCGGTTAATTAGTAAAAGAATCCCTAGAAATATAAATGGTACAGATCCCTTAAACGCTACATAGGTAAAATTATTATATTGTTATCTGAAATCGAAGAAAAATTACATGACCCATACCTTGGATGATACGATATGCTCGAACAAAATATTGTATAAATAAATGGAATGGTTCGCATCCAAGAAATTTCATTAGTTAAGTAATACTTGTTAATTTCACATTGATAATTCGTAGTTTTATGGCTAGATGGACAACACTGTAACTTCTTCCTCTAGCCTCGATCGAACTTAAATAAGCTTTTATTATTTTAATTTTCTTATTTCCGGTAAATAACATTTTTCAAGGGAATGCATTGCCCGTACAACTGTTCGCAAATACATAAATATTCCTATCGCATACGCAAACACTTAACTTTTGTTTGTAGATAGGCATACGAAAGCTTTGCCAAGTGTTTTCTGGTGATTGGTATATCTTAGCCAAAATGTAGAAAAATCGTTTATAATAAAATGGTAACGTATTGTTTCCTAACTGATATCTTTACAGTTATAGTTACCTGAAATTTCTAAAAAGAAAAAAAAACATTATTTCTTTTCAGTACAAATTTTATAAAAACTTATAAGCCAGAACAGGGATAAAAAAATAAATTAAATTCAGATTTCAAAATAATTTATCGCTGATACGCTATTATTATTAGCTTTTATTAGGCCGGTGAAAAGTACAAAAAAAAAAAAACTTGTAAAATGTTATATTGACTTTCAATTTTAAAACTTAAATATGTATGTTTTATTTTTTGTCTTCATATTTTGTATCAACATCAGGACTATTAAAGAGTTAAAATTAATACCTTTTCTCTAAATGTTTGATTAAATATATTTTTTAATATATTTATTATCCCTGTTGCGTCTCGACGTATCTTTAATTTATTTTTTTTTTTCGTTCAAACGATCTTTCTCACGTACGAAACATTTATTTTTCGATACTCGGTTGTGTCCATATTAATACTCAGTTTTTCCAACACATTTTTCTGCATGAGTAAACTTAAGTCTATAAAATATACAACGATTTAAATTTTGTTTTATTTTGTTTACATGAAAATTTATTATTATTATTATGTAGAATTTAAGACCACTATTTATTTATATTTACACGAGCAACGTTTTTATTTACCAATACACGATGAGATATAAATGTAATCTGCTTTTACGCGAACGTAAAAGCCAAGGAGAATTTGAAAATATATAAATGGAAGTGCAACTGTACCGTCAACTGAAATATTTTGGTGAGTGATGGCAACCGTTAGAACATAGATTTGCACATTAAATTCCACAGTTTGACGGCCGATGTAACATCCTTACCCCCAAACGAGATTAGATACGGTAAAATCAAAGAACCTTATAATTTATTTTATACGGTCGTGCGTGTAAGTGATTTTTTATAACATCTGGCCGTTATAATTTTTCTTAATTACATCGGCGTAAATTTTATCGTACCATTCGGTTCGCGAACGGATCAGCGGTATTTTTTTTTTTTTTTTATATTAAACGAGTAACTTTCGCGTTAATGCCACGCGTATAAGAAACGTAAGCGTTTCGTTTCTGATTTTATCGAATAGCAATTTGCGTACATTGCGTCAAGTTTTACGTTACTTTCAAGAAAATGTTGCAATACAACGCATTCGTGGGAAAATCTATACCGATCGACCTTTATTAGTATCGTTTATCGTTTCTCAACCGCATTACTTAGATGCATTACTACCTGAACTAAGAGGATCCATCAGGCTTTATAAGGTATCAAAGGTTTGGAGACCTTTCGGAAGATTAAAATTCGATACACCCACTTTTCGAAATTTAAATTTATTACTCCGTTGGGATTACCGACTCGAATCATCATCGAAGAGTTTAAATACCTTCTCGTAAATTTAAGTAAATATGCGTGTAACGATTATACTCGATAAGGACGTTCAAAGTTGTACGTCCTAACGAACTCAACGGCTACGATATCGGAGATTTTTTAATTTTTGGTCGAACAAAAGTATATTCGATGTATTTGACGTTACATTGTATCGGTATTTTTACTCGGACGATTTAACGCATCGATAATTAAAAAAAGACTAATATTTTGCAATATAATATTCGTCGGTTTCATCGACTCGACCTGAAAATATTTGGTGCGTGGAACCGACCCAATGGTGCTCTATTATAATTACCCGGTGCGCTTAGTGCCTGCATAATGTATGGATATTTTATAGGTAGTCTGTGTCATCTGTTCAACAACTTCACGTAACTCTCGTTGTACGATATATACGAAGCCTGGTTTCCAGGGTAAAAGAATTTAAGCGAGCCCCTGAGTAAACTCCGATCCGAGTTGATCCGATTTTACTAAATATACAATTTGCAAGAGAAGCTCAATTTGGAAAAATATGGATTCGATATATATATATATTTATCGTGCGATTATTTTTGCTCGCGCTGTGAGAAACTTTGTGTATTTTAATATATATTTATTTATTTATTTATTTCTATCTATCTTGTAAAAATAACTTGGTGATTTCAAAAAATCATAATTGAATTCGACGTATTTCGGTAATAATTAATCTTCTTTTTTTACGTTCGACGCTTATCGAATATCGGCAAGGAATATCTATAAGATCGTATCAACGCTGTATCAAATTCACCGAGAACGTTCGGTTCTATCGTGGTGCTAGAAACGATTAATAATTATTTAAAAAAAAAACAAAAGAAAATACGCCTTAGAAAGTTTAACGCTACGATGTTACAATTGAAAAAAAAAATTGTAAATCTCGAGCAAAATTAATGTGTTTCTAAAAACTAATAGTTTACGTACTAAATATGTGTAGATAAAATTGTTAAATATATAAAGAAAATCGATTTATTATAGTTTTTAAGCTTAGTTGCCTCGAGTGAAAACTTGCTTGTATTTTATTTTTTATATTTAAAAGATATACATATTCTTGCAACTCGAGAGAAATGATATTCTCAACCGAGTATATTCTAAAACAGATATAAAAGCGTTGCGACATTGGATGTTCGACGATGAAATTGACGATGGCCAAAATCAGTTTTTATGTTAAGATACGGCATACGATTAAAATTATCCGTACAATAGTAACGAGCATAGGAAAATGGTCGAACGATTATTGCACACTGTAAAACGCAAAATTCCATGGTAAAATTAAATTTACCGTTCTCATCGTGGCTTCGAAAGTCTCAAAAAAAAAAACACTGAATATTCGTTTAAACAGAGTATAAAATTATATAAATATTTTTAAAAAATAATATAAATAACTGAATTGTCTATGTAAGCTGTCTTGCACAATCGTATGAATAATGAAAATTATGGAACTGCGATTGGTTCGTCAATTTTTAATGATTTTACAATAAAAATACCATTGCATAATATAATACGATTTATAATGAAATAGTACAATAATTTGTATATTCTAAGTATTATAATAGTAAAATTGTATTGCCGATATTAGTTTGATGCACAATAAAATGTTTGTCTTATAATATATCGATTAAATTGACGATTGAATTCGAAATAATATCTTATTAATTATTTATTTCTATATCAGATAGTACCAATACAGTAGTATTCCTCTACTATAATATTCGATATCGATGCGCGATTGCTTTTTATTTATTAACAAGTACGAATACTCGATACTCGATTCAAGATTAACGATAAAACGTTTTCATAAAAAAAGAAATTTATTTTTTCGTATTTTAATTTTCATTTTACTTCTTTTTAATTAATTACAATGTTTCATAAACGATGCTTTCAATTTTTTATCGTTAATTTTTATTGTAAACGTATAGATAATTATTAAATAAAGTATCGGTTACACGCGTATGCAATTTTTACTATTGTATAATATCGGGTATTTGAATCACTGTATCTATAAATTTACATATATACAAAAGAACGGAAAACTTACGTTTGGTAAATTAACATCAAATTTTTTTTTTAAAATAAAATATTTTAATTAAGTTTTTTTTACTTTACTTATCGAAGTAATTTATACATACTTTTATTATAGTTTTATGAATTGCAATATCATAAATATTTAAAATTTCGAACCAAGTCGAACGTCCGGAAGTTCGAATTAATTCTACGTTTGACACGAATATTTGCGAATATTAATTAATTATATGCAGTAGGAGGAAATTACCTAGAAAAAAAAGCAATAAAGATGAATTCTTAAAGTGCTTATAATATTAAATTTAACGACAAATAACATTCGAAATAAACTATAAATTTTTCTTTTGATTCGAATGTTAGTTATTGAACATTTGAGTAATGTATTATTATGAAGTTATAATAAGTTGTTTATGAACAATTGTTACCACGAATCAAAGATAAAATGATAAATGTGTGACACTGTTTCAGGAAATCGAACTATAAATTCTAAAATTCCATTTCATCGCTGACACAACAATCACGGAGAGTCGGACAGTATTAATAGAGTTCAAATAATATGAATACGTACTTTTTTTCCTATGATAAGGGAAAGCAAACGGTTAAATATTAATAATGGATATTTTGCAATGCATCCGGATCGGTAACACAATAAATAATATAAAAAAATTATGAATATATTATAAAGTCAACTTTGTCAATTCATAACACGTATAATCGTAACCATAAATTACGGTTCATATTTTCATTCAATTATCGAACTTTTTTTTTATTATATTATGTTATCTTTGATACGAAAAATTGTAATAAATTTTTAGAGATATTAAACGGACATTTATCGATAGAGTTTCGAAAACATTGAAAAAAATTTTGACATTGGACTACATATATTATATTTATGATAATTTTAAATCAAGAAATTTAAAATTGATAATTACGAATAATAATTTAATATAAATTATAAATCTAATTTTTATACTATTTTTAATACAGAAAATTTACGAAATCCTTACAATGTACATCGAATGCAGATACTAAATATAATTTCCATGGACCGATATTTTTAAAGGACCTTCAAGATTTAATAAAATACAAATACAAATTACTTAAATAGATATTTAATAAATTGTTGTAATAAAAGATACAAGGCGATAAATGATTACGCTATTACACATAGGAAGGAAATCTTGGTTTTTAAAATCTCACCAATCGATGATGTCGTCGAAATAAAAAAATAAATATTCGTCAATTACAACTTTTATTAACAAGATTTTTGGTAATATACCTATCAAAATAATTCAAGGAATTTGTAAGATCTTTAAAATGTCCTACGACACATGCGTCGTTCAAAGTAAGCCATTTAAAATCTTGATGTTCTTTAGATAAAGTGACTTCTTTGTTCTTATTTATAAGTTCCGCTAACCAATAAACGACAACTTTAGGTACGCCGTAAGCGTCATAATTTAATTCGTACTTGGCATCGTCGTGTATTTTTAGATCCTCCTTCGTATATCCAGCTTCTTCTTGCGTTTCTCGTAAGGCTGTTACCATATCCGATTCTCCAGGATCGACAAGACCTTTGCTCCATAATTAATATAAAAAATGTTTTTTATAAAAAGTGTGTAAAGTAAAACAAAATATTATGTAATATGTTTGTAAAAACGAATACAAACATTGTTCAGAAGTTTCTCGCTGAAAATTAAATTTTTTATTCTTATAAACAAATCATTCTTTACGTAAAATCAATATTCTTTTACGTACGTTAATTATATTATCCGTAAGCTTTTTTTTTAAAATACTTAACGATAAAAACTTGTCAATGTAATAAATTTCTTAAATGTACTACATTATTCTAATACTAAAATTCTTTTATCAACTTTTATATATCCAAGAAAAACATAAAACTTACATAAATCATAACTAACAATTATTGAATATAAAAATAATTTATTTGACGAGTGATGTAATAAGCTTCTACATAATGCATAATTAATATCATAAATCATTTAGAAAAAAATATTTATTTTTGCAAAAACAATTATTTTAATAATTCATATAACAAAAATTAGCAGATGGTCTGCAAAGACTCAAAAATATCCAATATATTTTCATTTATATATCTGTAAAATTTTCTTCAAATTATCATTGATTCGAAAAACTCATCTTTTAATATTCAAAACAATCTTATTTATACCTTTTGGTGGAGTCCAGTGATTCTGTCCGTATGATGTTTGCATTAATAAATACTCAATTTGTCCATGAAACCGACGGAAAATAACAAAACCACAGGCACGTTTTCCCATAATTTTCAAATTTTTATACACTTGTCTGCTGTTTGCGGTGACGGGAATTTTTTATTTTTTTTTAATTTATAAAAGTAAATAAAGTTAGAGGTTAGCTACATTAATTTTAAGGGTTACACGAATGAATACGAAATACATAACACGAATTCTTATATGACTTCGGTAGTCATATATACCACTAAATAGTTATCGTCTCTGATTGTAGATGGCGTAACCAATGTTGTTGTTTACAGACAAATTACAAAATAAAAATGAATAAAATATTTTCAATTATATTATTTTTTTATTTACCCTTATACCAGATAAAATGCAATTTCTTTTAAAATTGTCTTCTTCTTTATATATTATATCAAAGTAAATTATTATTATTATTATTATTATTATTATTATATTAATGCTATCAAGTTAATAAATTGCTGTATAATATTATTGCCACGTTAAATTATTACCGCGAATTATTCATACAATATATTGAACGCGATCCGATCGAACTTTATTATTTTAAATTTTATTCTTTTACAATTGTAATAAATTTTTTTCAAGGTTCGGAATTTAAAGTAAAGAATAGCAACACATGATTTCATCTTCAATTTATAAGTTTGAAAATATTTATAATATTTTTATGTATATGTATCAACTTACTATATAGATAATATTTCATTATATACGTATATGTCAGTCAAATAATAATTTCCAAGAAATTGAAAGGGCAAAGTTCTCGGAAGGTTACCAGTATAACATTATTTTTTATCTAATTTTTTTGTTTCCAAGAAAATTTAAAAATAATAACAAGACAGTTTTATTATTTTCCAATCACTTTCCCCTATAAAAAGCAAACACGAATATAAAATAAAAGGGATTCTGCGTACAAATTTCGGTTTGGTTGTGTACAATAACGATTTAAATTTTATGAATACTATTAATTTATTTTTTTAACGATTTTGTATTTCGCATAAAAAATTCATTTATAATAAAAAATTTAAAAAAGGATACCAAACGATGAAACAATTTTCAAATTTTTGGCGTATTAGTGTTAGAAAGTAGAATTTCGCGATATTTATATCAAGTAAACTACCTTTTATATTCAAAACTATAATTTACAAAAATAATTTTCCCTATAATTTTTTCGAACCAGCAAACCTTTCCAGGTATCTTATTTTTGTTCTCAAAAGTTCTCGCGCAAATTTATTTTTAATTTACACTGTGTTTTTTGAGGCTACTAATTTGCGTAGGATGTAAATAATTTACTATCCGATCGTATATTTCAGAGCTGAAATACACTTTTGTCCGACGATGCGATATTTTTTGTAATTCGTATTATTGTTCTTTTTCTTGAAAAATTTCTCGGAAATTGAAGTCTAAGATTAGAAGCACATCGCCGACCAGTAAATTTTTGGTTGTTTATAAACATTGTGCGATACAGTCACATCAATTTGGGCTTAAGCCAATCGCATTTTAGTCTTTTTCTCTCCATATAAATCTTGGCTTGGCATCATCGCTTGTTTTTAATACGTAATTACGAATCTGTTGCGTTGATAATTCGAAAACGAATAGACCTAGGCAATAACTGATCTATCGTTTAAGGCATTGTCTAACGTAACTAATTTTTTCTGGCTTTGTTTACATTCAAAATACAGAAGTATGACAAATACCGAATTTTCGAACACTCGAATTCTCTTCATTTTGTTTAAGTATATATAAATTTTGCGTATTCGAGTTTATCTCGGCTATCGATCTACGAACGTTGGCTGTACAAAAATTGTTTTTACAAAAATCTCTTTATCTTGTCGTTTATACTGATTTTTATATACTTTTAATATTTTTTTAATTTTGTTTTTGTATCGGTAATCCAACGTTTATTTTCTATATTTTTCTATTAAATACAATTTTTGTATACTTTTATAGCTATTATTTCACGTTAAATATAAATTCTTTATTCACCTATCGATTAAATATCGTATAAAATACCGATGGAGACGACGTTTTGTTTTCATATACCATTTCTATTATCGTGTAACCTAAATTTGTTCGAGTTGAGACTGAATCTAAATCGGTGTTTTTTTTATCATTATTTCACGATACCGTAACTTCCCAATAGTCTTTATCTAATATTTTTCTTTAATATCGTGATACGCATCTACGTTTACATCCTTGTACACATTTCCCCCTGTTTTATCCAATTTATAAATTTTTTACAATTACGTTAATCGAATAGCAGATCAGAATTTCCCCCACATTCTCCAAATGTCGATGTTCACTTTATTTCAAATCACGAGTCTCCCTTTTATCCTCAAATTGCGAGGGGTGACTTCGCTTCTACTAATGACACTTTCTTGTTTACGACCCTTGATTCTTCCACGAATAAGAACGCCGTTTTTATTTATAACAGACTCCTTGATTCGAAAAAAAAAATTTAATTTTTAGCTACGTTCCATTCATCGTTTGTAGTTTCTAGTAAATTTCTCGTACTTTTATTCAATGATAATTTATTGTCGTATCGTCTTAAATTATTCCGCGTTTTAAAAAAATATCGTTTTGTTTTTAAATTCTTTTTGTTGATTTAACGAACACCAATTGTTTCGCTTAACTTTTCCACATCCGATTTGTATATTTTTTTGCAATAAAGGAATATATTGTTGTAATTATTTTATAATATGAAAAGAATTTTGATTCCAGCGTTACATTTTAAATGTTGTAACATAATTAATTACGTTGATTTCAACTGTATTTCTCGGGTAAATATATCGATTGTGTGACAGTTTTATTCGAGATAACCCTTTTGTTTTGCTATAATGATTTTTGTCAACGATACACTTCTAAAATCTCGACCTTCGCTTTTCAACGCAACGAATAACTCCATTATTTTCTCTAATTCATAAAAAAGTTCATAAATCTCTTTAAAGTACAACCATTCGAAAGAACGTATTGAAATGCCGGTAAATTTTTAATTGTATTGTTTCTTTTAATTACTTTCAATCTAGCATAGTACAAAATTGTATTTTAAATCACGATGTAGTTTATTTTTTTATTTGAGAAGTTAAAAAACTTATACATATTTTTAAAGAAAAATATAAAATCAAAAAGTTTTTCGTTGTATAATTTAATACTTTATCGTATTATCGATAATATATATATATATATATATTAATCATGATATTATTCAAGAATTTAAAAATACAAAATTCTCAGAAGTATATAAGTATAAAATTATTTGCAAGGAATTTCGTTTCCTATCCGAGTAAATGTAAAAATAATAACAAGGTTTTAACGATTGGGAGTTTTACATAATATTGATTTTACAGAATATTGAATTTAGAAGCTGCAAAATATGATTTGATTACAATACATTTTATACGAGTTATATATTTATATAAATTATATATTTATATATTTCGTTAGAAAAAATAAATAACTTGCACGTGTTAGTGTACAAATACACGAAGAGCATCGAATGCAATTATATTAGATATAAATCTAAAATTTCTAACGTCTTTATAGTAACGTGTGATAAATTAATATTCCGAATTTTATAACACGTGGTACTAAATTAATAAGATACTGCGACGAAGTATAGAAATAAAAATTTGTGGTTATCTTAAAAATATTTACAACCTGTCGTATAAATAAACACGATATCATAAATAATTATACAAATAAATATTAATATAAAATAAAAGGAATCTTTTACATATAAATTTCGCTGTTTACTTCAACGGGAAAATAATAAATATGTGGCACATGATTAACGTTCCTTAACTAAATTTCTAGCAAGATTATTATTTATTCTTAAACGACTTTGTATTTTTTATAAAAAAGTTGATTTATAATAAAAAATTTAAGACAAGGATACAGTTCTTGTGAAAACCATAAATTTTCAAATAATACTTTCATTATAAGAATTCTCGGATATAAGAACAAATTTCACGATGTTTGAAAAATATATTAATAATAATTTACTCTACATAGTAATGAATATAAAATGTAAAATATATATAAGCTCAAACAATTTGTAATTAATTTCAAATTTATTAAAGCAAATTAGAATTTAATGAATGTTCGAGTCGTAAATAATTTTATATTTATATTAAGCGTGAGTTATATAAAGTCTAGAAACAAAATATCTCAAGTTTAATACTTTGTTTTTAACAATAAAATACAATAGCTTGTAAACTTACTAAACAAATATTTTAGACATAAATTATTTTAATAATTTGTACGTATTGTTTGTAAAATGTTGTTTTATAAATTATATCTTGTATTTCATTTTATTAATCCTCCAATAAAAATTTTCTAGGTGGAAACAGATTACAGAGTAATTAATGGATAAGGAACTGTAGAAAATAAAGTTTATTTTTTTTATAATGTTCAACGGAATATTTATAAATTTTTTCATGTAATATAAAAGAATAATAAAGAATACAATATAAGATATCGTTTCAAACATATGTAAATAAATCGTCATTTAATCGTACATAGATAATTTGTGAATATATATTTTTTTAATTCATTCTTATCTTCACTTATAATATAAAATTGTCCTTACGGAATATAAAATAAAAACTTATATCCAATTTAAATTTATTTTGCCGTTAACATTTTCCAAGATTTGTACAAAAATACAGCTTAATTTGATTTTTAAGAAAACCTTATTTTGTGCACACGTTATTATCTTATGAAAACATGAATTAAAAGAATATTTATTTTGAGATCTGTTAAAAACTTATTTTTATCATTTTCTTTTAATTAGCAATTTGTATACTGTTAAAGTATATTTTAAAAAGTAAAACGTTCGTTTTCGACGTTGATGATTTAAATCAAAAATATTTGTTCGCATAGATTAAATTTATCACAAAATTAATTTCTATAAATAGTAAATATTTATTGTTAAATAAGTATTAAAAAAAACGTACAATGTAGAAATTTATTTTCTTGATTTTAAATATTATTTATCTTATAGTACTTGAATAATAGAACAAAGAAGTTTTTAATAATTTTAGTTAATCCATTTCCAATATTGTTTAAAAAATATGTATCAAACTCAACTTTTGAGTATTTACTATATATTTTCATTTTACATAAAAATATTGCCGGTCACTATTCAGTTTCGTAAATATAAATTTTAAAAGATTCGAATATTGTATTTGTGACAATTTTTTATTTATGTGATAAATAATTCGTATACAAAACTTAATTTTTTTACATTCGTTAATATAAAATCTTTATTTTATTAATTACACTTCGCTTATTTTACGTAGATAAATAATTTAGTACATTCTAATCTTTATTTTGAAATTATAAAAGTACAAATCTCAAATATTTCCAATTACTTTTACGAATCTGAAGAAAAATTCGTTCGATGAGATTCCGAATATTTTTATAAAATTTAATAAATAGGAAATTCATAAAGTTATATAATAATAATCGTAATTAAGAAAATAATTACATTGGTGGTTATTTTATTATATTTTTAATTTTTTTTCATTTATTTAATCTTTTGACATAACCATAAAATTATTAGCTACCGACACAATGTTTCAGGGTTAAAGGACAATTTTAAAAAAGATTAGTCTATTGCCAGAAACAGGAACTACAATATTTAATAATTCGATAACATATGTTTTTGCACACACGTTGGATATCGATCGAAAATATTTTTAATATAAAATATATCCATTTGCCTTTTCTTATTACGCGAACGAATAAAACATCGAGAATTATATAAAGGTAAGTTTTTTATACTAGAATTTACTAAAATATAAATGTTATCGTAAAATCGCTTATAGTTTTATTTATTCGTACACGTAACGAGTACTTTAAATAAATCAAGATAACGAGAACATGATTTTTTTGTTGCAGAATAAAAAAGAGTAGTCAGGAATTATCCTAGAATTTATACATAACATCTACTCTTTTTGATACGATAGACGTATTTACAAACGCTAACGATATAATGTCATTCGTCAATTCGCAATTTGGGCGTTAAATTAATTATTCCATGCTTTTCCATTTACACTTATCAACGTCGACGAAGCTTGAATCGAAATAATTGAACAGGATCGTGTATTCCTTACAAAAGCGCTACTCTCGTAATTAATTCTATGTGTCCTGAAATCGAAAACTTTCGTTCGTATTCATATTAATCAATCTTTATCTCCTTTGTCGAGACAAATATCGAAAGATACGAATATAAAATCGCGTATCGAGTTCTGAAATTCGCAAACGCATACTTCGATCGACACCCAACTTAGTCTGTTAAACATAATTAAGTTAAACATCATAATTTTATTACCCCGATTAAACTGTTAAACTGTTAAATTGTTGGTTAAAGAAACCTGCGATGTTCATCGTTGGATAACGGATAGATCTTTGTGTAGGTCAACGGGTTAATCGAGAAGTGCCCTTGTATTTATCCGACTACCCGAAAACTTACTCCCTATCGTCTTTAAATTCGCAACTCGTAGCCCAGACTTGAAAACTTGTTGAGCATTGATCCCAGAGCTCACCTGATGAAACAAAGGTGTGGGTCACACCAACCGAACACACGGACTTTCGACGTTGCTCTCCTCCACTTTCGTTACCCTTACGTGTTAGGGATGACCTTGTAAAACTTTAGTTTATCAGGGCGCGAATTTAACGTCGGCGCTCTCGGCACTTTGAGCTCGAGCCTCGAAGTTCGGCTTCACCCAGAGAAACTTTACTCGTAACACTGTTTTATGTCGAGGAAACTTATTAGAATTGTACAGTATTAATTATTTTGTGGAATAAAAGTATATGTTACGACATTTATTTTTTTGTGTTCGTAATTAATGGATTGGTATGTGTATACAATAAACAATATTGAAATACAACTTCTTGTAATACTTATAAATAAATTATATGTTGTATAGTGGATAAAATATAAAGTTAATTTGGAAATCAAAAGCACGATTATTTTTTATATTGGATAATCCTAGTGAATTATTCATTGAATACTGATTTAATACAAGCGATAAATAATGTAACGTATGTATAAAGTTTAGAATTTGTCTCATTCGTTTACAAATTGCAATAATTTTACACAATTTTTAGGAATAAATATTCATTAATGATAATATAATTAGAGGTAAAGGAAAATATTGTATGATAAGTTTGGAACCATTGTTTAAATAATAAACGTCTTTCAATTTTAAGAGTAGGATTACTTTAATTTATATAATAGTAATTTATAATAATTTAATGTCGTTTTGAATAATCTATTTAAAAAATCATAAATTATTTTTAATTGCATTTATATTTAGAATTGTAATTTATAATTTTATTGCCGTAAAATGAGAAAAATTTGCATTCGTTTAAAAATATTGAATTTTTTAATATTAGTTTAAGAAAGAATATATTAAAAACTATTAATAGATATTGAAATAGATATTTAAGTATTAAATTTTTTAAAACAATTTAATATGAAAAATTGTGTTTTAAAATTAAGTAATACTTAATGCATTTCGTTCGTTATTTTTTTAATATATAATTTTTTTCAAATAAATTATAAAAAATATTTTTTACGTTAAACATAAACTGATACTTATGTAAAAATAAAAGAAGGAAAATGTTCTTGAATACATTTATGTTTTTTTTAATTGTAACTTAACGAGCAGTTTTTTAAAAATATATCTGTCTTATATTATTCTAAAAAATATTTTGAATATAAAGTATCTAAATTAGCTATATTGAAAAATTATGTAAAAAAAAATTTAACAATTTAGCTAATAAATTAGAATGCGAGTATTTTTTAAATATAAAATGTCAACAATAATATATCAGTTTTTTAATAAATATGTGTAAATCGATTTCGATACAAAATTTGATGAAATACTGAAACGATAAATTATTTAAAAAATAAAATTTAAAATTAATATATAAATGAATAATAAATGAATTAAATTAAATCAAATACATTGACAGTTTTAATTTCTTTAACTCCGTATAAAATTTTTATTAAAAACACATAATTAAGTTAAAAATAATTCTTGTTAATTTTCAAATTGATGAAAAAAAATTTAATCGATAGTTGCTTCATTTGCATATACTTAAAATTTTATTTGGTTATAAACTTAATTATAAACAAATATGTGTCAAAAATAATTTACATTAATAAAAACTTTATGAAATGTAATTATATTAGTGACAACTATCAATATTGATGACAAAAAATTAAATGTTTATTAAAATAATTTATTTTAATTATAAATAATCGTATAAATAAATTAAGAATCGTAATTTCTTTCGTATAATCATAACGTAAACATCCCCACTTCATTTCTACTTTGTCAGTGTATAAACTTATTTATTCGATAGGTTATTCGAACAAACGTTAAAATGAATACTGGTTAATTATTTCAAAGCAGAAATTTACATAATTGTATCAAAAATGAATTTATCAAAGTATGACGAAAAGGTAGCTCGATCGATTCAAGATAAATTAAATTGTACTGGTATAACGGAAAATGCTATTTTTTCCGAGGAGGTTAGTTACAATTTTATTTTGATTTTAAATTTACTTTCTTTAAATTACTAGCGATTAAATTTATAAAATATCTTTAAAATTTTATAGTCAGGAAAAGAGAATTATCGTCCTAGAACTTTAGTCGATGAAACTCTTGAATACATCGATCCTACTCCAAATATTTATACACTGTTTGTACAATTTAACGAAAAATTCTTTTGGAATGTTTTACTGCCTGTCCAAGTTAAGTGGAGTCCAAGAATGACTTCGTAAGATTGTTTCATTAACAAACGTCAACCATTATTTTAATAGGATAGAATTATCTTAATTCTGTTTTATCTGCAATAGCTGTGCCGGCACATGTACATTTCATCCGAGAAACAAGGAATGTATTATTTCGTTAAGTAATCCTCTACTTAAATTAAGGCCAAGGAAAGATTTAATCGAAACTTTATTGGTACAGTATACAATTTGAATCACGTATATTTTTGTTTTATATTTTTAGTTTTAAGAAAATGTAGATATACCTTATTTTTCTATTTTTAGCATGAAATGATACACGCCTACTTATTTCTCACTAATAATAATAGAGATAGGGATGGACACGGACCTGTATTTAAAAGTCACATGAAGAGAATTAATAGAGAAGCAGGAACGAATATAACCGTAACAAAGTTTTCTCTACCGTTCGTTTTTTATTATCGTATCGATATTCATTTTAACCGGGAATCATTTTTTAACAGATTTATCACACTTTTCACGAAGAAGTCAGATTATATCAACAACATTGGTGGAGATGTAACGGCCCGTGTCAGAAGAGGGCTCCGTTCTTTGGTACCGTAAGGAGGGCTATGAACCGTGCTCCTGGTCCAAACGACTTTTGGTGGAACGAGCACCGATCGAAGTGCTCGGGTCAATTTATTAAAATAAAAGAACCGGAAAAACCAGTAAAAAATAAAAACGCTAAAACAGCTCCAAAGAAGCCGGAAAAAAATAATATTCTTAACTGGATACGGAAGACCGACGATAAAAGTACCGTTAAAGGTACAAAAGACAAGACCAGTCCTAAGACGACTAATCAGCCAAAAATAACAGATTGGAGAAAAACCAAGAACAATTCTATCTTAAACTTTCAGACAGATATGAAAAAGCTTGGTAATAATACTAATAATGTACATGGATGGGGCACAGGAGGTCCCACTAGTACCAGTCGTAGTCCTAGTCCTACTAACGCTAGTAGTAGTAGTAGTAGTAGTTTTACTAAGATCGGTAGAGTCGATCCGCACAGTTCCTTAAATAATATCAATAAATCATTCTCTTTCTCTGGTGTTTTGGGAGGTAGAGGTACGGGAAGAAGTAATTTACTCGATAAATACGATAATGCAACCGTAACTAGTACTTCTTCGAAAAAGAATTCCCCCGTCGAAAGCAGAAGTCGGATCGCTATGGATCAAAATATAGAAATCGTAGATACTATAGTGACGTGTCCCAGTTGTAATGAACCCGTAGCTGAATCAAGAATTAATCAACACTTGGATACCTGTCTCGAAAGTTCAGAAGTTTCAAAAATCACTCCGAGCGGTTCGAACAACAAGAGAAAATTAGAAGATACTTCTACGCCTAATAAAATATTTAAGACAGGAGACAAATCGAGTACGAAACAAATAGAATGCCCTTTATGTTCGAAAAAAGTTAAACCGGATAATTTCAACGATCATTTAGAAAACTGCTTAAAAAATGATTCGGATGAAACAACGGACGACGTAATTATTCTTGATTCTAGTTCTACGTCTATTAATTTACATGATTCGCCTCACGTTTGTTTGATTTGCAATAAATTATTGGAGCCCAATGTAAGTTTAAACGTTCACTTAGAAGAATGCGTTGCTTCCGTATTCCATGACAGTACTATCCATGACGATGATAACGATGGTGATAACAATGCTGATAATAATGATAACGATGATGATAATTTCGATGAATCTACGAGCGATAGAATACAAGTTCCAAAAAAATTCCCTTGTCCAGTATGTATGACGTTAGTCCAAGAAAGTTTGATGAACGATCATTTAGATATTTGTTTGAAAAAAATCGGATAGAATATAGTAATTTTATAAAATTTCTGTTATATAGAAATATTAGTTATTTGATTTAAGTATTGATTATTATTTATTAATTAGAAATTATTTATATTTTTTTACGATTTATAATTTAAGAAATTATTTTTTATACGATAATATTGAATATCAATACAATTATTATTACATTAAAAAGGTGTGTAAATAATTTTTTACTATATTTCATATATTCATAATTTGAGGTATGAAATAAATTACAAAATAATCTTACATGTACGATTTTTATTTTATAAATATTTAAAAATTAAAAGTTATTCACGAATTATAATTTCGTATGAAAATTAATACAAAAGAGTTTATTTTTTATACTATGCTTAAACGTATATCTTTGATAAGTTAATTTACATTATTAGATTGATTTACATATACAATACTGCATTCGATTTTGAATAATTCACGAGGACTCGATAGACAAAAAAAAATATAGAAATTAAACTTATATTAAAATATTAGAAAGCGGTAACTGAAAATTTAATGAAGTATACGTTATTTGCCTAATGTAGCATTTTATCGATCTTAAACGATAGATTTTTGTAAATTCATTTATAAATAAACAAAGACAAAATAAAAAAACAATAAAAAAAGTAGATCGTGTTTCATTTTTGTACAAATATCATCATAACTTTGGTTTTGCGCATATTTTTTAAATTGAATTTAATAAATATTTTTTGAAAATGAATAAGTATATTTTTTCTTTTTCCTTCTAAAACCCTTTAGAAAAATATATAATACAGAAGGTAAGAATATTATCAAAATAATTTGTTCGATAAATTTTGAATAAAAATTTTTGATTAATATAATAAATATGAATTTGTATTTTAAAAATTCTAATTATGAAACTCCATTTCATCTAAATTCATAATCATAAAACACTTCGTAACTCGTTACAAAACAACTTAACAAATGTGATTGTTAAATCGATTAATTTCTATGATTTGCCATTCAAAACCAATTATTGAGTATTGAACGTCTATTCTTTTGCCTTCGCTTTAATTACTTTGAATCATGAATTATGTAAATCGATCGGTTTTAATTGGGAATTTTTATCAGGTATTTGCATGTATATCATAAGAGTATGTGTTTATAACCCAAGGTTAAATAATATACGCCTTTGGTGAAATTTCAATGTGCTAAAGTAAAAATATATATGTAAATAATTAACTTTACGAGATTTTAGTTTTATGCGCTTTCTTTACAATTTTTACGATGCAATTTGTAAAACGATTTTCTACAAATTTTATTTTTACATTATAAAAGCAATCATAAAATTTTTCTGAATAATTAAATATAAATTTTTATTATCAAATAAAATTAATATTTTATTCTGAACAGTTTGATTAATAATTGTATCGAAATCAGTTACATTTATGGGAAAAATTAATTAAAATTAAAAATATTTATTTGTAATAAAAGTAATAATAATTGCATATTTAAAATTTAAATTTAGTAACCAAATATTTGTTAAAAAGTTACTAAGAAATCAATGTTGATTCAAGTATTGAAAAAATTATACATTTTTAATTTTAACATATAAGTAAGAATTTTATTTTTCAATTAAAAACTGAATTGTATAATGATCACAAGTATTTTATGAAACGTAAAATTTTATTGCAGTAATATAATAAAATAAACTTAATACTTAAAATCTGATTTAAATCGAATTTAAGAATCAATAACGCATCAATGCCTATAAAAGGTATTTTTTTTATTTCAATATGTATTAAAATTGTTCAAAAACAAAATTTAATAAATAAATGCAAATTAAAAACTGTTTTTTTACACGTTAAATTTAAAAGTTAATTATCATAACGGTATAATAGACATATATAATACAACCTGAATAAATTTTTTAAATAAAAGCCATTAGCAAACAAAAATTTATGTGTGTGCATAAAACGGTATTCATTCAATGATTGCTGCATTTTAAAAATATAATAAGTATACAATGAACCAATAAAAAATAAACATTAATGAACATTGTAAAAAAAATAAAACTGAACTCTAACTCACAGATGTTTGGTTTAAAAAAATACTAAAGTTAGTATCAACGGCAAAATAAATATAAAAAAAACTTTAAGCACTGGTTTGCCAAAGTTTTATCGCATTCGATAGAAATATAAGAACATTAATAAGCTATAATTAAATAAATTTTTATATTTTATTCTTTACGTTATTAAACATGATTTTCGTTATTAAGATATGCTTTATCTATGAAAAATGTTTAACGACCACAAAGCGTTTAAATAAAAAAATAACATTAAAAATTATTAGCTTTTGATGAATTAAAAACCAATACACGAAAATATATGTAAACAAAAAAATTATCAGTAGGTAAACAATAGTTAAAAAGATAACTAATTCGTTATTCGTATTCGTTCGTAATCGTATAAACAAATAAACAAAGCGTAACAGTTTTACCATAGAACGTAAATAAATTTGAAAAGAAATTAAGATACGATCCGTACAATCCGAAATTTCGACAACGTATAATGTTTCGGAATAATGTTATTTGCATACCCATCTAAAATATAAAAATATAAACATTGATACAAACTTGGATATCGACATATTATCACGCATATGGTACATGTGAGGTCATTGTGCGATCACTATGTCGCCATGTTGTTATCTGGGCCAAGTAATAATCGTGCGTAAAGGAAATTATTCATGCCTTTCGTCTCCGATGGCGCCGAAATTAACAGCGAAATTAACAGCGAAATTAACAGCGAATTTAACAGCGAATCGTCTGATTTTCAGAAAATTTTATAGATTTTCTTTTTCCCCCTCATAAGCTCTTACGAGTTTTAATATCGATATTTATTTTTCGTGATTTTGTTCGTCGCTCCGTTAAACTATTGTATTGCAAAATTACGTAAATAATAAAAATAAGTATCGTTGAGTAAAGCAGCGCGACGTAAGCCGAGAGCAATAATTATATTAAAACGATATTCATTGTAAAAAAGAAAAAAACATGTTCCGGGTTTCAACCTTGAATCGATTATCGACGAACATTTTTAGTTTGTACTCGGTATAATCGGTGTTTTGTAAAAACATGTGATTTTTCATGCATAGTACCTCATTTCGTGCTTTAAACTATGAATGCGCGAACAGCGTAAAATTTTACTGTTATCCGAGCTTTGCCAAAATATATTTATCACAGGATGACGGCATACGACGATGCGATACGAACGTAAATCGTGTATCGTGCATTTATACGATTTTAACGTGCAGCTGTCGAACTTGAAATACGTAATCGTTATCACTAGTAAATTTAAAGCCAAAAATGAATTGTGTTAATAGTCGGAAAAGGCTTGATTAGCTAACGATCATGTCAATTAGTCATTAATAAAAAAAAAACAATTATTTTTGTTATTATTTCCGTAGGTTTGGGTTACGAAAGATTAAATTTTTAGAGCAAAATATTTTCTACGTATGCTTATCGTTGATGTACGAATACAAAAGGATAATTATATTTTGAAATTTTTCTCTGGCGCTGATAACATTTATGCTCGGAAATTCCTAGATCATTATCCTTATCTGAAATCGCGCTTATTTTGTAATTTAGAAATTTTCCTTTTGCGAACACTTGTCGTTATTAAAAAATCAATTCATGCATTTTTTAGTGTATATAGCGGAATAGATAAAATCGAGCATATTCTTAAAACAGGAAACTATTTTATTTTTACGCGAATATCCCAAGTTATTTATTTATTTTTTTTTTTCACTTTTCGCTTACTTGCAAATATTAATTCTAAACATTTTTATTTCATATTTTATACTATTTCCATCGATGCTTTTTCTCTGATAAATAGCAAAAATGATCCATCCGTTAGAATTCTACCAACAATTTAATAAGTCGATATCGATTAAATCCTTCGTTGTAGAATGTCAATATAATGGCGACCATATGACCACATGTCCTATAAATATAACACGAGGTTCTATAAAAATCATATGTTATTTAACATAAAAAAATCATAACTTTAATTCGACAGCTTTCCCGCTGTAAATTTACTACGTATGTCATTTATAGAAACAATCGAACGGATGGTTTATTTCGCATAAACGTCACAGAGCTGACACTTTTTTTAACCCACGTAAATCTTGTATGTTTATCTTCCAAAATCCAACCTCGTAAACTGCCATTTTGTTTGTTAGATTTAGTTCGGTCTGAATTGTGAAAAATTATTGTTTTATTAAACTATTCCTCTCTAATTTAGGCATATTACATTTAATATAAAAAAAACTGTTTAGTATCCAAAAATTTAATACGTCAAACGTTAATTTGAACCGTAATAAATAAATTTTAGTAATACAGGTAGAGGTTAAAATTAATACGTACGCCGGTTATGAATTTCAAATAAATTATGACAAAAGAAATATTAACTATTCAATTAGGACATTACGCTAATTTTGTAGGCACCCATTGGTGGAATATTCAGGTAATTTATGGTTACAATACATAAAGTACAAGTGTAATTGGAAGTTTTACGGTATAATAATTAGAATTTAATTAAGTGCCCGTTTTAACTACCTTAAATTTTATTTGAATATCACAATGCTTTGATTCATACGACTGAATAAAAAAATGTTTATGTTCTTTGTACTGTTATTGATAGCGCGGATAATTTATAACGGTAAGATTATAACTACGTGCTGATGCCAAAAATTTTGTTAAGCACTATGTAAACATCGCTCACATTAAATTATTTTTGAAACCTTAAAAAGTAAAAAAAAATGATACGAGGAAACAAAAAGAACGCACAATAGTTTTGCCGAGTAAATAAAATATTTTTTACAAAATTATTTTAAATTTATGATTTTTTAATTTTGACGAATCGTTCGTTCCATTAAGGTATTAAGGTTGCGAAAATACACGTCGGTTATTTATTAATTTTATATCTATAAAAAATTTTATTTTATAATTAAAAAATAAAATATTTACTTATTTTTGTAAATTGAAGAAACTTTGATTTTAATTTTAATTTTATTTTATAAAAATTAGTTATTTATTTTTTAAATAAAAAAATTACAAATTTTATTATTTTTTATACAAAAAAGATTTAAAAAATTAATTATACGTCTACATAGGGATAAAATAATATTTTAAATTCAAGCTAGAAAAAAATTGTATACATTTCTAAATTTTTTCGTTGATAAATTTCTTTATCAAAGAAATTTCAGAGTTTTAAACATTTTATTCTTAAGAAAAGATTACGGAATTTGTATTTATTCTTTAAACAATTACGAAATTAAAGTTTTTAATCACTAAATGTAATTAAATAAAAATTTTTATTTAGGAAACCAATTTTTCTTATGATCCTGAGAATCCATCGGAAATCGATCATGATGTTTTATATAGGGAAGGAGAACTTCAAAAAGTAATCGAGTTTTATTTATATAAACTTTACAAACTTTATCCATTTCATTTATAATTATGTTTAATAAAATATTTTTTGTTAGAGAGTAACTTATACTCCCAGATTATTGATTGCTGATCTAAAAGGAACCTTAGGATATTTGAGCAACGAAGGAAATTTATCAGAAATCTTAGGGGATACTGGTATAGAAAAACCTGAAATATTATGGGAAGAAAATCGATTAGAAAAAATTGTAGAACCAGATGCAAACAAGTCTGAATTTTTGAAAAGTCTCGACAAAGAATCCAAAGATGATCAAGAAAAAGAAAATGTCTTTGATTTTGAAAATGATGTACAAAAATGGGTTGATTATTTGATTCCTCGATATCATTCTAGAACAATTAACGTTATCAGAGACTACGAACACGAATCTACGAGTAAACCTTTCAATATATTTACTTATGGACGAAATTTGTGGAACACTCCAGAATTTTCTGATAACTTTATAGACAGAATAAGAGGATACGTCGAAGAATGCGACTCTATTCAAGGTTTTCAGGTGATTATTCTTGTACGCTTTTTCATATGTTTACTTTGAGATTTAATGATTTAAACATCGAATATGCGTTTAGGTACTCGTCGATGGAGACGATGGATTTTCAGGATTAGGTACTAGTTGTATACAATATTTAAGAGAGGAATATGGAAAAAGTATCTTTGCTTGTCCTGTAATGGATGCAGCGGAGAGAGATTCGTCATTGAGCGATTACTTAAAAGTAATCAATACGGTTCTTTGTTGGCACGAATTGGGAGAATTTTCATCGTTGTACAGTCCATTATGTTGCGGTACAAATGGTTGGCTTACACCCGGTAAACCTCGAGCTTTCAACAACATTACTTATAGATCAGATCTCAAGTATCATACGAGTTCCTTACTAGCAACTGCCTTAGACACGTTTAGCTTACGCTATAGGCATAAAAAATATCCCATGTCAACGTTATCCGATCTCTGCATCGATTTAAATAGATACGGTAGAAAGGCCGTAGCTACAAGTCTGAATTTACCATTCCCGATGGAGGCGAATAAAGATTTCATAGATGTGTTGGACGACCTCGACGGTACATGTCTGTGGACAACCTTAACACCCAGCTGTAACATAAGCCTGGATAATAACATGCAAAGCTTAGCTTTAAGAGGTATTCCGGAAAGTCGTTTAAAACGTCCCATGATAGAGGCTCAAAACCAAGTACAAAAAGCAGCTTACAGATGCTCGACGGTTCACGAAATGATGAGCCTCTACTTAGACAGCTCCTGTTTCTCCACGGCTACCTACTTGATAAACACCCAAGAGGCGTTAAAAGTTAAAGCTCCTTATCCGCAAATATTCAACAACGAGGTGCAACAAAATGGAGATATTTTAAATAAGCCCAGAATAAACGGTAATAAAACAAGCGATCGAGCAATCGATATCAATATATAAAAGCAGTGCGTAGTTTCTTTCGCGATAAAATAATAAAAAATTTCATTTTAGATGTTAAAAGCGTAGCGGTCATGGCTGGTTTACATACTGGAAAATTTATAGCCGAAATGTTCGAATCTCTTCACAAGCACGTTAAAAAGATAAAAAATTTAAATAAATTTCACGCTTACGCGGATTCAGGAATGGATAACGATGACTTTCAAGAGAGCGTAAATAATTTAATGGATTGTATAGAAAATTATTCGGATAAACATCAAATGTAATAAAAAACGAAAATAATATTTAAAAAAAAAAACATAAAATTTACGATATATAAAATAAATACCGCAAATACCCGAAATGTTCACAATTACAATGAAATATAAAGCTGTATAAAAGAAATAAAAATCGAAAAACAACGTAAAATTTAAACGTCGCTTAAAAAATTATTAAAACGTTTTAAACAATATAGATAAGCAAGAATAAAGAAACTGAATTAAATAGACAAGAAAATTATAAATGCAAAATTTGTCGGATCGAAAATAATAAAATTTAGTTGGAAACGTGTCACCTATCGGTCGTGCACACGTGTAACATAGCACGAAAAGGGGCGTTTTTTTATCCGGGTGTACCGTTAGATTCTATAATTAGTGATTTACATTTGGAAAATGTAAATAGGAGAGGCTCCGATATTATCTCGAACAGCGCAGGTTTCCTCGCGTTTCCTCGCGTTTCCTCGCGTTTCCTCGCGTTTCCTCGATCGATAATGGTAAAAAATTATTAAAATTATCCGGGTTGTAAAGCCTCGTAGATATATCGTGACTCGCTGCTTCGACTCGTTTATTCTTCGCGATAGTCCGACGGGAGCAACATCGCAAGTAGTTGTTCCGAGTGTTTGTTCTCTCTTCGACTACGCAACGCGTATTCGAGCGTCGATGTGACGTTTGCGTCTGTATAGAATAATCGCGTAGTGTATTCGTGCTCTACTCAGCTGCTGATGCGCGAATTGACAGTCGGTTCAAAAAAAAATCACTCGACACAAGAATGCGCATCGATTACTGTGCGTTTTCGTTTTTTATCCGATCATAACTAATGATCACGGAATTCCAAATAAGGTGTTACGAGTTTAACGCAACGGCTTCTCCGATAAATGCGATGAGAGCGATATGGCCAGATTCGAGATGATGAGATTCGAGGGGGGCCGTCTCAAAATGGTACAAAAACCAGTTCTACTGCTATTCTTCTTTTCCTTTGTTCTCGTCAACGGCAATTATTTCGGGACCAATCAACGCAAGAACGATCAGTGCTTCTGCAAGGTAAATATTATTTTGCGTTATTTTGTTTTTTATTTTAAATCGGTGCGAGCGACTTATCGATATAACCTTTGACACATTGTGTACATGTACTCGCAAACCGTATTCAAACTCATCGCTTGTGTTTTTCTCTGGCTTTCAGTGTATCTTTTATTTTTTAATTCGATCGGAGACGTTTCGTTGGTAAATTTCTACCATCGGTTCAGATCTTCCTAAGAATGCTATTTCGTTGTGAAATTGTTACACTTTTGTATCGTTCTTTTTCAGTTGAATGGTGCTATCGACGACTGTAGTTGTACCGTGGACACCGTAGATTACTTCAACAATGTTAAAGTGTATCCCAGGCTTCAAAGTCTTCTAGTCAGAGACTATTTTAGATTTTACAAGGTCGATCTGAAGCACGATTGCCCTTTTTGGGCCGACGATAGTAAATGCGCTATTCGTTTTTGTCACGTTAAGCCGTGCCAAGATGTAAGTTTCTAATTTACTAATAAACACCCGACGTTCTAATTTTTATTTGAACAAGTGTAAGCCTTATCTTTGTACCATATTTTTGTAGAAAGATATTCCGGTTGGACTGAAAGGTGAACTTCCAAGAAATATACACGTCAACGAAAGCCCGTTAAATAAATATCAATCTAATCTACAAATTGCGGATTGCGATCAAAATATTCACGATCATAATATAGAATTAGGATATTTAAATACTACTATAAGGTGAATCTCTTTAAATATATAATCAACGGAAAGATTCTTCGAAAGAAATTTAATTATGTTTGTTTATTCAGTACCGAAAATTATAAAGAATTTGAGCGATGGCAACAACACGACGATGCTCAAGACAATTTTTGTATTACGGAATCGGACACCGGAGAATACGTCGATTTACTTTTAAACCCTGAAAGATATACCGGCTACAAAGGACACAGTGCACATAGAATATGGCGTAGTATTTATAAGGAAAATTGTTTTAGGTAAAGACCTTCGTTAACCGTGTAATAATTATTTAGTAATCGGTAACAGGTACAATTTATTTTTCTCTTTACAGGCCGGATAATTCTCCTCAAACTTTTATTCAATCGTCGAAAATAGATGGTAATATTCAAAGACATTCTCGAACCTTTCTACTCGATTAATTTTTAATAAAATTTAATATTTGCGTTTATAACGATATCGATTTAATTTTCAGCGATGTGTTTAGAAAAAAGAGTATTTTATAGAGTAATTTCTGGCCTCCATGCCAGCATAAACATTCATTTGTGTTCCAAGTACTTATTATCGTCCCAAGGCCGATTGGAGGTGTCTCCCGAAGGACTTTGGGGTTCCAATTTAGGAGAATTGCATAGACGTTTTGCACCCGATACGACTGGTGGAGAGGGTCCAAATTGGTTAAAAAATCTTTACTTTTTATATATATTAGAATTAAGAGCGCTTGCGAAAGCAGCACCTTACTTACAAAGAGAAGAATATTATACTGGTAACGAAGTGGAAGACGAAGACACGAGATTAGCGATTAACGATATTTTAAATATAGTTAGGTAATTATAATTTATTTCTTTAAATCAAGGTTAAATACAAATGATATTTTCTTATTTTTTTAAATCGGATACTAATTAAATAATACTGTACACGAATTTTACAAATTCAACAATTTTTTTTATTCGATCCGGTAATGCAAATTTTTTACAGAATGCAACGAATTGAATAGAACATTAAAAATTAGCCAAAATACTCGTAAGCTTTTTTCTGTCTAAGACATTAATCTTAATTCGAAAAAAACTCGAATGGAAAAACAGGATAATAAATTTATACGTTTTTATAAGATAATTTTTTTCGATATAACTTGTATTTTAGACATTTTTTTTAAAAAGAGTAAATTTAAAATGTAATTCTTAATTTATGGCTATTTGTAAGTAATTTGTACAAACAGGAAAAATTTCTTATTTTCTAGGACATTCCCCGAGCATTTTAACGAAAGCGTAATGTTTAACGGAGGAGTAGAGGCTCAAATTTTAAAAGAAGAATTCAAACAACATTTTAGAAATATTTCTCGCATAATGGACTGCGTTGGTTGCGACAAATGTAAATTATGGGGAAAACTTCAAATACAAGGTTTAGGCACGGCTCTTAAAATTTTATTCTCTGGAAAATTTGATAAATACGAATCGACATTACTGAGCTTTAGCAAAAAACAATTCTTCCTTGAAAGAAGCGAAGTGGTATCTCTTATCAATAGCTTCGGACGGTAAGAAAATAAAATAAATTTTCGTAATAATTAATAACGAAATATAATTATATTATAATTAACATATTTGTTGCAGATTGTCGGAGAGTATTTTCGAGCTGGAAAAGTTTCGTAAACTAATGAGATAATGCAACGTTATACGGAATATATCTTTTTTAGTATTAATTTTACAAACACATCACACTGATTAGCTTTAAATATGAGTATCATATATTATAGATTCACAAGTACTATTTATTTTCTATCTCAGTGAATTTATTTTATCTTTTTTACGAACTGTGAAATCGTGATGAAAACAACATATTTATCCAATTTTTCTACTATAGAAACTTCCATTTTTACTCCTTCTTTTCATGACGACTTCACTTTAAAATTAACTATATCTGTGATAAATGATATTCAACAATAATGAAAGATAATCAATATCATAAACATTTTGAACACTTTTATTCAATTTATTTACAATATATAACCTAATTTATACTTGTGAAAAATCTCCATGTTTCAAATACAAGATTCTCCTGTTCTATGTGTTAATTTATAAATTTATAATGTAATTATAAAAAGTAACGTGTTTTAATAATTGTAATACTTTTTTATAAGCTTCATTAACTTGATATAATTAAAGTAGAAGTCGTTGATAATATTTGCTTGTATATCCGAAGATTATTTACTTTTGCTGGAAAAGTAGCATAAAAATTATTGTTATTATAATATACAATTTTTCTTTGTTTATGTATAGTCATTACATAGATATATATATACAAAATTATTTTAATATAGGAAATTAGAACAACATTAACACAAAATTTTATTTTGTTATATTATCATTTTTTAAGTTTATACTATATATATATTAACATTTTTGTAAAAAAAAAGAATAATATATATTCATCGAACCTGGTATGCTTTTTCATTTACATACCTTTCGCAAAATTTTCTGATTAGTCCACGTTTGGATCTTGTAAGGTAATGTTTTACTTTCGCAATTATTGGACGCCTTTGTACCAATAAATTGCTTTTTTTCTCGTAACATCGTTAAAACGTATTTCAATTCCTCGTGCACTTGATCCCGTCGCCTTCTTTCTACGTTCACCATGTTCAATTCATAAAATATTTATAGCTAATAGTTATTTATGACTTAAAGTAATTGCATAACGCGTAAACAAACCTTTAACCGTCTCATCGTTTTTTAGCAGTTCTATTTTCGTTGATTTTTGTAAACAAGAGTAAGACAGAATAGGTAGTGGAGGTGGAAGCGGTGGTAATATCTTATCTGATTCTGCATAAAAAATTTGTGAAATATCCACGCCGATGTCATCATTTCTCGTTAAATTTGAAATGTCGCTATAGCTGCTTTTATCCAAATCAAAAGTATCACCTAAATAATATTGCAGGTTCTTTATGTGCGCGTTATTTCATAAGACAACACATTGCAAGCGACAAAGCTTAAATGGACGTCGTTGGTGATCGTTTAAAAAATTTGTATGAATTAATTTGGTGCGTTCGAAGCTCGGATCGACAACGTAATCAACGATAAATATCTTTATTCGATAAAACTATGTACCATCGAGCATAATTTATAATTAAAAGTAAAACAAGTTTTTTTAGTTGGATACGATGGATAGATAAAAGGAATATCGAATATAAATATGAAAGGCATTTGATGAAATACATCCACATACAGATAGTACATATATATTTCTAGATAAGTACATATATATTTTTCTTTCTCAACTTAAAATATAACTTTGTACAAGTATTCTATTTAAAAATGTAATTGCACTTAAGTCTTCTATACTCCCTTAATTTAGAATTAAAAAAATTTAATATGTATATATATAATCTACGAAACGATTCTGACGCGTTCTTAATAAATACAATTTTATATTTATAATATATATTGTTAATTTATAAATATATATGTCTCTCGTTTAATTTCAAAATACTATTACAAAAGAGAAATCGATTTTCGCACGTGATTAATTATTGATTATAAAAGATTACTAGCCATCGATGCACTTGAAAATACGCGAACAATCTTTTTAATTTTCGATCGATAATAATGAGAAGAAAAAAAATATAAAAAAGAAGAAAACAAAATGATATTACTTTTAAGAATCTATGTAAAAAATAAAAAACTCTTTGCTTTATCAAAATTGCAAGATAACGATATTGGTAATAACGACGACGATAATATATCGTTAGTACACGATGACAATAATAATAATAATAATAATAATAATAATAATAATAATAATAATAATAATAATAATAATGACAATGATGAAAATGACGATGATCTTTTAGCATAAGAACATATAAATCTGTAATCTTAATGTACTAACAATCGAGTAATAAGAAAAAGTTTCGATTGGAATAAACAAAACGCATATAAGTGCCAGCCTTTGCATATTTGGCTCATCGTAAATATATAAGGTATACAATCGGCCGACATTTCACAAATAAAATAAAAAATTTCACAACAGTTTCTCCCGCACCTACACACATACAGTATACAACACAATGCATTAGACGATTTTACGATGAAGCATATTATAATCGACGGGGAGGTACGTAGCTTTGGATATACGTAGTAACGAAAACGCGAACGCGAAGGCAGATTTCGGTTATTTTTTTTTTTTTGGGTGTTGATGGGGGAGGAGCAGCGGGAGGAGGAGGAGGAGAAGGAGGAGGAGGAGAGGAGAGGAAAGGCCTCCACGCGTTCTTCCGACGCTTTGGATGTGATGCGCGAGTAGTTTCCAAGATGCTACTTTCGACGATTGCGAAATTAAAAAAATAAAAATAAACGTAATAATAATAATAATTAATAATTAATAATTAATAATAATTCATAAAAAAAAAAACACTAACGAACGAATTGTAATTCTCCGAGGCCTTCAGCCGAGAGAAAGGGGCTAAAAGTATCTGAATTCACCTTTCTTGCCAAGTCTTTCCTTGCGAACCCAGTCGGCAGGAGCTGGCGGGGGAATCGCGTGGGCTCGGTGAGTCGTTTCAGATCCAGGACTAGTATTAGCACCATCGATCTCCGAATCCTGTAAAATGCGAGCGATTCGTTAACACACCAGATCTAAAAAAAAAACAACGTGCCTTCTCGTTTCTTCTCGTTGCCCCTTCCAATCGTTGCAACATGTGCAACCGGACGCACCAACGGGACTTACGAGATCCTCGCGGTTTAAAAATACGAAACTTCTCTCCGGTTCATTCGTTCCCACCATCTCTACTCGAATCACGCAATCGTACACCAACGAACGACCGACGAGGCAAACGAGTTCGATTCCTCGACAAAAACTCCCTAATTTAGATCCTTGGTTTGGTTAGCTCGGTTAATTACGAAGGAATAAAAATGACGGGATTAACCTCGTAATTGTAGGGGTGAGACTGCCTCTGGTATCTGGCCGCGTAGAGAGGGTTGTTGAAGACGTCGCTGTCGGGTGAAATGGCGGGGTTGTGAGGCGTGACGATGGTGTGGGGGACATGAGCGACCTGACCGCGGGAGTTCCTTGCCTTCCACCACTTGCGGCTGTCGTCGAGGATCTCGAGGTACTCGCCCCTCACCACCGTCAGCTCCTTGTCGTTGTTCGCCGTTCGGGGATACGTGACCTGGACGATCTTAGCCCGGCGGGCGACGAGCTCCTCGAGCCAAGCCTCCTGGGCGCGCTCGACGGCTCCGGGCCCCGAACCACCCGCTCCCCCACCTCCACCTGGACCACCGACCGCGCGAGCTCCGCGCTCGATCGAGTCCACGGAGATGTCGCTGTGAGCCCGGACCTGGTCCAGTCGCTCCCGCTCCCGGTCCCGCTGCTCGTCGCGGCCGTAGAGCTCCGATCCGCGTTCGTAGCCCCGCTCGAAGTACTCCGGGTTCGCTCGCTCCTCCCTGCTCTCGTAGTCGAGGTAGTCGCTGCTGTAGTGGGACTCCTCGACTTCCCTGCGAACGAAGCCTCTCGATGTACTCCCAAAGTACTCTCTCGCACCCGAGACAACTCACCTGTGGCTGTAGTAAGAGTCGTTCTGATGGTCGGGGATATCGTCCCGCTTGCGTTTGTCGGCGTTGAGGAGCGAGGCGAGGTGGTCGTTGTGTATCGAGTGCTCGCGCTCGTCCGGGATGGGGTAATCGGGCGACCAGCCGTCCATGAAGACCGGATGGTAGGGAGGCACGTGGGCCTTCCACTGCTCGCGGGGCACCAACCAGGTATCCCCGAGGGAGTGCCAGAGTTCGGTCTCCTTGCTGGTGACACAGTTCATGAGTAGGTTCACGGCCTCGCGGGTCAGGAGCGGCGAGGCGACCTTGCTCGGGAGATTGGGCTCGTAGTTGGTGTCGTGGGCGGAGTCGATGATGAGGGCCAAGGGCGTGAACAGGAAGTGTACGAGTTCGGGCGCGTTCGGGTCGTGGATGTGAGCCTTGAGCTTCGCGAGCAAATTGAACGAGAGCTTGAACTTCTGGAAGATGTCGATGAACTCGAGCTCCGGGGGTGGCTTCGCGCGCATCGTCAGCATCCCGTCACCCAGGTTGCGTTTCTTCGATTTGCGGTTGCGCCTGCGACGCTCGAGTTCCCGGGAAGCCGCAGCCGCGTGTTGCAATCGGGCGATGAACTTCTCGATGTCGTCGAAGCAGTGGTTCAGGATGGTGACGTCGCGCTCGTATTTGTCCGAGGACGTGGACGAAACCTCGTCGTTGTTCTCCTCGCGGGAGGCGTCCTCGTGATGTCCGTCGTCTGCAAATTTTTTTTTTTTTCCTTTCGTTTTTTCCTCGGAGCTTTCGTCGCGCGTTTATTTTCGAACGCCGAGACTTTCGCCGATCGATTTCTAGATATCGTTATCGAGTCCGCGTTTGCGAGTTTCTCTCGATAATCTACGTCCTAATATTTACATGGGGAAACTTTCGATAAGAGTAAACGACAAAATTATCGAGCTTGTAAAAGCGCACGAAAGAGGAACGAATGTACGCGGAAAGAAATGCGAGGAATTAAATAACGTGTCATCGGTAACCGTAATTTTACGATTATCGTTATTTATTATTCGAGTTTAAACGGTTGCAACTGGATTTGTGACGTTGAAAACTATAAGAATTACGATGACCACGACGACGACGACGACGACAAATTCTAATTAAACCAATTACGATATTTTTTTTCCGTGGATCGATGATAATGTACTTTGCAAAGTTCGGCGTTGGTTCCGAAGAATATTTACTATTTTTAACGGAAATCTTGGCTAAATATTTTAAAAATTCGATTCTTATCGATGTGTTTTTCAAATATAATAACGGCAACGTTTTAATTCTCGTATATCGCTTATTAATTGGCGATAAAACAAGATGAAAGATCCCGTGAGGCCGATTATAAGCAAACATTCGAATCCTTGTTTCGTATCGATATTTCAAAACAAATAATTTCACGGATAGGTTATACATTTTATAATTAAAAGTATTTAAATTTTATTGAAATTTACATACTTTTATAGTTCCGTTTCCCTACAAGCATTCCAATTAGTTAAAGATACCGACATTCCAATCTAACGAGTCATTTTCCTTATATGACAAGCTAAACCGTAATTTAAAACACATTATGTTAATAGTTACAAATAATTAGATATACTGGATTTCAGAGGTTTAAAATAAAATAGTGGATTTTAATTTCTTAAATTATACGTTTTCCCTTCCAGTATGAATAAATAATACCGCGTTTAGTCACATATTCCAGTAATCTACTTTGGCCCTGATCGCGTTACGTATTCGCTTTATTTTTTCGTCTTTTTTATTATCGTTAAAATAAGATAATTATACGTACGCGAATTAAAAAAACGTAATAAATTGCAACCAAATTGTGCGAAAATTTTTTAGACGTTTGGAATATCGACAATGTCACAATATCGAAACGTTATATACTCGATTTTATTTTTAAATAATTCAAACTTTACCACGAGATTTTTCGATGTTTATCTCAAACTATTATTAGATTGAAAAATTGTTCAAAGATATCTCAAGATATACGGATAATTTTTTTTTCTTTTTTTTTTGATAACATATTTATCTAGCTCGAAAGAAACGATAGCGGCAATTTAAGAACAAAAAATTAATCTCAGCCCGAACGGAGGCTTTAAAAACAAACTTTGAATATTTGATAAATATTTTTATATATTATTTCACGTAAAAATATTACACGGATTTTTTATCGCTATTTATACAAGCAATAACTAATATTTCATCTCTTAACGAACATTGTAGGATCTATTTTTAGAAACTTTTTACTCGAAGAATTCAATCCTCGATTACCGTTTAATGCGTTCATTAAAATTGCAAATATCCACTATTTGTATGCCGTTATTGAATAAAAATTTAACAGTAGCTGAATAAATAAACATAAAAGTTTCGAGAAAATATCCGTTGGATATTTGATTCTTACAATAACGACATTTGGAATAATTATTATTATCATCGAAATTCTTGTTAAAATCGGTTTAACGGACGATCGAGGATCAACGATCGATTCGGATATTCCAAATATTTTAATCCATCCAACAACTAGTAAAATTTCACGTAGGTTAAAAGTCTTACGTATCTAAATACCGTGGTATAATATCAGTTCGTAATAAATACTTGTCTCGAAGAGCAGCGTAAATTAAAAATATTTGAACGAAGGGTTACAAGTCACTCGTGAAATCGATCGAAGGCCCTGCCACGAAAACTGGTTTCGACTTACGTAAAAACGGTGAATCATCCATAATCATTTCGGTCGAGTGACTAAATTAAAAAAGAAAAAAAAAATAGTAACGCTAATGAAATCGATCAAAACTGTCAAACGGTCTCCGAAGAAGGTTGAAAGGCAATCGAAAGAAGCTTCGATCGGAAAATCTATACGGTTAATTCGTCGAGCGTTCGCCAACGATTCGAAATCGTCGGATAAAATAAAATTAGGTTTCTTTAAAATCAACGCACACGCGCAAAACTTTGAATCCGGGAATTCTCGAAGAACCGTAAATTTATTAATTTTTATTAACGAATATAAATCCTAAATATAAAACCTCCGGTAATTTCATAACGCGCAATGTAGAGTTAGCTATTAAAAAGGACGTAAAATGATTACAACTTAGATTTTTTCTAAATAAAACGCAACGATTTCGCTGCGTTTCAACATTTTAATTCATTTTAATTCGAGAGCCTCCGCTTTTTTTTCTCCTCGCTCGCGGAAGTTTTTCGAGTTAATTACCGCGTAAAAGTAATTTGCAGAAGACGAGACCGCGGTTAACTAACAACTTTATCTCGGGCAATTTATTTTTACCGATGACGCAACTACTTGCATTCCCCTACGAAATCAGCGGGAAATCACGCGCGGGAAAAGTAAACAAACTCACTGTTGGAGGAGTTGAATCCGGCCAACTGATCCCTGGCACCGACTCCGTTGAGCGGCGGCTCCGGTGGTGGGAGAGCCGGGGGCGGGGGTATGTGAGCCCTGGACGCCCTGGGGGATCCGACAGTCGCCAGTTTCCCCGCTTGCAGCATCTTCAGGTCCTCGACGAGGTCCTGGGCGGAAACGCTCTGACACTGGAAGATGTGCATCTCGGCTCGCTGTTGACCCGCGGATCCGCTGTCGTCCGCCACCGTGAACACGAGGATGTTGTTGTACATCTCCATGGGGTCGCGGGACGTGAAGGCCGTCGGCTCCTGGATCAACGCTACCGGGAATCTCTCCATCACCGCCTAAGGACCACCGATGCCAAACAACGGACGAGAGAAAATGAGATCACGATAAATTTAAGGGAAACGATTTTTCATCTCGGCGACACACTTTTTACTTTTTTTTTTCTTTCTTTTTATCCTCTCGCGCTTTTAACGAGGGACAAAGCAAATACTTTGGAGCCCGGTTCGTTCATCGACGTATATAAAAAATGTATCCGCTGGGAGAAAAATTTTTTCCTAAGCCGTTTAAGGAATTCTCTCTTTTTTTAGTATTAGAAGGTTTGTGTGTACGTGTATTATAAGTCGTTCTCACAGCGTGTAAACTTTTCTGGAGTATGGCTAACGGAGAAAAAAAAAACATTAAAAATGTTGAAGGCTATAATCTCACCGACTTTTCACATTTACTTTCGAGAAATTTCGCCGTACGAGTTTTGGCGATTTTTTCTCTTTTTTTTTTTGAAAAAATATTTAAATAACGCGCAAAGAAATTACTATCTTTTATTTATAGTATAACGAAACAATTTGCGTTTAAAATTGAATAGTTTACAAAAAGATATTTTTTATCGCGTTAAAGTCCTGTTTTTATTTCACCTTCTTCGTACGTGGTATTTACGTAGGTATGAAATTGATTTTACGCGGTGCTATTTAATTTGTGTAAAATTATATACATTCCACTTGTTAAAAGGTAAATCGATTTTCGATCGCGTACAAGTGTAAAACACTTGTTTTTCTTTATAAAGGATTCGAGTGAAAGTCACGGTATTCGCCATTCTAAAACAAGAGTACAAACGATGTGAATCGGGGTGATAAAATAAATCGATACGTTTAAAACATAATTCCGCGTTATACAATTTATTTAACCGAACGATAATAATCGCGATTCCAAACATTCCGGCATCGTACAAAATACAAAATAGGTTAATTATTGAAATCAACGCACGTTGGTTTCAACTTTTTAATGCTTTCACTTTATCTAAAAAAGAAGTTTAGAGAGTTTGGAAAAATTATCGGTGTTGAAAAAAGCGGGCGTACGTACATTTTTTAAATTTCGAATCTTTTACAAAGATGAATGGCCGTAGCATCGATACGAGCATCGAGGAATCTGTCGAATTCTATAAATTTATAATTTCAGATAACTTTGGTCCGTGGTTTTTTGTCTATCCGAATAAATTTGCCCGTTGAAGACATTTATTTAAAATAGAAATCGAGTTTTCACACTTTTTATAATAAATCTCAAGAGCGTCGGTTGTTATAATTTTTTTTCCGTGTTATGCGTACAAAAACTTTAATATTTCGTAAACGTTTAACAATTCGGAAATTTTACGTATTTAATTATTATCTACGCGGTCGTTTCACTTTTTAATCGCGCGGGAGAAAAAATAAAATTATGCTGGTCAGTTACACGACGTTACGGAATAATCATGTAAACGGTATTTTTGCGTGCGAAGGAATCGAATTAGATTCGGGATAGAAGACGAAATTATTCATTGGTAATCGATCGATCGCGAAAAACGCGAATGAAAAGTAGAAAAAAGTTTGCGCAAAAATGAAGGAGAAGGACGATACCGTAAAATTTATGATACAAATTTAATAAAGAGCACCGCTAAATAATATTTAGAATAATTTTCTCAACGTTTTTAAACATTGGTGTAAATATTGAAAATTTAAAGAAAATACGGTTCGATGGAAATAAATTTTCCGTGTACAACGATATTTCTGCATTCGTTAAATATTATTAGAGGAAAAAAAAATATTTGCCACGGCATTGTTTAATCGACGTCGTCCATTCTTTTCCATATCGAAACGAGACATATCGAATCGTAGCCTAATGACCGACATACTAACTCGAAATCCAGTGCCGTTATAATATGCATTCATTATTTTTTATCGATGTTGGTTTACTCTTCGTTAAAATAAGCCGACGGCCGCTATTAAAATTGGCTACCCGTAAATAAAATGTAACGCTCGAGAATTCAACTCACGAGTGTATCGATGATCGAGGATCATCGCATCCTTCCTCGATCGAGGTGCAAATTTTATCCCACCTCGAGGTAGAACAACGATTCCCGCAAAAATTTATTATCCCCCCGTCCGCTGCTTCGGTTACGATAATTAACATTTCGGAAACGCTCGTCGCGACTCTCGAATGCAAGCCAAGCTAAAAACCTTATCTTTATCATCGACGCGTTTCGAATAAAGGAAGGAAAAAAATTCGCTAGGCTAAATCGGGGATTTTCCATCGCGAATCTCGAGACTCGCGCGAGGAGCCATCGAAATCGAAAAATAAACAAGCAGGTAAGAATAAGGAGGAGGAGGAGGAGGTGGAGGAGGTGGAGGAGAAGGAGGACGTCGAGGACATCGGGGGCATAAGAGAAAGAGGAAAGTAAAAAGGCCTTTAAACAATGCGTACCCCCGTTTCGTTGTCCATAATGAGGACCCAATTCCGTTCGAGTCGCAGCTGCATTTTTTGGCTCCATATGCCGTTGCTCTTCTCGAGCTGGAGGAGTCGCCTCATGCCATCGGCCGGGTAGTTGATGCCGGTCTCCTTGGTCACGGTAAAAGTCGCCAAGTGTTCCATCAGGTAGGTGGACTCGGCGGTTCCGGGGCCGCGTCCTCCGGGTGCCGTCGACTGACCACCACCACCGACACCTCCACCACCGCCGCCTCCGCCACTACCGCCACCGCCTCCGCCTCCGCTCGGGCCGCTTTCTGACATTTTCACACGCATTCCTTAGAAGAGAGGCTTTCGCTTCTTTTCCCTCGATTTATCTTTCTCCGGTACCGCGAGACAAATCGAAGGAAGACTAATCGAACCAACGATCGAAATCTCTACTTTGCTCCGATCGATTAGGTTAGACGCGATTCCGAAACAAAAGCGTGAAAACGATCGTTGCGCGTAATTTATAAACTGTACTAATGATATTCATTTACCCTTGTTATAGAGGGAGTTTCCATCGCCCGCAGAGTTGTAATACGACATTCTGCGATGACTGATTATATCTTCAAGCTGAAATTAAATTTTATGTAATGAAATACGAGTATCGCAACTGCGCGACTCGCGAACCGTTTCCCCCTGACTCGAGGGAACTTCTCTGGTAAACAGTACCGATCTCGGTACACTCGCGGTAAACGTCCGTTCGTTTCCTTCTTCGACTCTCGGAGCTCGACCCGCGACAAAAGCGGTAACGTCTCCGACCTTCCCCCGAATTTCGAGCCGATTCCTCGGACGTCTCCGGTTTTTCCTCTTCCCGACGAGGAAAAGCGCACGCGCATCCGATTTCACGACGGGTATTCGATAGCGCCACGCGATCCTACGCACGCACGCACGCACGCACGCACGCACGCACGTACGCGTATACAACAACACAAGAGAACGAGTCGGAGCCAAGGACTCACTCGGGTTCGCACCCGTTCCCGACCGGTGCTCGAGCTCGGGGCTTGTTTACCCGCGGCCTCTCCTCGTTTTTCGTCGTTGCCGTAAGAATTTCCTAGGTCAATGACATTCACGGGTGCGCGATCGAACGAAAAGAGAAAAAAGACGAGGGAAAAGGAAAAAAGGGCCCGAGGAGGGAAGAAGTCTAGGCGAGGTTCGCGCGCTCGAAGGCGCGGACACGCCTTAGAACCGTGTTGAACTGTGCGAAGAAAACGAGTCTCCGCGGAATGCAACATGACGTAATTATATTGCGGCCTCTCTACTCTCTCTCTCTCTCTCTCTCTCTCTCTCTCTCCGTCTCCCGCGCGCGATCGTTCCCGTGCCTTTCCGAGAGATATGCACGTACGGGCTCGGTTCTTTTTTCTCTTTTCGTTTTTTCGAGCTCTCCCCTGCGGCCGACGCTATTTTTCGAGCGCTGGCACACACAGGTGTTTTGCACTTTTTCTCCTTCCCCGACACTTCCGATTTACCGTACACTCGTGCTCCTTATTTCCCTCCGTGTTTCTGGCGCGCGAGAACGATCGCGAAAACGATCGCGAAAACGATCGCAAATGTAAGATCCCCGAGCGATGCACGACCGAATGGACGTTGCAAAGGAATCAGGGGAATCGACGATGCGTCTAACGTCTCGTGTCATTACTCGACGAGCCCACGAGTGAAAGTTTCGCTACTGGCTAAATGGTTTTCTCCGCTCTCGTCTCGCTCCCGCCTCGATCCCGCTCCGATCCCGCTTCGATCCCACTGTTACACCTTGATCTCGTCTCTTACACCCGACACCGGAGGATCCCTGACTAATCTCGGGCGCATCCTCGGATCGGGCATCGAAATCGGTAACGGAAGGAACAGGCTAACCGTTAAGCGACGGTCCCCGCGATCGGATAAGGCTCGAAGAATTTCACTCGCGAGTTTACGACGACGACGACGACGACGACGAGTGAGTGAGTCTCCTTCTGTCTCTCCTTCTCGCTCTCTCCCGCGCGCTCTATACCTCCCCTCCCCGGCGCCACGCTCCGTCTCTCTCCAGCGCGGGCTGACGGGTACGTCGTCGTCGGGACGAGGAAGACCCTCTCGCGTGCCCCGCCGAGCTCCGTGGAGAAAAGAGGGAACGGGAGTTTCGACATTCCTCGCGAAAAGAGGCCTCGAATTCCAGCGCGACGCTCTCTCTCTCACTCTCTCTCTCGCTCTCTCGTTTTCTCTACCTCGGTATCTCCGTCTCCGTCGCTCTTCGGATAACGCGACGCTCCCGATACTCACCCGAAATTCCTACGGGCGGCCTCCGAGATCCTCTGGTTCTGGAGCGGGGATCAGAGGTCGGCGCTCGGTAGCACCGATCGAGCGCTCATCCTCGTGGCCCTCCAACGAGGTCGACGAATCCTCCCGCACTTTGCGCGCGCACTCGCGATCGACTACGACTACGACGACGACGATGACGACGACGTCGACGACGACGAAGACGACCGCGACCGCGACGACGATGTCGAGGTAGAGGAAGTAGTGGAGGAGGAGGAGGAGGAGGAGGAGGAGGAAGAGGACGAGGCTCTCGTCGCTCGTGCACACGACTACGCGAACGTTCCTGTCGCTTCCTCCACTCCGGCGCTACTCTACGACTACGCACACCTTGGGCCCGTGCAATCCCCTCATCTGGACGCATCGGTATGCCGAGTACCACCACCGCCGCCACCACCGCCGCCTTCACCGCCGCCTTCACCGCCGCCTTCACCGCCACCGCCGCCACCGCCGTCGAATCCACGTAGGTGCACGCATACCTACCTGTTGCCCACCTCTCCTTCCTGCTCCCCCCGCTCGCTATACCCCTTCCTCCGGACCCCTTCCTCCATCCAGGGCTCCTTCATTGGACGAAGACGCGGCCACGCTTGGAGAGCCGAGGCCGGCGCTCCTTTTTCAAAGGAGCTTTTACTATACCTGGGCCGCCGATCAGCCGCCGATCAACCGATCCTCCCCCCCCGCCCTCCGGTAGCTTTCATTGAGCGCTGCGATGTCGCTCGCCGGAGGTGGGCTTTTGTAACGGATGGGTGCGCGAGAGCCTCCGGCGATGGGCAATAAATACGACCATTACTCTCTCGGTATTTTCAACCAACTTTGTTTATTTTGCATTTACAGAGAGATACATTGTGTGCTCGGTGTAGTTGACGTCGCACTACTCCCTCGAGGTGCGACTCGGACACCGCGGGACATATATTTATTATCATAATGCATTCGGGTAACTAAGGATTACGAGCGAAACTCCTCCAAATCGATTATTTATACTTCGTTCTCGAAGTCTGCCGGATTCTTCCTGGACAACCGAAGGTTTTCCTCGTTAGCCCAATCCATCAGTAGGTAGGTGAAGATGAAAGCTGCAAGCATCGAGTCAAGTGTGTCAACGTTACGGGATTTTATCGTAGCCGAGGGAATCGACGTTACTTACGTGGAGTGACGATGAGAAGCTCTTCCTTTATCCGACGAATCATATTCGGAAGTCCGTGACTTATCATACCGACGAAGGGTTTCTGCTCGTGGGGACTCAGTCTGTAATAGACTACCCTGCGAATCTTCGCCAAATTTCCAAAGTCCATATGCATGTTTACAGGCGTCTGAAAGAACGAACTGTTATTAGAACGGAGACACGATTATCGGGTCGCGGAGAATAATTGGAAATCCTTCGCGAGACGATTATTTCACGACTATCGTTACATAACCGTGAAATATCACTCACTCGGTCACTCGTTCGATGCCAAACTCTGCCAAACTCGACTCGTTCACGCGAGATACAATTGAAGCAATGGTGTGTCGAGAACGCAGCTGTTTTCAGGCGGCGACCAAAACCGCGATATCGAGTTATATCCCGTTTCCAATTCGAGTCTAAAGAACGATGGTGAAACTCTCGGTTTGTCCAGTTGCGACCAATCGAATCGCAACGCGGCGCACCGAACGTTTCACTGTACCGTAGGAATCGCAAAACGAACAGCCGAAATCTTGTAAATAATATAAAATAAAATCGATTTTATTCGACGAGAGGGCATTTCGCGATCGATCCGGAGCGCTCGTAATCGGCTCGCGCGATAAACGAGGAACGCGTTCGATCCCGGACAAATAGCGAATGCCCCTCTGGCAACGTCCGCGATTCGAGAACGACGCCGCACAAAAGAGAAACAGAATCGCGGGGAACCGAGAGAGAAAAGGAAGATTGTGCAAGTGCATTCGAGAAAAGTGCAGACCGAAAAGAGCGAAAAGAGCGAAAAGAGCGAAAAGAGTAACCAGAGTCTCGCTGACTCGGCTCGGACGCGCCGCCAGAATTTCCTCGAGGTACATCCGAGACACGGGGAAAGCGTCCTTGGAGCGGGAAGTGCGCGAGACCCTCGGTGTCCGATCCCCGCGACCGGCAAGTTGCGACCGCATAACCTTCAAGGCCCGACTCGAGCGCGAGTCGAGCGCGAGTCGAAGGACGCGAGGACCGAGTCGCCCGAGTCACCCGAGCCACCCGAGCCACCCGAGCCGCGTGCTCGAGGAGGTGGAGCAACGTCGACCACGAAGACGGCGGTAGCAGCAGCAGTAACGGCAGCAGCAGCAGCAGAAGCAACAGCGACGAGTCGCCCTTAAAGCGCGCGACGTATCCAAGGCGCCTCGTCGCCCAGAGCTCCCAGCGCCACCCGGCGAGTCTACCAGGAACATCGGTCGCGTCGGCGCCGACTCCTCGCTCGTTCGCTCGCTCGGGAAGATACGGACTCGAGTGGGAGAGGCGCCGTCTATAACCTCGTCGCGAGCAGCCGAGATGCGAGGACGCGTGGACCTCGACACGCGCGCGGGACGACGAGGATGACGATAGTCCGCGCGTTCCTCCCGTTCTGCAACGTAGCCGCGAGCGCATCGGTGATAAGAAGCAGCGCCGCTGACTCCGCTCCTCGGGCATAGACACGACGGCGATCGTCGGCGGCGACGGTAACAGCAACGGTAACGGCAACGGCAACGGCAACGGCAACGGCGATAGAAACAGCAATAGAAACAGAAACAGAAACAGAAACAGCAACAGCAGTGCCAACGCCGTCCACCCGACCGAGCGATTGTGTTGAGAGAGAGAGAGAGAGCGAGAGAGCGAGAGAGAGGCTCTTTAACCTCCGCCGCGGAGGGAGAAACCGTGTGTAACCGCAACTTTGACAGTCTTGCATCGGACCTCCGAATCTCGGACAGGCGTTCGTAATTCGCCCGTAACCGAGGAACCGCGTCGTCTTCTCGCTGGGGAACGCGACAGTCGCGAGGGAGAAAGCGGAAAGCGGGTTTTCCCAACTTTCCGAGCGCTCTAGGGAAAATAACTATACGCGCGCGCGAAGGTGCGAAGGTTAGGAACGGACGTTGCGGCTCGCGCGCATAGAATGTGGTGAATAAGTGCGCGAGACTGGTGTGTTTCTCGGTAACTAAAAACGAGCAAAGTGCATGCGTGTGTCTGTCGGCCGTTGTGGGAAACGCGAGTCGTCGAGTAGAGAGTCGAGTAGAGTCGAGTGAGTCGAGCGAGTCGAGCGAGTCGAGAGAGCGAGTCGACCGAGTCGACCGAGTCGAGAAGAGAGCGAATCGAGCGAATCGAGCGAATCGAGCGAATCGAGCGAGTCGAGTCGAGTCGATCGCGCGAGGGACGGAGATATACGAATTGAATTTCGCTCGGAGGTGTCCGCGGTTTCGGTCCTCCTGGTCGCGCGGTCCGCGTCTACGTCTACGTCGTCGTCGTCGTCGTCGCCGCGGTCCTCCCCTCTCTCCTGGCTCCGTCCTCCTCCCGACCACCCCCTCTCTGCGCTCGAGTCCCTCCATCCCCCTTCCTCTCTCTCTCTCTCCTCCCCTCTCGTCCCCCTCGTTCCCTCCGCCCCTGCGCCCATTAGGCCGACGTCGCGACTTTTTTTCTAAGTCGACTGGCGCTGGCGCGCGACTGGCGCGAGATATTGGGGAAGAGAGGCTAGGATATCAATCAGCCCTCGCGACTCGAGAGTTTGCGGGCTATTTGAAATATAAGTCCCGAGTGCGCGCGCGATCGCGACCGCGAGGTAAATAAGGCGCGCGAGGCCGAGTATTGGTTACCCGGGGTATGGGAATACCGAGGACGATCATGGCGTTAATGTGTATGTCTTGAAAAATGATGTGATCGGCGATCATCATGGCGGCACCCATATTAAAGTGGAAGCGGATCACGAATCCGACCGGACCTCAACCGAGGCCCCGGCACGGACACCGAGCTGTCGCTATCAAGGACCTCATGGTCGTGTTCGGCGGCGGCAACGAGGGCATCGTCGACGAGCTGCACGTCTACAACACGGGTAAGGCGAAAAACGTGAAAAACGGCGAATCTCCCGCGCGCCGCCACTGTGTGTGTCTCCGTCGTGTGCTGTGCACCGCTGCGCCTGTATATGCGCGCTGTTGCCTCCGAACCTCCGCTGATGGTGCGCTACACATACATCCAATATGGCCGCTCGCATCGACGAGGCGCTCACCGGCCGGATTCCATCGGCGCCATTTCTACGAGGCGCCAATTCCCGAGCAGCCTCGTCCGGGTGCCTTAGCCCGGGTCGACTCCTCTCCCTTTCGACCCTCCCCGTAACCCTCCCCGTAACCCTCCCCGTAACCCCCGTAACCCCGTACCCACGCTCCACGTTACCCCCCTGACGCCCCTCTCGCCCATCTCCTTACCTTCTCCGCCTCGTCGCCACCCCTCGATCCCCCCCCCGATCCCCCTCGACCCCCTCGACCTCTTCTTCGTTCTTTGCGCGGGAGCAGCCATTGCTTTCCTGGTAACGCACACGCGCGCCTCTCGCGTGTACGTGCATCGAGGATGTAGGAATGCGGGAGAGCGCGTAGACGTCTCAACGCTGTATTCCTCGGTTCTTGTTCCCTGGCCAACCGGCCGCTGCAGTGCTGGAAACATTGCCAGCTGTTTTCATTGATATTGTTGACGTTTAAATTCTTTTCCTTTTTTCTTCCTTTCTTCTTCCTCCTTTCTTCCTCTTTTCTTCCTCTTTTCTTCCTCCTTTCTTCCTCTTTTCTTCCTCTTTTCTTCCTCTTATCTTCCACTTTTCTTCCACTTTTCTTCCTCATTTCTTCCTCCTTTCTTCTTCCTTTCTTCCTCTTATCTTCCTCATTTCTTACTCTTTTCTTCTATTTTTCCCATTTCTCTCCCCCACCGATTCTCTTTTTCTTTTCGTTCTTTTATCGTCACCTTTTTCTTTGTTTTCCGCGACGCGGTCTTCTCTCCCATCGCGTCGATCTCGTTGCTAATCTTTATGTTTTTCAGCCACGAACCAATGGTTCGTCCCATCGACGAAGGGAGACATCCCTCCGGGATGCGCTGCCTACGGATTCGTCGTCGACGGTACACGGATTCTCGTTTTTGGTGGAATGGTGGAGTACGGAAAGTACTCCAACGAACTTTACGAGCTTCAAGCCAGTAGGTGGGAGTGGAAGAGACTCAAGCCCAGACCTCCCAAACACGACCCACCTCCGTGTCCCAGACTCGGACACAGCTTCACGTTGATCGGAAACAAAGTCTTCCTTTTCGGAGGATTAGCTAACGATAGCGATGATCCGAAAAACAATATACCCCGTTATCTCAACGACCTCTACACGCTGGAACTTCTTCCCAACGGAGCCACCGCCTGGGAGGTTCCGCAGACTCACGGTCATGCGCCTCCTCCCAGGGAATCGCACACCGGAGTCGCCTACACCGACCGAACGACCGGAAAGTCGTGTCTGGTCATTTACGGTGGCATGAGCGGATGTCGTTTGGGTGATTTATGGTTCCTGGACGTCGACACCATGACTTGGAATAAACCCGTCGTGCACGGGCCCACCCCGTTGCCGCGGTCCTTGCATACCGCGACGCTCATCGGACACAGGATGTACGTCTTCGGAGGTTGGGTTCCTCTCGTCGTGGACGACGTCAAAGTAGCCACTCACGAGAAAGAATGGAAATGTACCAGTACGCTGGCTTGTTTAAATTTAGGTAAGGGTTCGATGCTTTTCATCCGACTTCTCGCTTTTTGGCTTTGGGTGTTTGGTGATCCGTGACCGGAGACTCGTTCCATAGGGCTGCTTACATTTTAACGCTCTACGCGAAACGAAATCGTACGTGCTTACAGTTTTCTTTGTTAGGATCGATAAGTTACTTTATTCTCTCCTCGATGTTAATTCGGAACAACTTTACTTACTACCTGTTTAATCGTGAGTTGAATTGAATTACGAAGGTATCGAGTCAACATCGGAACTCAAATTTTTATGCTGTGCGTTAACAACGAGGCAGATTATTCGAATTTATATTAATGTAAATACATTGAATTGATTCTGTTTCGCGAACCCTTACGTTCTAATGTCGAGATGTTAAATTTACTGGTTTCTTGATCGATATCGATATATAAATTCTTTTAAAAATCATTGCGAATCGAATATTGTTTGGAAATTTGTTTTCTTTGTTAATTTTGTATCGCTGGAATATTCGTGCGACCTGGAAACCAAATTAATGTTATTTATATATTCACGAGCAACAATGTTGATTCGATTATTTTCAAATTCTAACTACAAAGTTCCTAAATACAAATATACTGTTTGGGTTTTTACCGTTTATTTAAATTAGTTGAAATAAATTAGTTTAAAAACGTCGCTTTATTTAAGCTGTTGAATTTTCGTTTCTTTTAAATATTAAATTTGAATTCGAAAGTAAAGTACGGTTTAAGTTTTTATCTTTGGAGAATATCGTATCGAAATACATTTTATTTATTTATTATTGTTTTTTAGAATACTTTAACGAACGACTGCAAATTGATTTTTAAGCACGTATAATAAAAATGAATAAATTAATAAATCACTGAATAATCATTGTTTACGTAATACGTTAATTATGAATTTGAAAATAAAAAAATAAGATTTAGTTAGCGGCAATTAATTTATTCGCGAAGTTTTAAATGAATTATCTAAATATAGATTCATGAAGTCATAACGTGTAAAGTAAGCCAATAGTTTAACAATGTAATAATAGATTTAATTCGATCACGAATATCTTTAAAATTTCAAACATAACGCAATATATATCTGACAAGCGCAAACATAATTATTTTCATATGATTTTTTAATGTTCGGTCGATACGTAAGGACAAAATTTTCCGATACGATGTGATTTGTAAGAAATAATTGTTTTAAGTTAATTAAAGCGTTTTCGTAAACGACGATAATTTTTTTTTTTATGGAAAAAAAAAATAACTTTTAAAATAAGTTTTTAGAACGTTTCGTTGGTAGAAATTAACCGAAAAGCTGCCGATCGAGAAACATCTTTAAAAAAGATAACGATTCGCTAATTTTTTACGCGAAATTTAATCGACGGATCGAATCCTTTCACTTGTAAACACAGCAATTTGAATCACAAACGATGATAAATCGCGATAACTCGATCCATTATCCAATTATCTATTAAAAACCAAAGGAATACAAATTTTTTACAAAGATGTTTCCTAGTAGTGTTCCGAGTAATCCTCGCAACCGTTCAACGAACTACGATTTCGTTTCTCAATAACCCGCTCGACGATCATCATTTCAGAAACATTAACATGGGAACAACTGACTGTCGACTCTTTGGAAGAAAATGTACCACGAGCTCGCGCCGGCCACTGCGCGGTTGGCGTGCACAGCCGTTTGTACGTGTGGTCGGGTCGAGACGGATATCGCAAAGCATGGAATAACCAGGTCGGTACAAACCCGACGACAATCTAGACCGTAGAGTTAGACCGTAGAGTTAGCTAGAGTTAACATAGTTGTCTAACGCGACAACCTTTTCTGCCCTCGACAGGTGTGCTGCAAGGACCTCTGGTACCTGGAGGTGAGCAAACCACCGGCGCCGTCTCGAGTACAACTCATAAAAGCCTCGACGCAATCGCTGGAGGTCAGTTGGAGCGCCACACCCTCGGCACAGTACTACGTGCTGCAGATCCAGAAGTTCGACATGCCCCCGGCGAGCAGCGGCGGGTTCTCGGCGGCGACCCCCAGTGCCACCCCGGCCACGACGGCCGCCGGTTCCCCGGCCCTACCGAGCATCGCCTCCAGAGCGCCTCACGCCTCCCCTACGAGTAGCGCCGTCACCTCGGCCCTGCCATCGATCGCGACACCCGCCAGGCCGGCGACCGCGACCCCCACCCGCAGCCCGACCGTCACCCCGACCCCGAGCCCCACCCCCATCCGTGTACAAAGTTCCAACCAGAAGATAATCGGCTCCCCGGCCAACCCCAACAAACAGATTGTCGCCAGTCCCTTGGGAACGCGCACCGCCAACGTCATCAGAATCCAGCAGCCGAACATGGCCACGACGATGGTCACCGGCACCATCCTAGCCGTATCCACGACAACGACGACGACGAGTACGACTACCGCGGCGTCCACCCCTTCCTCCTCGTCCTCGATCACGATGACGACGAGTTCCGCCCAGCAACAGGCGCAACAGCAGCAGCAGCAGCAGCAGCAACAACAACAACAGCAACAACAGCAACAACAGCAACAACAGCAACAGCAACAACAACAACCCGCGGCCATGTCGGGTATGGCAGCGCTCGCCGCTGCCGCCATGACCCACAAAATCAACATGAACAACGTCCCCATAATACCCATGCAGGGCACCACCACCGCATCCCCCATCAGGATGAAGAGCGTTCAAGCCGGGCAGCAGATCCGATTCGCCTCGCCTGGCGCCACGGTTCTCAAGACCGCCTCCCCTCAGCAGGGCAAGCAGATAATACTGCAAAAACCCGGACAGAACATCGCCGGCCAGGCGCAGATCGTGCACCTGGTGAAAACCGGTCAGGGTATGATCGCCATGCCCAAGATGAGTCTCATACCCGGCAAGTCGCTTCCCGCCGGCACCGCCAAACCCCTCAACCAGGTTCCCGCCTTCCTCAAACTCGTCAATCCCAACACCGTCGCAGGTTCCAAGTTACTCACCACCATGAAGACCTCCAACCTCGTCACGATGAGCAAGGCTCAGAACATCGCCGGCAAGCCGACCATCATGATCGCGAAACCCGGTGGCAACGGTGGTCTGGTCGGTAGGACCAATCAGATCATCGTCGTCACCTCCGGCTCCGGGTTGCGAACCGTACCTGCCGTCACCACCTCCCAGGCGGGGACCGGTCAGCAGGGCGCCACCCTCTCCACGACTCCCGTCAACGTACTCCCGCTATCCGCCACGAATCACGTCACCAACCAACAGGGCGTCAAGATGATCGTCGTCTCGTCGAGCGCGATGGCGGGAGGAACCGCCGGCAAACCCCTCACGATAACCATGCCCGGCCAGGGTGGCAAGACCGTCACCATCGCCACGAAAACCGGAACGCCCGGAGCCATACTTCACAAGAACCAACTGATGGCGATGCCGCAGTTGCAGAAGGGATCCGAGGCGATCGGTAAACCGGTGACCTTGCAGATGCAGGGAGGCGGCACCAAGAAGGTCACCCTCGTCTCCACGAGCAGCTCGATCGTGAGCAGCTCGGCTTCCGTCTCCGAGGCCATCGATTCCGGCAAGATGCTCATCGTATCGCCTCAGAAGCAACCCTCGGCCACCCTCGCGACGACCTCCGACGGACCCGCGACCACCGACGCGGCCCTCGCGGCTCTCGCCGCCGAGGCCGGTCTCATAGACCCCGTGCAGGAGTCCTCCACCGGTCTCTCCTTCATGATGGCCTGCGACAACTCCGTCATTCACGCGGGCGACTGCCAGGATTCCAAGGCCCAGGAGAGCTGCAACGGTAACCAGGACGCTGCCACCGCCGCCGCTACCGCTACCTACGTCGAACCGATGCAGGTAGACGGTGAGGGTAATCTCGTCATTCCCCAGGTCGACGGTTCGTGGGATTTGATATTCTCGAAGGAGGAAGAGGAGGAGGAAGAGGAAGAGGAAGAGGAAGAGGAAGAGGAAGAGGAGGAAGAGGAGGAGGAGGAGGAGGAGGAGGAGGAGGAGGAGAAGGAAGAGGAGGAACAACCGGGGAACCGAGACGCCGAAATTTCCACCGAGTCCACCGCCCAGGATATGGACGAGGACGTCGATCAGGGAATGGCCGCTCTCACCGGAGCCATCGATGATCCAACGACGAACGAGGCCGTCGCGCCCAGGGAGAGGAGCAACTCGTCCGAATCGATGAACGTCGAGGCCATTCTGTCCGGGAACGATCCCTCGGATCAACAGGAGGAGACCTTGCCCGAGGCTGAGATGAGCTCCGAGTCTCGCGGTAAGGACGAGGACGCGGACACCGGCGAAGCCTCGAGCGAAGGAGTTTCCGCGGAGAAGAGCGAGACCTCCGCCCAGGTCGACGAGTCCATGGACGAGGAGAAGGCTTCGGAGGTTCAACATCCCGAGCGAAGCGAACAGGATAATCAAAAGGTGGTAGTTGCGGAGAAAACACGAGATCGAACCGAAAGCAATAAAATGGCGGTTGATCCCAGTCCCATGGAAACCAACAAACCCTCGACCGAAGCCTCGAGTGTCGCGGGTAACAGCGAACAGCCGGTCAAGGAAACTCGTCGGGAATCAACCTCGGCGGAAATTGAAACGAAATTACCCGAAAAGGCGGAAGCGAAGGGTCCGAGTAAATCCGTGGAGGCTGCGAGCGATAACGTCGCTCGTAAGAAGAAGGACGACAGCGAATCCGCGAAGGTCGAGTCGGAGGTGTCGTCGACGCCGAAACCACCGCCGGTGGAAACGACGAAAGCAACGACGACGATCGCAACGGTAAAAGCAACGGCAAAAGCAACGGTAACAGCGACAACAACAGCGGCTGAGACGACGCCGAAGGCAAAGGAGCCGGAATCGACGTCGACGACGTCCACGACGCCGTTGGCCAAACCACCGGTGGTTTCCGCGTCGACGAAGACACCCGCGAAGGTACTGGTTACGACGTCCGCGTCGGCGCCAACCGCGAAGTCAATCGCGACGCCAACCCCGAAGCCAACCGCGACTCCAGCGACTCCCAAATCGGTATCGACGCCGATTCTCGTCTCGGATTCGGTTTCGAGCTCGAGAAACGAAACCTCGAAAGCTGAAACGGAAAGTTCTTCGATCAAAGAAGAGTCATCCAAGGATGAATCGATGGATGAGAAAAAAGAACCGAGTTCTTTCCCTCCTGTAACCGCGAACGGTGACGTCGCGGAGAAAAACCAAGCGAAAGCCGAGAAGCCCGAAATCAAGGTGGAACAGGAAAACAAAACTCAAGCGGTCGCTTCCGCGGTTGATAAGATAAAGCAAGAAAAAGTTGACGACTCGACCGGAGATGATTCAATGGCTCTTACCACGTTGGCGACAGCTGCATTGGGATCTACGGAACCTGCGCAAACCGCGGTTAAATTAAAAACGGAGCAACAGACCAATAATAATACCAACAATGTAAACTTTGCTTAATAGTTTATCGATGCTTTCCTCGAGGCTTTCCTCGAGGCGTGTATTCCAAAGCAGCGCTAAAAAATGTCTTTTATTTTACTTTTACAGAATGAAGAAACTACGAAGGACGAAGAGAAAAAAGTAGTGGACTGGTACGATGTAGGAATAATAAAGGGCACCAATTTTACAGTTCAACATTATTATCTTCCCGGAGATGATCCATTGGATATAACGCAAGCGTTAACCACGGATTTGTTCAAAGGCAGATCAAAAATAGCTTTAGAACCTGGAACTGCTTATAAATTTCGAGTAGCCGCTGTTAATAGTTGTGGTCAAAGTCCTTGGAGCGAAGTAAGTTGCGAATGGTACAACGTGTTTTGTGTCATTGATCGTTGACTCGAAACGCGTTTTCTCGCAATATAATCGATCGTTGACGAGTCGATCGCTATTAATCACAGCTTATTAATTAGAGGTTTAAACTCTTCGCAGGTATCGGCTTTTAAAACGTGTCTTCCTGGATTTCCTGGTGCTCCTAGCGCTATTAAAATTTTAAAATCCGCCGATGGCGCTCAGCTCTCCTGGGAACCACCGTCCAGCAATTCAGGACCTATTTTAGAATATTCTGTCTATTTGGTTGTACGAAGTGCAAGTGCCATGTCAGAGAACTCTGGGGAAGTGACATCGACAACGCCGACTCAACCCTCGTTTATCAGAGTTTATTGTGGTCCCACCAACGCGTGTTCCGTGCCCAACAAATCCTTGAGCGCAGCTCACGTCGACACCACGACTAAACCAGCCATTATCTTTAGAATAGCTGCTCGTAACGACAAAGGTTATGGACCAGCTACTCAAGTTAGGTGGTTGCAAGGTAACGGAGCGAATCGAATCGAATCGAAATTGTTTTTCAACGTTACCCGCGAAACGATTCTCAACCCGATCTCTCTTTCAGATCCGACAACAGCGGTTAAGAACAACATGCAAATAAAGAGGCCCGTGGCTGATATTCGGTCGCAGGTTAATTCACCTCAGAAAAAAGTGAAAACAGAGACGACGAACGATAATTTTTCGTGAACTACTTACTTTATATGACTTTACAAAGCGCGCTATTTGTAATTTAATTTTCTGCTGATGCGCTGCCTGACAACGAGAACGACTGTGCGTTTGTTTAAATATGTCGTTAAGCAGACAAAAGGATCAAACAGTTTTGTGTAGCGTTCAGTGCAGGCTAGATTCTAGACGCTCGAAACGAGCAAATTGTAACGAGACACAAAGTCAGTCTTTAATGTCTTAAAGCTGAACAACTTGACACAAAAATACATATATATATATATATACACACACGTACACCACACCACACACACGATTAAATTTATGCTCAAGCGTTCGAGCTTCGCAAGACATTAAAAAATCTGTACTTCCGGCTTTTCGATTGAGAATTTTCTTCTATTTTCTAATAAACTTTATCCGTGTCTCCTGATTAGATCACAATACTTGAGAATTACAACAGAATTACAAGAGCACTGAGCATTTACATGTAATAAGAGGCAAGCGTCAAAACGTTAATAAACAACAAGGTAATCATTTCGTGTTTAATCAATTTATAAAAAGTTATAATTGTCGAATTATGTTTAAAGAGAATTTTCTTGGATTTCTAAAATTTTTGTCACGCGATCAATAACTTGTCAACGTCACTCGAATTATAATTAAAAAAAAATTTTTTTTTTTTTTTTTCTAGAAATATAATTATTATTATGTTATAGATTCAGTTTTTCTAAATGGTATTGTTTAGTAAGTATATAAATAAATATATTAGAAATTTTTAAATTATACAATATCGATTGTACATTGACAAAAATATTAGCGAAAACTAATATTTCACTTATTTGATGTAAAAGTAAAAGGGAATTTAATAACCAAGATTTTGAAATCATTTTGAAATCATTTTGACTTTCTATTCGTATATTGGATCGTTCGAATAGTCGTACACAGTGGCAAAATTCGCAGTGCACTGAAAAAGAAATAACGTTAAATAATTAATTTTAATAGTTCATTTTAAACGACCAAGCTTGAATTAAAATTCCATACCCATGTACATAAAATAGAGTAAAACGATTCATTATTTTTCAAGGTTGCAAAGATAATGAAAAAATTTGCTTCTCGTTACGAGAACACTGTACAATATACTGGGGTTTTAAGTATTGGCACGAAGATTTTATATGTTTCGGGTATATATGCGCATATATGTATACATATTAGTGTGTGTATGCGTACATATTATATATATATATACACATGCGTATACGCGTAAGTTCGCGCGCGTGTGTGTGTGTATATATCAACAAAATAAACACAATAAATATCATTGAAAGTCAATACAAGCTTGATGGACAGCCGTGAAACAAAACAGTAAACAAAATCTATAACATAAAGTTGACATCAATGGTAATCATTGTGGGAGTAATAAATTAGCATCTGTAAAACAATGAACGATAAATACACCGAAAATTATAAGATGCTACCAATAATGCAACCAAGGTAAATATTAAATTTATAATATATTTTATTTTTGTTTCTAACTAGTTAGTTAAGATAATAGGTAAATAAAAATCATGAAAGGCTAGCTACGGAAAAACTTTGGAGAAAGTAAAGATTACTGTGAAAATAATTACGTTGGCCTGATTTACATTATGTAATAAAATTCAATAATCTTATTACAGTTATTTTCAAGATTTATCTTATAATTAATCATCAAAAGAAATTGTAAGTAAATAAAAGTCTTATTTGCCCATGTAATTAGTAGGGTACAATATCTTTAAGTTTTAAAAGTATGCGCGATATACTTTTTAACCCTATTCAGATTATTAGTTTTGACTTATTATATTAAGGATATATAAATATATATACGTGTATGCGTGTGAACGTATGTGTATGCATATATTGCGTATGCTTATACATACATTATACATTTAAAAATGAGTTATATGTAAGTGCTTACTTTATAACAAATAGCTTTTTTCATTAATTACATGTCTGCATTATATAATTTGTAGTTTAACTTTTAGATAGTATTCTGCTTTATGTATTTTAGGAAATTAAAAAACTAAAGATAATCCTTGGTAGTAGATTTTGATGATTTGACACTGTTTACGTAAATTATTTTATATAAAGTAAATTTTTATTCAATTATTCTCGAGTTTTTTACTTGTTAATTTATCTTTATTATAAAAGCAAAACTAATTAATATACATAATTTTTTTAGTTATTCAAAAATATACACAGTAAGAAGAATTATTCTTAATACTTCATTTACCTTGACAATGCAGTTTTTTTTGGTAAAGATTTTCTTATTAAAGCGTCTCGAATGACACTTAAAATTATAAATGGGCGCATGATATAACAGTTAAATCGAGTTAAGTGATCGAAACGATATGCTATTTTTGTTTTTCTAATGCCATACACGATAAGTAGAAACAACTATTCTATCCGAAGAAAAGAAAAAAAACAAATGTTACTATCGTTGTCAGTTGATTTAACGATAGTTTTTTAAAAAATTTCTGAAAGTCAATTTTATATTTCGAGAAGTAATGCAACAATTCATACGAATTATTCTTTAATTTAATTTGATTTACTCAAAAAAAAAAAAAAAAAGATATTCAGTATTGTTGTTAAAGATGTGCATATAATGTATTTAAGTTCAAATATATTTTACTATCAAGTGTATATAAAAAATTCAAATTATGTGAAAATGATTTTGTATAAAATCATACTTTATAGCAATACTTTGATATTAAACATTCAATATTTGAATTACGGAGGTTATAAAGTTAACGAAATTGGGCCAAATAATTTTCTTATTTAAGCTGTACATATAAATATAGTTGTTAATTTATTTTAATTAGGCAAAGCCTTTTGATTTTACAGTTCAAAATAGTTACTAAAACTTAGTTCTTAAGACACTAAATTTCAAATGTCCAAAAGACGCAAAAAAAATACATATTCAATATTATCAATAGACTACCGAATAATTTATTTTATATCTTAATTACAATATTTTTAGTAATAATTGTATACGACCTAAACTATATTTACTATATAAGAATGGATACGAAGGTAAGTTGATTTTCCACCAAGTACGGATAAAAGTTGGTGCGCTTCTTTTTAAAAAAAGAATGTCTAAAATATTATTCCTCTTAATGCCATTAATTTTGTTCAACGTTCATTTTATGGTTTGTGCGTAAAATCCTTTGAAAACGGTCGCTTTTTTATCAAAAGACACTCGTCTCGATTACTTTTACTCGAGGAAAAAAGAAAACGACGTAAAGATATTGTAATAATATTAAACTTGACAATAAATTCATAAAGAGTGAAATTCTTGATGTACAATGTTCAAATTCAGTTTTAATTTTTTACGATGATTCTAAAATTTTCTAAAATTCTCGGTTTTAGAATCGTTTGTCGCTGTTTTCGCTGTCTACATTATCAATTCCATTTCATTATTCATAATATTTTTGTTTAGTTATACTCGTTTGCGGCTATTTTTCCAGATAAAATACCAACTCTGTGCTTTGCTTCTAATCTCCGACGCAAGTAACGTTGTTTTTACGCGCGGTCAAAATGTTTCGACAAATTCCAAGTTTTCGAATCTGTTTTGGTAATTGTTTGGATGATACCTCGCGATAATTCGACCATAATTTTATCAACGTGCGGCGTTTAAACGCGTATCAAACGTTTATTTTATCAAACATTCGTTTCCTATATCGCCATTACTAATTTCGTATTCAATTTAAAAATCAATTGCCTCGTAATTCGTTGTACGATTTTTGCGCATTAAGCAGAATTTAATTCAAGGTTTTATATTAACAGTCCACGAAAAAAACTACTTTCGTAACTAGAAACAGAAATACGAAGTTGGAAAAAAAAATAAATTCTTGCTAATTGTTGCAATTAAAATTGAAAAATTTATCACGTCTACGAAATTTGATTCCCTGGAAGAAAATTATCGCTCGCTCAATTCATAAATAACGATAAAAATTCGAAATCGAGCGTAGCATTAATTTTAGTATTTATCGTAATTAAACGTTACATTTTTAACACTATCGTAACGATCGAACGCGAAATATTTACTCTCAGCAGTGAATTCATGACATAACAACGCTTTTAATTTATCAACGGGATTTTTTTTTATACGCTTGAGAAACGCGTCGATAAACCGTTGTTAGATAATTTATTGAAAAAAATATGAAAAAGGTTACCGACCGGCTAAACTAAAAATTTGACGCGAGAAGTGACTCAACATTTTTAACGACCGATCGACCGAATACGAAAGTATCGTAAAATGGACAAATGTGAAAAGCGTATAAAAATAGAATATCGACACGAATGTAACCGAAACGCGTTATTTTTTCATTGGAATCTCGAGAAATACGCATTACTCGTTTTAATAATTTGCGAATAATTTGCGAACGAAATTTAAAAAACCTGCGCTCGATCGGAAAGGGAAGGGAAGCTATTTTTACTGGTTAGTTTGACACGCGAGTTTGGATATCATGGTTGACTTTTTATAACCATAGCCCCAAGCTTTGGTGTCTCGTATTTTCAAATTTTAACGGTTGCTTGTCGGCGGTCAGTGTCCCTTTAACAAACGCTGAACTTGTGATCTGACGAACGCTGTGATCGAATTAAGTATTATATAAATAAGTTAATTATTAATGCACAAAGCACGCGAGTAGTAGCTTTGAAAAAATTGTCGATAGGTTTAAAGGTGAACTCGATTGTTTTCTGATATTAATCTTTCAGTCTGTCGAGAAGAAAGACGATAAAAGTAAGTGACGAATGTGCGCAGCCCTTGCGCCATAAATATATTTTTTCTTTAAAAAATCGACCTCGTAAATAATCGGTACACTCAACAATCCATTCAATATGTCTCATTTAAAGTACATGAAAGAGTTAAATAATTTGACAAGAATGGACGAGGCGATTAAAGGGCCTGTGCCTAGATGGCAAAAAAAATGTTTAGAGTCTTCAAATTCTTCTAGGTACGAATATGCGGCTTAAGTGTATTTAACGTAAAACGTTTTTGCGCCAGTCTTGCATTATTTTTATCCTTGTAGTTCGAATATTAGCTTGAGCACTTCGAGGAAAGCTATGAGTACTTCGGCGACGAGTAACAGTAACACGAGTGTGGGTAAAACACCTAAAAAGGGAGTGGAAATACGCAATTCGAAGAAGACGCCGTTAAAGGGATCAAAAAAATCACCGAGTAATTATAAACATCTATTTAAGTATCTTTACATTTATCTTTTGTCCGTAATAGTTTAACCATTTTCCATGATTTTTATGTTCGGTCAGGCCGTTCGACGACACCAGCAAAAACTCCGTGCGGCGGAGACAGATTTATTCCTGCGAGATCCACCACTAATTTTGAATTAGGCTACTATAAGGTATATCGCATTTTGATTATCCGCGAGTACGATCGTCGCTTACTCTTCTCTTTTGATAAAAATACAGCTACAGCAACAAAATTCCGAACAAGAAGGAAATAAAACGGAATGTTCTAGTCCTTCTAAACGGGAGATGCAGCGCCTGATAGGAGAAAATTTGCACGGCGGAGACGTCAATAATATGAGAGTATTATCTTATCAAAATAAAGCACCAGCCCCACCGGAAGGATATCAGAATCCTTTAAGGGTAGTTTACAGTCAAACTAAAACTCCGGCCAGTGTCAAGTCTTCGACGAGATATATACCTCAAGCACCCGATCGTATATTGGATGCACCGGAAATTGTGGACGATTATTGTAAGAATTTTGTTAATCCCTGGCTCCCGAGACGAAAACAACTCGTTCATTTCCCACGATTTTCTATTGCAGATTTGAATTTGGTTGACTGGTCTACGAACAATATTCTAGCCGTAGCTTTAGGATCCAACGTTTACTTATGGAACGCTGGATCCGGAACGATAGAGCAACTTTTTGAATTGGAAGGCAACGACTACGTGTGTTCGGTTTCTTGGATCCAAGAAGGACCTTACCTCGCTGTGGGAACGACAGTAGGAAATACTGAATTATGGGACTGCAGCCAAATGAAAAGAGTCAGAGTAATGAGCGGTCATTCGGCAAGAGTTGGATCTCTTTCGTGGAATTCGCACATATTGACGAGTGGATGCAGGTTCCGATACTTACCGATAAATACGGATAAATACCGACGAATACCATCGAATAGAAAGTGCAGGTACTAACGCTCCTTTCCCAACAGGGTAGGTCAAATTGTACACCACGATGTAAGGCAACGCGAACATCTTGTTTCTACGATCAATGCCCACGCTCAAGAAGTCTGCGGCTTGAAGTGGTCGACCGACGGAAAGTATTTAGCCAGCGGAGGAAACGATAATATGCTACAAATTTGGCCATGTATGGCAGGTCAAAACTATTCTCATGCGCAACCGATTTATTCTTTAAATCAGCATCAAGCCGCTGTGAAAGCCCTCGCTTGGTGTCCTTGGCAAAATCATATTTTGGCGAGCGGGGGAGGAACGGCGGATAGAACCATAAGGTTCTGGAATTGTAATACAGGTGAGTTGGCGTAAAACGTTCGCTTCGTTACTCTTGTTTAATCGTTCCATATTCTATCTATATTGGGTGTTTGTGTTTCGTTCAGGTGCATGTTTGAACACGGTCGACACGAAATCTCAAGTATGTTCTTTGCTCTGGTCGACCAGTTACAAAGAAATAGTATCGGGACACGGATACGCTCAAAATCAACTCACAATTTGGAAGTACCCAGCTATGAACAAAGTAGCTGAGTTGACAGGACATACGAGTCGAGTATTGCATCTTGCTATGTCACCCGACGGGACTACGGTACTTAGTGCTGGAGCGGACGAGACATTGAGACTATGGAAGTGCTTCCAGCCGGACCCTCACAAAAAGAAAGAGCCTGCCGAAGTGAAATCCGTTGCATCGCGTTTGAAACAGTGTATCAGATAGAACTATTTTACTAGATATATTTTAAATACAATTAGTTTTGTACACAATGTGATCTTTTTTATCCTCTATTTTTACTCTGTGAGTTGTAATATATTTTCTCCTGAGAACGAAGACTTGTAATTACGACGAGTAATCTGTGTTATAAAGTAATAGCAAACAATTTTATTAATGTATTATTTAAATGCAAATAAATTTTTACATTCATATTTTTATAAACTTGCACTGTTTCAGTGTGAAAAACGAGGAGAATTTAATTCGTTTTTCAAATATTCACCCCCCGTGCTTTGGTAATTATCCCCTTCCCTTCCACGCTCGTCTCTATACGTGTCCTTGTCTCTGTTGGTGCCAATGGCGACGCTCTACGAGTGTACACAAATACGCGGATCTAAAAGGATGCTCTCGACGAAAATAGTCGTTTGTTAAAATGTTTATACGTTTCGATCGTTTATCACCTCAAGTTCGTCGCACGGATCAGTGCTGAAAACTCCAGGAAACGATGAGCGGTTCCAAAGACAAAGCGTCCGTGTATCAACCCGAGGAACAAACTTATGGCTACGCGAAAAATGAAAAGACTCCCGCCGACGAGGAACACGAATGTTGGGCCAGTGACAGTGGATCCAGTTCGGGTTCTTACTATTCCAACGCTTCGAGGTGAGTTCGAGCTCGCGATTTCCAATTTGATGAAGTTACCCAACATTTTTATTCTCACAGCTCTGCCATCGAATGGGAGTCTGAAATTAGTCCTGCCGGAGAAGTGTTTTACATCGAGTCCTTGGCCGAGTCCTTCGCTGCTCTTAACAGCGACAAATCCAACTCCAGCAACCGATACATCTCGCCTCCACCTGAGTTGACCCGTCGCAGAAGCACCAGAGCCGGGAAGTTGATTCGGTTGATCAAACGCAGAGAAAGTTACAGACACAGCGTCAGAATGAGCGGATTGGCTTCGGAGCTGAGGCAAAACCAGGAGTCCATCGGTAGGATTCACAGAGAACGAGAGAATCTTACCGATGATTTTAAGACAGGAGAAAAGTACTCCGTTAGTATTTGGATAGATCCGGAGAAACGACACAAGCTAGGAAGACGAGCCACAGTCTGCGAAGCTTATTTGGGTATTATTCCTTACGTGGCTTCCAACAAATCCAAAATCATAGTCGCAGGATTCGTTCCCGATGGAGAAGCTTTAAGGAGTAAGGATATTAAAATAGGCGATTGGTTGCAGTCCGTCGACTCCAAGGAAGTTAACAAATACAACGTGGATAATATACTTTCAAGAATCGTTTCACCGACCAACGTAAGAGAATTGGTCATCGATCGGTGCATCCGTTACTAATTTACAATTTTATTTCAGGTGCTTTGTCAGTTTCAAAGAACGTACCTCGACGGGAATTATGAAAATTATCCAGCGACTATGAGTTGTCCAAACGTAAGCGAACCATACGAGTGTTTTTAAAGGATATTTTAAAGTTGGTTACGTAAAGTGTTGCGATAGTGAAAATTATTATTCGCTTTGGATATCGTACACAATTTTAGCCTTTTTAAGATAATTGGGAAATATTAATTTCGTGTTCAAATATTTTGATTTCAGCAATCGTTGCTAGCCCGACAATTAGTTGACAAAGAAGAGAGTAAAATTCTTATGGATTCTCTGATAAAGGATTCCCTAGGGGTACTTTGCATAAAAATATCCGACTTTTCGGAAAGCGAATCGGATGGTGAAAACGTGTCGTATTCTTTCCCTAAATCAAAAAATAAAAACATTCGGTCTTTTCTATCGACCACGAAAGGAGCATTCATTACCTTGAATCACATGTTACCGGAAGTTATTGGATCTCGACCCGTTAGGTAAACATATTGAAAAATGTATCGTCGAGCTCGGAAGAAAAAAGTAGTATAAACTGTTATTATTTTAGTACAACTATTGCAACCTCGACTGGATTAGCGCACGTTATTTATTTTACTCACGAGGAAAATCTATTGTTGATATCTTTCCCAGAAAAATGGTACGTAGCGATAAAAATATTTACCAACGTTTAAAAAACGTAATTCGATTATCTATTTACGCTTACCTTTTTAACAGCTGTAATAAACAAGAAGCTATGGAACTTTCGATGGATATCGTTTGCACTCTGTCTTTCACCAACGAAAATATATCAAAGTGTTTCGCAAAAGAAGAAAATCACATGTATCTGGATCACTTTTTTTACCTATTTTTTTCTCGTCTCTACAAAGACAAAATGATGTCTAACAAAACGTGTCTGGAAAGTTTAAGAAACAATACGAGTCCCGACGAATTCAAACAATGCGACTTTAGCGTTTTGTTGCCGATCGTTCATTTGGTACAGTTACCGAGAGACGCTCAAATACAAATCGACTCAGCGTTGAACGAAATGGAAGCTATGGATTACAGAGATTGGGTGGTTATTTTTTTAATTCGTTGTACAATAAATACCATCGATTGTTTATACCGATCTTTGTATCTTTACCCGTACAGAATCAAGATCCTATGGAATGTCAACGACTTTACACGATTCTCGGAAGTTGTTTGTACCACAGAAGATATTTATTAGGATCTCATTTACCCGCCGAGGATTTGATACAAGTCCATTCGTTTTTACGAAGACACGGTCTACTCAATCTAATGAATAACGAACAAGTCAAATCTCTCGTTATTTGGAAAAGGATCTACCCTTCGTCTTCCATAAGCAGAAAATTAAAATGGGAAGACGAAAACGTTTATTCGTTGAACGATCGATGGTTTTTACTTATAGTTGGATACGGTCACGACTTGCTCGCGGTTATATTGGAATCCGGAAGTTGCACCGCAGTGTAAGATTCGATCTGTTTATTTTCGTTTGTGTTTTAACGTTGAAATTGAATTAACTCTGTCGAATTTGTCGATAGGTTGGAGGAAAATTCCGGTCCGGACATATTTTACGTCGAGGAGGCTCAAGAAACGCTGAAACATATTAGAAAAATCGGTATATCGACGTTGGCTGAAAAATGGATCAACGCCAACGCCAAACCGGAAATTACCTTACCTCAAAGGGAACCGACGATGTCGAGGCTTCCATCGAGCATAGCGGAAAATATCGTTGGTTTCATGAAGACTAATCAATCCAAGTGTTCGATCAACTCGAGCTCGGGTCCAACCAAACCACCTTACGACGGTACGAACGCAACAAAGTGCAAAGGTTCCGAGGAGATGAATTCCGGTATCGTATACGAATCGTTTGCTTACGCCAATGCTCGAACAATTTCAATGATTCCGTTGTAATCGTCGCAGCTTATTCCCTCGAAACTTCCCGAGACTCCCCGAGTCAGGATTCGCTCAGTCAAGTCAGCGAAATCAGCGATCAAGCCGCGCCGATATTGGGTAGAAGAGCCACGAGGGAAAGAAGCAACGCTTTGACCACGAGATTTTCCGACGACAGCGAATCCGATTTGGACGTGAGTGTGAATTTATTCGATACCGATCATAAGTCGCACATAAGTTCGAAACGATTAATTCTACTCGCGTTTCAGAACGACCCGACCGGGATTTCGGAGATCAGCAATATTAGAGAGAATCTGTTGCATCAAGCCGAATATATAGTGCCAAAAGTTATCACGACCGGCAATAAAAATTCTTTGCTTCATTATGTACACATCGATTCGTTCGAAGGGATTTTGATATCGCCAAAATTGGGGGAAACGGATACAGAGTTTTTGGCGAACTTGAACCTTTGTAGTCAAGCGATTCACAAGCTTCTCAGCGATACCAAGAGGTACAAGAAATTGTTGAGTCACGATACGGGTAAATCTGTGATAAACAAAAGTTTAATCGCGATTAAGGAACACGGCATTTTGTTCGAGTGGGAAAATTGTACTTATTGGGTTGTCGGGAGATTGTATAATTCTCCCAAACCTAAGGAGTTGTACATTTGTTACGAGGATTCCACTCCGCAAAATTTAATCGAAATGGCGTTTAGGGTACAATCTGTTAACTATTAGTACGGAATCACTTACGAATCTAGTAATTCTAAGGCCATATTTTAGTTAATTTTAGTTATAGAATACGAGCTTTTTATTTTTATACCGTTTTACACCGACAATTTTACTTCCGGAAATGGAATTTATTAATTATTTTTATATTGTAATTTTATACGATAGTACTACGATTAATAGTGTAGAATTTATTAACGCGATAGAAACTTTAGCGAATCCGTTGAATTGTTTGATAAAATTAAAATTTGAAACAATAACGCGGAAATCTTTCGAATCTTAAACTTAAGAAATAGTACAAAAGATATTATCTTAGATATTAAAGTACCTGTAAAACAAGTATTAAATCGTTAATTTTTTTAAGCGGAGCATAAGATCAAAAATATAATCGATAAGTTTATATAAGATGAGATTGTAATTTGAGATTATATATATTCACTTTGTACAATCCAATTCCTTTAACGGATCAACTTCCGAATACTATTATTATTATTATTATTATTATTATTATTATTACCGAAGGTGGACGCGATGTTTCCGTTTAATAATTGGGTAAGTCGGTAGTGAAAATTACGCGTTGACACGAGCTTGTAGTTTTCGCGATGATAAAAAATATGATTGAAAGTGCAAAATTCAAGGTAAGTTTAATTTTTCTAATGGGTAAAAATGTTTGTAAATAATAATATATTACTTATTTAACAGATTATGGTTTTTAAATTACGAACGTGTAATTGTACATCGTAAAATTATAAGTAAGTAATTGGTTTTACTATTCGACGACTTGAAAAATTACTATTTTTCTTCGAACGTGATGATTATTTATTTAAAATTTTTTTTCCCAGCTATAAATTTTACGAGAACATTCGGTTTGATTTATGTTCCATTTATATTCTTTGCTTTCGTTTCGTTACTGTTATTCAAAAGGTTATTTTTAATATTATATTATCTAATAAATGATTTATAATCATTAATATTTAAGCAATTTATTAGTTCTCATTTAGTTTTTAAGTAAATTTTTATTATTATTAAGAAACTTCTATTTTTAAGGACTAATTTAATATATTTTGAAGCAAACGGTAATTCTTTTATTAAAGAAGTTTAATTCCGGGAATAAAATATGTAATATGAAATTAATTCAATCGAGGGATTATTACTCTGTTTTCTGGAAATGTCCACAGACTTTTTATAATTATAACACAATAAAAATACAAGTAAAGTGTTTGTAAACAATTGTATAAAATTGAAGAAAATTTCGAAATATAATATTAATCAATGAACAATTATTACTTTATTAAACACTAATGCATTTTTCAAATTAATTTTGTACTTAAATCTGATTGTAATTATTTTTGTAAAACAAATTAAAAATGACAAAGAATCATTAAAATTTATAAATTTCTACAAAAACTTTGCAAATTCTTTTTTTTTTATTTTTTAATTAATAATAGAAATTTGTTCGTGTAAAAAATAATTACAAAATCAAAATATTATTTTCTATCAACATAATTAAATATCGCTCAAAATTTTAAATCGAGTCGTTAATGTCTTAAGTTAAAAATAATTTACACACGTGTATCGGTATTTAAATTTCATTCTTTATAGCCATTTTTTTTTTAATAATTATAGGATAAATGTACTTTGTTATATTTAGAAGAGAATACTTAAAAACTTATAGATACGTTTGAAGATATTTCGAAATAACTGTTATTATCGACGAATTGCTTTTTTTAGGCGAATAAATCAACAGGATAATATACATATATTAAATTTAATATATTTGTTTTTATTTCCTTATGCCAAAAATGTTACAACAGTATCAAATCAGGTGTATAAACTTAAAGGAAATAAGTTCTTGGTTTACGGACACTGAACAAAGGCATACGGTTTTTGTGCTGAATTCGTTTCGGAAGCGGGAAACGAATCTTAGAATCATGGAACTGTTTGACTTGAGGTCTTCGGCAATTAGCAGCTTTAACAACTTCTACCTTGATAATTTGAATGGAGTGAGCTCTCGCTCTATGTCTCGCTCCCATATCCCTGTAACACTGAGTAACTGCACCGCTTACAGACAAATCTCTGTATTCCCGGTACATGTTGTGGGTACCGGATCGAGAGTCGTACCTTAACCAGATACCGAAATTCTTAATTTTCGTAGGTGTTTTTTCTGGGATCTGCAAGAGTAAATTCGAGAGTATTAAAAAGACGTCTTCCTAATATTTGCGAATGCTTATAAACGTGTGTAATAATAATAATAATTTAACTTATATTACCTGCTTCAACGAAACAATCTCGCCGGTGGATTTCTTAAATTTCTTGAGTTGACGCAAGAAATACCAAAACCTCGATTTAGCAACGATTGCATCTGGAGCAAATATCCTCATTTTATAAAGAGGAGTGCTTTTTTCCTTTCCCGTGGGCAATTTACGCCCAATCACCTCAAACTCTTTCAACTGAAATTAATAATAAAGTTGTATTACCAAAGACGTTTCTAAATTCACTTAAATTTACTTATTTTTTTTAAACATTATCTACTTATTAACTTTTTCTAAAATATTAATTTCAAACTTTTGGAGTATTTATTTTTTTAAATCTGGAACGAGTGAAAGTATTAAAATAGAGGTTAGGAATATGTTTACGATTGTTGTAAATTAACTTTAAACAAAAATTCATTTTATCGTTTTTATTTTCCACTATTCCGATTATAAAATCATAAAAAAAATAATACTTTAAAATTCTAACGCGAAAATCGTAATTATTGTTATTATATTACTGATGGTAACACATGTGGTTGGAACCATACCAAATATGAGTGACCATATCAGTCACATTTTATAACAAACCAAAAACAAAAAAATCACTTGTTACTATTTAAAATATAGAATATAAGTTAAGGAATACTTATTCGGAGCTTTTATTAAAATATTGTTATTAAAAAACCTAAAATTTAACGTACTTCTCCTTTAGCCTTCATGATTCCGTGGATCTTAGGTCAGCAAAACCGGAAAAAGAATCAAATGCGGAATTCCATGAGGTTGGCGCCATTTATTCAAATTTAAATGTAATTTTCAATACAGAAGATCTGTTTTATCATAAATTTAAAATAAGGTTTTAATCATATTACAACTATAAATTATAAAGTAATATATTAATTTAATACATACATATAATAAATTTATGAAAATAACTACCATTTTTTTAATTTTAATAAGATAAGTAATTACAAAAAAAATATAATATACATTGCAGATCGATTAGCTTATCTTAAAATATTATACTTGTAATATGCTTATTTTATGATTAAGTGTAAGTACGTCGATGATTTAAATATGATTACATATGTTTCTTAAATAAAAACAAAACTTAATCCACAAGATAATTATATTTCTTATATTTTGAGTTACATAAGTAATCTAATTAATAGACGAATGAAATTTGTATGCAATTTTATATTTCTATTACTTTATTGATATATCTTTACCATAAAAATTAACAATTTATTTTTAACATCGTGTATACTTGTAACAAATAAACAATAAAAGAGTTAAAAATTATTTAACTATGTTTTAAAATGCAAGAATATTATCTTGTATAAATTTTCATTTAAATATTATTGATAAAAAACGACTTTATAAATTTTGTACACAATATTAATCTTTTAAAATTGAACTAAATATAAATTGTCTATTTTTTATTCTCAATATCCGTTGGCGTTTTAATTTGTATTCTTTTACTACTGATTTTAATGCCATCTTCCCGATCTTCTTCAAACCCTTCATTTTCCTCTTCTTCTTCCTCTTCTTCCTCATATTCTACTTCTTCCTCTTCTTCCTCGTATTCTACTTCTTCTTCTTCCTCTTCTTCCTCGTATTCTACTTCTTCTTCTTCCTGTTTTTCTTTTTCCGCTTTTTTATCATTATTACTTTTTAATTTATTTTCTTTCTCTTTTTTATCTTCTTTTTCATATTTTACTATATTTTTAGATTCTTCTTTATGACCTATATCCTCTTCTTCATATTCTTCTTCTTCTTCTTCTACTTCTTCTATTTCTACTCCTTCTTTTTCTACTTCTTCTACTTCTCCTTTTACTTCTTCCTCTTCTTCTTCTTCTTCTACTTCTCCTTCTACTTCTTCCTCTACTTCTTCTTCCTCTTCTACTTCTCCTTCTTCTTCCTCTTCTACTTCTCCTTCTTCCTCTACTTCTTCTTCCTCTTCTACTTCTTCTTCTTCTTCTTCTTCATATCCATCTTCTTCCACTTCTTCCACTTCTTCTTCTTCTTCTTCATATCCTTCTTCTAATTCTTCTTCCATTCCTTTTTCTCCTCTTTTTATTTCTTCTTCCTCATATCCTTTGTTCACTTTAACTTTTTCTTCTTTATATCCTACTTTGCCTTCGTCTTCTGCTATTATTTTTTCTTCACCTTTTTCTTTATATTTTTCATATTGTTCTTCTTGTTTATTTTGGTTTACTGGTTTTTTTGCATTATTTTCGTGACTTATATCATATTCATCTTTTTTATGTGCATTACTTTCATCTTTTTGCTTTATAAGAAGGGATTCTTGGTTATTAATATTATCAAGGTTACCGCGAATGTCACTATTCGCATCGAAATCGTATACAATATTTTTACTAAATTTTTCATCATAATCATGTTTTAAAGATTCTTGATTTATGTGAATATTTTTATCAATTAACTTCTCATCATTTATTACATCGGTATTACTATACTTAACATCATCGTTTTCATCACTATAATTTTTCCCTTCTTCGTCACCTTTTCTATAACTTTTTTCAATTTTTACATCTTTGGAAACTTCTTCCGTTTCGGATTTTTCTGTTTTTAACAAATTTATTTTTTCAATATTTAAATTACCTTCGACAATTTCAGATTTACTTTCATTATTTTGATTCGATAAATTTTCCCCTTTGCTCGCTGTTGTTTCGTCCGAAGCTATGATTTCAAGTCGATCGTTATCTGGAAATTCCTGTTCAAAATCCAAAAAGTTTACAAGTTAGAACTACACAAATTTAATAACAAAATAACACGTCGTAACGAAAAATACACATAAACATAATACAAATAAAATTAATCTAATAAACAACGGTTATAAAATCGTTATTATTACTATAACAATAAAATAAAAAGTAACTAACTGTCGCATACGTTAAAAGGTAGGTAACGAGTAGTAATACACTATTCTATAATTATAATTAGTAGAAATTTCAGTAGTTGGATAAAGATTATTTCGTTCGTTAAGAGCCTGTACCAACGCAAAGCCAATGAAATCAAATAAGTAAAAGAATCACCAAATAAAAAAAGATTCCGTAGTTTCATTTGATTCCGTTGGTTATTTTAATATTTTCTTACGGCTGCTACCTGGTCAATGTTGATGAGAGAAAGTGTCACTTTCGAAGAAAGAACGACTGGAACCTCCACGTTTTCTTGATCTTTTATCTGTTGCGTTTTCGAATCCGTCACTAGCAGATCGCATTGCGGAGGAATCGTACCTTCCAGGTAAATTGAAATCAGAGGTGACTTTTCCTTTTCTTCCGCTGGACTGAAAATTTCAACACCGTCAGACGACAACTCACTCTCCGGACATTACCTCTTACTCGCTTACTCACCCAGGTGGTGTTAGGATAGGAGTACTCGGTCTACTGCACTTGACTCCACCTTCGCAGGAGGCAGTCGTTTCCATATTGATGACTTTTACAGATGCTACCTCGTGATATTCATCCAATTCCTTTTCATCTTGCTTGGATGTTTCGTCTACCGGATTCGAATATTCCTGTCGTAATTCAAACAATACAACGTTAAATTGCTTTCTCCAACGTTAACAAAAAGAAAAAATAATCTGGTGGAACGCTAAACATTGGCATGCTATATTAGAGAAAAGCTGAAACTCTCGTAGGCAAATATACAATGTTCACAAACGTCACAAACAATCATTAATTTTGTTCTCTGCAGGTTCACGTAACAATCGTATATGTATTTACATATATATAAGAGAAAAAAAAAAATTGTCAGCTAAAAGCGGGAACGACTATTGGTTATTTTCCAAACAAAGAGAGCAATACTCTCCGGCATTTGGGAAAATACCTTTAAATTGGGATCGACCCCAGCTGCCGGACCAACAGACTTGGGAGCTTGATCTACTCGTTGGAAAGAATATGAAATTATAAAACAAACGACGGTTTCAACAGCCAAAATATATTCAATTCGAACGCTACAACTAATTTACAGTATTTACGAACCCGCCTAAAATCATCAACCGGTAATTATTAACTAATTATTAACTAATGATAAACAATCGACAAACAACGTTACGTTAAATCCTTGGAATGCGAAACATGAAAAAACTTGATACTTATTACTAGAGTATTACTAGAACATTACGCAGGACATTTATCGAAAAGTCGTTGACGATAAAATACAATAAAAAAAAGAAAGTAATTCAAAAAGCTTGAAACGTGCGCAAAAAACGTGCAATTTTACAAGTTATGGTATTTAAAAATAAAAAATATTGATTTGCTGGAAAAACTTTCGTTTGAACCTTGGATTCCGATGGAGAAGTCGAACAATTCATAACGGAACGCGACAAGTTGCTTATTTGAACAACGATTCGTTCCATTGCTGCTTCCGTTTCTACCAAACGTCGTCTCAGTTGGTCTATTTCTATATCCCCTGCCACTTCTTGCGTTCCGGAAGCATGTACAAGTTAGAAATTGATTTACGATGTACAATGACGTAGTTGAAAATTAAATTGCATCATTTACCCATCCAACTTAAAACTAGTTATTTACTTGCGTTCCGTACAAAAGTATTATCGCATGAGAGAACTTACGTTCTTTTAACTCTTCGATGGTCGGTGGTGGATCGACCAAAGATGGTTCGTACGAATCCGTTTCTTCGGGTGATATTTCATTGACAGCGGTTACAGCTGCAGCGAACACATCCGGATTGAAAACCAAGTTCTGATATTCTCTTTCAGCGGCAGCGGTCGAATATTCCGGTCTCGTTATTTCGTTGTCCGATGTTTTCCTCAGGACCTAAGGGATCGTTGCATTTTAGGTTAGTCACGGACCAGCGAATCGCTTAAGATATAAGATATAAGACACGGTACAAGAACGGGAAGAAGGAAAGACACCCAGGGAAGAAAAATAAGAAAAATAAAAGGAGAAGAAGAGAAATAAATACCTGAAGAACTTTACAGAGGAAAGATACGACATTTCCAATAGTATAAATTGGTACGACGATTCCCATAAGTACCTTTGACATCGTATAGAGAAAAAAGATTACGATTCCGATCGTGTAGAGCGGCATGAGAAGTCCCAAGGATCCGTTGCCTTTGGGTGGAGCGACGACGTGACCCGCTCCTCCCATGGGTGGTCTCATTTTCATGGGAGCCAAATGGTCGGGTCTGTCTTGGATTCTAGGCACGACGTGAGACGACGGAATAGCCCTTCCTCTTTCCCTGAGCGCCGGATGGTAGTTTCCAGCGTGCGGTGGAGTTTGGCGTTCTTGTTTCACGTTTTCTGTTTAAAAATAAATTGGTAAGTCTGATTTCGACCTTGGTGGCGACTAGTTTCAAGCCAATATTTTTAACTTGTTAGGTAAAGGAGAAAAATCGCCGGTGGGCCTTTCAGCAACGGTAGCATAGAACATATTTCATATCAAGACGGTTCTTTCAATCTCGAGCTTGCCAAGCTTCTCGTGCTTTGGAAATTCGCCAAAAACAATTCTTCATTTTTAGTTTTAACTCTAACGAGATGCACGGCTACTCGGATGGTTACCGGGAATAAGTAACTCATTCGAGAAGCGACGAAACGAAAAATTAAACACTCTCGTTAGAGATTAGATTGCGAGGTTAGAGAAGCTCAAGTTTGTTAGCGAATCCACACGTTTGCTTCCAAACAATCGATCTTACTGTGCGGCATCGAGACGTGATATCTAACCCGACGAGGAGTTCCCAATCGAGACAGGGGTACTCCGAACTCCGTCTTAAGGCACAAAGAACCGTTGGAGCCTCGTATCTCTTCCAAAACCTGCTTGTAAGACTTCTGGGACTGCTCCTTATCCGCCAGGAAAGAGGACACGTCTATCCCACATTTGGCGAGCACCTCCTCCTTGCAGAGCCTCGCGTTCGAGGGCGTCAGCCTTTTGAACTTGTTCTCGTCGAGGGCGTCCCTCACTCTAGGGTCAACGCGATGGTGCTTTACGATATTGCGACAGAGCTCCTGCATTATATCGACGGCGGTCACGTCGCTCTCGAATATCACATCGCAACAACCTGATCGACATCGGAAATTGAAAAGAGGCGGGGAAGTCCTTCCTCCGAGGAGATATACTTACCGGAGCCATCGATCGCCGAGTGCGGAGGATTGACTGACGCCTTCAGCATCGGGTAGAAGATCTTGGGCCAGAGGATCGCGAAACATCCGGCCACGATCGCGAGGATCAGGACCGTTTTACGCGGGCCGAACTCGGTCGTCGAGTCAGTCATGTCGCGAGCGTAAAAATCCCGTTCGCGGCGATAATAATTGGTTGCGTTCTCGGCGATGTCTCGGCGAGATCGTCCGATTAGTTACGGGTGCACTGGTGCGACGACGAGTCGTCAGGCCTTCCCCGGTCCCATCGAGTACCGCGCCGAGGAACTCGGATTGCACATCGGAAGCTCAAGGACGTTACGCGTCCACTTATTCGTTCGTTCGACGAAACCCAACTGCGTTATCGCGTCGTGTCCCGAGTCAGCGGCGCAAGATCAGTGCTGCATCGTCCACTTCTTCCCGCGACTTCCCGCGACTTCCCGCGACTTCCCGCGACCTCCCGCCACGAGAGCAGACGACTCGGACCGAATTTTCTATCCTCTTTCCCCCACACGGTAGACGGTAAATACTCGTACCAGTGGTCTTCTGCTCCGCATCGTCCAGGAACGTACGTAAACGTCTGGAGCTTTACATCGCGTTGGGCTTTGGTAACTTTTTTCCCCCAGATTTTTCCAGTATTTTCCAGTTTTTTTTTTTCGCGTTTCGAATATGACGCAGCTGCGGTTGTTCGGAATCGCACGCGACCAACGAGAACTCGAGACTGATTGGATAAGTAATAAACGCTGGGACTATTTTTGAGCTGGCTCGCTCGTTTCTTACGTATTTACGGGGATTGGAAAACGGTTGGTCCAAAAATAGCGCGCAATGTCGAACGCGCTTGAATTCGCGCGGTTCGTCGATGAGATAGATAAAGCGGAGAGGAGCGGATGGGAGACGCGAGAGAGTGAGAGATAAATAGAGAGACGTTGAGTCACTTTTGTTTGGCTTTATTATCCTTTTAAATCTTAACGCATTTACGTAACGAATAGACTAAACACGACCGGCTCGGATCCGCTCGTGTCGCTTGCGATCGCGATCGAACCAATGAGCAAGTGTCCGGTGATCCAAGCGTTGTTTCCAACGGATTCTTCATCCCGGCGATCCTCGATTTATTCCGGACCGCCGCGCTAAAATAAGATCAGACGCGGGTTAATGTGGTTGCTTAAACGAGTTTGGGGGGAGGGGTTGGAAAGGTTGGAAAGGTTGGAAAGCTTGGACCAACGAATATACTAACGTTGATGTAATCCATTTCGTTGGAATCGATCGGCCGTCTCTGGAATCTTACGGGTAGTTGATAATCGTCGATCAGAGGCAGTACGACGACGTTGGGTCCGGTTGCGCCTTCGGGTTTCCTCGAGGCCGCCGTCCCTGAAGCAGATGGCGCTGGTTTCGTCAATTTCGCTACAACTAACCAACAAACAATGTACGTTAATCGAAAGGGGAAGAACGGGGAACGAGTTTAACGGATAAATACGGAGATAACGTGGATACCTTTGTTGATACCGCCCTTTCGAAACTTGATCATCGGAACGTGCGACTGAACCATCTGGAAATAAAATTTTCAAGATAACTCGACCCTTCTTTCGATGATTCGATTCGATGGAGGATTGGTTAGTCGCTTTATAGTGAATAATAGTACGAAAGAATGTACCTTCCATCCTTTAGTCGCCATTATTTCACGCGTTAGATTTTGTAATAAATACTTTTTATTACTCGAGTTTCATGTAAATTTTCGCGTCGATAACGAGTTAAAAAGTTTGTGAACAGCGTTGATACATAATACTGATATTGACTGCATTGACTTTGGCACATTGCATAACATACTTTGATGTGCCAGTGGTAGATGGCGCTGTTTGTAACCTTATTTTTCAATATCACTGGTTCACGCGAAAATTAATCTCTCGTCGAGTGCCAAGGAGAATAAATTCAACCTGTTCGAGTGTACAGAAGTTTACGTCTAAATATAAATATATCGCGTTTGGTTCATCTTTGAACCTATTACAAATCAGATTTACGCGGCGCTTGTACTTTGCTTCGTTTCGGTAACATTTTCAAACGTACGTTCGTTAACTTTTTGCTCGAACTTGTATACGAAAATTGACGTTAAATAAATTTTTTTAATTCACGTTTGTTTAGTTAATTTAGCCAATAATACAAATATATGTTATTTTTGTTTTAGCTTGCTTTGAATTACGCGATTGAACGCTTAAATATAACGTTGTTTCGAATGGAAATACGTATACGGTATCATTTTTAATAAGCACAGTTTGGAGTAAAATAATTACTTTTTGTCTATAAAACATATGTTAAGTCGAGTGGATAACGAATCCAAGTTTGAAGGTTCTCTAAGTTAAGTACGCCGGAAAAGGGTATTTTTTTTTTCTAAGTGAAACTTGTGCCTAAAGTATTCTTGTATCGGCCGAATAGTTTAAAATATTCCTCCTCGCTAAATGTTTCCAAAGTTTAAATCGTTCTTTACAAAATTCTGATCGATAACTTTGATTATTTTATTTCTTTAACGTATTTAAGAAACGATCGTAAACAAATTACGAATAGCAACGAGTTTTCGAATAAAACAAATGTTTTAGAACCGATCGTTCGTGGTTATTTATAATAAAGACTCGACGTACTCGTTAATATTCTTTTTTGATTTTTCTTTAAAAATATTAAAGAGTACTTAGTTTGGAAATAAATTCTTATTCTTTTTTTATCGGTATTTCTACTTGTATCTTATCCATAATCTTGAACTGATGATTTCCCATCTTAGAACGTCGATCGATAATTCTTAAAACGATTCGTTTATCTTAGTTATTCTTTGCAATTTGGACATCTTTATCCAGAAGCAGATAAGGTAAATATCCAACTTGATAAATAATTTGGAAGGATTAGAGACAACATAACTATTTACAGATTCTTCGATAACTTTCCATTCAACCTTAAAAATAGAAGTCAAATATTAAAGAAAACAATAATATTTTATATAACAATTTCAAGACTATCACGATCGAGTTTCTTCCATAAAATAAAATATCCTCGGATCGATCAACGATTAGCAATAAATTTTATCTAAGAGTACGTCTACCGTTAGAAATCTATTATAGAATAAAGATTTTTTTATCCGAATAAAAGGTGTCGAATCGACTCGTTAAAATGAACGGAGCAAATTAAGACTGAAAAATAAACATTTCAATCATTTCCACTGCGTTGGTAATCTTAAATAGCAATTTTAAAGTATCTTATCATTTTTAAATACATTTTTAAAAAACTGAGAAAAATCGTTATGCAAATATGAATGTTGCACGAAGCAAATTTAAATATAGCAAATACTCGGAGATTAAATTAGTAAACGAAAAAAATTATGTATAATTAAAACGATTAGGTTTATCAAGTTATTAAAAAGTAATAGCATTTGTACTTGAAAATCTCGTAATTACGAAAATACCTCAAAGCGATTCGCATTAACGTTATTAAAATTCAATTTTGTAAGTATTCAAGAAAATCATTAAACGTAAATACAGATCCGTAATAACACGAGCGCAATGCGTTACGATAACATAATTACGATCCGCGTATAATTCAAGGTTTCATAAGTACTTTTAAGTAGAGGCAATAATCGTAAAACAATCATCTTTACTTTTACCTCGGTGAATAAATTTAATTATTTGCAACGATCGACGTCCGTCTCCGATCAATGATCGACTTTATAAACAATCCGATGCAACAATTGCGACTCTTGGAACGTTCCAGAAGGTTCGGGCATTTTTCAAAACTTTCCGCATCGCAAACATGAAATTCGCGTCCGTCGAATCCAACCCCGAAGAAAAAACGCCGGTCGACGAGAGAAGCTTCCTTTTTCGAAAAAAAAAAACGAAAAAAAAACCTTCGGGGAATTACGTAACCAAGTATTTATAAAAATACGTCACTGTTCAAACATCGAGCGCGATTATAAAATTAGGACGAGTTCAAGCTTGCGCCAAAACTTGAATCACGTCGTACATTCCACTTCCAGAATAACGAGTGGCGCGTGTTCGCGAAAGTAACTCGAGTTATCGCGCAAAATTTTAGCAAGCGCACGTACTTTTCGTTACCCGTCTTCGACGATCTACGGACGATCGCGAAGGGGAAAGAGATAACGAAATTCAAATACCAAGACGCGTAAAATCCATCGCTCGGCCGCGGCGAGGACGCGAGTAAGAAAAAAATAAGACGACTCGGATTTCTCCTCGAGAGAGAGAGAGAAAAAAACAAAAACGAGAAGAAAAAAAAAAAGAAAGGAAAAAGGAAAAAGGAACTCGTCGCTCGCGCAATTAACATTCAGCGATGCGATCGGTTACCCGTAGCACTAAAAATTATCGAGGATCGTCCATCCGGAACATGGCGCCATCTGCCGTCGACCGTCGACTCGCGCGCAGGGGAAATAGGATGATAAAAAAATGAGAAAAGAAAAAAGGAAAGAGACAAAAAAATGCAGAAAGATAGAACGAGGAGACGAGAAGACGAGAATAAGACGCGAGAAGACGACGCGAGAAGAGGAGGAAGAGAAGGAGGAGAAGGAAGATGGGATAGGTAGAAGGAACCGAAAGGACGCGAGGTTGAACGTTACGGGAACAGATCGGCGCTCGGATAGATTACGGGTAGTATGTGAGAAGGAAGCAATAATCACAAAGGCACGTCGTTAAGAAAATTCTTTATTTTATTCCTTCATTCCCATCGGGAGAGAATCGTAGAACAGAAGTTAAGCGGTTGGCGCACATGGTGCGTATTTCCGTGGGGGCAGGCAACCTATATGGAACAATAGACGAAATTCCGGCCGAAGACGGAAATACCTTTATTTCACGCACAGCACACACATCCTCTAGGATTTTCCCAAGTACTCGTGGAGTCGTGGAGTCGTGGAGTCGCGGAGGAGAGGCGCGCGATAAATAGATGCGAACTCGAGGAGCGTATTACGGCGTCCGCCTCCTTTTCCTCCTTTCCACCTTTCCTCCTTTCCTCCTTTCCTCCTTTCCTCCTTTCCTCCTTCGGCGGTGTAGGCAAGAGCAGCGCCGGAGGCAACGCTCGAGTCGACGAGGCTGCTTTTATTGCGAGATCGTGTGGGAACCGTTCTCGTCTGTCCCTCGAGCGTATCCGTGATCCGCACCTGAAAATCGTTTTTTTATCGACGCGAAACGCGCTCTCGTGTATCGGCGGAATCGGTGCGATCGGAACGGGTGAAGGAGCAAGAGGAGGTGGAGGAGAATGAGGAGGAGGAAGAGGAGGAGGAGGAGCAGGAGGGAGACTCGAGATAAAGGGATTTTTGCACGAGAGATTTATAGAGAGAGAGGGAGAGAGACGACGACTCTCCTCGGGACGGGAGAGGAAGCCGATGCGTCGCGGTGCTGACAACGATAACGATAACGCTGACAACAACACCGCGACTCGTTCGGCGGGTGGGGGGAGGGAGAGAGGGAAAGAAAGGTTTGGAAAAATTTGCCCGTTCCCGCGTCGGTGGGTTTGTCGGTCGCTCGGTCGGTCGGTCGGTCGGTCGGTCGATCGATCACAAAACAACGCGCGAGGAGAGCGTCCTCCGAGTGTCCTCCGAGTGTCCTCCGACTGTCCTCCGACTGTCCTCCGAGTGTCCTCCGAGTGTCCTACGTCTGGCCTCCGGGGTGGTCGTTGATATGGCGAGGAGCTTAACTCCGGTAACCTAGCTTTATGATGTACAACAAAACTCATACAGCTAGATAACCAAAGAAAATGTCCGCGCCAAGATCTTCTTGCGGCCGTGAATCTCCTCGGGGCGAGCGCGAGCGACTTCCCCTCGGCGGTCCAACCTGGAAACAAAGGAACGAATGAGCGGCACTTTCCGCGACACCCGAGCCCCGACCCGAGCCCCGACCCGAGTCCCGACCCGAGTCCCAACCCGAGTCCCGACCCTATTCCCGACCCCAGTCCCGACCCAAGGTGCGATCCGACCGCGTACACCTTTTCGATGCGCCGCTGCTGCCGATCATCGGCTTTATCGGGGCACGTGACGATTCCGCTCGCGGGCGGCAGATTTTCTCGGGGATCGCGTCGCTGATTCGCGGATCGAAAGGGAGCCCCGATCGACGTCGACGAATAAAAGCCTGAGCGATTCTTGGGTCGGTTCGCGCGCGCCGGTAACCTGTGTGCGTGTGCGTGTGCGTGTGCGCGAGAATCGAGGCGCGCGCGCGTTTAAATGGATTCTCGGCCAATTACAGTAAACGCCGAGGCCACGAAAACCTCGGCAGCGGCGGCGGTGGCGGCGGTGGCGGCGGCAACGACGGCGGCGACGGCGGTGGTGGCAGCGGCGGTGGCAGCGGCGGTGGCAGCGGCGGCGGTGGTCGTATTATATACCGGGTCGACCGGTTGCTCTCGTCGCTCCGCGGGACTAATTTCGCAACGACGGCCATTCGGAGAAAGTCCCCGACGCACGAGACGCGTTGCTCGAATCGCGCGCGTCTCGTGTTCCTCGTCCCGCTGACAATGTCAAAGTAGCGAACGAAAGGGGCCCCCCGAGAAAGTCGCGAGAAAGAGGCGCGAAAGGACCGAGAGGGGGAAGAGAATCTCGGGGGACAAAGGGCTCGAGGAGCCTCGCCGCGTAGACAAAGGGATCCTCGTCCCCTTCGCCCTGGAAGAATCAGCGAACGAACGCGCAAACGACGATCGACCGACCGACCGACCGACCGAACAACCGACCGATCGAACGACCAACCGACCGAACGACCAACCGACCGACGCAACGAGTAACGGTACCGGAACGCGGTGAGCGAGAACCGAGACTTTTCGGAGCACGTGCGCGTTTGGCGTTGTGGGAAAAGGGCGCGGGGAGCCGGCGAGCCACGTTGACGCCGCACCCGGGCGACCGAGACTTCCCCCCCCCCCACCCCTACCCTACCGTCTCTCTCTCTCACTCTCTTTCTCTCTCCGGTACACGATAATAATAATCGGAGGAGAACGGAGGAACTCGCGCGGCTCCGGTTGCCATGCGGTTCGTCAACAGGTGGGCGCCCTCCCGTCCTTACCTGGGCACGCGCGTGGTGCGGTGAGGACCCGACCCCCGGGGTGCGGAGGTCGAGACAAAAGACGATGGCAACGGTGAGAGCCGGAACGACGTGGACGAAGAGAGCGATGATGACGAAGACGACGAGGATGACGATGGCGAGGATGACGATGATCAAAACGACGACGACGACGACGACGACGACGAAGACGCAGACGACTACTACGACGACTATGAACCACGACCACGGCGACGAGGACGAGGTCGACGAGACGTTCACTGGCTCACTCACTGAGAAACTGGCGGCGTGGCCGGCCAGCCGCGGCCGTCTCGGCTAGAGGCGCACTCGGAACAGCTCGGGCCGCGCGGCGACGACAACGCGCGCACCTTTCGCGTCGCGACCCCCACCAGGGCGACAGCCTCGCGCACCCGGAGCTCATTGGCCCGTTCAAATTGTCCGCCTGACGTCAGCCTCGCCTCGCGCCGCGAGAAACGAGTTTGCTTCCCTCGGCCCTCACCTCCCGGGGCCCCTCGTCCTTCCATACCTGTTCCGGCTCCGCTCTCGCTCCCTTCCTTCCCCCCGTGGCGTCCTCCACCTCCTCGGGGAGAAACCGGGGGATTACCATTACGCCGTTGCTGCCGCGAAGACTCGTACGCATCGCCAGGTAAGCGAGCGAACGAGCGAGCGAGAGAGAGAGAGAGAGAGGGAGATTCGAGGTAGAAAAAGGAAAAAAGGAGCGCATTCCAACGACTAGGCTGCTCTCGACGTTGTAACGACGATTCCCATACGACGGCGAGGCGTACGCGCAACGAACATCCAATGACCTGAGAAAGAGAGGGACTAGTTCTCTCCGTCTTTCCCGCTCGCTCGCTCGCTCGCTTTTGTCTCGAGAGCTCTCTCCTGCCTCTCCTGCCTCTCCTGCCTCTCCTGCCTCTCCTGCCTCTCCTGCCTCACGGGCTCTTTGCGCGCCAACCCAAGACCCAAGACCCAAGACCCAAGATACGCCGAACTCTCCTCGCTCCTCCGGACAAAAGTCACCGACGACCAAACTATGTATACGCGCGCGCCTACGTACGCGTACGCGCATCGTTATTATCGGGGTTGACCGCCGCGGAGGTATTATATAGCGCACGCGCGCGCCCTTGGACTTCCGGCGGATGCGCGACGTCCTTGCCCCATCGGCGCGCGCTCGCGTCCTCTTGGCGCTCGGGGTCGTCGCGACGACGGGGGGACCAAAGTAGAGGGGCGGGACTTTTCCGCGGAGCTTTCCCCTTTCCTTTCCCGTCTCTTTTCCGTCTCTTTTCCGTCTCTTTTCCGTCTCTTTTCCGTCTCTTTTCCGTCCCTTTTCTCCCATCTCTCTCTCACACGCTCGCTCTCGCTCGCTCTCGCTCGCTCTCGCGCTCGAGTGGAGAAACTGTTAACGACAACGAAAACGACGTCGAGCCAACGAAGAAAGGCAGACTCGCACCTGCCGATGCTCCTTTGGACCCTTTTTATCTCTCCCTCTCTATATCTCTTTGTCTTTCTCTCCATTGCCCGGTCCTGCTCGATCTCGCCCTCGGTTTCTCCCTCGGTCTCTCCCCCGGTTGCTCCCTCGGTCTCTCCCTCGATCTCTCCCTCGATCTCCCGCTTTTGGCAGCCGCCGCGAAATCATCGCGCTTGCAGCAGCCCGCGATTGAAGTCTCCGGCGCACCAACGCACAAAGGTTAAAGTCCTTGGCGCGCGCTTACGAACCCGAGGTAGGAAAGAGGAAAGCGCCCGCGACGACGGCCAATGATGTCATCGCGCGCGCCTACGCTCTCGCAGAGGTGTGCGAAGTAGCAGCGACTCGAAAAATATCTCCGGTCGAGAGAACCGACTATCTCTCTCTCTCTCTCTCTCTCCGTCTCGGTCCGCGTTTCGCGGGAGATGAGAGCGAGTAAGCGAGCGAGTAAGCGAGCGAGCGGGGACCGGAGGTAGGAAGGCGAATTACCGGTTATGCAGATGCGCGGAGGCACGCTGCAACCCCTACCTCCTCCCGCGGCCGAAGGGAACAAAGCGTTCGCGGGAAAAAAAAGGGCAAAAACGATGGAAAAGAAAGGGGAAAAAAAAGTCGCGCGACGCGAATTATAAAACGGCGCGCTCGAGTTTCCGTCCCTCCCCCTTGGTTTCTCTCGATCTCTCGATCTCTCTCTCGATCTCTCTTTCCACTCTCTCTCTCTCTCTCTCTCTCGCAAAGGGAAATCGAGTCGGCCCCGGGCGCGGAAAGGCACGGGAAGAGAGTCCGACGCTCTCTTTCTCCGGAGAAGAGGCCTTGCGTCTCGAGAAGCGACTTTTATTCGTGCGTGCCTCCACCGCCGCGCGGATGACAGGTAAAGCAGGTAAAGCAGGTAAACGCGGGCGGCGAGGGGAGCGAGACTCGGAGAATATATCCGAGTCGTTTGGGCACCCCAATGTCCCCGAGTGAGCGGGGGCTTCGAGTTGGCTGGCGTCGACGGTCCGCGGGCAACGAGGAGGCGGGGGATCCTCGAGCGGCTGGTCAAGCCGCATTCCGTTGGCCAGCGATCGCCGCCGCCGCCACCACCGCCACCACCGCCGCCACCACCGCTGCCACCACCGCTGCCGCCGCCGCCACCACCAGCGCTGCCTCCGATGCCTCCGCTGCCGCCTCCCTGGAACCCTTCCTTTTCGCTTCTCTCCCGTCATCTCCTTTTCTCACCGCCGCGACCAACCGACCAACCGACCGACCAACCAACCGACCGACCGTCCATCCGTCCATCCGTCCGTCGCTACCTCCTTCCTTCTCCCCCTGTCGACCCCGGACCCACGAAATATGCGCGCTCCGCTCGAAAAATACGAAAGGCCCAGAGAGAGAGAGGGAGAGAGAGGGAGAGAGAGAGACGAAGACGACGACCACCGCCGCGTTTTTTTCCTCCGTTGCCCTCTTTTCTTTCTTTTTTTTTCTTCTTTTTTTTTCCTCTTACTCCTCTCGTCTCCAGGTCGGTTCGTTGGCTCGGGATCTCCCCTGCGCCCCTCGTTTTCGCGGCACGCGCTACGACCGCGCGCTCGAGCGCAAAATTTGCCACGTACGCAGACCGCGGCGACATGTAAATGTGCCCCGGGACGCCCACGCTTTCCCGCTCGATCCTCTCTCGGCTCGTTAGCGGCGGCAACGGCGGTCCAACGGAGACGGAACGACCGAGAGAGAGAGAGAGAGCGGGACGGAGAGAGAAATAAAGGTGCGCGCGGCCAAGAAAGACGGAATGTTTCCTCGAGGGAAGGCGAGGGCGAGAGAGCGAAAGAGGAGAGAACGGTGGAAGGATCGCGAGGGAGGAGGCGAGGCGAGAGCTGGTCAAGCGACCGGCTGGCCTTGGTTTCGAGCGTGTCGAGACTCGCTTAGATACGACAACGATGCTGCTGCTGTTGTTGCTGCCGTCGTTGCTGCCGTCGTTGCTGCCGTCGTTGTTGTTGCTGCTGCCGTTGTCGTTGCCGTTGCCGTTGTCCATGTCGCCGCCACCTCCGCCACCTCCGTCACCACCGTCGCCCACCACCGCCGACGACGACGACGACGACGACGACGACGACGACGACGACGACGACGACGACGACGACGACGATAACGCTCCTCGATTCGCGATTTTTTTTCAACCCGAGCCGCGCGCCCACCTCCGACGCCGCTACCACCGTCCCGTCCGTCCCGTCCCCCCCCGCCGCCACCGCTGCCGCTCGGATTTTATGCATCTCAACCAACTCTTCTCTACCCTCGCTACCGCCGAAATCCTCTACACCGCTCCACCGGACCCCGAACGCGCGCCTTGGCCCGACTCTCTCGCACGCACGCGCACCCACACGCACGCACGCACCCGCCCACGGACACAACCAGAGCCCAGCGCGCGCGCGCGGTCACACGCATTGGAAAAATTACGCTTCTCCGAAAGAGAGAGGCGATACGTTTCCCTTGTGCCTGGCTGTAAGGCCCGTCCCCCCCCTCCCCCTCCCCTCCTCTTGGCACTTGGGCCCCCTCGCCTAAGGTCCCGGTGCTCGGAAGGGGTCAGAGGGGTCAGAGGAGGCCGCGCTCCCTCTCTCTCTCCGGGCCCCCCCTTAACCTTGAAGGCATCACGATTCGCAAATCGAATTTGGCCGCGCGGCGAGCGGTGCCGAGGAAAGAATAAAAGAGAGAAGCCAAGAGGAGGGAGACAAGGTAACCGCGGGGATCGTTCTCTTCCAACCGCGCGTGTACAGCATCTCTCTCTCTCTCTCTCTCTCTCTCTCTCTCTCTTTCTTTCTTTCTCTCTGTCCTGCGAGGCTCCGGAGAAAATTTCACTCTCTCGTTCGCGTACGATCTTTTGCATCTTACCTACGTATATATACACGTAAGCGCAACTTTCTATAAAATCCTTTTAACGAGAACAATGCGTTAATCGCGAGGAGCCTTGGCGAAAAGGAGAAAGGAGAGAGAGGAGAGAGTGGAGAGAGAGTGGAGAGAGAGTGGAGAGAGAGAAAGGTGGAGGAAACGTTAAATGACACGATATCGTACGTAGGTACGTTTCTAAAAGTATCCATGTATTATCGTTAATGCCTCGAGTACAATATTATCCTTTGTACGAGTGGTTTGATACGATTAGAAGAAAGGAAGGCTGCGTAGGCGAGCGAGGGTCTCACATGCGTATGTGAAAGGTGGACAAGAAGTCGGCGGCCCTGGTGACGACGTGCTCGAATTCCAGGTAAGACAGGGCCCCGTCCCCGTCGATGTCGCTCTCCTCCAGGACCTTCTGGCAGACCGTGGAGACCTCCTCGTCGGTGAGCCCGCCCCGTACCAACTGCCGACACGTGTGCTCGAGGTCGCCGAGGCCCACCAATCCATCCTCGTCGAAATCTGAAACGCGCGCGTTCCTCGGTTATCTTCCGGCGACCTCCTCCAACCTCCGCCAACACCGACGCTCCTTACCGTAGATCCTGAACGCGTAGTAGACCTTGAGATCGCGGGGCGCGTGCTCCGAGAACACGGACATCATCTCGAGGAAGTCCTCGAAGCAGATCCCCTCGCCTCCGGATCGATCCGACTCCGAGCCGTTCCTCGTGAACACCCGACCGATCCGATCCCTGAACGGGTTCTCCTGGACAACTCGACGATGCGGGAGAATAATCGGTTATTCGCCTTTCTTTTTCGAGCGAGCGCGACTTCCATATTTTTACCATATTTGCGCCTTTATACCTAATTCCACGCTGCGTTTTATTACGCCTCGGATCTTACCTTTTCTCTCTCTCTCTCACTCTCTCTCTCTCTCTCGTCTTTTTACCTCCTTCTTCCTCCTCCTCGGATTCTCAATTTCAGAGAATCGAGAGAATTCCAATGTCGCCTCGTCGCCTCGTCGCCTCGTCGTCCGAGTCCGAGTTCGAGTCCGAGTCCGAGTTTTAAACTCGTAGGGCTCGGCCATGGCGATTTAACGTTGCGAGATGACGAATACTTCCGACCCGACTTTTATCGAAAAATCACTCTCGCGCTTTCCAACCATTCCCAACGATTCCCAACGATTTATATTATTCCTTTTGGAAGAGTATCCTCCAATTCGTGGCCGCTACATTTTTTACCAAATTTAACTCCGACGTTTATTTATCCCGCAACTTGCCTCTGTAATCTTTTATTTTCGTCACATTTCTTTTTTCGTTTTTGTTTCTTTTTCTCCTTTTCTCCTTTTCTCCTTTTCTCCTTTTCTCTTTTTCAACTTCCTCGAGAACGAGTCGTTCCTCCCGGGATGTAAAAATCGTATCTTCGCTCGAACGTTGTCAATAATGAAATAGAAAACTTAATCCCGACTTTTGGAAAACGATGCATTCGTGCGTAATTTCACGGTAACTCGTCGCTTTTTAACCTACGCTTGGATAGAAGAAAGAAACGCGAGCGTATCGATCTTTTTATCGAATTACGTAAAATTACGTTGAGGCTGTACACGCAATAAAAAAAAATAAAAAAAAAAAAAAAGAAAAAGAAAACAAAATAACATTTCTCTCGTTCCTCGCTCTTATTTTTGTCTTTTGCGTTCGGGAATCTTGGAAATATTTCTTCGCGTCGGGTGTAATTTTTCGATTCGGATAATTTATTTACGATTACCGAACAACGCCCGACGATTATTCGCGAGCGTTAAACGTAAAAGTGTTTCGACGCTTCTAAACGTAACTCGAGTTGGTAACGAACAATCGTAAATTTATTCCGCAAAATTTTACATTGTAATTTCGCAACGTGTAAAATTAATACGTTTGTTCCGACGATATCGATTTTATCGAATTATTTTTACGCGAGAAATTAAATGTATTATTCCTCGTCCTATAAACATTCGTATTAAGTTTTCTTCGAATATTCTTATTATCGCGGGCGATCGTATCTTTTTTTCGCGATTCATCTCGCGTGAATAAGCTATAATAATTTTTACATAATGTACCAACGCTCGTACTGTAATTCTCTGGTTCGAATCGATCTTGTAACGTCGTCGCAACGTTTCTTTCTACACATCCGAATTATATTTTAAATTTCGATGCCGTTATTATTTTAAGTTTTGCGTTTATACATCGAAGCGTTAACCCGAGCGAACGAATTTTAAAGCAAGTATTAAATTATAGGCACGTTCGGATGTTCGCGGTAATCGATACATCGTACCGCTAAACTCGGAACAAAAAAAATTCATTTCTAATGCAAAAAAGTTGCGCGAACGAAAACCAAAATTAACGATCGATTTCATTTTTAAGTCGTTAGGATCGTTGAAAAGGACAATTAAAACCTAAGGTTAAATTCGTATCTTATAATATTGTAAAATATAGCAACGATAAAATTGTATCGTTCGTACGCATCGCTCGAAACGTATAAATCCACGATATCTCGGCTATGGATTTAAAAAATAAGAAAAAAAATTTAATTTTAAAAATTAGTTATCGAGCGATGCGTGACGCGTGCGTACATATATATATATGTGTGTGTGTGTGTGCGTGTACGCGCGTGTGCGCGTGTGTATAGAATGTTTGCGCGAGTATTTATGGGTGCGTGCGAATAACCGAACGTACGAGTACGCATCAAAGAAAATATCAATACGGTTGAACAAGACACGTTTAAGTTTATTATATTTGATATAAATAAAGCAGCACTCGTCGAAACTTTCTTTTTAACGTAATTTTTAAAAAGGTTACTTGTAGCACTCGGCCTCCGAGCATCTCAATCATCTCTATCGAAAAACCTGTTTTAAAGTAAAAATTGAACTTTTTTTCAAAGGAAATAATTGACATAATCTCTTGGAAGCATTCTGAATTATAGTTTGATAATATTTCGTAGGAAATACGGGTATTTCTCATCGCAAAATACCTCGGACGCTTACCCTTCAGCCAAGAACGCTCGGTATTATTCTCTATTCCGAGATAACTCGTAACGTTATAAATTACGCGCGTATCGAGTACATCGATTGTTTATGCAAACTCGTATTCGCGCGAGGCGTCTCGGCGTTTGCCTTCGCAAAGTACAAGTCCGTGTAAATCCGTGTAAATCCGTGTAAATCCGTGTAAAAGGAGACGGACGGCGAGAAATCAAGAAAGCGAGAAAGCGAGAAGAGAAGACCCGTGAAGAAAAGTCGCGCCCGAGTTATTATTTAACGCGATGAATCGTAGGTAAAATCCGTGTCGGATTCGGAGAAGAGGATCGCCGAGAACGTCGGGAAATATTTATCCAGGCGGCGAACTAATTGTAAATATTGACAATGAGCACCTTGAGTTCGGGTATTCTGGCCAAACAGTCGAGCGGCAGACGCAAGTTGGAGGCCTCGTACGGTGTCATACTCCGTGGAACCATTCCGGGATCGGCCATCTCTCGGAAGCGCTTCTGTAGCCTGGATACATTCGATGGAGCATCCGGCGATTAATAAATCCCAAGTTCTTTCTCCCTCTTTCACCTTTCTATCCCGACCACCGACCACCCGACCACCCGACCACTCGACCACCGTACCTCAGAATCTCCTTCCTCGTGAAGTAGGTGCAATCCTGGTAATCCTCGAGCTGTTCCTCGGAAAAGGTCGCGATTTTGTTACCCATGACTCGTCTGGCGCCTCTCGACGTGTCCCTCTCGACGTCCGCCTTGTTTTTTTTTTTTTCTTTTTTTTTTCCTTCTCCTTTTTCTTTTTCCCCGTCCTTAATTCCTCTCGGAGCTCTCTCGCACCGACGAGACGATGGGTGACGACGACGGGTGACGACGACGGGTGACGACGATCGACGACCAACGCACTCGTCCGTCGTCTACCAACCGTCGTAATTCTAATTTCCGTTAAGGGTGCGCCAGGACACACCCCATCGAGTCCAAGGACGCGCTCGGCAACACCTACGCGTCCAACACGCTACGAAACAAACGCGCGCTACGTCGTAGGGTCGCCGTATATGGAACTCGGTTCTCGGTTCTCGGTTCTCGCATCCCCGTCGCGGTGCATCGCCATTAGCTACGAGTCCGTGGCTTTTATTCCTCTTCGCTCGCTCGATTTCTTTCTCTCTACCTCGCCCAACCGACGACTCGCGGAGAGAAGAAACACGACGACGGGCCCTTGGAGAAAAACTTCCCGCGATGCGTTTTTTTTTTCTTCTTTTTTTCTCTTCTTTTCTCCGCTCCTCGCTCTCTCTCTCTCTCTCTCTCTCTCTCTCGCTCTCGCTCTCGCTCTCGACCGTATTTCATTCGTCTCCGCTCGCCCTAAAATAACGCCCGTTACCCACGAGATTTTGCCTTTTTAAATACGGAGCGTGAATTATTTATCCGATCGGCAAAAATTATAACTCCTACGGTAATTACGAGCGCGCTCTGGAAATAAGATCGAAGACGATCGCAACTCTTCTCCAATACTCTCGGGATACACGTAAGGGATTCTATGTGTTCACGGTGAGGGATAAGCTAATGGCCAAGCTAAAACGATGTTTATTATCGCTTTTTTTTTCGTAATTACTCCATTTTACTTTTCGTGCGATGCTTTCTCACGATATATACCAACATCTGCGTGCGTTAGATGATACATAACGTACGTGTGTTGGTGCGAGTCGGGAGTGTTACGAATACATTGTTACACATAATGCGCGCGCACACATAACATACGTTTCCTTAATACTAACCTTACTTTGTTTCCAACTTGATCGATCGTCCTTTTAACATTCTTATTATTTCATGAATTTGATAGAATAGTATGCATTTGTAACGAGCTGTATAATTTAACCGTTACGAATACTTTTCTCTCTATTTTTTTTTTTATGTTGATAGGATGGAAGTCTCGAGATCTCTCGATCGTAATATAAGCACCTTTTTTCAATTTATATATTATCGATGTCGTCGGGTTGCTAATTCCAACGATTAATACTATTCGTATCGGGCATAAAAAATTATGATTACTACGGCGCTGGTATACGAGAAAACTAGTTTTCAAACATGTTTCAAATATCGATTTTTTTTTTATCTTCCTGTTCCTGATTTATTGTATCCGTAACTATTTTTACGAATTTTTCGATGTAATTAGATCCTCGTGTACCACTCGAGTACCCGTTGCAAAAATATTATTAAATTATTTTAATATTATGTACGATCCATCGAAAACTGTATTTATTACCAAGCAATGTAATCGATGAGTTTACGTATCTCGTTAACGATCTTTTTAAACGTGTACGACTTTTTTTCACGAGTATTTAAAATATTTTATTTAATAATCGTAATAAAATTATTACTATTATAAAATATAAAAATTATTTTCCGGTTTATCGTTACGTTTTCCTTCCGAATCGTTAAATTTTATGGTATACGTTTACGCGTAAGACTTTTTCTCGTATCAAAGTTATTTTGTTATTTTTAATGTTTTATTAGAAGTATCTGTAAATTTTAAGTGTTGATATCAAAGTAAAATTATACGAGTTACGATTATATTTTAACTTTATCGTACATTAAACGATTGCAAATAATAATGGGGTTAAATAATGGGATTGGATAAAAAATAATAATCTAATTAGATTTTTTTCTGTATTTTTCTATTATTCTTCTTCGATTAAAAAATTCTCGTATTTTAATCGATTACAATTTTAATTTCTAATATAAAATTATACGTTTGTTCAGATTTTAGTAACGGAAAACAAATACTTTCGTATTTGTTGATTCTTCGTATTCTTAATCTTTATAATAAATTTATAGACTCTTTCCTACGACTTGATTCATTGCTGACATTTCCGAAAACGACATAGGTTTAAGCATGAGTCCAGGAACCGGTGGATTATGTTCCAAATCTCTAAATTCGTTTACTTTTACTTTCAAGTTGCTTCTTAATTTATTAATTTCTATATCGCACTGCTTTTGATCTGCAAATATATTATTTTATTTTATCGGTATTAAGAAATGAATGGATTCCAAAAATATACATTTTTTCATAGATTTATAATCAAACCTTCTTTTAACAATTCATCTGCAGCCTTGGACGACATTTTCAATAATAACGGACCGACGGTTATCCATGTTTTATCACCCTTTTGCTTTTGCAGAGCTCTCATACCGACTCTATCGTCGTTTCTTCTTTTGTCGAGAGCAACGATTTCTTGTCTGTCAGTTAAGATTTCGACACCTTTCTCTTCAATTTTTTGAAGATATCTCAGCAACTTCTTTTGATCATCCATGATCTAGAATAACTAAAACAGAATTCTATAAAATTATTGTGAATTTATCGAATCTTAAATCATAAAATGGGGACATGTACATTTTACATTTTAAATTTTCATTCAAGATAATGCTTGTCTTAAAATCTTTGTCTTTACAGCATCGTTCTTTAAATGTCTCTCCCAATCTCTTTTTCTGTATGCTTTTACTTTATTTCTATTAACGTATTTAACAGCATCCGTATCTCTTGGATTAAAATGCGTTACTCTGGCTGTATTTTTCTTCGATTGACCCAAACCTTTGCGATCTCTTTTCAAAATAGTTTTTATCGGATACTTTTGACCTTCGCCCGATGGACCCAGACCAATTTCTTCGTTCCAACCTTTGTTTAGTAACATTTGATAACCTATATTTTGTTTTGGTATTCCATAAAAGCTGTTATTCAATTTTGGATTACTATTGAAAACATGCAACGTCGAAGACTCGTGTTCGATCCTTGAAGATTCCATAAAAAATACTTTACAAACGTCGCAGTAAAATCCTTTTTGATTCGTTTCTTGGTGGTTATTTTTATAGTTTTTCGATTCTCGATGTTTTTCAACCATTTTTTTTCTTTTATCTTTACGTAAATATTCTGTTATTAATTTAGCAATATTTAAGCGATTGTTCTTGAGAGCTAAATCAATCGCTGTAAATCCTGATCTATCGGTTTTCTTCGTATCAGCGTTAAGTTTTAGTAAAAACTCGACAATTTCTACGTGTCCCGAATAAGCTGCAGACATTAACGGAGTCCAACCAAACTGATCGCAAATATTTACATTTTCAAAATTAAAATATTGACGAACCAAGTTTGTATCTCCTAATTCTATTGCTTTGAATAACGTATGTAAATTCTTCTTCACATTCGTATCTACACTTTTATGCGTATCCGTACTTTTAAACTTATGATTTTTCAAAGCTACATTACATCGCGCTAATACCGATTTTGCTTGGTTTTTGCACGATATTATTTCATCGTATACTAATTTCGCCTCATTCCCTTTAAATTCAAGTTTAAATTTATCTTTTTTCTCGGTTTTCGAAACAGCATCACTTTTTTCTCTGACAAAATTTTTCAGTGGTATATCCGCAAATGTACATGCAAGATTGTTTAGAGGACGAGACATTACGCTAATTTACGTATTAATTTTAGAATATTACTTACGTTAGGATACATTTAAACTTCGTAAAGGATAATTAAATGCTTTAATTAATTAAAATGATATCAATGAATTATTTTTCTCATGTTTCTCGTATCTTATAGGTTAGAAAACAGGTTTAGGTTATCTTATATATTTACTAAAACTGAATGTAATACTATACGATACTATTTCGATAATGTACTCGTTACCAATGCCGAATATATTAGATTTTTTATTATTATAAATCGAAAACTCTAAAGTCCAGATTTAGAATAAAACGTAATAGTCGCGTACCAAATGTCAACCTTCGCTCGATTCGATACGTACCAACGCAAATACCAACACCAAATCATCAATGCACAGGCGCACATATAAATTTTATCGTACCGCGACAAAAGCGGGAAATCATTCGTTTATCATTCGGTTCTTCGTCTTTATAAGTAAAAACCGTTTGTTTACTCGTAAAGGATTTCCGTTCTTCGGAAGGCGTAGCTTTATTTAATCATTAACTTGTTCCAATAATAGTATAATCCGTCGATTATACATAGCTTCGAGCTTGATTACGAAATACTTTTGTGTTTACTTACGGATTATTCATTTTTGCTTACCTTGGTAATTGGAAATTCGTAAATAATACTTACAGAATTATAATTCACCTTACACTAAAAAATTGAAAATCACCGCATAAGACATTTAATTGATACAACTATTAAACTCTATACGTTGCTTATTATAATGCATAGATGATTCGTTTAAAGTTTGAGCTTAAGTTGCCAAGTAGTACGTAATTGCTATGTTTGCGTTCTTAGTCGGGTTTTCTGGTAATTTAAGACGATACGCTGCCGATGAAAAAACAGTTAGCTGGTGTCAATAGTCGCGATATTAAAAGAAACGGATGCATCATTGACAAAATTAACGCTTTTCAAACTCGAGCTACAATTTCGCCCTGACACGAACGTTGGAGCTAATTGTAAGCTCTTCTTTATCATAAATCATTGCGTTAGCTTCTAGTTGTAAATTTTGTTCGACGCTCGCGTATCCAGTTGCTATTTGTAGATGACGACGCTGATATTTAATTATCAACGCCGTTCTTCAAAATCCACTAACGTCTCGTATTAGCCGCTCTAATTTTACGTTTACATATTGCCCTTGCACGTAGATAATAAAACTATTCGCGTAAGTCGAACGGCGACTTAAATATTTACGAGCGAATATTTTTGTTATCGTCTCGTGGATGTTGTAATCGTCGGTGTTAGAGCGTCGAAAATTCACATTTGTGGCAGCGAAAAAAACTATACTCGTCGGTAAATTTCTTGGCTTATTTCGTCGCGACAAATTTGTTTGAGTTACATATTCAATCGGTAAACTGTGTAATTCGTAATAAATAAATGCTGCAAGTGAAACTGTGTTCACATTTTTCGGTAACGGATCGATAGATTCTAACGATGGATCAAATACTTGGGAAAACGCGATAATTTGAAAAGCAAATGTTACACGTTACGTAGCTTTTGAATATTTTTATACGATGAATAAATTGAGGCATCTTTATTCATCGGTAACTAAATAGTTTAAAAAACAATGCTTTTTCGATAAAATGTGTTAAATGAGACTAATATACAATTCTTGTAATATCGAAACAGAGCTTTTATGATTATTTTTTTTATTTACTTGAATTGCGCGAAAAAGAAATGGATACAATTAATTATCATTGTTTTCAAGAAGCTTTGTAAAGACGAAGAGATTATACTTTGAAAAACGAAATTTTTACTGTGATTATTTACGGGTAAATTATCTTTTATCGAATTGGAACGAATTACCGTTTTATAAATTTTAATTCTCGCAAAATATTTTAAGAAACTTCGATTACAAAATCGTGTGTACCAAATTTTTGTACACAAAGAAATTAAAAAAATAACTTCTTTTTTTATTCTTATAGTAATATTTTGCAAAACTTTTGTGACGCAGTCCACGAATTAAAATATATTTATTTCGATAGCCCGAATTCGGTTAATTTCCGCATAACGAGTCGAATAACATTTTGCATTTTACGATGGTAGTAATAATTTAAAAGGCATAAATTTCATAATACGTATCGTTTATTATAATAAATTAAGAAAAATGTAACGATAAAAAGAATCACAGGAAACATATACATACAGTATTATAAAAAAAACCGTTTATTTATTTTCTTCTTGTTTATTTGGATAATCATTATGATTTTTTTCATTGGATCTTTTCTCGTCGAAGTTTTCTTTTTCTATATATTGTTCGCCATCCGGATATTCTTCATTTTGAAGATAGTTTTTATCTTCGGGATACTCCTGATTTTGAAGGTACTGTTGATTATTATAATATTCTTGGTACTGCGAAGGATCGTACCGATCGTATTGGTGATAGCCTTGGTTATAATCATCTCCGTAGTTTTCTCGTTGTTCGTCGTAATTTTGTTGCAAATTTTGCTCATCCATGGATCGAGGTACGTAATTCGAACCATTAATTCCGTCATGGCTTTCGTTGTTACCTTCCTTTTTCAATTGTTCATAATTTGGTCGCATTCGAGGATTCGATATTAGATTGTACTTTGGTTGTTTCACGTTGTTGTTATTATTACTACTATTATTATTACTCTCTTGAAAATTGCCATTAGTCACTTCGGGTGATTTAAAATCGGTTCGATCGTATTCTGCTGAAAAAATAAAAAATAATCAACGTAAAGCAAAGGAATAATCCCTTGTATCTGGAAGAACCTTAAACGTAAGAAACGATTTCTTATCAAGATCGAAAGATGTACAATACGAATATATATATATATATATATATATATATATATATATATATATATTGTATTTAAGTTTATTAACGTTTATTAATATTAAATTTATCAATACCTGGATTCGGTTCGCTTACGTCAAAGTATTCTCTAATTTTACTCGATAAGTACTCTATGTTGCTTTGTAGATTGGCCATTTTTTGCCTAAAAAAAGTAACGAATTTCTTTGAATGGTGTGTTTCTTTCGCAAATGTAATGAAAGGTAGTAAGATACGAAGAAGAGCAAGAAATAGAGATCAGTGAGCAAGGCAAAACAGCTATTAAACTATAACTACTATAGGCACCTTTGAGGGGGGTTCCGATTTAGCAGACTTCTTTTTCGGTATTATTTTAACTTTGAGATCAACCTTAACACGACGTTTCTTGTGCGAAGGCAACGCAGTCGTATCGTTTGCATCGTTATCATCTTGGTCGGTGACCCCCCCTGCTAATATACAATAGCTACGGTCACGCATAATGAAAACGCCAATTTCTTACGATTACGTGCACGTGTAGAGGCTTGCATTGCAAATAACATGTATCGAATGATAAATAACGCAAGTGTCGTTCTCTCTTACGAAAACCCGAGTTATTTTCAACGGGTCCAACGAGGTTCCCAAGCTACCGGAAACGTGCATATCAAGTTCGTTTATATTTATACGGGAGTAGTTCGTTGCATGTAATTAGAAATGTAATTCGATTTTCGAGAGTTTTCGTTGAGCGAAGGTTGAAAAATGAAGGTTGAAAAATGAAGGTTGAAAAATGGTTGGACGCGATTCGCTCTCTCGACCTTCGCTCAACCGAAACCCCGTAAAGTTTGGATATAATTGAATGGTGTTCTGTTTGCTGACTTAGAGATCGACGAGAAAAAAGTACTTGTGATTCTGGTCGTTAGTTTCCAAGCGTTGTGTGAGAGATTGGCATTCCGTGGTCAGGCGCGAGACGAGCGAGGCTTGTTTGATCAAGGAATCTTCGAGACTGGCGACCGTTTTAGCTGGGAAACGCAATATTGCTGTCAGTCAATTCGTGGGAAATTGACTAATTGCATAGTGTCGGTACGCCGATGTCTCACACTCCTCGCGTACGTATACACATAGATATCCAAAAGCTCAAGCGGACGGTTTCCTTTTCATTCACGGACAATATACCTAACAGAGCCACATCGACACATCGACACATATAGAGCTTAATTTACCTCTACGTGTCTAATCCACCTCACCTTGTTTGTTCTCTAGGTCAAAGATCAGAGAGGCGAGTTCTTTGTCCTTGTCCTTTTCTTCTTTTCCCTTCTCGAATCTCGACGGCTGAGACCCGACGCGAGTCTCCTCCACTATTTTGTTCATGTTGATCTGCGGTCGTAAAACTCAAGGGTTAAACGTTTCTTACCGTTACAAACTCAACTACCAACTAACAACCTCGTACCTCTTTTTCCAGAGACGCTATTCCCTCCGCGAGTCGAAGATTTTCGCGACGGGCGTGTACCAAATCAGCATCCGCTCGTTCCAGTCGCATCTTGTACGAATTTATCTCGGATTGGAGTCTGCTCTGTTCCTGTCGAGCCTGTCTTTCGTTTCTCTCCGACAGTAATTTGATCGATGATATTTCCTCTTGAGACGCGTCTTTTTCAGCGATCGCCTGGTTCAGTTCCTCCTGCATTTTGGCTAAACAACGAGAAAAAAACCAATTGTTTACGTAACGGTTCGCTCCATATTATCGCTCCAATACGTAAATCGTTGATTTTAACCCCACGAGCAAACCTTATCACCAACTTCCTATAATTTCTTATAATTTCCTCTCCACGCGTATTGTAAACGTACGCATCGATAATATTTAAAAAATATTCGCACGAAATTATCGTTGCGGGATTACGAAACGCTCGAATTTACCGTGACCAAGTTAAGCGAAGCAATAATTGTAAAGTAAGATAAACGTACGCGACTATCGGATTGCTCGGTTCGGGTCCACGAACGCTTCTCGGACCACGGAGGAGAAGAGAGAGGAAAGACACTTGAGCGAAGTTTTTTTTGCGCTCTGCCGTGGGGAGAAATTCTAGAAGGACACGCGTAAACGAACGAGGATAGAAAGTTAGGAAAGAAAGTCCGTCGAAACGCGAGGAGGTGAAAGAGATCGCAACGGGAAATAATAAATGCACCGGTTAAAGCTCGAGGACCTTAGGATCGGGTTTCCGGGGGATTCTGGTGAACGCGTGTCACCAGATTTGTTTACGGGAGTCGTCTTACGGTAATAAACCGGATAATACCGGACCGGGACAATCGGGTAATCGGGGAAAGGTCGATTTTACGATTTGAAAACGATATCGGGAAAATCGAGACGTGGAAATACCGAGTAAACCCATTCGAGTCGAGGGTCGACGCGAGAAGCGTTAAAAACGCGCGAAAAGTTAAAATAGACGAGAAACCGGGAAGTCCAATCGGGAACTTTGCGAAAGCGTTTAAGGAAGTCGAAACGCGATCCGAAACAATTTATGTGTACGCGTTCGTTGGGGCCACGAAACAAATTGCGAAATAAATAAATTCGATCTCCAACGATAATTATAAAGTATTTTTCTTATCGCGTGAATTATCGACTTAGATTATCACCTTGAATCGGGTAGAATAAAATTATTTTTTTTTTGAAAGGATTATCAACGAGCTCGGAGAGATATTACGACTTGGTTATTCTATATTTAAAACTAGAAGCTTATAGAGAAGCTTAAAGAAAGCGAAGCAATATATATATATATATATATATATGTATACACATGGGTAGGAATAGATAGAGAGACCGAGAACTGTCAATTTGGTTGTAAATTAGTTAAAAATACTCCGTTAAAAATAGTATCGTTTATAGGTTTACGATAAAATTACGATAAGTTCCTGTTATGAAAATGTTCGTAAACAATATGCATATGTGCGTGTATAAAGTAATCTATCAAAGTACTTTGATATCGTATTAAAATAGTCCGCGGTAAGATTTTACGCTTCTAAATAATAAAACGATTCTATATTTGTTCCTAATCTCAAAATCTTAATTTCGCGAATCGAATTTAAAAAGCATATCGAGTACCGATATTCGTATCTTTATCTTGTACCAATCGCGAGTACTCGAAATGTCTACCGCTAAGTAGTAAAATACGCGTAAGCGCTACGATCAAAGGAAAAGATAAAAATTTCACGAAAGAAAGAAAATCGTGAACAAAAGACGTTAGAAATTAAAAATGTTGAAATAAAGGAAACGTTGCATAGTTTTCAAGGCAGTTCGATCCGCATAGTGGAAATCAAGGACCGTGGAAACGACCGTGGAAATAGCGACACTCACACGTCTTGGTCTGCAGCTCCTTCTTTAGATCCTCGATGAACGCGAGCTTCTGGGCAAGGTCGCGTTTCAGGTCGGCGATCTCCCGCCTCTGTTTCTCGGACTCGAGATGGGACTTGCTCGCAGCCTCCCAGTGCGAGGCGACGTCCGCCGAGAGCTGCTCCATCTGCTGACTGTACCTCCTCTCGACCTGCTGCTTCTCCTCGATGAGTCGTCTGCTCGTGTCCTGGAGCGCATCCCTGAGCTTCTCTTGTCGCTTCTCCAGCTCCTCCTTCAACCTCCGAACCTCTGCCTCCGCCTGGACCTTCTCGAACTCCGCCAGTTGCGCGACCTCCACGGCACGTTTACTCCTAGTTTCAACGTCGGTGTCGCGCGCTCGGATCTTCCCGAGCTCCCGGCGCAGCTCCTCACCCTTAGCCTCGAGTTCGCGCTTCTCTCTCAAAGCGCGTTCGAGCTCGAGGTGAAGCTGCGGTTCGTCCTTGCGTTCGGCGAGCCTCGTCAGGTTCTCCTGGTTCTCCTCCCTGGCCTTGCGAAGCTCCAACCTCGCCTGGGTCAACTGGGCCTCGAGTTCCGTAATCCGGGACTCGAACAAGATACTCGGACCCTCGAGGGGTTTCGTCGACGCGGATCTGCGCGACGATCGCGGCTCGTCATCGTTCGGGTTCTCCGAGCAGTTCTCCAGGACCGTCTTGAAGAAGCCGCTTTTGTTTTTGTCCTGTAGCGCCTCGTTCTCCGCCACTACCTAAGAAAACGGCGCGTCTTTCGTCACTGGACCTTGGAGCTTAGGTACCGATTTGAGGTGTACCGAAGCGTTCGATTTTAAAACAAGCTTGATTTACTTTAGTTGGGGGTCACGCGAACCGTTTGTTAGAAGCGAAGGGATAGATTAGAACGAATCTTCGAACCTCTTTGACTTTTTCCACAAGGTTTTTCAGCTCTTCTCTGCAGTACTGCGACTCCCTTTCCAGTTGCTCGATGTAATCCTCCTGACGTTCGATGAAGGTCGAGAGTTCCGCGGGTGGAAGAGTTAGCCTGTCGTTTCCGGGGGGAAAGAACTGAGCCACGGGGAAGTGACCGAGTCGGGATGCGTAGTATTTGGTCCGGATGGAGGGATCCTTCTTGGAGACGTCGCTCGTTACACTCTGGACATCCGCGTCGTCGGCGAATTCTTCGACGTGAGCGATTTCCTTACATCCTCGCTTAGTAGTCGGTAATGGCTTCCTGCTGATAAGAGAGACGTTACCGTAGGAAAATGCCGGAATTCTATTCGGACTAGGAATGAAAAACTTTTTTACGCAAACGCTATCCTCGGTGCATACGATTCGGCCAACAAGTACTTGAGCTTTGAAACCGCTTCTCTGTACGCTATTTCTGTGTGATTGGGAAATTTTTTTCTTATCGCTTCCATTTTTTTTTTTATGTATGGTTGAATGTTCTGAAAGCAGGTGGAAATTACGAATCAAAATTGCGCAATAAAGATCGTGGCTAAAATTTGCTGTATTTATTATTCTGATTTATGAATCCTTAGCTGACTTTTAAGGAACGTCCGGTGATTTAATAATACATGATATGAAAATGAATATCTTCGTACATTCGGTCGAGCTTATTTTTATCGAATATTTTGTAAATCTTGGATGTAAATTGAAAGCGTCGAGCGAATGTAAATAGTCGTGCATCGAAAAAATAATAGAGTTAATTGAGAGAAGTTGCAGCGATAGAAAAATAATAGAACATTGACCGATTTACATTTACGCAGATTTGTTAATAGAATTACAAAAGCTTAAGGTACGCGTATTTATTTTATCGAGTTTTAAACTTTGCACAATATCGAATATAAAGTTTAATTTTTACTCCAATGAACGAAATCGATGAATATTTATCACAAAATAAAATATAAAAATAAGGAATAAACACTGATCGAATTTATAGGTAAAGTTTGGATTAAAAATTTTTAAATTTATTCAATTAAACCGTTATTATCGAATTAAAAGTAGTTTTGAAAAACACGAATAGTAAATATTAAACATATTCGGTATATTAAAGGGATTATCGAACAAAGTTGTTGAAGGAAAATTGTTTATTTGGGAATTCGTTCTTATTAAAACAAGATTTTTGTCTATAAACATTAATTATTATATTTCATTCTGTAAAAATAACGAGCACCTTTATCATAAATCTAAAAATATTTTATATAAGATAATCTTAATTCGAAATACATAATTTGTATTTAATAATTGAATTAACATAATTTACATGATACAAAAGTTATTTATTTTATTCGAATAAAATATCCATTTATCACTTTGATTCGTTTTCATAATATTCATTCTGAATTTAAGGCACTATCGAAACATCCATTATCGTGCGTTAACTTAATCTCAAACTCGATCTTTATCGATCTCATTTTAATTACATCATTCCGAACTTCCGCTTTCGAGCAATTCGTAATAACAAGATACCGAAATTCAATAAACTTAGTACACTAGTCATTGAGTAAAATTTGTTGTAAATTTTTTAAATTAACTGTCACGAGTAACAATCCATGGTTAAGAAAATAGTTTTCATTACATATCTTGCATAACTCCAAGTTCGTACCGACATCGAGAATTCAGGAACATTATTCGCAGCCGTCGCAAAATACAATTACAAGTAAATACTTGATTTTTAAATTCTTCGATATTATTTACCATCGATGTCGTTATCGATACTTTACTTTTTAGTTTAAGTGCGTTTTTCATGGGGACACAGCACAAGCAGAATATATTTAATTCAATGTACAATTAAAATTCGACAAATTCCTTTTTTCGATCGTTATAAAAGACGAAGGAAAAAAAATGGCGTGGAAAATGCATTCGCTAAACTTTTAAATAAACGTTAAATTCCTTTTTTATCCAAACATATTACGATAGACTTACCTTAAATACTTTGCTTTTATTTTCATTGCGCGCAATTTAAACAGATTGAACATTATAAATACAATTTTATTCAACATTTTTTTTTTACATAAAATTCAGGTATTTGAAATCCTTGTTTCTCAAAAATAAAATGAAACTCGTATCTCCACCAAGTGGATTCCAATTCAAATAAATAATTCATTAAATTCGTATTTTTCAGCCGAATATTATCCATCCATTGATAAATATAACAGTCGTACGAATAAAATAGTTATCTCGTGAAAAAAAAAAAAAAATAATTTTTAATCCGTAAAAGGCAATATTTATCGTGACTTCCTCTTCACGAAACATTAGATTATTATCTCCTTTCGCGATAAATTCAAGCATAAAAAAAAAAAAAGAGAAAAAAAAAGAAAGGAAAATTCAAAGTCATTGTACGTTACTGGTTTAAGAAATTGTAATTCCGTGTTAAAATCAATATACGCGACAGGAATACGAGATTTCGTGAATCACCAGCGGGTGAGTCACACGAGTCCGTTCGTTAAATATTTATAAAGCCCACCGCGTAAAAGTGCAGCACGAACGACACGGCAATGCATTCGCGAGTAGTGCTCGTTAGATAATTGCATAACAAGAAACGTAAAAAAGGAGAAGAGAAAAGGAAGGAAAAACGAGCAAGAAAATCAACGATGCAATATATAGCGTGCAATTGGTGAAGAGGGACGATGCGGTGAGTGACGTAGTGACGTTAACCGGTGCACACGAGTAAGAGTAAGTAGAGAAGAAAATAGAAACATGGAAAGATCGACGACTACTCGAGTACTTTGTGCTTGTTCCCGTCTCAGAGTCCAGTCGTCCTTCGCCTCGCACGTAAAAAAAAGTCCGCGAACTCAATCGCTCGGACGCATTCCGACACCTGGGAAGTTCCTCGTGGCTGGGATAGGGTTGTTGCTCGCGGTGCTGACGGCGATGGAGACGCGGACGCGACGACGGCAGGATCGACAATGGAGGTTCGCTTCTCCTGCGCCGGTCGGGAAGATCGATGCCGGGCGTCGGCGGCGTCCCGACGGAGCCTGGCGCCGCGGTTCGCGTGTGCCCGAGTTACGGAGAGGAGGCACCGCGTGTCACGACACGCGCGTCTCAACTTCGTTCCCGGGCCATTAATTCGTGTTTTCTCCATGTTTCCTCCGGAATCGCTTCTCGACCGACTTGACAATCGCGACTCGGGGGAGATTCACCCGCGATCGAAGCCCACTTTTTTCAACCGAGACTATATTATATCAAGATCTGCGATGCGTTCGGTAGAAAATCTTTCTCTATTTTATTTATCCTCGCGCGTTTACGTATACACGTGTACATTCTTTCGTACATTGTTCGAGTGTGTACGATTCGTTTCCGTTGCCACGTGTATATTCGTTTGTGTATACATATTATTATTATTATTATTATCATCATCAATAGTATTTTCAAAATATTAAAATATCACAATCGTGCGTAAACGTATAAAAAATATAGCCGAGAAATATTATCTCGTGACATAAATGATTCCTTAATCGTTACTCGATGCTTCTTCGTTCGGCGTTAAGCATTCGTTTGATTCTCTTCGACCTCTTCGGAAATTAAATTGTTGTAGTTCGTCGTGGCATTGGTACAATTGTTGCATCCCTTTCTGGAAAGGGTCACGATAAGACCGACGAGCGCGGCTCCACCGCAGACAAAAGTCAAAATTTGTTTGAAGTAGTCGGTACAATCCGATGTGCATCGCCTAATCGTAAAAAGAAATTCATTAGTAATTTTCAGTTTCGATTTACGTAAGATATATCAAAATCTTAAAAAACCCATTATCTTACGTTGTATCCGAACTTTCACCGTTTTATTTATGGTTTACTATAAATCGTTTAAATATAAATAGGGTAAAAAAAGATCGATGTCATTGTTTTATCGGAATTTGATCAACTTTAAATATTATTTAAAAATTTGTATAAAAGAATTCTGTAATGTACTATTGTATTGTATCTTGGATCAAATGACGAACGAGTTTACGTAATAAGGAAATATTTACGTTTGCGTAAAATATTATATCATTCTAAATTTCAATTGTATTATAATTCTAAGTATTTGAAAAACATTCGTTTACGTAGGCTTACGTTTAAAAAAAGCTTGAAATTTATTTACGAGCACTTGTAATAATATTTTACACTGAGTATTTCCTCGGTTTTTTAAGTCTTAAAATTGCCTACATCGTATAACCTTTAAGATACATAAACCTTAGTTCGTGTCTAAGTCATATTTAAGTAAAAATTCCATCTCGTTCGAAATATAGATAGAAAATACTACGTTAAATTCATTTTTTTTTTTTAATAAACTCTTTAGATTTTTTGTAAGTATTGCGATCGACTTCGGTTGATTATCTACGAATTTAATAGTACAACGTTTACCGCATGAAAAATATATTTATTCTACGAATTTTCTTTATATTCGTATAATACTTATTATAAGATTACAGTTTTATCTCTAAATATATAATGCAAATATTTATATATTTTTAACAACTAAATTAATTTCAATAAAATCTTCTTAAAATATATTATATAACATATTTTTTTGTTTCAGCCGATCAAATGTATAATATTTTATAAAATGTGTAATTTTGTTTACTCGTGGTCGTATAAATATAAACCGTCAGAGTTTTAAGTCTAATTCTGAATTCGAGTTTACCACCGAACGATAAAATTTAACGAATAAATTTTTTAAATATTTCACGTATTGTCAACAATTGTCGTCGACGCTTCGAAAGGAATATACGAAAATATAGTTTATATCGAAAGGACAAAAAAAATTTTTACAATTTTTTACTTCGTTTACGAAGGAACGAGGAAATCTAACACCTTAAAAAATTCACACCTACCGAGTTACGTTGATCTAATGTAAACGAAGCGACCCCAGGAATAATAATACGCACAATTTATTTTAAAACGTAAAATCGAATTAAAAAATGCAAAACTCGTGCTTGAAAACGCCGCATTATCGACTTATAAAGCGAATATAAAATTAACGAACAAATGGTTCGAAGCACCGAATCATAAACAAAATACACACTTGGTTAATTTAATTACGGAAAAAACTTGGGAGGTGTTCGCTAAGTGTATCCAAACACGCAACGAAGCTGAATCTAACGGAAAAAAACGTTATAATCGAGTGAGTGTGAAAATGCCAATATTCAAATTGTAAGCGACATTAACGTGTCTCGTATTTTAAACCGCTCGGTACGTAATCGCGTTCCTATAAGAAAGTTGGACATCTCCTGGTTGGTGGACACTCGTACGAGTCTTGGATGACTAGATGTGTCACGTTTTTTACGACGTATGAGTATGTACGTAGCCGCAAATAGTATCCCCTTACTCGTGAAGAAATCGCTGTATTTACATAAATTCCGCTTCGCGTGGTACCGTAAACTCTTTTTCCGATACGCGGTTTCATCGTTTCTCGGTCGCTGGACGGACTCGTAGGGTACGAAGACCATCGCTTGATCTCACTACGAATTCTTTTCGACTTTTTTTCGGCTCCGCTTGGCATTTTACGCGGACCATTTATGGTGTCCGAACTATCCCACGAAAACGTACTTCACTCTTTCGAAATGTTTTCTTAATTTTTCCGTGTCACGTCGCTTACGCCTTCGCTCGCGACCCTCGACGAACGGAGATGGATCATTTTTCGTACCTATCGACGGGTCTGGAAATTCTTCGGGCGAGGATTTGTCGAACGCGAGTTTTGTTCCTCCCCAAACAAATTCTGCTGACGTAATTCGTGGGGTCTCGCTTCCAACCTCCTCCGAAGTACCCAACGACGTTTTCCCGAGGTATTCGATCGATGCTTTTGACTCGCGGTGTAGTCGATCGACTGTACCGTTAGGCTATGGTAGTATGTTTTTGTTCGGAGATGAGTCGAGCCCGTCGATCGGTTCAACGATTGAAAAACGCGTGATTCGAATCGCCTTTCGGAGGGTAATTGAAATTTTTCATTCGATTTTTCTTCGAGTCCCGATGTTTTTATCGAATCCGAACTCCGCGGATGGAATGGAATTTATCCGAAAATTCGACAAAACGAAGGAAGAAAAAATTGCATCGCTCTCTGCGTAAATTCGAGATCGTATCTTCGTCGAACGCATATTGATTACCTTCCGCGATCATCCGTGGACCATCGAACGATGACTTCGATTACGGTTTCCACCGGGGGATTATTACTTCGAATAACTTTTGCGATTCGAGACAAGTTGACTTGGCTTAGTTGATATCGGTGACACCGGCGTTTAATGTCTTACTCGTTACGCAGAGCCATAAGATCGTAAGATGTTGGAATACTTTGCGAGTAGTTTTATTGTAAAAAACTACTTTGACGCTTAAAATATTTGGTACTTGTGCGTCACGAGTCCGATGTATCAGTGTATTCGACCAATACAGGAGTATTTAAATAAGAGTTTTTAGAAGCGATATACGATTTTTTATTTGTGATACTAAAAGGAAAATTTATTTATTCGTTCCGAGTCAAAAATTGATTGGAAGATCGAATTATTTTAATGCGAAATAACTTTATAGCAAAACCGAGTTATAATATTTTTTTCTTTACATAAATATACTCCGTTTTTTACGATACTAACTTATACGACGAGTTTTTCATTTTTAAGAATTTCTTGCGAATAATTATAATAATATTATCAAAGGCTACATAAAAACATAAGATTATCCGTGTAATTTAAAATGTGAGAAGATTTTACTGATAGAACATATATACATATGTATACATATATATACATATATGCATTTCTATTAGATATCGTATAAGTAATAAAATGTTTATTATAGAATCAACTAACACATTCCCACATTATACTTGGCTATTAAATTTTTTTCCATAATTTTTAAATAAAATGTACTCTTTACTATTTTTGTTATAAACGAAACAGGAATTTATTACGATAATTTTACACTTCAAGGATATCATACTAAAAAATCACATTTAAAAAAATAATATTAAATTATTTTTACGATGTTTGTATAATCGAATTAAATATTTTCTTTTATTTATAGTTAAATATTTAACTAGTTCTACTATTTATAAAATAATTCAAATCGATTTCAATACTCGTCTAACGAATAATGTTTACCGTAATTTTTATCTCTTGATTTTAATTCTATTTTTAAAATTTTCAAATAAAAGTTAAGCATTATTATTCTACGTATGTAAAGTATTCGTGTTACATTAATGTTCGCGATTAATATAAAAGCTTTTTTTATTTGTGTACACATAAATTTCCATTTTATAAAATATATTAAGTAAAGTTTATAATGTAAACTCTTGACTACGATGTGAACTACTCTGTTTTACGATATTGCAAGTATTTTTCACTATATTGTTAGGCATGATTGAATAATAATTAATATAAATAAATTAAAATACTAATTCAATCAGTATTAAAATTAATATCGAGTTTAAACTAATATCAATCTATTATAATTTAATATAATTTTATATAGTGATTATTTTTATATCGATAATTTCATAAATCTTTCGTATAATATAATGAAAATAGTTACATATTATATAGAAAAAAAAAATGTATTGAATTTGAATAAAACATTTTTCAAAACTGATAATTGGTTACGGATTTAACGAGGTCTAAAGAAAATTCGAGAACAGTATTATATATAATTATCTAAAAATAATAAGTTGTATAAATAACTCTTAAAAATTTAAATACACGCATTTAGAATTAAGTTTAAATATGAATTACGTGTATTACATAATTTTTGCAATATTCACATAAATAAAATTAATATAATTAGCTCGTATACAATTCGATCCCAATATTTAAAATTTTTTACATTTATTATAATTGTTGCGAATCTACTCACACTTTTACATATCAGAACTTTTTATATAAAAATATTCAAGGTAAAACGAATCCATGAATTCGGTATTCCGTCCTCAGGCTGTACAAGAATATACACGAAAATTATTCATCCAAGACTGATTTTGGCACTTGCGTAGAACAAGTCTTTCTTGTCATACGAATTCAAGTTTACCATAATAATTAAAATCTCTGTTCTATCGATCCCGATCAACATCTCGTAGCCGTCGAGTTTTGTGTAAACGAAGTGGCCTTGAAATTTGAAGAATAGCAGTAAATGTATTAAACAAATAATCAATTGCCGATAGTCGATTAGGACATGGCGTAGGTGTCATGAGTCTAAAGTGATAAACGTTAGTTACATCAAAGCTAACACGTGTTTTTTTTAGTGTAAAATATTCTGGAGATAAAAAAAATCCTCGCTTGGATCTCCGAGTACAAAATTAAATATATGCGGTGCGTTTGAGTAGATGATTTAAAGGTGTTACAAACGATGTGGTTAAATATTGTTTTAGTTAATAGAAATTAAAAAAGAAAACAAAACAAAGCAGGAAACAAGATAATTAAAAGACAAACAAACGATCGTTGATTTATTAATGGATAGAAAAGTATCGGTGATTCTACTTACAAACAAAAAAATCATTGATTATTGCTGTCGAAGAAAATAGATTTTCCTTGCTAAGATGGAACAATTATTCCATCATTTTATTCGTAAAATATAAATTGTAGTCGACTCGAACGTTAAAATTATTCGAAAGAAAACTTTTAAGCCAAGAACCTAATAAGTGAGTTTGCGTGTCACTAATGAAAATGGTATGAGAGTAATACGTTAAAACAACCCAAGTTATTATAAAGTATGTAAATGATCTACGAAAGGTAAAAAATTTTAAAGAAATCGGGAGAAAATTTAAATCCTTCAAATTAAAAGCGAAGAAAGAAAAGGGATTAAAAAGTTTGCAAATTAAAATAACGTATGTAATTATCGTTGGAATGGCATCCAATTATGAGTATTGATATAATAAATTTTTAAAATCTAAGTGAATTTAAATATTAATAAATATGACATAAGAATTAAAAAAGCCGTTAGAAAAATATTAATCCTTATAAATTATTATACAATTTTAAAATAAAAATTTTACAAATAAACAAATAAGAAATAAAATATGAGTAAAGGAAATTTAAAAATTTCTAGAACAAATTAATGTTAAAAATTGAAGCAAAGTTAAACGAAGAAGACGAGAGTAAAAAACTAAAAAAATATGGTTCGGAAAAAATATGTTTTTCGATTTAAAGAACGTTGCATGAATAATCGAATTACATAAATTAAAAACACGAATAGTTACAACGAGGAATAAAATCTAACACATAGAATCTTCATATTTTCGTGCTTTATAAAATTAAAAGGCGATAAAATGTAATTTTAAATTTAAGTCAATAGAAATATGACGTGGGCAAATTCTGTACATAGAAATAAAAGTAAATAAAAAAGAAGTATACTTTTGCGATTTATACATTTTCAAATGAAAAAATAATCACCGATAACAAGTGTTAATAATTTACATTTTAGATATAATAGATTGATTTCAGATATTTAAAATTTCGTTTTTTTTAATGCACCGTGTCTAAAAATATAATTATGGTTTAAATTATTTTAAACATTTACGATCCATTTTTCTGTTCCATAATAGCATTATCATTCATTTAAATAAAAGTAGTTTAAAGTTAAACTTAACGAAATTATTAATCAAATAAAAATAATTTAACTGATTCCGGCTACAAACACTTATAATATATTATGCAACTTTCGAGCGAAGTTTTGAATCATGTTGCGATTCAATAATTAAGTAGATGAAAACTTGAGTTCGAATAACGACGCATTGCAGTGCTTATTATTTTATGATAAGACCTATAACTTTGTACAAACTTTTCAAGAAGGAAGTACGTGACCGAAGTTAATTCCTGCTTCGTTTATACATTTTCGAGTGTTGTTGATAAGCGGTAGAAAAGGACGGCATTTCTTGAGTCTTTCGTGTTACATTGAAATCACGAATTCTTAAGTTGATCTAAATTTATTTAACTATATTTACTTCATTTATTACTTCTCATCTTCAAGCTTACCTATTTTAACTTACAAAGTAAAATCGACTGCATTTTTATTATTGCAATTATAAAAAATCTTTATGCGTTAAAACGATTTGTCTTAACAGTTATTTCAAATTGGATAAAACTGTAATACCGCATTAATATAAAATATAATATTACAACTTACATGTATTGGATTAACATTACAGCCAATCCATTTGAAAGTTTGTCTGTGAAACTCATAATACCGTAAATGAATGCTCCATTTTCTGTGCTATGACCGATGTAGTCTGCCGTAATCGCAAGACTGGTTACGAGCATCATCGAACCTCCAGAGCCTTGAAAAAGAAAATTTTTAAATGGGTTTTCATATTTTAGAAATCGTTTATGCTTAACTAAATAAAAAAATGTATAAGTACCCAAAAGTAACGAAACTGGATATATATAAAGATGAATGTATTCGTAGCCATTACCAAACCAAATACATATGCAACCGCTTATTCCCAACAATGCTCCGATCAAAAACGATATCTTCCTTCCTAATTTTGAATTCAGATAATGAATAGTTAACGATGCTTTAAAACTACTTAGATACAAAATTAAAGGTATAATAGCAAGAGACGTGGCTGGCATGTTTAATGTTTCGTGTAAATACAAAGGTATATAAGTTTGCGTTAAATTTACGAACAATCGAGTAGGCATGTAAATAAATGCTATTTGGTACAACTCTGGATCCTTAAATAGTGAAAACGGTGATCTAATTTCTCGTTCCGATGGTTCTTGCGAAACGCCCACTAAAAACAAATTATTTATCGTATATTGTTTTAACGAACAAATTAAATCGATCAAAATTAACTTACTCAGACTATCTCTGGAATTCTCTTCTTTCACCAGGACATGAAAAATAACGGTCGACAAAACGCCGATAGACATTCCAATTAAAACTATTTGTTGAAACTTATGTACGTCGTTCGGTCCAATTTTAGCCGACGAATCTTCACTGGTAATATCGAGTACTGCCCACGTTACGCAGTAAACCAAAACATTGGACATAACGGTAAAAGTGTATCTGAATTTAAAAGAAGTAGAACGAGTAAACGTATTAATTCTATAAATACAATTGGCTTTTCGATAAAATTAAATACCGAATTACTGTGAGAGCCGTGCGTTCTTCGTCGGATGGAGTAAGATCCGGTATCAACGATAAATGGGATATTTGAACGGAAGCCCAACCAAACTGAAATATAATTACAAAGGCAGCGTAATAAATTAGTTGAGCCCATTGATGAGCCTCTCGACAGCCGATACATTGCGAAAATATAAATGGAAACGTACCGAGTACGCAAATCGTTCCTGAAAATCAAAATAATTTTATTAGCGTTATAAAACGCGATCGAGTTGAACAGAGTAATTACGATATACGATAATTTACCGATCAAATGCCAAGTTTTCCTTTTTCCATATCTACACAACCAATAATCGTCGTTTTTGTCAGAATGTAAACCAACGAAAGGAGTGGCAACCGCATCGGCTATTTGCCCGATTAATAAAATAGTGCCGGCGGATGTGGGACTGAATCCAAGTACAAGATGAAAATAAACTAAAAGATAGGTGAACCACATGGACGCACAAATATCGTTTAATATATGTCCTACTCCATAGGCTAGTTTAGATTTCAAAGAAATTCTTCCGACTCGTTGGTTATCGTTAGATTCTTCCGCGGTGTTATCCATCTTGATAAATTGAAATTTCTGTTGTAGGTATCAGCGAAGCTTCGATGTACTTTCTTGAAAATTTAAAAGTTAAATTAATATATATTTAGTTTGTATTACATTCACCGAATACGCTACAATCATAAATAGTTCAACTAACCTTTTACACAATAAATTAAAATCTACCGTTAACGTTACGTTGCGTGTAATAAATATAACAAATACGATTCATATTTTTTAAATAAAAGATAGAATCGGTGTGTACACAAAACCGTATGTACATATTTCTTGTTGAAATTGAATCGTGACAACAAACTGCTAAAGTTGCATACGCGGTTATCTACAACCACACGCATACGTCTGTGTGTATGTACAGAGTATCGCATTTCCATATAGTCATGTATTTGATAGCACGACTACATATTATATACGGTAATGATTCATTATTAATTCACTGTCAACGGTTTTATTATCTGTTTTTTCAATGGTTTGACATTTAAGTTAACGCAAATACTAAGAATATTATGATCGAATACTTTATCCGTGGATTAGGTTGAATGGATAAAATAATAACGCAGATTTTATTTGCTGGTTCGTCGCAAATTTAAATAGATTTATTAAACTTACACATGATTTTTGGATAACAAAATCACATTTTAATAAACTTAAATTACAAGCGTTGGAGATAAAATTATAAGTTTTTCAATATGTTCATCCATTCGTTTAAATATCCTACGGCATCGAAATTTCAAGCTACATTTATATTTACAGAAACAAAATAATAGATATAACGGGATACGGTTATTATACAAGGCGTAACTCTCGCACGAATCAAGTTTTATCCAACCTTAACAAGAACGCACAGAAATACCGACCGATGAAACCGGAATAAACACGATCATTAATTTAAGAAGCTTCGATCTCTTCCTCGAAAAAACTAACGGATTACAATTACGACAGACTTTGGTCGATCAGACGCTCAAAGATGATCTGGAATTGAGGTAAAATTGATGACCGGAGAATAAGAACGTTAAAACGTAAATACAAGCGGCTATCCAACAGTTGTACGCGTTCCTCGTGAATCCGCTGTCCGCTGCCATGTAGAATTCTTGTGCCCTGTCGAAGGTCTTATCTTCGAGAGGAAGGTCTCCGACCAGGGCGACGCTTTTAATATAAAAGAAGATGCCCATTAAAACCTGAAAGGAATAAAGGTATGAATAGAAAGTAGCTCGACAATTTTACTTGATTTCGAAAAAGAAGCTGAGTCAGAATATAATAATTACAAGTTGGAAAATGCCCCAAACGGATATAACAAGACCGCAAAGGGCATATTTCGGACCGCAGATCTTCATCATAACTGCCTCTAGTTAATATCCGGTACGAATCTGTACGAATGTCTTAAAAAAACGCTCTCAGCGATACTGTTTACGAGTTAACATATATTTTGTTGCTAAATACTTCACGGAACAAAAACGCCCACCAGTCAAAAGAGAATCAGCGGACCAAGTCATATGACACGACGATTGGTATCGATCCGATCCATACACCACTTCACATCGTTCGCCGCTTATCGAGATTAGTTCTGCTCCGAGCGAAGAGGCCGGAGGAAGATCCTCGGCTCTGAAGTTGCCGTCGGTTTCTTCCCTGCGATTTCACAATTTATTACACATTTCCACCCCGAGGAGCGCAAGCGCAACACCATCCAAACCTCCGCGATGCAATTTCAACGCGTGTACGAGTCCGTACGTCATCGGTCGCACGCACACACGTAAATCCGAGCCCAGTGTGATTCATATGATGCTTCCTGCTGTTGCCAGCCCTGTTGATTCATACATACGATCATGGTTGACCGACTTGGTTAGTTCCGATCTATTTCTAACTTTATTTATATTATTTATCCGCTCGGGCCTTGTTTTTCGAGCCCCGGACTCGAGGTCGCGCGTTCGCCTACCCCTTTTTCTTCCTTCCCACCTCCGCGCTCGGGTTCCCCCGGGAACGTCGACTTCGAGTCACAGGGAACTGTCACATCGGTCAACTGCTTTTTGACAGCTATTTGCTTTCTGTGTGTTGAAAATGTAAAATCATAACTAATCTAAAGGCCTGAATCTAAACTAATCGCCAGGAGATATTTAGTGTTGTTTCGTTCCTCTTCCGTTCGCTGGGATATCGTTGATAATTTTACCTGTTTTTCTTTGTAGTTAACAGCGAGGCCAATGCCAGGAGGATCACGATGGTGGAGAGTTGCTTCGGCAGCTCCGGTCAGGTAATAATTTGCAACCGCTGCGAGGAAGGATGTTTACGCTTAGTGCATTGTTTAAGAGCTAAGACAAGTTTGGCTTAGTTATTGCGTAAGTAAGGGAGCGACCGGTTCGTCGACTAATTTTGTTTCCTGTTCGTTTAGCCTCTGGCTGTGTCCGGAAGGGTTCTCGTCGGCGAAGGAGTTTTGACAAAAATGTGCAGGAAAAAGTCAAAACCGAGGCAGTTTTTTCTATTTAACGACATACTGGTTTATGGAAACATAGTGATAAGTAAAAAAAAGGTAACCCGACCGTAACGTACGAGATTATAGATGCGATAAGCCAATACTATAAGAGATGTCTTAATCTTTTACGTTCCAGTACAATAAGCAGCGCATAATTCCCTTGGAACAAGTCAAGCTGGAGTCGTTAGCCGACGACGGACGTAAGTTTAAAGATAAAACTCTAATACTTGTCTCTCGCGACGTTTGTTCTCTAACTTATCGTTGCGACTTGTTGCAGAATACAAAAACGGATGGCTGATAAAGACGGTAACCAAGTCGTTCGCGGTTTACGCCGCCACTGCGACGGAAAAACAAGAGTGGATGGCGCACATTACGAAATGCATCGAGGATCTTCTCAGAAAAAGTAAGGGCTAAGCTTCTTTCGCTTGTTCGTGTATTATTTATCCGTGTTGTACTAAAAGTTACGACGTTCGCCAGGTGGTAAAAAACCCGTCGAAGTTCACGCAGCAGTTTGGGTCCCTGATAACGAAGCAACCATTTGTATGCATTGTAACAAAACACAGTTTACGGTTTTAAATCGAAGGGTAATCGACAATTCGCTTCCTAAGCTCGAGCGAACGGTGTTCTAAAATAGTGTCTTTCCGTCTGTTTTCAGCATCACTGTCGACAGTGTGGAGCCGTGGTTTGTGGTCCTTGCAGTAATAAAAAATTGGTATTACCTGGACAAGGTAACGGAAAAGCGGTAAGAGTTTGCCTGCAATGCTTCGATGCCGCTAGTAAAGTAAAAGTTGCGAGACCGTTGACCGACGATATAAAAGAGCAGCGCAACTCCGCGGATAGTTCGGGTGGCGACAGTTCCGGAGACGACGATGATACTACCAACAAAGAGGAAAATCACGACGAGGTTGGTTCAATTTTTAAATCATAGCTAAGATAGCGATCGATGTTGGTTGGCTCAATTTTAATTATTATCGTTTTCAGCCAAAATTTTACTCGAGTCTAGCCCGATGAATCGAGAGAGTAAGGATTAATTTTTTAATAAAAAATAACTTTGACAATCACCGCTGAACTTGAAATTTTCTCGAAAGATCCTAATCGATTAATCGACGGTTGTAGCTATTGCGAAAAATCGTCGACTGATATTTTAAAATGTACGTACAAGAGTTGTTTATTTCAAGTGACCGTGTTTGTATAGATGTCACTTGCGCATACCGTTGAAAGTCGGTCATGCAAAGGAAATGAAGTAAATTTGTAATAAGTTCAAGGAATGGAAAACAAAACAAAAAAACAAAAAAAGACAATGCTTCGTACCTATTTTTAAGATTGCCACTTTGTGCCTTTTTAAAGTAGATGGCTTTATATACATAATGATTCAATACCAACAATTTTCTATTAGCACGGGCAGAAATAATTTATGATTAATTTTTTCTGCTAAATACACGTATACCCAAAGATCAAACGATATTTTGATAGCCAAATTTAAAAGTATTTTAATAGAAATTTTTGATTGTGCAAAGTAAGAATTTAATTACGTAACAACCAAGAAAATATACATTTTAATACTATAAAAACTACGAATAATCCGTTGGCCTATATATTGTGTAATTAATCGAATAAGGACAAGGAAATGGTATATTTTTCGGTTTAATGTTAAAGAGCAACTTTTGAATTTTAATTTTTATAATTTTAATCCGAAAACAAGTGTAACTTTTGTACATTTAACGAATCTATTTACCACTTCATGTAACGTTTAAATAATACACGCAATACTTTAAACGAGTAGAATATTTTTCGATTATTTTTTCCTTTAAAACTACACGATTATATTTTATTCTGCACGCTACTATTCGATCATGTGTATATACAATACTTTTAATAAATTAAGATTTTTCTAATTTTGTTTAACTTTTATTATTTATTATAAAATTCAAAATATAAACTTCATTAACTGTACAATAAAATATTTATACTTATATTATGTATTTATTATGCTATACTATAAAACACTTATTCAAAATCATGCAACCGTTTCTTCATCTAAAAATTCCTTTGTATCAACATCGGCTGCTTCTGCATTGGTGTCGCGTTTTTGTAAAATTTTTTTGTACCTTTCTACCAAATCACCTATGGAACGTCGTTTGCTGTGCGCTTGAGGTGCTCTTTCCGATTCTTCCTCTTTCGAAGATTCGATGGTAGAATTTAAGTTAGAATTTAACAAAAACGGTTCCCGAGAAAATTCTTGACTCGAATTATACGAATCCATTAAAGAGATGCAATGTTGTTTAGCCATTAACGGTAACAATGAACTGCTCGTACTCGAGATCATCGTCATTGCACTTTTGTTGGCTGTTCGTAAATAAAAGTAATAGAAAAAAAAAAAAATTAATCCAAGCTTTCGTTGCTTACTTATATAACGAGGATAATAATTCTCACCTCTATTATTACTAGATTTACAAGTTGAAAATATTCTAGAGTACTTGTCTACATTTTTAAAAGTAGACTTGAGTTTGGAAGGTGTATAAAACCGTTGCTGAGATAAAGATTGTTTGTCGCCGCTTGTATCGAATAACATTGAGTCATCAAAATTGATACATTGTACCGAAAGCGGTTTCCTTTTAATTGCACACAAGCCTTTGTCATCGTTGAACGCATGCCTTGAAAATAACTGCTTGTGCGCACCTTGAAAAATAATAAGCATGAATCAATCGGTGTGAATCAAAGTCAACCGATATAAACGATGTAAACGATTTAAACGACAATTATTAAGAAATAATTCGCGTTGTAAAGTTTTTTACCTTCTATGGGAGTAAGTTTCAAGTTATTTTGATAAAAACTTCGCCCTCCTTCGTAATGATTGTTTAATTGAATAGACGGAGACGGCATGAAAAGTACTTTATCGAATTCTGGTACATTTGAAATAAATCGTTGCCAATCATTTAATTCGTCGCTACTTTTTATTTCATCCAAATTAAAATTTACGATTTGTTCGTGTAAATTTTGAAAATGATTCAACGCGATTTTCAAATCTTTGTTACTTATTTGTAATTGATTGTTACATTTGGATAAATCGTCGAGTTGATAGTTTGTAGCTTTGTTTTTATATTTTTTTATTAAAATATTAAAAATGGAAAACAAATTTTGCAAATTCAAGCTTTCTTTATTGTACAAATTATAAAGAAGAACCTTTGAAAAATGTAATTATTTACAAGTAATAAAATCGTATTCGTAATTTTATCATTTTGCGATTAAAATATTTCGATATATTACCTGCATTTCTGGTGGCACTAATTTATAAATTGGGTCAACGTCGATTCGACCAAAATTTAACGCATTCAGAGTTGGTAAATTGCCAATTATATTCGAAACAATGTTACCTATAGATTTTAAGAGCTCGTTCGTTTCTTTTAAGTTTTCATAATCAGCTTGAATTACCGATTTTAAATTATTATCTATAAAATATCTCCACACTTGAAATAAAAAATATATATATATCAATGATATTATTCTATCGATATTAAACGAAATGTTTGGAATATTTTAATAATATACGTAAACCAATCTTGGTCAAATTTTGTTTATTTAATTTCAATGTATCTTAGTAAAACGTTAATTTATCGTTACGCAAGAAATCTAAACACGTATATACGAAATGTACGATAAATTGTACTATACTTTAAATTATAAAAATATATATATATCAACGTACGATCGACACAACCGTTTACATAATTATGACTAATAAAATGTTTTTTGAATTTTAGAAATTAAGTCGGTTCTTTACGGCGATACGATAATTTTATATCTTAACGAATATTTTGTAACGACTAAGCAAATTAAAAATAAACAATTACATATAAAAAGTGTACGTTTACGTAAATTAAAATACTTACTACTAATTATATCGTTATTTTCTATATCTATCAATTTTTTTCTAGCCGTGTCGTTAACCGGAGCACTGATGGTAATTTCCTTCAAATCCTCTTTCATTTCTAATATTTCCAATTTTAATTCATTTTGTTCTTCGCTTTTTTTTCTATTTATGTTGTAAATTTTTGAAACATTTAAAAAAATTACACAAAATCTTTTTTATTAGTAAATTAATTAGTAAACGTACCTTTGAAAATCTTTCGCTTCTTCGATTATATTTTCCTTCTCTTTGCGAATACTCGAAATTGCATCGTTGTTATCTTTTGCAACATTTTTTAAAAATGTTTTTGTTAATTCTTGGCAAGGGCCTGGTTTCGGCGAGATCGAAAAGACGGAATTGTATTCTGAAAATAATAGGATAGTCGATAATCGTGGATAAAACTTTAATAATAAATCGGTTAGCGTACCTTTCGATAGGAACGTACGAAGCACAACCAGAGAAAATTTCCACATTATCAGTATAAATTTTGTACCCCTTGCCAGTAACAAATGAGAAGCAAAAATTGGTGGAAAGTTCACGTCTGGATTTTCGTTTGCAATTGCCATTAAACATTCTCTAACGTCGTTACGAAATTTGTTTTCAGTTTGTTTACATATCACTGGCCACTGAACTTTATTTTTTATATTATCCTTGTAATATACATTTAATAAATAAAAAGAAACGTGTATGAAGCCTAAAGTATTTGGCTTATCGAACATACCCTGAAAACACAAGAAATAAATATTTAAATATATAATTTCAAGCGTAAACGGTCGAAAATAAAAATGTATCCTCGATCATACCTTTTTAAAATATTTATCGAATTCATCATTGGGTGCAACGAATTTCGTAAGTAATATAACATTTTTATGGAATTCAGCCGACACTCTATCCATTTTACGAGGGCATTTATAATCGTTTTAAGAAGTAATATAGATGCATTTTCCGTCTACTTATTGCATATCTCAAGAATTAAATTTTTTATTATCATAGATGATTCAAGGAGGAGATTTAAGGCTTGTAAGATAAATGCGAATAACTTTATACTCGACGCTTGACTCTTAAGCAAAATTTTGAATACTCTGAGTTATTGTATAGTTATATTCGTAGGCTATTAACTTACTGTACCCGCCAAAAGCTTAAGTACAGTATTCAAAGTAAACGAATTTTAGAAACGGCTCACTTCAAGTTACTCGCTTCAAGCGTAAAGTTTTTTTTTCATGGTTCGTTCATCCGAGCGACGTAAAATGTTTTCTTTGTTATACAGGTTAAATGTTAATTGAATGCAATACCGAGAGACGATTTTTATATATCAAGAATCGTAAAACATTGAAGAACGTAATTTAAAAAAAAAACGATCGAAGCATTTTATTCATGGATATTGGATACGAGTCTTTTTAATTTGGAAGCAAAGAATAAATTGTCGATATTTTTATATATATATATTTTTTTATACACGTACATATAAACTTCTAACGTATATTAATTTTAATCGAATGGTTATATACGAAACAAAAGTTTTTATAGTCGAATAATACTTTCATCTTAAAGCTAGTTTATTTTTTACATAATTTTGAGAGACAAAGTATTTCTAGTAATTAATTTACAATAAACGATAGACAAAATTAATTTCTTCATCTATTCGAGAAATATTCGTATGCTTCTTATTTATATCTAATTAAATATATAATTCGTAGGCACTAGGCTACAAAATCCAACGGCCTATTGAATCCTCCCTTTCTGTTCATGTACTGCCTGTATTTTCTTTTCAATATAACGTGAACAGCTCCGGCGTCGTTTCCTTCGACCTTCTTGCCCTTGGTGGTGTCGAAGCCGCAAAATCCCATTATTCTCATCATTTGCTGTTCTTCCGGAGTTTTTCCTTGCAGATCGGCCTCTACATTTTTTTAAACGACAAACCCATATATTAATAATCTCAACCACCCGAGACGTAACTCCTTTTAAAACCAACCTGTGACGATCGGACGTTCCGCGTGTTTTATCTTGGGTTTGATGGGACGTTCTCTTTCTCTGGATCTAGATCTACTGTAAGATCTCCTGTGCCTCTCGCGCTCGCGATCGTGTTCTCTGTGTCGATCGACATCTCTGTCGCGATCCCTTGATTTAACTCTATCTCGTTCAACGGACCTACGAATCCAGAAAATTCGCTGGTTCAATATATAAGATATATAAATTTCGACAACGACTGCGAGGATAATGCTTTACCTTCGTCTGCGTTCTCTGGATCTTCTTCGTCGGCGTTCTCGTTCGCGTTCGCGTGATCTATCCCGTCGTCGATTTGGTGACGGAGAACGACTTCTTCCCATGATTATTTATTAAATAAAATTAATAAATAAATAAATACGTTATTATAACCTAACAATTCATTGTTTACGTGTTGCTTACCTATTTTAATATAAAACAACTACGATTCTACGTTGGATAAGGAACCGAAATGAAATTTCAGGACTTCTCGACTAACCTTGCGAGTAGGTGTGTTCGATTCGTGGGGTAGACGAGAGATGCGGTGTAAAATTGTCCAAAACGTAATGATTAATTATCGCGTTGAAAATTTGACGATTATTCGATCGTTTTAATAAAACTATAATCCGTATCGAGTAATTGTAGCGATCGCTTTCGTAAAAGAGAAGCAGTTAAGCGGATTTTTATTTTCGTGTGCAAGTTGATAATCTATCTTTCGACCTTTTGTAGCTTTGAGTGTATAGAGGAACAGACTTAACGTATACTCGATGTGTTCATTGGCACATGCTGTATTATAACCTAAATGTCATTCGTATAGACGTGTTTTAATAAGAAATTTTTATAATTTGTATATATGTATATTATATATTGATTTATAGATTGTTGATGCTTAAATTACTTGTATTTTATCGTTCGTAATTTTAATGTGTAATTATGATGGACGATGATTTAAATTTGTTGAACGAAGTGCATAAAACGATAGAAAAATGTCACAAAAATCCAGAACTTTTTTTAAGGTATTCACGTTTTAAGATATTTTATTTTACTTAATTTTACGATACATCTGTGTTAACGTTGAATTCTTTTAGCGTTCAAGATGACCTGTACGAAGAACTTAAGCAGTGTACGAAACATTTGTACGACTTAGCTTTTAAAGCTAAACGTAGGAAACAGTCGAAAATAGAAATATTACCGGAACTTATCGTCGATGGTTTTGATGCGGAACAAATTTGGCAGCAGCTCGAGTTGGCGAACAATGAAGTATTTAATCATGTAAATTTAGGAGAACTAAATAAGATCTTTAATTCCAAAAAACCTTTGGTATTACCGTTCAAAGTTCGCGATGATACGGACGACGATAAACCGACAAATGAAGAAACAGCGAACGATGAAAATGAGGAAGAACAAGAAGTTGTATCCGAAAAGTCGGAAAATAATGATACCGGTAATAACGATAGAGTTAAAAGAACAAAGAGTTCTAATAAAATTAAAAAACGTAGAAGAACCACCGAAGTAGACGATAAATTTTTCAAATTAGATGAATTAGACGAGTACTTACAAAAGGAAGATAAAAGAGAAATGAGCGAGAAGAAGGATAAAGACAGTTCCGACGAAGAGTCGATCGATTTATTCAACGATTTCTCCGAAGAAGAAGACATCGAAGACGACGAAATGGAAAATGAAAAAATGATCAAATACGCCGACTTTTTTGACAGTCCCGAAAGCGACGAAGGAGACGAAGAAGCTGGAAACGATAGAGAATACAACGAAAATAATAAAGAAAATAACGAAGACGAAAGTGACGACGATTATAACGAAAACGAAAGCGATACAGAATATAATGCGAATGAACGCTACAAAGAATACAATGAAAATAAAAATGAAGAAAATAGAGAATACGAAAGCAACGACTACGATAAGGACGACAGGGATAAATCCAACAACGTCCATGCTAAAGAAATCAACGGGGAGAAATCTAAAAAAGACAAAAAGAAAGTTAAATTCAATCTTTTAAACGAGTCGGATGAAGAAAAGGATGAAGAAGGGGACGAAGAAAAGGACGAAGAAAAGGATGGAGAAAAGGACGAAGAAAATAAAAATAAATTTGTCCCTTCGACTTTGGAACTTAGACAAGAGAGGTTGAAAAAGAGAATTTCAGAGCTAGAAGAATCTGCCATCGCAAAAAAACCTTGGCAAATGATGGGCGAAGCAAGTGCCCAAAATAGACCCCAAAATTCGCTTTTAGAAGAATACGTCGAGTTCGATTCGGCTACGAGACCTGCACCGATTATAACGGAACAAACGACTATGAAATTGGAAGACATTATTAAAACAAGAATTAAGGACAAATCTTGGGACGACGTCGAAAAGAAATTTAAACCGGTGGAAACACCGTTGGAATTTAAAAAGAAATTAATAATGAATCAAGAGAAAAGTAAAGAAAGTTTGGCTCAAATTTATGAAAATGAATACGTAAAGCAGAGGGAAGCCTTAAACTTGGATGACAAAGAAGAAGAAGAGAAAGTAGAACCTCCCGAACACATTGAAATTAGGAAAGAAATGCACGATTTATTCGCGAAACTCGATGCATTGTCCAACTACCATTATACTCCTAAAATGGTAAGAAAAATTTTACGCGTTTAAGATGAATCGAAGCCCAAAAGCTATGAACGATAATTAACCATTTCTATATTTTCTTATATTTTCTAGGCCCAACCAGAGATTAAGATCGTTAGTAATCTACCGGCTATCAATATGGAAGAAGTTGCGCCTGTAGCCACGACCGATGCTACGTTACTCGCACCCGAAGAAATTCAACGTAATATATCGATGTTTACATATTTAGAGGGTGTCAACGGAGCTTCGATTAATTCGATCCTTTTTATTTGCAGCTAAGCAAAGAGGTGAACTGATCGGCAAGAGTGAAAGGACCAAGACGGATATGAAAAGGGAAAGACGCAAGAAGAAACTCAGACAACACGCGAGGGCTGTGAACGAGAGCAAAAAAGAGACGGAAAATAAACGGAAGAAATCGTCCAAGTACTCGGCTGTTTTAGAGAAATTAAAGGGACGCAATGTTATCGACGCGACCGAAGCTGATGGTAAAAGAGTTGAAAAATCTCTTAAATCATCAACGGCTTTCTTTGCTCGTTTGCAAGATGAAGTTGAAAATACCATTAAACGAAAAACGAGTAAAAACGACGGTAAAAAAAAGAATGATAAAAACACGTTATCCGCTGTTAGATTAAAGTTATGATCATTATGAAGTTTAATAAAAGAAAATTGTAAATTTGTATAATTCGATTGCATTGTAAATTTTCTTTTTTACCGTCTACCGCAATAAAAAATGTGGGTATTTATAATGTAAATATAAATAAACAAACATGACCGATTAAGATGGAAAGTTTATATTCTTCTTGAATAATATACATATACTGACATAAAGACAGCGATGCCTTTAGTATATGTATAAAATGCTTATCCAGTTCTTAAAATAATACTCGAGCGAAGCTCACAATTTTTCACACTATACAAAATCTGTAAAATACTTTTTTTATGGAAAATTTTTTTCAATATAGCTAATTCAATCTTCTTTGATAATACAGTAGCATAAACAAATTCAATCGTTTCTTAGCTTTAATTTGTGTACATATACGTGTCTACATACGCAACGTAAAATCATAAAGAATGGAATACGTACAACCTACTATTCAATAACGACTCGGTAATCGAATCGGTCGGTATTTATTTCTAATTTGTCGTATTTGGACCAAAAACTGGTCCGTTTACGACATATTTATTGGAATTAAAAAGTAAAATAAATGAAGTCTCCGTCGTGCAATTTCACATTTTAGTGCATTAAAGAGGAAAACATTTTTTATACATTATCGTAAGAAAACAGTCTCATTACTGAGACAATAACGATTGCACTATTTATAATTACAAATACCTAAATTAATATAATTGAGCTAAATTTTTAATTCTATAATTACTTTCTCTTAAAAACGAATACAAATCCAAGAACTAAAAAACCCTTTGTTACATAACCTATTTGTCACATTTTTTCGATACATGCATCAAGCGATAATGATTTATAACTTATTCTGGTTTGTTAGTGCCATGGTGCATTGTAATTCCTCACATAATACTTTTTTTACATTATTAAATAGCGATAACAAGAAACCTTGAATATTCGTCATTTATAAAATACGTTAAATAGTGCTTTTACAATTAAAATATTCTCCAGTTGATTTTAATCTCTCGATGCCAATAACATATTCGTCAACAACCTTTTTCATATTCCAAATACATGTTCTCGTTAAGTAGCTAATAACTTCATCGAAGCGAACTTACTTTCTCAAATTACGCGATAAAAAATGTTATTTTTTTTTTAATTTTTGCCTTCGTCCAACTCTACTTTTGTGTAGACGAGTATAAATTTTTTTGTTTTTTTTTGTTTTGAACGTAGAAGTAAAAAGACGATACTCGATATAATTTGATTTCATTCCGGATGAAAAGGCGCGTGTTTTGATTAAAACAATTGAGAGGTACAATTTGAGTTCTTTGAATCTTATGCGAATAAACGACGGTGATAAATTCATTCGAAACTAGCGTTGAACATGCTTAATTCTTGATCCTGGAACATCTGTAACATATCGGATAGTTCTTGAGTTTGTGGACCAGGAGCACCAGTTGCCGCTGAATGCGTGGGTTGCGACTGTCCCCCCACTTGTGCGTTCGCTTGTACAGTGGCGTCTTGCGGAGGGCCTTGATGTTGCTGCTGTCCTTGCCAGCTCCACATACCTGGAGCAAGAGAACGACGCGCGTTGATCAGTCGAGCTTTCGAACAAGAACGAGAAAAAGAAAAAAAAGAGAGAACCCTCGGATAGAGGAACCCCAAATTCACCTGTATTATTGTTAGGCACTGTTGTAACGGCATGATACTGAGCGGCCGGTGTTCTAGCACCGCTACTAAGTTGAGTGTACGTTGGTCCACTCGGAGATCTGGATGGACTCGACTGACTGTACTGATAACCCTCGCAAGATACCGGCTGCTGCTGTAAGCGAGATCAAGCGTTAAAATCCGGGATTTATTTACAAGAAATTACACAACAAATTTGTCTCGTTTCGTTCACGAGATCCGTACGAACCTGACGTCCGATGGTCGGCCAGTTCCCAGCGGTTTGTTGGACCGCCGGTGTCGGTGACGTGTTCGCGGCTGATTTTTGGATTCTATTCAGAACTGACGACGACGTGTTCTGTTGCCCCGACGAACCGTAAGCTATCGGCGACTGAGTCGTCTCGTAGCTTTGATACACGTTTTGGGTGCTGGAAGGTCTCGCCTGTTGCTGCGGCGCCGGAGCCGGAGGTCCTGGTAAAACGAGAGTTAAGATCGAGATGGAAATAATGGAAAGAAATGGAAAGCAGACGAGTACAGATCGGATACGAACCAGTTCCGGGCATTCCGGTCGCGTGTTGCATCATATGGTGAGCCGCGGGATACATGGGGTTGCGAGCCGGATGTCGGTCCAAGGAGTAGTCCAACCCCGGTTGACCGTACGCCGAGACGACCTCGTTGTCCGCCTGGGTCTGAGCGTCTCCAGCCCCTCCGCCGCCACTGTGTAACGATCTGAACAGTAAATAACGACGTAAAAACGAATACACGGCGGAACGAGCGAACGCACCGTTGACTAGAAAGATCTACCCGGGGATAGATCGTACGACGCACTTACTTGGCGGTGGTATTCGTGCAGACGATGTACTCCACCTCGTCCGTGTAAGGGTTCAGGAAGGAAAACGCGGAAGTTCTGAGCCATACCCAATCGCGATTCTTAGCCCGAAATCTGTACATCACCGACAGCACTTGTCCCTTTAGTTTCAACACTGCAACACAGAGGAAAAGTTACCAAAGCGCTAAAGGAGGCTTCGTTACATTCGATAGGGTCTTGAGATCGCGTTACCTTGTTCGAAGCTTTCGCGCATGTGAGTATGGTCCTCGGGGTGAAAAAATTCGTAACACGGATGACCGAGGAGTTCCGATGGAGTGTATCCCAAAATCGCTCCTACCCTTTGATCGACGAAGGTAAATTTACCCTCGATCGAGTGGCGGGAAATGAATTCTGTGGATAGGTGTAACAAGGCGTTAGATTCGAGTGGAAAGGTAGAAGGGTCGAAAGGGTGGATAAAAGCTCGGAACGTACCATTGTTACTACTAGATCCGGCTAAATCGTTGGTGTTGGGAGTACTGGTGACTTGAAGTCGTCCAATGGCGACAAGGCAATAATGAGTGGATACGTCGTCGCTGACGACTCCGTCGTTTGGTCCTCCTTGAACGCCACCCCCGCGATCTGCCATTCCCACACCTGTGGGTACACACGGGGGAACAAAATCACCTAAGCACCGCGAAACGATTGCGATGAAAATAGAGCAGCAATATTTTCGATCGTGTATTGATAATTACTTAAAAGCGGCTCGGAGTAAACGTATATTTCTTCTCTCGTTAAATTCACCTTGCGATCGTCTCGTGAGAGTTAATTGTGTGTGTGTGTTGTTGTGTCGTGTTGTATCGTGTTGTATCGTGTCGTTGTGTCGTGTTTGCGCATGCGTGCGTATCAAAGCGCATCATTCAAGGATCACGGAAGCATCGTCGGCGAACAGCCGACGATTTTCCGTAAGAAAAAGATCGTTTTGAAAAACGTCTACATCGTAGGATAAAATATCGCTCGGCGATACGAAACGTGCTCGTAAACGCGACATCGATGGATTATTCGATAAAGAAGGGGAGAGTCATACTCACCGGTGGGCGGCCAATTTTTTATGTACCCAGTGCAATGCACGACAGCGTAACTCTGACCGTCCCTCGCGGGTGGGCCCAGAGAATTTCTCTGTTTCATACGATGGAGTCCGTGAGCCGCTGCCATGTCGCCGCTCGTCTGCAGATTGCCCACCTTCATACGGCAGATAAAGCCCCGTCTGGATCCCATGCAGAGCCGGACGGAAGCTGCGCGAACAACGAACAAAAAACAAACTGTCGGTATCTTCGATATCGATTCGATTCCGAGCCGAAGCAGTTATCTTTGGATCCGTCCGATCGAACAAGATCGAACGACGCTCCAAGTCTCTAAACTCTCGTGCATCGAACCGTTTGTGCTAAACGTCCTCCGTCTTTATTAACGCGTAACGTCCGTACGTTAAATCAAAGTCGAGTCGGACAAGTCGTTCGAATGAAAACAGATTTTTCCTTCTCGTTTTCGTCTCGATTTTTCCTTTGCTCGCGTAACCTAATTTGACACGGCGCGATCAAAGCGAACCGGTGAAAGGTAAATTACGGGTACATTTGTACATTTGTACACTTGTAGACTTACACTGATGTCCCTCCCTCTTGACAGTCCCGGTCTTGAGATCGAGGACCCGACCCGCGTGTTGGGGTTCGGCGGTGCTCAGCTGTTCCCGGACCTTGTCCGCGTCGTCCGGGTGTACCTGGTTGTAGAGGCTCGTACCGTACCAGTCGCTCTGGGAGTAGTTGAGGACCGGTGCGACCGAGTCCGACACGTAGATGATGCGGCCGGTGTCGCAGCTGACGACGAATAGGAATCCGTCGGCCGCCTCGAGGATCAGGTGCTTGAGTTCCTGGTCCGTGAGAAAGGACGGCTTGTACGTGCCGTCCGCGCTTGTGTTCCCGGTTCCTGAATCATCGATCGTGTTATTGAGATAGCGATTCGTGACGTACATGTACGCGTGCTAGGAAATATAAAACGCCACGATTCTCTTGCGATTTAAGTACCGCGTATTTTTTAATATGCGTATTTGCATAATTTCAGCTTTTTCTCTTTTATTCGATATAGCTGAATCAAAGCTCGGGAATTGGAAAGTTTTCGGGATCGTTTCGATGAATCCTATGCTATTTTTTACGTTTTCGTTTCGTTGTATTTTATTATTATTATTATTATTATTATTATTTTAGATGGAAAACGACGTTGAAACGTTTTGTTTTCTACGTTTCGATATTTGCATCGAGTATGAAAATCGTATCAATTTTAAATAAGAAAACATTTATCGGGTATTTTATCGCAACTAACAATGAAAATTTTATCTTGTTTGTTAAAGATTCGGAGATTCGAAATGCAACGCGAAAAATATACGCTAAAATAGTCGAGAGTAAACTTTGTATTTATAAATATTTATAACTGCGCAATTAGAATGTCTGCAATAATATTTAAAAGAATAGCGATACTTAAATTAAGTACAATGTGTTTATATTCAAACTTCTTAGACATTTTTATGTACGAGATTAGAGAAGTTTTTATATCAACGATAAAAATTAAAAAAAAAAATTATAATTTTGCTTTTTTAAAAAATCGTAAATTTTTATACGAATTTGAACGTTTTTTTTAATCGTTCGCTTTCAAATTAATAACTTTTAATAAATTTGAAATTACGACATTATTTAGCGCGATTTAAATTGACTCGTACAATCGCTGTTTTCGATACAATAATTTATCTCTCGGAATTCAAGTTATACAAGATTCGAATAGTACCAAAGTCCAAAATAAAGATAAAAAACCACCTCTAAAAAAACTTTATCAACTTCGTTTGGGATCCTTCCTCGTTGGGACAAAAATATTATTGTTGTTATATTTTTTGTTATAATTGTCGTACAAGAATAATTAAACGATTGATAAATATTTAAACTCGAAAGAATTTTTAAATATATTTACAAGAAGAAAAGTTTAATACTCGCGAGGTAAATAAAAAATTATTCATCCGTTATAGAATACTTTCAAATTTCAGTTTAAATCGATAGTAAAATTTTGCCGTTTAATTTAAATTTAGACGGAGTAGCGATAAAAATTGGATTACTAAATAAAAAAAAACATTTTATTTTATATTTTATAGCGTATAAAACTAGTCGGTGTTTGCAAATATTTCGTAATATTTTATTCGTAAGTATCGGTATCGGAATAAGATGAAAGAAATCGGTTAATTATTGTATAGTTTTATAAGCTTTTACGTTCGTGTTTTGCTCGAGTAAAAATAATTTTAGTAATTCTTATAAGTAGTTAACTATACAAAACGATGTAAAAACGATTTTTTAAAACGAATCGTAAAATTTTTTTAATTATTCCATTATCGATTGCTCAATTATTATTTTTTTATATAGTCGTGTATCAATATCATCGAATATCACCTCTAAATTTCCAATGCTAGCATTTATCGAAAGCTAGTGTCCCACTTATCGTTTCGTACATTAATTTTGTGGCTCGTTAACGAGTACATTATTATTACATGGGTGTAGTCACGTATATTCCGTATATGGGTGATTCCGAACACAGCGTACGATTTTATGTCCCTCGTCAATTAAGCAACAAAGGTTTGAATTTTCATTTCAAATTTATTAAGTAACGTTACTTTTCGTAATTTTATCAATTTGCATGGATAAGTTATCGTGGATAATTAACAGTTTGCGTAAATCGGCGAATATTTTCCTTTCGGTTTCGTCGCGTTATTTAATCGACGTATTTTTGAAACGTTTATTTTAATATAAAACACGAGGAAATAATGGATAATTTTTTGTCGAATCGATTTCAACGTCGATGTAAATCAATTTATACCAGCGCAAAGAAATCATATTTAAACAAAATGAAAACGAAGAAAATTGATATACGAAGTCGATTTATGTATCCAACGGGTAAGAATATAGTGTTTCTAAATCATCGTTAATATTATCGTATGGAATAGCACAATAAAAGTAATCGGTACGTACGATTACCGCGCGATTAAAACATCGCGAATATTATTATTATTATTATTATTATTATTATTATTATTATTATTGGAAAAGAACGGAATTAAGAATGAAACACGTATTTTATTCGTTAAAACAAACTCGAGGCAGCGACGTAAAAAAATTAGCTTTCGATAAATCATCGTACCATCTTCGCGGCTCCGATCGTAAACGTCTTATTTCTTTAACGTTGAAAACACGGTTAAGCTCGCCGATAATACAACCGAGATTACTCGAACCGAGCGAACCAAAACGAATAATGGGACAAACTGAAAATTCTCGTTCAAATGCATTTGGCACGAGCGATCGAGCCGAGCATCAAAAATTCCGACTCGTGCATGCAGGAAAGAACGAAGGAACGCTCGGATGAAAAGAGGCAGGTGCGACGACGTCGTCGAAAAGAGCGCTGAAAAGAAAGGTAAAAATGGGAAAGAGAGAGCGAGAGAGAGAGAGCGGGAGAGAGCGGGAGAGAGCGGGAGAGAAAGAAAAAAAGCCGCCGGTAGTCTTAGGGTCGGTCGTGTAGGCGCACGACGAAGTGGCGCGAAGACGGAACTATAAATTCATCATACAAGCAGAGAGAAGTTTAAAGAGCCTCGTCCGCGCTCCGAGAGCGGCAGTGGAAATGAAAATAAGGAGCGGGATAGAAGGGAGGAGAAGGGGGGGGGGAGAAGGGAGAAGGCGCGAGGGTGTACTCCGGGCTGTGACTCCGACGCGTATATCGTTATACAAGATCGGAATCGCCAAGTAACTCGAGGATTGCCGGGGAGTACGGACGGAGGCTCGGGTGGGTGGGAGGAGATGTTATCTCGCCGGTCCGATATGCAAGAAATTCCGGGAAGACCGTGGCTCGCTCGCCACCGTAATCTCGTGTTTTCATCGTTTGGAACTCGGAGCGAGAAAGGAAGTAAGGAAGGGGAGAGAGGGAGGGAGAAAGAAAGAATAAAAGAGTCAGAGATTGACTCGTAAAATCGTTGCTTTCGAGTATCTCGCGTCCCCGTCCGGGACCCGAGCCTCGTCCTCCTCCTCCTCCTCCTCCTCCTCCTCCTCCTCCACCGGCTTGTCCTCGGCGTGCCTACTACTTGGCTCGAGTGCACCTACTACGTACCAAGGGGGGGAAGGGAACGAAGAAAAAGAAAAATCAGGCGCTTATGGGACGATTCGTATTCAGCGGACGGGCTGTTGTCAGAAGGCAAGAACAAGTGGCTATAAACAATCTCCGAGTTCTTCTGCTTCTTTCTCCGCGCCTCGGCCCTTCGCCGGAAACACGCGTGTCGCTTTGTATTCCAGCGGTGTCTTTCCATTTCCGAACGGTTGCGAGGAGGAGCCGCTCTTCGCGAGCAACACCGGCAGATTTTCAATTAAAAAAGAAAAAGTAAAAAAAGACCGACGAGATGGACTAGTGTGTGTTGTATGTAGAGGCGGAGAGAAAGGAGGAAGGAGCAAATTCACCTCTGAGGGCCTTCATGTGAGCGACGGCCATGCGCAGGATGGTGAGCTTGTCGGGCTTGCGGGCGAGGGCCGAGCACGTCGGCACCATGTCCGAGAGCTCCGTGATGTAGGCCGTCATCTTGTTCCTCCGCCTGCGCTCGATCTCGCAATGGTTCTCCCTGCTGCGGTGGCCCCCCGAGAACAAGAAAAAGAAACGGGGCCCTCAAGCTCCTCCGTGTTTCGAGAGTGGGCAATGGTCGCAATCGGGGTCGCAACCGGGGTCGCAACCGGGGTCGCAACCGGGGTCGCAACCGGGGTCGCGACCTCTCCATCCCCGACCGACCGACCGACCGACCGACCGACCGCCGTCGCCGTCTTTGTTCCCGACCGCGAGCATCCTGTTCTTCCCCTCGAGTTTCGGCGAGCGCGCCGGAAAAAGTGCGGGAAAGCTCGATTCGACCGACCGGAGGTTATCCCCCACTCGCTCGGCGTCTCGTCTCTCGGGCTGTTCCCACGCTGGGATACGCCGAGGAGAGTCGCTACGGCCACGGTCTGAAAATCCCCGACGCTCGGACACTGCGGCGCAGGTGTGTATGTGTATGCTCGCGCAACGCGCGAGTACACAACGTCCGGAGAGCCGTCGAGAGAGCCGTCGAGCGAGCCGTCGAGCGAGCCGTCGAGCGAGTAAGAGAGAGAGAGAACGCGAAATGGAGATGGAGACGGGAGGCGGGGGTGTACCGGTGGTAAAAGCGCACATGGCTGGCTGCTGGCTCGAAGGAGCTGGAGCCGCGAATCACGATCGCGAAACGCGTCAACGACCCAGAGTCCTTCGCGGGATCTTAAGAGCGAACGGCGAACGTTGGCGGTGGTGGCGGCGGCGATGGAGTCCGAGTCCGAGTCCGAGTCCGTGGGTACCCCAATTCCCCTCGCTTACCTGGCGAACCGCTCCTTGTCCTGCATGTTGTCGTCGTCCATTCTCCTGTACTTGCCCGAGCTCGGGTCGTCCTCATCGGACCTGAAACAGTAGAGCGATGCGAGTCATTCGCGGGAGTGTCCAGAGTTCTCGGCGCGATCTCGCCAAAATCGTCGGCGTCGATCGGCTTCGCTTGCGCAACCGGCGACTCTTGGCTCGGTTCCCCTCTCGGGTTTGGCGAGGAAAAGGAAGGGAAAAAAAAAAAATAACATCGTTAAGTATCGGCAGGTAAAAGCGACCGTCCAACGTTCCAACGACGTCGGTTCGATAGCGGTCGACGGATACCGCGATTTGACGCCGCTTCGTTACGGTCTTTCGACCTACGGTATTTTCTTGCCACGGAATACTAATCGAAGCCTTATATAAATAATCAAAGCGCGGGTGGGGATCCAGATTTTCATGGAAAATGGAAACGGGTGTAATCGACTTGGTTCTTTCACCCGTTCGATTCCGCGACGACCGTTATCTTCGCGTTTCGACCAACGCGTTTTGATACAGCCCATCCGATACTCCCCATCCACGTACCAAACGAAACACCCAATAGATCAGGTACGCTTTTTTGCTATCGAAGAAAGTTGACCCGATTTCGCAATTTTAGAAAAGTAACGCTATTCGACCATAATTCGAGCGACAATGCAAACGATTGCGAACTCGAATCGTTTCGAACGTATCCAAGGTTCCGGACTTTCGGATTGATTTTCCATCGCTGGAAACATCGATCAAATATTTTGGATGGTGCTTAGATCGCGCTTAGATCGCGCTCGGAGCTTGCGATCGCAACGCTGGAAATCGATAAATTAAATTTCAAGGTTTCCTCCAAAGTAACGCAAGCGATTACGAAAGGAAAAAAAAAAGAAGAAAAATAAAACGAACGACCAACGTTCGTAAAAAATACGCATAATTTTGTACGTTCGCCGAGTAAAACGACTGTCTCGAAAGTACAGGTGAAGAGCGTTTTCCCGATAGTACGGCTGCATTGCTTTGTACGCCAAACTACAAAAGACCGATTGTACGTTATGACTTTCGGATAATTTTTTGCTCGATGCGGCAACTCGAGTGCGCGTACGATATCGCGAAAGGGGAAGCGGGAGATGGAGAGAGAGAGAGAGAGACTTGCACGTGGTCGCACATAAACTGCGACGTACGAACCGCACCGGATTCGCGCGTAACGTACGAACCTCCAAGCCTAGCACGAGCGCATCCGGGTACAATCGTAGCGAGACCGAACGCTCCTTCGATGTTTTTCGTTGTTTTATCAATACCGACTAGTGCGAGGATCGAGCAGCAGCAGCGGTCCTTCACCTCCGCGCGGATTCACCCTTCACCTCGATTGGTGGTTCGTCGTTTTTTTATTACGCTGGGAGACGATTTTCCCTCGATTCCTGCACCCGAGGCTTTCAAAGGCTCCTCCCTGATAGATCCCTTATCTATCTCTCTTTTTCTCTTTTTCTCTTTTTGGGTAGGGTGCAAACCTGGTACCGGATTTTCGGCGTCGTCTCGTTCGCCGTGCGCTAATTAATTCGGTCCGCGTCGAGCGATGAAAGCCGACCGAGTCGATAATTTCCTCCCACCCGACACCCGAGAGCCAACAGTCGACGGCGGTTGGCATTTCGCGCGAATAAATCCGAGCGGATAACGAGGGATTTTCCAGGCGGTCGTGTCGAAAAGTGAAAAAAAAAAAAAAAAATCACCGACTCTCTCGACCAGTTATCGAGCGCACCGAGCCTCGATCGAGCCAACGTTTCGAAACAATTTCAGCGATGTTTACAAACTCCTTTTTTCAATATTGACGAATCGCGCGGTTCCGTTGCCAAAGCACTTTGTACGAGAGGAATAAATCGTGCGATGATCCCGTATAAGTTGTCGCGTTATTATCCGCGGAGAAATTGTGTATCCGTCCGAATCGTGCGCTCGTTATACAATTATCTGGAAAAGTACGAGGCCCGCGGGTCGAAGGCGAATCGAACGCGAATCGACGAATCGAAGACGAATCAAAAGCGAATCCAAGGGGGAGGGGAAAACGATATCCGATACGTATCCTACGTTTTAATTTCGTTTTAATTTTCTCGCGGATCGAGAGGCGGTCTATTTTATCATTGGCTTTAACGATCGCGTCGCCTCGAGCGAAGAATCCTCGTACGTAAATCGTTCGGCTCGTCTCTCGCAACAACACCGCCGAGGATTTTTTTACCGCGTGGTTTAAGGTCGCGTCGTTCGCTCCACATTTTCGACCCGCGATATTATTCATCGATCGTTGAGTTCAATATTTTATCCGGAGCGAAAGCGATCGATCCCGAGTTTATAATTATTTCTTTTATTATTAGTTGTTATTATTAGTTATTATAATACTTATTGTTATGCTTATCGTTCCGTTCGATTCGCCGAAGCTACGTTTGTATATAAAAACGTTTGTTTACGAACGAAATTACGATTTTTTTTTTGTTATCGAGAAGCTCGATAATTTATATCTCCCCGAAAAAGCGAAAGAGTAAATAAACCTCGTCTCGGCGGAGGAGAAAAATCCGATCTCGGCGATGGTTTTTCCTCCCTCGCGTGCGTGCATGCGTGCGTGCGTGCGTGCGTGCGTGCGCGTATGCGCCTCCGTGGCTACGGCGGCTTTTCAAAAGCGATCGTGCGCGCGAGAAACGGCCGCTTTCGAACGGCAATTTATCTTCGCGGGCGAGCTTAACGGGACTCCAGATTGCGATTATGCGAAATTAATGCGACGTGGATTTAAAGATCGTTATTACAGATTCGTTCGCTTAACGTTGCCGCGTTTCCTATCCGTGAGCGGCCCGCGAGGATTAACGCATGTTTTACTTCCTTAATGCGTCGCTCGTTAAATCCGAGTCTCTCTCTCTCTCTCTCTCTCGCCGAGAGGATCTCGCGCTTTGTCGCAATTAACTTGTCTTTCATGCGCGGAAATTTATTTACCTTCGTTTCCGTTTTATCTTTTTCGTCCGAGCGTTGCCTCGTAGGCCTCGTTTTTTTTTTCCTCGTTCTTTCCTCGTTCTTTTTTCGAACGATCCTCGCGGTCGTGTCTTGGTCTCCCGGACGATAATATTCCCGACGCGGACTTTCGATTATTCAGCATGGAAGGGTATGGGAATGCAATTTAGCGTTACGCGAGCTATAAATTATGTTAATTTCTCATTTTGAAGTAAATTATCGCGCGTGAGTCAATGTTCGCGATAAATCTCGATCTCGGTATTTTTACCGTGTACGCGTATAAGCGCGGGTAAACGTTGCGAATAAAACGATTCGAATACTCTTTCATCGTTTTCTTTTCGGTTTAATAACGCGCGACTTTGACACTGGATCGAAACCGTTGACTCGAGAACGAGAACCAACCGAGGATCTTATCGATCGCGTTACGTTCGATACCAACGAAGCGTCGATCGGCGTTGTTTTTCCCAAAAGTCGAAAAGTCGTCGATCCATTCGTTTTCTCAATACCAACGATTTCGCGTTGTTCCAACGGTGCACGAATAAGTAAGAAGAAGAAGAAGAAGACAAGGTGAAATATATTCAACGTATCTTTCGTCGAAAATCTCGATTCAACGTTCTCGTTATCGCGTCGAGAATAAACCGAGCAAATATTTGGTCGAATCCGAACGAAAATACGTAGATGGATGTTAGAAGCTACGGTGCGATCTAGAACGATAAATCGCGCTCTCGCGAGTTTGCGATACGCGAGCATCCGAGCGTTGGAATTGGAAACGGAATCGCTCGAAGAACCGAAGATTTCGGGACATACGCGAAACAACCTAAAAATCATGGCAGCGTCGGTTATCGGTATGTTTTTGTTAAAAAAAGCGCTCGTTGGACACGTATATAAAAAACTTCCGCGTGCGAATCGTTGGCGAGGAGAGCGAGGGAGGGACAGAGAGAAGAGAGAGAGAAGAGAGAGAGAGAGAGAGAGGTTTTGAGCAAACGCCGCCGATGTCTCGACGCGTGGCACACGAGCGATAAAACGAAAAATAAAAAAGCCGAGTAGCGGCTCGCGCGACTCGAGTAAATACTCGGAGGGGATCGTGTTCGCATTACCTACGTCTCTTGGACTGCAGAAGCGAGTCCGGCTGCGACAACTGGTGGACCTGGTGGTGATGGGGCGAGAGCTCGGGCGGATAGGGCAAGAGGTGGCCAGGCCCCGGGGGACCGACGCCCACCAACCCCGGCGGCTGGACGTACGCGCCTTGGGTTTCCGGACCTCCCCCGTACCCCAAACCCGCGACCCCCTCGTACGCCCCTCCGGCCCCGCTTCCCATGCTGCCCCCGTACATCCTCCTCTTCCTACTCCTCTTCCTACTCCACTTCCTACTCCACTTCCTACTCCACTTCCACACCGCCGCCTAACTCTCGCCTTCCCGCCGCCCCCCGGCCCCGCGGCTCATCTCCGAGAGAGCTCGCGGCTCGCCGCGTGTCCACCGGCCAAAGCAGCGCGTTTCTCTCTCCTTTTCCGACTACAGCAGCTCCAGCAGCAGCGGCGCTCGACACTCGCCACCCACGCTCGCCGCGACCGACTGAGCCTGGCCGAGGCCGCGGGCGAGCGACCGACACGACGCGACGGCGGTCCCTCCCCTCCCACCCGGGCGCCGCCTCCGCCACCGCCACCTCCGTCGCCACCACCTTCCTCACCAGTATCTTCTCTTCTCTTCCGGACCCACCGCTCGAGGTCCATTTTTATTTTCCCTTCGTATCCTAGTCTCCGATCCTGTCTACCTTATACACCTTATATACCGAAGTTGCGATCGTCCTCGATTTTTTTTATACTTCTTTTTCGCGTATAATTATTTACGTAATTATATGTTTTTGCGCGGTATTTTCGTTTCGCGTTGTGTTGCTAATGTACTCTCGCGTGTAATTAAAACAGAACGTTTTTATAAGCTTACGAACGCCGATGTACAAATTCTTATGAATTTCTCGGTACTTTTATTTTTAAATTAACCTTACGCTTCGAGTTTTTCTTCTTCTCCTTCTTCTTCTTCTTCTTGCCGATCCTTATTTTGTAATTTTGCATTTTGTAACCGTTAACTAATCAAGGAACGATAAAATAGGCGGAAAAACTCCTCAAAAGTCAACTCTGCGTTCTTCTATAATTTTGTAGCTTTCGTCGATTCCGAACACGAAATCTGTTGAAATCTCGGTACCGGAAGATCTTGATAAACCGCTTTCCCACGCTCGGACTTAGGTAGTTTTTACGTGGTATTTCTTTCTTTTTTTTTTATACTACTGTATTCTTTTAATTTTAATAAGATTTGGTAAATTTCTCGTGTACTCGCGATCGAATTGTGCGAGTTGCCTACGACTATAAGCGCGAGATATTTATCTTCGGAGTTTCGATGTTTAACGCGGAATTTTGTTTATTTTTTAATATCGTGCAACGTTTTTTAACGAATCGACGTTAAGTTACAAACAAATATCGTTGTATCGAATGTAATTACGGACGATTACGATAATATTGAAAAAAAGCGATCTTTAAAATATCTGGTTCGTATTGACGGTATTTCAACTTCGTTATGACGATGTCAAGGATAATGACCCGAGATTTTTCTATGACATGTTTGTGTGTACCGAATAACCAAAGCGATATTTTTAAACATATTTTTGAACAATTTCCCACTTTCGAAATATTAAGCTTCAAAAAATGTTATTTACATAGATAAATGTATTATTTAAGAAACGATATAATAATTATCAAAAATATTATAATGTAATCAAATTTCTTATCGGATTTAGCGTAATGAATAAAAGCTTTTATTTTAATTATGGAATGTCTTAATATCTTGAAATAACTCAAAACCGTACCTAATCTTTTCTACTTTGTTGTTATCGAACAACGATCGCTAGACTAAGGCAACTCTATCCAACGATTATTTTAAGATACGAGCGTACCAATTTTTATAAAATTATCAGTTTGGAAATTGTGTTCTTCGAAACTAATTCAAAATTAGTTTAGTAGATATAAATACTTTGGTAGAACGAAGTCGCTTAAAGTTCTTCGAATCGATACTAAAAATCAACGTAAGATTTTGATTCTTAAAACAACAAAGATTAAAATCTTGAATATATTAACTAAATATTGTTGTTTTATTAGCAAATTATCGTTACGTTTATCTTTAGTATACGATTAAATCAACGGAATCTTCTATTTGTCTCCGTAATCTCTTCGTTTTATTTATAATAGCTTTCGGCGGATATCATAAATAAATATTGATACGTGTAAATCATTAAGCGCTTCCATATCTCGATCGATCTTCTTAGATTTATATCTTCTATATATAGCGATCGAATACACGCGAGCAACATTTACTTAAAACAAATAAATATTACTGCCTTATGTAATTATAATCTTTCGTTACGTATACAATCGTTTATCCGACGCTCTGAACCTTTTAACTTAAAATATTACTCAAAATACACGTAATAAATAACATCAGGAGCAATCGTCTCTAAGAATATCGTAAACGAATCTAATTCTTGGTTAACTCACCGTTAAAACTACGTTGCATCCCTGTGCAATATTCTTAGCGCAATAACTATAATTTGTTTATATCTTTAAAATATGCACGAAACTTACCCAATACTTTCAGCGTTCCGATTCTGCGACAGTTTACTCGGATTACTACCTAAAAAAATAATATTTTCATTTAATAAACATTGCTTTTCGGTATCGTGATATTTTCAGTCAATAGTCGAAACAAGTTAAGTTAAAATCTTATTCCACAATCGGCCTCGAGTAACGCTGCCAATCGTATCGGGAAAGGTAAGTTACGAAGAATCGACCGAAAAAAATCATAAACAAATATGTAAATAAACGCCAACGATACTAAAGTTGAGGTTGTCGGAAGTATACACAGGTTTCGCGTCACAATATACCTGGCATAGAATGGGCGATCGCAGACATTTGGATAAACATTCAGCTTGAGTATCTTGGAATGCAGCCTCTCAACTTGCCTCGATATCAGGAAAGCAACGATATCAATTCGTACACCGTCCAATTCTTACGCTCGTCCAAGTCAAAGCACTTTTGGAACGAATGTTTTTACACACCACTCACACTCAGCAGAATCGCCATTTTGAAGTTTTATTTCTGTCTTTTATTTTTCTTTCTTGGTACTGTAAACTCCGGCCACTTATAAAAGAGACAGAAGCGACTCGCCCTCCTCGACTCGGCGTTACTCGCTCCTACTTTGCCGACCGAGTGGCGTGTGACGCGCCGCTTTCGTAGTTCGTACTTTTTCAATTCAACGATCGAATTTTATCTACTTTAACAATAATTTTGATCGGCCTCGAGCCGAGGAGATGCTTTTGCCTATTTATTCGTGAACATTTTTAAGAGCTTGCGCGAGTGCCAAGGTGATGCGACGTTTTTGCTTGACCGATAACGTTAGGAATCGGAACTTTGGACAGAATAGAGAAGAAGGAACCGATGTTTATATTTACATTGTGTACGAGCCTTGAAATATGAACTTGATTATCACATGTGTTGCAAATGCAAGATATTCCTGTTCTTGTATAAATGAATATTTTCTACAAATATAGGATGAAACCGATTAAATTTAAGAGAAAATAATTACACTGTAAATTTATTGCCGATATGATTAATATGAGGATGAATGCGTTTACCGATTCTTCGATAGGAGAACCAGAGCAAGATCCTAATGCATTTCTTATTGAACTTGACAAAGGTTTATTCAATTTATTATTTTAATTATCGTTGCATGTCTCTTACCTTAAGGAAAACTAATGATTTCTTATCTTATCGATTGTTCGCAGGACTACGGTCGACTAAAATTGGAGAACAATGCGAAGCTATCGTACGTTTTCCTAGACTTTTCGAGAAGTATCCTTTTCCGATATTGATCAATTCGTCTCTCTTAAAATTAGCTGATGTTTTTCGAGTAGGTAGCAATTTTTTAAGAGTATGGGTTCTTCGTGTTTGTCAGCAAAGCGAAAAACATTTAGACAAAATTTTAAACGTCGACGAATTTATTAGAAGAATTTATAGCGTAATGCATTCCAACGATCCCGTCGCCAAGGCGTTGACTCTAAGAACCTTGGGTAGCGTCGCCAGAATAATACCCGAAAGAAAACACGTACGAATAATATTTTATCTTGCCTAAGTTCCTATTTCGACAAACTCTTTATTTACTTCTTCTTCGATATTCAAGGTTCATCACAGTATTCGAAGATCGTTGGACTGCCACGATTTAGTTCAAGTCGAAGCAGCCATTTACGCAGCTCAGATGTTCGCAGCTCAATCGAAGCTATTCGCAATTTTCATGTGTACCAAAATATCCGACATGATAAGGGGTCAAGCTACTCCGGCGTCCATGAAATTACAGCTTATACCAATATTACAGTACATGCATCACGATATATCCACCGCCTCCATGGTAAAAAGTATTATCGTTATGAACTCTGTCACGGTTTCCTTTATTTATTTCTTGTTTCCTTTATTACAGGCAAACGAATTGTGCATGGAATTACTGGAAAGTTATCCAGCTGCGGAATTTGTACGGGTAACGTTGAGCGCTTCTACCACTTTAGCTTCCGCAACCTTGATCAATGTACCCGCCCAAGTCACGTTGCTATTACGTTATTTACTGGAAGATCCTCGATTATCGATCAAAACCCATGCCTTACAGCTTCTACATTCTTTGGCGAAAAAAGGAGCTCACCTGTGGCCGCAAGGAGCATTGGCTCAATTGATCGGTAACACTATGATCCTTTTCGATCGACGTGTAAGAGTTACAAAGTTATTAAACTCGATTAAATTTTCTTTCCAGATAGTACCACGACTCTTTTACAAGATGGTGCGGGAAATACAAACCTACTCATTCGTTCTTTAAACGTCATCGAGGTAGTAAGCTAACAAGTTTGATAAGCTATCGTTACTCGATCGTCGGCGCTTTAAATTAGAATGTAAAAATAAAATGTTCCAGGTTTTAAGCGAAAGCCCCGTTACTTGCGATGCTAATATGGAGGAAGGAAGTCCGCTAACGGCTTTATGTTCGAAAGCTTGTTACTCTCCCAATCCAATCGTCGCCGTTAAAGCCGTTACTATTTTAGCTAGGATATCCTGCTATTGGTAAAAAATAAAAACTTTCATTCGATTCGAGAGCTGATTTAAAATTAATTCGATCGTGTAATAATGTTAATATTTGTTTAGTTACGAAGAAGGTTTACCGGTTAATGGTATACAAGATGTGGTTTCCTGTTTGGAATCCTTGATTATGCTTCTGGCGCTAGACGATAAGTATTTGTACCAATTAAAAGTATGCCTTCGATTGAGCGTGAAAATTTGCCACGTGCAACGAAACCACTGTAGTATTTTCGTCGACGCGATCGGCTCTACTCTTATCAATACAAATACCAATAGCAAAATAAACGATCATCAGGCGGTCGCACTTTGCGAAGCTCTGGGCGCAATCGGAAGCTTGGGGGAAAATATACTGCTTCCTCTTCTCCCGGACATTTTGGTAAAGCTGAAGAGAACACCTCACACTCACACGAAAGTAATGTTGTGCACGTTACTCTTTCAAATGGTAGCCGGTGGTTACGAATGGAACTCGGAATGTCTGGAAGCGATCGATTCAACGATCAAATCTATCGACAGCTGGAACAAATACAGAGTTGCGAGGGGAGCGACGAGATACGGACACCATAAAATCGCAACTCATTTATTTCGAGTTCTCAAGGAAGCCGTGGCCTCGGAGCAACTCCACTTCTGGTTATTAGGTTTAGAATTAATGACGAGCGCCGAAAGTTACTTATCGTGAGTATATGAATGAAAAGCAACGTCTCTTGCATTTTTCTTCGTTCGTCTTCGTTCCTCTTTATTATTCGTCCTTGTTTTCTGTTCGAAGGGACGACGTCGGGAACGACGGTAGCAACACGGTCAAGAAATTAAACGGGGCTATTTCTCGATACGCGAGTGCCTGTGCCTCGTTCAAGGCTGCGAGTACACCTTTGCGAAGTTTACAGTTCGCCTGCGATTACTCGAAGCTACGCTGTGAATTTCTTCAAGCCCTCGTTCAACTGCTTCATTCGTGCAGGTCTTTGTGCACGGCACCGCCTTACGCGATCGCCGCCCACGAGGCTCACACGGCGAAGGATGAATTGCAAAGATACGGTCGAGTCACGAGTCAGGTACGGATTTAAATACCTGTTCGCTGTAATTCGGGAGATTCGACCCTTTTGTGGATTTTATATTTTATTTCGTGCTTTATTCCGTGCTTTATTTCCAGCTGCGAAAATCGGTGCTCGAATTGCGAACGTGCGCCGAGAACTACCAGAAATTGTACCAGTCTGCCTTCGATGCTGATTCCGGCTCTCTGAACAATATAAAAGCGTATCCTTTTTATCGTTTGTAGCGTTGGGAAATTCTAGGTTTAAAAGCTGCTCCAGAGAGTAAATATCCTTAACGAAATAAATATCCGCGGTCCGTCGTCAGTCTGCAAGAATTGTGCCTGTTGATGGCTCACAGCGTGCAAAGGGTGTGCGGAGGTCCGCTGGTATCGACGAGTTTCCCCTCCTCGGAGACAGCGGCTTTCGATTTCGGCGACACGGTGGAGATGCAGCAGTTGGCCAAGTGTTGCATGCAGATCCAGGAGTTGGCTCCCGCTGGCGACGCCGACAACGAGACGTCGAGTCGGAAAACCAGCGGAATAAGTCACCTGCGGGTCGGGAACCTAGTCTCCCAGCTGACGCTCCTGGCGAGCAGTAAACTCCGTCTCCCGGTGCCGCGTTACTTCTTCCAGACGCTCCAGGCGACGAGCGTCAAGCTCTCGGTGTTACCGCAGCCTCGGGTCCTCGGCGAACCCGTCTCCGTACCTCAGGGTAGTCAACTCGCGCTCAAGGTCGAGGTGTGCTCAAACACGGGAAGAGGGCTTCGCTTTTCCGGTCCGTCGCCGCCATCTCCATCACAATCTCGACCGCGCCGCCGTCCAAGGCCAATTCGGAGAAAAAGGTGAGGGGATTCTTTGGGAAACGAACGTAGTTTAAAAATTTCGCGAACATCTTTAACATTAAAGGCAACCGGCGCTATCGAAAAAACGTTTGGATCAACTTTGGTATTCGATTTGACGTTGACTCGAGTACTTTTTCTTTTTTCGTACTCGTTGCGTACGATATAAGAAAAAAAACTAAAAAAAAAAATCCAACGTTATTGTCATCGTCGGGCGTGAATAGTTTTATATTCACGGTCGCATCGCGTTATCTTTAAAATTACAGCTTCCAGGAGTTACATTAATTTTTTGTCTTCGATCCGAATCTCTAGGACGCCAACACTAGCGAGCTCGAACAAATTGTAGTGCCCCATCGCGATTTCTTCGCTTGTGAATTTCTACTTTCGTTGGGCTCGCAAAGTAACAATAGCGTTTGTGGAAACAACATTGGCAGTAGCGGCGGAGGTGGAGGAGGAGGAGGAGGAGGAGGTGGTGGTGGAGGAGGTCAGTATCAAGTAACGGCTTGTGCAAATATATTGGATGAAAGTGGAAATATTTGGAGATGTGGACCTCGTTCGGTTTTGCAAGTAAGAGTACACGAAGAACCGTCAAGAAAGAAATTGTCATAGTACTTTGTTTGTGTAAACGATTTCTTTAATTCAGTTATATATAAAAGATAACATATAATGAAATTGTATATTTATTTTATAAAATACTTTTCATTAAATTGTAACATTGTGTTTAATAATAATTAAAATTAAAAGTCATCTTAAATCTTTATAAAAAAATTTAACAGCGATAAAAAATATAATCAAATTCAGTTAACTACAATGTAACTTCATTTGCGGTGAAAATCGCCTTTTGTACCCCCCACCTTTGAAACTAACTCTATACCAGATATAAACATCGTATCGGAAGGAACCGCTGATTTGCACATATCGTACACAGTCAGAGCTGCAACGCTCACAGCCATAAGCGCTTCCATTTCAACGCCAGTTTTCCCATCGCATCTAACTTCCGCTGATATTTCTACGCGTTGCAAAACATCGTTCAATTTAACGTCGACGTTAACGTAATTAATCATCAACGGGTGACACAACGGTATCAATTCCCAAGTTTTTTTGGCTCCCATTATCCCTGCCAGTTGGGCTATCGTGAGTGCGTCTCCTTTTTTAATGTTATTTTCCATGATTAGCTTATTAAGTACTGGTCCGACGTGAATGTAACCTCTAGCATTGGCGGTGCGACTGCTAGGATTCTTCGCTCCTACATCAACCATTTTTGCTTTGCCACTGTCATCCACGTGCGTCAAAGACGAATACAACCTGCATCGTTGTTTCCAGTGACTAAGAGGATCGAGATTTATCGCGTTCGGTGGTATTCCGGTGCGAAAAACTCCGTTTGCAACTTCCCAATATTTTTCGTATCGTCCTTCGTATCGTCCTTCGTATCGTCCTACTAAAATTATACGAAGTGTAATTAATCGGTGCGTTTGTTTTGCAACGAAGATAAAATTGAAAGAACTTTTAAGAAAGTACATTTGAAAGTATTGAATATATTTCAAACGTACCAAAATAAAATCATCGTATCATCTAAAAATGTATCGTGTAAAAAATAAAATATTTTCGGAAATTAATTAACCGCCGATCAGTATCATAGGTCGGTTTTCCATTTGACTAAGGTTGAGCATTCCTGTAACATTAAGCAAAGGACCGTTCGATCGGTGTTTCGATTAAATACATAATTTTATTTTTGTACACGATATCACGTTTATAAATTAAATGTAATTGTTTATTAATTTTAGATACCTGCATGCTGCTTTTTCTTTTTAAACACTGCGCTGTGTATCAAAGTTCTTAAATCTTCGACAGAACCGCCGTTTCTCAAAGCATCTCTCAAAGATATTTCTCCTTTGCCTTCGAAGAGACATACCTTTAGATTTCCATCGGCCGTGATTCTCAAGCGATTACAAGAATCACAAAAATGGTTGCTCATCGAAGTAATAAAGCCCACTCGACCGATAAATCCAGGAACGTGATAAGCCTACGTATCAAACAGTACGAAATAAGAAAAGATAATTTATCGAACGATATTTTTCAGAGGCATGCAAACAAATTTCTATATACGCTTGGTAAACAAAATTTAATTAAACAACGGATCCACGTTTTAATAACGATATCGATAAAAAAGATATTTAACGTTTTAATAATCAATGACGTTTCTAAAATTTATAATTTACCTATAACATCGATTTATAACCATTTCAACAAAAATCCTTTATTATATTATCTTTTAATACGTAGAGAAAGTAAATTATCATTCTTGTCCACTCTTAATGTTTCATCCTTCGTTTACTTCGGTTCAAGCGATTAATTATATATTTTAACTTTTCGTAAATACTATACAGTGAAAATTAATGTAATTAAATTCGTTAATAAGAAGACGTATGAAATTTTGAATAAAATATTATCGGTTACTTGTTTGCTATATCTGTTGGTATATCGGTGCAAATACAATTTTATTTACATATTTTACTAATTTATGTTTATATCAAAGAGAGTATTGAAAAATGAAAAAAATTAATACACATTAAAGATTGGAATCGCTATGTTATTTAAACTTAGCAAGCGTGCACCGATAAAGCAAATTCATAGTTTTTTAAAAATAATATTTGTACCTTTGAAGTATCGTTGGGTTTATTTGCAATTTTTTGAAATTCAGGATATTTTTTTCTCACAATATTTTTCATTTCGGTAAAAGATACCATTTTTTCTGTATTCCATTGATTTCCAGAAAATGGCATGTATTCGATAAATCTTACATCGATATTCTTATTTCTCGTTAATTCTACAAAGTCTATTAGCTCGTCGTCGTTCCAATTTTTCATTATGACCGTATTGATCTAACGAAAGAAATTAATTATCTGTTTTGCAAAACGAATCAAATATATTACAACGAAACAAGAGTATTACTTTTACAGGATCGTATCCCAGTTGTATAGCTAAATCGATAGAAGCCATTACTTTAGCCCATCCTCGTCGAAACGTGAACTTCTCGAAACGTTCTGGTTTTAAAGTATCCAAAGAAATATTTAATAAGTTTAAGCCAGCTCTTTGAAGCGCAGGTAATTGTCGAGTTAGCGCAATACCGTTGGTTGTCATGGCAAGATTTTTCAAACCTTTGAGACCTTTGAGTTGAGCTGAATAAACGATTATAATTAAGTTTTGTTATAAAGAAGGGAATGAAAATAAATGTATGTGAAATCAAAAAATTCTTTTACTTATAATATCTATAATATCTTTTCTAACTGTCGGTTCTCCTCCGGTTAATCTAATTTTTGTAACGCCTTCTTTGATGAAAAGATCAGCCAACTTAATAATTTCATCTGTTTTCAAAATATTTACTTTTTCTGAAAGATTTACTCCCTCCGGAGGCATGCAATAAGTACCTGAACATAAATTAAATTAAATTTGTAAAATTAGCTGATACTGGAATATCATAAGTTTTATATTTTCACTTACATCTTAAGTTACATCGTTCCGTCACAGAGATTCTAAGGTACGTATGATACCGACCAAAAGAATCTGTAAGTATGGAGGTATCAACATCCTTCTTCAGTTTTTCTTTAAAGCGTTCCAACTGCAAAGAGAAATAAAAGTGTTTTCCATAAGTAAATATAAGATAAATGATTAAGCAATTATTATTAAAAAGTTTACTCTTTGTGAAGATTTTGATGGAAATTGATTTGTCGAGTATTTAGGGCAAACCGTCAATGTCTTACTAAACTTTTTAAACATCTTTTTAAGAATTAACGATAATACGACGAAGCTAAATAAAATAAAATTTTTTATTTCTTAAATAGATGTACTGCAACGATAATTAATGTGCAATAAATTGGTAATATCATCGCTTATCTTATCTCGAAACTAAACATATGTATGACATAAAAATTGAAATAACGATTATTTAGCAATTATATATCTATTATGTAAAACTAAATTGCTAAACAATTTAAAATAACAGAATTGCAAAAAATTAATTCGCGATTATTAATAAAGTTGATTAAATTCCCCATAAGTTCACATTTAAGGTTTCTAATAATATTTCGATCCTTCTTTTATTTTGGCAATCCTGCTTTAGTTTTTATAAGTCCCAAAACAAGTTTTTTTTTCCTAGATTTCATTTTCCAGCATAGATTACAACTTTACCCGTACGGGAACTAAATTTCCCGGCTTCTAGTATCAATATCGTCAAAACTTATAAACTATCCGTTCATTCATATTAAAACTAACAACTTGTAATTCTCATACTAGAAAGTAAACCGACTTTTCTCAATCCGTTCATATTACGCACTTTTCATTTAAAATATACAGAGCGCATTCCACAAAAACGTAAATGGAATTACCTTTTATATTACTTAAAATCTACAATATTTAGTAAAACAACGGATTGTGTAAAATGCGTATAAAAACGAATAATTCAATGTTTTGATTTTTTATCACGTGTCCAGTATATTTTCCTTAAAGTTCCCTTGTTGATTGCGACGCGTAATCACTTATAGTCTTTTGATATTAATCGTAAACATGTAAATAAGGCGGGAAAATATCAATTGTTCAAATGATTAGATTAAGAACGGTAAAAGAAAATATTCAAAATTATGATTTTCCAAACACTTTCAACGTCGTGTTTGTAAAAAACAAAATGATTATTACGACGAATCACTTTATGTTCGATAAAAGAAACTTATATTCGAAAGATGCGTTAATTTTAACAAAAAATTATAGCTGAAGTTTAAGCGACCGGATAAGTTACTTTGAAATCGAAGTTATTTTAAATTTCAAATCAAATACTATCGAATACAAATTTTGAAACACGGTCTTATCGCCATATATTTCATCGTTCCGTTGCTTTTGACGGTGCCATCGGAGATTTCTCCTTTATTTCAACAAGTATTATCTATTTTGGTCGACTTTGAAAGTCTTCCCTTTCCACGTCGTTTACCGTGTGAAAAAATATACGTATTTTAGGTTAAAAATATCGATTTCGAATAAACCGATCGATCGATTAATTTTTCATCGAACAAATAATTTGTTTCCTAAATTGTAAAAAGAATCTATACTCGGAAAAGTAAAATAGTTCCAAAAAAGATAAATATAATAAATAAGGTACTTAAAAAACTCGAAGAACAGTCTTTTGGAAATTTGAAATAGTCTGGTAATGGGTAAATCGAAAAAGCAAATTTTAAATACAACAATTTACCTACTTGTCGAGACGATGATCGGATGAACGGATCAACGTCCGAATCAACGTTCGGATCTCGAACCCCGACCACAAAATTCAAAAGATTTGTCAACCGCGATAATTTGTAACGAAAAAAACCTTTTAAAAAGTACAAAACGAACTCTAAAAAGCGTAAATTTCGATAAGATAAAATAGGTGACGTTGGGTCCCGTTAAATCGACGGAGCGAATCGAAAAGCCCTTTTACAACGTTCGCGAATAACATCCAACGTTACCTTACCTCTAACGGAGACAAGGAGACAATATTGGAGCCACGGGAGGTCCTTCACCCTTAGCCAATGGACGCATCTCTCGGTAGCCATTGGCTTTGGGGACGCTCCCGAGTATCCGGGGTTCTGGAATCGCAACGAAAATCGTGGATTCGAAAAACGAAGACGAAGGAATCGATCTGCTTTTCCGAGTATCGGACGTCGTAGACGGATTTCCGGGAACCCGGGGAAGTCGCCGGTCGCGGGGTAAACTGGTGCAAGGGAGGCGGTAATTCAGGCGCGATAAAAACGTCAGCGCCGGTATTTCAAGGATCCTAATGTAATAAAATAATCGAGAGGATTAGACGAGAGGGACGAGGAGACGTTCCTTTAACGTTCGGCGCTCGCAAATTTTTACGATCGGTCGTTAGAAAATAGCCCGAAATGTCCAATTTTTTTTTTTTCAATTGCCGGTAATTACTCGCAGTATAATATACGCGGTCGTAGACTTTCTTTGCTTCGCCACACCTTTTTCGTATACCGTCCACGTTGTTTTTATTATCAGCGTCGTTATTTTGTTGTTTCTATTATTCATCGGGCTGCGACGATAAAGAAGGACAGATCGAAGCAAACATTTTCGGAACTTGCGAGAACGGATAATTAATTGCACCTTATAAATTTTTTACGTCCGAACGATCGTATTTGGATAATAACGGTAATTGCTACATTTATTTAATAATCGATAATCGAGTATCGCGTGTTTTATCGCCAATTTATACGATGGATAAAATTTCCGAATTATCTTACCGATTCGATTAAAAAAAAAAAGAAAGAAAAGGTCGAACAAAAATTTTAATTCAACAATTATTTACGTTTAATGGGGTGTAATGATGTAGTAAAAAATGAGAATCTCCGAATAGACGGGAGAATTGCTCACATGCCAAAAGCGTGAGACTCGGAGGCGATTCTTCGCTGATAATTAGTTCCCTGAAATCCTGAAAGAGTTAATAAACTTTTTCCGATGTCGGCACTATTAACGCGTAAGATGGATTTCTGAGAAAATGTCGATAAAGTTGAGACGATGTAACTGACGCTTTGTTTTTTTTATTTCGAGTAGACGGGGAAGTATACTTTTGATTTTTAATGAAATAAATAATTATACGAATTCTTATACCTTCGTAAATTATTAAATTGCATGTGTATTTTTGGATCGTTACCGTTATTAATGTTATTGATACAAATTAAAATTTTTTAAGAGTATCGCGTGCTGCTTTCGTTCTTTGAAGTTATAATTTTAACGACCGACCTAATTACTCGAATTAAAGAAAGATATTTTTTGCGTATTATAATTGCAACGTTAAAGACAAGTATAATTATATAGAGTTAAAACTGTTTTTTGATATTGTGATTCGATCGGTAGTACTCGATTAGAAACTTCTCGAATTTATTAAAATGTTTAGCTTTTTAAAATAACATTTTTATCAAAAAAATATCTTTTTATCGCGATTGTCTGATTTTTTAAAAATATTTTTTATTTACGAATTCGCTTGTGATCGTATGAAAACAATTTATATTGTTTTATAATTTTACAAACGATCTCTTACTTTATTATTATCGGTATTTATCGTTACCATCGATAATATTAAATTCGTGTTTCATCGATATAATATAAATTTGTTGATAAATTCTCGAATTTTATAGAGTCAAATAAAAAATATTTCTACCGAATACTTGATTTTATTCCTAGGTTTACGAGACGGTTATAATTATGAATACAAAAATTATCAATGATACAAAATATTTTTATCAAAGTAATAAAACGAAGAAAAATGCAATAAGAAACGAACTATGTGTAAATTATACAAACAGTTTTCAAGTGGCTTTTATTTTTTTTTTCAATTTTTATAACGCACACTGTCTTGAATATATTTAATCAATATTTATAAACTGAAATGATATCATTCAATGCTAAGATTATAACCGTGAAAAAATGAAGTTTGTATGATTTTCCTGGAAGCCAAATTTACATAAATAAAAGCGATAACGGTTATCTAATATAAAAAAATATATTATACTCGCACGTTTGGATCGATTAAAATAATACACGCAAGCGAATCTCCTTACATAAATTACGTTGAACAATCGTAAATGCAATAAAAAATTAATACAGAAACAAAATGTACCCAACGCAGTTTTAAAAATTTTAGGTTAATTTATTCAGTTTTTGATAAAATAACTTTACCTTCACTCGTGTATTTTACCGAAATAAAACTTCCATAGATCGACTTTATCCGACTTCGTACAATATAAAACTATAAAACGTACTTTGATTCCTTAAATTTTATAAACAATAAATTTACTTACGCTTCAATGGCGACGAAAGTTTGCGTTAAGTTTCACATTTTGAAGAAGTAAACGAAGCCATCGAAGAACCAAACGAAGACCACTGAACTTCATCTTCCGTCTACAAGTCGAAAGAATCGCTACAAGGTTACTTTCTCTTGCTTCTCGTCTTCTTTGTTCTTTTTGGAAGACATCTTAGTCTGTTGCAGCGTTCGATCAACATTAACATACAATGAAATGTTCACGTAGGAACGAACGAATCACTTTAAACCGAGATACATGTTATTCTTAAAGTTTAAAATAATCTTTTTAATATTATCAACGACTGCTTTTGTTTGTAAATTATAAAAGATACATAATTGAAACGAACGAGAATCGAGTTTATACGAAATTATTACTGTATTAATATTAATATTATTTTATATTTTACGTTTTATATTATAGTTCGGCTTGAACGCATCGAAAATATTTTTGGCAATTATAAAAAATTACTTCGTTCTTAATTAGACTATTCGTATTCCTAAAGTTTCCCTATTCACTGTTATTTATACACATGGTGAATAATTTTTATTTTAATTACGTATCGTTGATCATGGAACTTTGCAAAGGATAAAAATTATATTTATAATTCGCAGTATCGTTAAAAATATACGATCGAACGATAATTTTTCTATTTTATTTTTTATCTTTTTTTCGCTATTTTTATACAGCGTCGAACGATTTCTAATACAATATCGAAAAGACCGAAATTTTTAAAACCACGTCTCTTTAAAATGCAAAATCTCGAGCTCTGAGTCTTCGTAGGTGTAGTTTTCTGTCTTCTTTGTCCAGAGGCGCGATAAGCACCTTGGATTAAATAAATCTAAACCAGATTCAAAGAACGTCATTTTTTATCAAGACCCAAGGCCTCTCGAGCCATTCTCATTTTTTTCTTCGATGAAATTCGTAGAATTTATAAAAGGCACTAATTGCGCATCTGCATGAGCAATCGGTACACAATCGGTTCACGACATTCGCGTGTTGCTCTTCGTCGGGTACTCGGTATTTATTATACTACCTTTCGGTCGAATCCCATTTACTCGTCGCCGAGACACCTCACATTTTTTTTTTTTTTTGTAAGTAGTTTCGAGTACTCTGGATGCATAATGAAATCGAAGTCGCTTACAAAATCGAAACGGCGTTTTTTAAGCGATCGAAATTTTCTTCGTTTTTTTTTTTAAGACTCGCGGACAACGATGACATAAAAAAAAATATCGTTTATCGTTTCATTGTTTACGTTAGTTGTTTACGGGATAAATAATTTGTACGAATCAATCTTGGTTATTTATTACTTTGGCAACTAATTCATTCTATTTTACGTACAATTATCCTTAAAAAATAAATATTCCTTCCACCGGTCGATGTTTTCGACGATAAATCTATAGAAAAATCGACGATTTAACGATAAACGAAGCAACTATAAATCAAACATAGCTTAACAGTGAAAAATTGCTTTCGCACTTTCCCATTCTCGCGTTCGTTGTTGCGCAAAAATTTATAACGTATCCGCCGATCGGTAAAATTGTATGGGAGTTCTGAAAATTACTCGCGAGCTTCTCGACGATTTCCAAACGGGACAAACGAACGAAAGCCTGCTTAATCACCCTATTCAAAAATACCTGATCGGGAGAATAATTTATCGGCGAAAGGCAGAGTTCGCTTAAAACCGTTGTTTATAATTCATTCGAAGCTCGACGCATGCATTTTTTTTTAAATTTATCCTCTCGACTTATTTATTCATCGAAAGGGTAGTCGATAATTCTATCGATCCAACGATTTTCGTTAAATTCGTAAACAAAAGATATTCGTTGGAAGCTTGGACGAGTCGTCGTAATTCGATCGTTTCGCGTTGGTATTCCAAACGTACATCTTCCTACGATACAAGAGTCTATACTGACCCAAGAGTCTATACCCGAACGTTACGTATACAATTGTAATTGCTCGCGTAGCTCAACGGTACTTTTATTACACGAACTCGGCATTGTATCGAATAACAAATACAGTTCAACGCGTGAAATTTGGCCCTTGCGCCGCGCGAAACCCTACGTTTAACGTAAAACGAAGCCAAGCTGGAAGATTACCAGAGACGATGCAACGTTAAAGAGACGTTCCATTGTTAGGATCGACGAATCCAGAGGATTTTATTTCAAAACTGCGAAGGGGGACGTCGAATGTGCGAATGAATGAGAGCATTCAGAGAAGCGAAGCGTACGACAACGCGATTGTATCGATGAAAGGGAAACGCTTATGAAAGTTTAGATTTTATTTTCACACTTGGACCTTGTATACACAGTCTTACTGTCATCGATTGACGCACCGGTGAACGAACAGACAGACAGAGAAAGAGAGAGAGAGACGCGTGAAACAAACACCAACGCGAAATACGTTTAATCCTCGTCGTACGCCAAATGATCATTTTTATTTTAATCGTAAAATATAAAGGCGCGATTGTGGAGTACGATAAATTTTCAGCGCTCGTGCAGCGATAAGCCGACGCACATCGGTATACGCGCGTATATGCGATAGAAGAATTGGAGGGTCGCGTTACGTTTTCATGACTTTTGTTATGTCTCCCGAACTCGTTTCTCTTATTTCTTTCGCGGACGTTCGCTAGAAGCTTCCTCTTCGGCTTCGAGGACGCGCGAATTCGCTATTCCGGAAAGGGTCCAATTTCCCAATTTCAACATAACATTTTAATTGGCGAGAGCGAGAGAGCGAGAGAGAATCTGTAACCGACGAGAGCGACGGATGAATTACCGAGGATTTGCATAATGCCCGACGAAATAAGCCTCGGAGATACCAAAGATAAAATTTAAGAAGGATCTCGATAAGGTTAGCCTCGACTGAGATCGTTGATAGCGACCGGATACAAATCGAAGCTCGATATCAAACGGTGATAACGGTCCAAGGGATCGTTTGCGGAACAAAGCCCGGAAACAAATAAAGCGCAAATAAAGCGATCGATCGAACCTATCGTCGTATTTTATATATATTTTACTTTATTTTATTATAATAACGAATCGAGTAGGAACGACGCCGAGAAGACGATCGAACGCGAATTCGCGCAAAATATTTTAAAACGCGTGCCGGTCACTCGTAATCGCTCTTTGAGCCGAGGCGAGTGTGCAATAAAAAAATGGAGACAAAGGGTAGCTCGAATTACTCCTTTCTAAATATGGAAATAATTAACAGCTGTCGCCGATGATGAATTGCTTTATTGGTTTATGCTGTTTACGTTCGGGGTCTCCGATTCCGAGGATTAAGCGACGACAAATTTTTTTATCGTCTTTATTTTTAATTCTCTCGTGTTTCCTAGGATTTTCCATAAGTTGTAAAACATATATTTCACGTTTATATTCGCGATGTTGCCTAGTTCCCGTGATTCAAAATTAAACGAAAGAACGTCGATTAAGTTCTTGTTGTACAAAAGTTATACGAACTATCCAATTTAAACAACTTATCACGTACGAATCGAATCAAAGCTTGGGTTTGTAATTTTTTAGAGATAGATTTTATTTAATAATAATCCTGTTATCCATTTTTATCAATCGACGTAATTTAAGACAAACGTTCGAGTCGAATAGTAAAATAAAAATAAATCGTTACGGTGTCCATTGCTTTATTTACAATCGTCCGACGTTAAATTTGTTAACGTTATTAAAATGTTGATTAAAGTTTTTCGAAGATTTAACGAGATCAATGGAATGTAGTAATTACCGTTTACTACTTTTTGGAGCTTTTAATACTCGTAATAAAAGTATTTTGCATCAACGAAAATTGTTGGTCAACCTAATTATGATAATAGTTGGTATTTAAATTATTACGTTATGGTTATATTATTGAACATTGATTTATGGTATTGGTGAATTAAATGTACTCGTGGTAAACTTATAGAAAAAAATAATAGACAAAAGTCGTATCGTAAATTAAAATTATTTGAAAAATGGATTTAAGTTTGCGTTGATAAAATTTCTATTTTCACGTTTATCGATATAACTTTCGGTATACATTTTTGTACAATGATTTAAAGTAAATAACGCGTAAAATATCTCGCGTTAAAAATTAAATCATTAAACGTTACGTAATAGGTATCAAATGTACGTATAATAAAGCGAATGCAAAAGTATAACGAATCAAATAGACTCTAATAAATTTCACAACACTATTTAATATTAGCGATTTTCACGTCGATGAATATTCGAGGAAGCTTCATAAAAATGTCCGCTAGGATCGTCTCAATCGGAAACAAACAAACTTTATTCCGGCAAAGTTTTCTACCGATATTTGGAGTATAGTAAAGTTCGTAAGTGGCTATCGAAAGATAAAATTTTATCGATGCGTTACAAATGCGATTGTGGTCAAATTGATAGGTGAATGTAAATTTGATATAAAGTTACAATAACAATTGTAAAATGTGAATCAACGACGAACTTTCATCCTAGACTTTATCAAATGTGTCTGTACGAGAAAGTTATTGTAGAAAACTGCATTATTTATTTGCCGACTGGTACCGCTAAAACATTCTTTGCAATTTTAAGTAAGTAGCGTAAATTTTTGTTTATTTATGCGCACTTGTAACGATGTATATGTAAATATGCATGTATATTTTTTTAACTCAGGCTACCTTTTATTTATAATATGCTTTGAATTTTTCAATCTAGAATCAATGGAGCAACAGTTTTTGTATTTAAGAAGACACAGGTATAATTTGTAAATCATTTACCGACAACTGTTGTGTCTTGGTTTTTGGTCGCACGACAAATGGAAAGATGGAATACAAACGATTCAGGTAAATTTTGTATAAATGTAATCAAACTAAATTTAATTAAATATGACTGTAATAAATAATTTTTATGTTCATTACGTATATAAATTTAAAAAAAATCAGAGTATCGAAATAATTTTAATTTAAATTTTAGATTTTAATTACTACTCCGCAAATATTTTTAGATGCATTAACAAAATCCTTCGTAAAATTGGACACGGTGAATTTAATTGTATTTGACTAATGCCATGGAACAGTCAAAGATCGTTAATATAATAATGTGAAGTTAATAATGCAAAGGTTTGAGAACTGTACAAAAGATCAACAACCTAAAGTATTAGGTTTATCAACTTGTTTGCTCAACAGAAACGTTAAATTAAACAAAATTTTACGAATTCTAAAGGTTGAGTATTATCATATATTTTAAAAAAGTTGAACGTCTATTCGAATATTAGAATGTTTTTACTTAAAGTTTTGATTAAAGATAGGTACGTTGATTCGGTATTTGACTATGCATTTAAAACAAAAGAAGTAGTTGAATTTTTTGATTATAAAAAATAATTTGTAATATTAGACCTTGTTTTTAAAATTATTACGATTGCTAAGGATGTTGTAAATATTATTCAAAGAGATATCGATTCATTTTGTACGAATAGTAGAATATTTAAAAATACATTAGATAAGAAAAACTATTATTACATTTGTGGATAACATTATGGTATACTTCCATGAAATGGATTTGATCGGAGGTACCAATAGTATTCTAATAAATTTGGTGCTATTTAAATACATAAAGAAATTTGAATACAAACAGGCTTTTATAATTTATTTATTAATTAGTTCGATTTTCGTTATATTAATAATTTATAAGACAAAAGTGAATTACATAAAATTGTATTAGATCTTTGTACGTGCAAAGATTATGTAATAATCCAATTAATAAAAATATAAAAAATTTTAAATAATAAAATACAAGAATTAAGATTAATTAATTTTATTAAAAAGTTCGTTTGAGTTTAAGATGCAGTACAAATATTTTTTGTTTTTAGTTTATATTTTTCAAGTTAAACGATATCAATGATTTTTGCTGTTTCATTTTTGTACAAAGACGATTTTCCACTCAAGTTTTATACCATGTACTAAAAGTATGTCACGAAATAAAAAATAATATTGACTTTATTTAAAACTATACGCTGAAATTGCATTCTCGTGATCCAAATTTTGAATTCTTAAAAGTTGACTTCATAGTTGGTTTGGATACTAAGATTTATAAAAATTGTAGAGAGAATTTATGTTTGGCTAAGCGTAATAAAAAAGTTTTAATCAGATTACTAAAAAAACAGACTTTTAATTTTTAATAAATTATTGACATTTTTCATTTACGGATTTAGAAAGTAAAGGGAGAGATTTAAATTCGACTGGTTATCCAATCATATCATCATCGAATAACAATAAATATATCGAACGTTATAATTTTTTTCATAAATTCGAATAACGTCTTCAACTGGTATATATTTATTTTATCCATTGTACATACTTATTATACATATAGAAATAAATTTTAAAGTTTTATTTTTAATTATTTTTATTGTAGGTTCGAATAATGTTACCCTCGAAATTTCCCTTAAAGGCCACTAATATTGGAAATACGATGGATTCGATTCATATTGCTAAAAGAGAAGCAGCGTTAAAATTTCGCATCCCTTGGTATGAAATGGAAGAGCTGAATGACAAATTATTACTTAACCAAATGGAAGCTGTAGTTGAAAATTATGATTGTTTGTTTCCTCATATGGAAAATAAATCGAGAGATGAAAAGTAAGGAAGACTTAATTCGAAACTTCGCTATTAGCGTGTTGTAAATTAAGATTTCGATTAATGTACCAATCTTTTTATAAATATTCAACATTGTATCAAATTTTTACGATGTTTAAAACACATTTAATCTTAAAATTATCTTCTCATTAATTTGATATAATAGCCATTGATTTGCAACTACTATTGAAAAAATGCATACATATATAAGTTTAGATTAGAGAATTCATTTTGCATTATCAAATGAAATATACATTTAATAAATTAGACGAATATAATAAGTATTTTCCTAATGGCGTACTGCATATAAATAAAAAACTCATTATAATAAAAATTCATAGTATTATCGATGTTAATTTAAAATTAAATTTACAATCGATGTTTAAAATATTTACATAATTTTTAAATAATTATTTTCAATAATATAAGCAATACGTATTTCCAGTAAAAATATTTATTCAGCGATTTTAATTTTTTTTAATTCGAAGTCTCACTCGTTTAATATTAAACAATATGAATTTTTAAAGAAAATGATGTATTTAATTGTTACAGCATTCAGAAGCATTTTATGCGGCTTATCCACAACCAAAGCAATAGTTTTATTTACATACAATCATCCAAAAGGAATTATCCAAAACCACTGGACGACAATCGTCGTTTGGTATTTTATAATTTATTAGCAAGCCTTGAAACTTTTGGAATTCTGTCTACTAAAAAAATGCCTGATATTCCTTGTTCTCAATATTTGTGAACGTGGAAGCTATTCAAATTAATGTTAGAAAAAAATTTCAATATTACCTTTACGTATTTTTCAAATAAATGAACTGAAAATGTTCCAAACGCTAATATTTTCTCAGATTTTAAATGCGATAAAGAAATCTGTGATTTTCGATTTAGAAAATAAAAATAACAACTTGATAGTTCCAAGTAAGTATAAAATCGCAATTTAGCGTTATTAATCTGTATTATGAATTTAATCTATATTAAGTATTTTCAGTTAATAAATCTAAAGAGATAGCTTACGAAATTTTTTATTACGAAGAAATATAGGAATCATCGTCCAAACGTTAGTAGTGAAGAACTCGGAATACGAATTGACACTTGTCACGCCAAATTATAGGACATCGAACGTATATATAGTAACACGAGTTTACGAGTACTTTAAAACAAATTCGTGTTTTTCAACGGACGATTTCGATTCTTACATGCAATATTCTGATTAGAGACATAATTTAATAAACGAAAATAAGGATCAGCTAATGTTAGAAGTTAAACCAATACCCAAAGCAATAATTTTTATAAAGTCAAGGTCACTATTTATATAATTATTTATTGTAACGTATTATATTAGTAATAGTTTTTGTTTTCTTTCAGGTCGTTCAAATCTGGCTCGAGTAAAAGAAAAAAGTCACTCTTACCGAAGATTTTGAAGAGCATTTAGTACTTGAATTATGCGAAATGTATTAATTGAAAGTAACTGTGCTTCCATCAAATTTACATAGGATAATGTAATTATTCGTTGCGGAAGATTCACGAGTGCAAATCGCTAAAGGAGCACTTTCAAATTACAGATCCTGAAGTTCAAAGTTCAGAACCAATTAACGATTGTACTTGCAAAAATAGTCTTGTAGATAAGAACTGGGCCAACATTAATCAAATGTTAATTCGAATGACCGATTTTGAAGTAGACGGTATATTTTTATAATTGTGGTAACTTTTTGAATAATTCATATAAATTTAAAGTTTTTATATATAATTTAATTTAAAAGCAATATTTGCGGTTAATATATCAATTTTCTTTTATAAATATTACCGATAGTATAAAAACATATTGGATGTTAGATTTTAAAAAGGTATAAACCAGACCAGCGAATGTTAAAGTCAATTTTCAATATTTTGTAAAAACGAAAATCTTTCGAAAATTCATTTCTAAATTGTATTCTAAAAACATATCGTAAATAATCTTTTCGGTATAAAAATAATTTAAACACTCGAACATTGTAAACCAAAATTGAACTTTGCCGATACTTTATTTAGTTTTAACGATTAAATAGAACCGAATGCGATATCAATAAAATATATCAATTACAAATAAATTTTTGAAACTATATTTTTTTAATCTCCTAAGAAGGTGACTCGTAAATTTTAAACTTGCTAAACATTTTTGTTCGATTACTGATTTTGAAGTAACATTTTTTACTTCAATTTTGCGTGAATCTAACCGAATGATTTTAAATTTTTTAATCCGTCAAACGAACTTCAGCTTTTCTAAGTAATTTTTATATTGCAAATTTTTATTGTAACTTGGATGTAAAATGAAATATCAATAAGAAAATTGGTTTTCTTAAATTCCATTATTTACATTTTAGGCCAAAAAGTCTTTCGTAATATTATTTATACTTGATCGAAGAGTAGAATTAATCGTATTAATTTAAAATATTTTATACGGACTAAGAAATTCATTCCTTATATAAAGATGATCAATTCTTGTCATTTTTTTAGTAAAATATGCAGGTGAATTAATGGTCTCTACGAAAATATAATTTTTCAGTTTTTTCGATATCAAAATTTCTCTACAATATAATTTTTCTTTTGTTCGTTTGATAATTTTGTTTTAAAATGACCTTTTCATCAATTTTTCAATTATTATTATTATTATTATTTCATAAAAGAACTTTATTTCAATTTATTTAAATTTTGTAGTACTTAGTAACGAATACAGAATATATCAATGGATAAAAAAACAAGAACCACCTGATTTAATAAGAGAGACAGATAAGGTGTAACTCATCGATATTTAATATTATTACCAATTTACGAACGAAGATACATCCAATGATCAAGAAAATATGGTAAAATAATGTATTTTTTAGATAATTCTTGTAATACATTCTATCAAATATGCATGTCAAACTTCATCACGAGTTAACGTATCAACCTTAAAAATACTGGAATCAATTGATCTAATTGGCTCAAGTTCCACTGAAATTTTGAAGATAAAAGCTTGAACTGTTTTCTTTAAAAATAAAATACGATAATATTAAAAAATATATCCGATAACAAGTATTATTTAAATATCCGTTTTTAACAGAGTTTAACTACTAAGATAATCAATGACGTTTTCAATTTGAAACTTTTATGAACATTGGATGATTCTTTTCTCAATTTTACCGTTAGCCCTTTTTCGTTTCAAAATTACCCAAATGATAAAGAGCGTGTGTTGACTTTGGTTAAAAAAAAATTAGCCTACGAATGAACTTGGAAGATTTTTCACCGATGTTTAATTTTTTTTACCCGTTGAAACTATTGAACGATATTGAGGTAAATCATAAAGTAATAAAAATGGATCAAAGTACATTATTTTAAGAAAAAATGTTTATTATTAATTCGATTTAAATTATAAGTTTATATTTGTTTAAAATTGAATTTTTACAGTAATATACTAATGTGAAATTTGAATTTATATAAAACTTGCAAGTTACGATATCTTACTAAAACATTTCCATAATCTAAATTTTTTTAATTACGTTCGTTTCAATCATTTCAATATAATTTTTCAAATAAGTAATTAAATAAATGTTTATTTTTTTTAATTAAAAAACGTTACTCTAAGCAAAACAAATTTCAAAGCGGTTATTTAGTCTTGATTTTAGTACTTTCGACATCGTATAAATCCTTTTCTAATCATGACGGAATATGCATCCGTTCTCAACAATTTATTTCACGATAGGTATCGGCTAATTTTCTTTACGAAATAAATGTATCGAGTCAGGAATGTTCAAGGGTATGTTACCAAAAAATACAATTGACACGATAAAAAAAACTACTCGATTAGCCATCCAATTCAATACTGGTATAAAACCTTTATTTAGAAGTTGAAATAGTTTCTGATTAAGTCGAAGCGGTGCTTATCTCTAAATTCCTGCTTACTTATATTTCGAGTTTATAAAATCCATTGTGTAGCGTTAAATTTATCATATTTATTACAACGATTAGGATTCAAAGGCGCTTTGGATATTTTAGAGGTTCAAAATATTACCGAAAATATTGAAAATGGACAAATATTTGTATTCTGCGGTGGATAGTCCATAGTTTCCAGATTGCGTTGTTATGGATCATATGCCTTTGGTGGATAAATAAAGAATACGTTTGGATATAAGTTTCGATACAAGTACGTTTAACGTTCGATTGATTCTAAATAAAATGTAATTGTATTTTGTAAATTCGATGTAAATCATAAATTCCTACAATTTTCTTTTAAAGGATTTTATGCACGAATCTTATTTATTGAATAGAATAACGTTTAGTTATCAAAGACTGAAATATTTTGGAGACGCTGTGCTCGGTAAATTTATAAATCATCTGTTAAACTTATAATTTGTTCAATATTTACATTATCAATAGATTTTCTCTTAACCGTCTTCATTAATGTGAACTGCGGAAATTTATTTGAGTCTCGGTGAACTTATAAATGTGCGATTTGCATTAGTAAATAACGTAAAGTTTGATTCACGTACAGTACTTTTATATCGAGACCCCAAAGTATTTAACGTTGTTAATAGATTTTTCAAATTTGAAGAAAACAGAAATTACGCTATCAACGATGAAGTAATCTTATTTTATTTTATTAGGTAAACATTTTTATCTCATTTATAAATTAATTTTTTTGATTCGATAGTTATTATGGATTTTGATGGAAGAATTTAATACTATAGTACACGTAAAGATTCTTGCATACATTTAGGAATCTGTAATTGAAGCTATTTACTTGGATACGGGAAAAAATTTACAGACATTGTGGAATGAAAACAGAAATAGGTAAAATAATTTTCTTTTCATCGATTCAAAATATGTATATATTATAAATTTTACAAATAAAATCATTATTTTTTGTAGATAGATTTATTTACGAAAATTGTTTCTAAGCAATTCATACGAATTTTCTACGAACAACAGAATTACAGCCAATGTTTTCGTAAGTTGACCGACAAAATTGCTTAATTTTAGTTTGGATTAATATTAAATTTGTATATTGAAGTCTTTTTGGTATTTTTAAAAATTTTATTAATATTTTAATGTATTTTTATACCATAGTTCGCTTTCTCATATGTATATATTTAACTATTTTCAGATCGGTTCAATTTTTAGAAAATAGTCAAACGTGCATCCAACCGTTGTATATTATTGTGAACGGAAGAAACATATTATAATGGATTTGATTTCTCCAACAAAACTCGTCGAATACGCATCTTCGAAACAAGCTTTTACATATTTGAGATGTAAAACTAACGCAACATAAATTATATAAGTATAATTGATAAATTACCGATGGTAAAATCGTAGAAATATTACTTATGTAATTGTATTTGCGACGTGTACGTTTTTAAAACTATAATATACAAATGTATATGTATTTCTATAGTAAAAACGTTAAATATTTTCTAAATACTTATCAATAGTTTTATTAACTACCTAAGAAGTTTATATTTACATTTAATTATTATTTCTTTCAAAGTTTAACTTCATTATTTCTATCGACAATTTAATTCTCTCCTTTTCTCTTTTTCAACGATGGGCGCTCAAAGACTTGCTTTACACCTGCTGCTTGATTATTATGAAATTTAAGATTTTGAGCAGTTTCAGAAATCCATGGGGAATCGAACTGCGTTGTATCTTGATCCACCAAATGAGTGTATTTTGTTCTTCCGCTACGACCAAAGTTTTTAACTTGCATTACTTTAGGCAAAATGGTCTTGTCGAAGTGATCTTCCAAAGTAGCTCCAGAGAAATCGCGTTTGTATATAGTGTCATCTTTATCCAAATAAAATGCACCACGATGATAATACTTTTGTAAAAACTTGTATTTCCCTTTGGCAGCTTTATTGGTGATGGTCTTAGGATTCAATCGCGCTTCTTGTCGTCGTTCTTCTTCGGTCATATTTCGTAATCTTTCTACCTCCAAACGTTCTCTTTCAACCCTGAAATAAAGTAACGAACAAATTTGTAGACGATTGTTTATTTTTCCTGTATCTTTATCCGTTTACCATTAACAAAAATAAAGCATTAAGAAATACGTACGCTTCTCGTTCCTCTCGATCTCTTTTATTACGTTTCAACTCGCGTAACTTCCACGCTTCGTATTCCAATTCGTCATTTTCATCATCGGTATTTACATCGTTTACGTTTCCTTCAATTTCGTACATACTTCCTCTGACTTGACTCTCTTTCCTTATAGATTCTTCCACCATCTATCGATATAAATAAAATTTAGAATACTCGGTTTTTCTCGATACGATCACATACGAATATAATAAAAATAAAAATCTCACTCTTAAAGTTTGTTTCTTTCGTTCCTCGACCAATTTTTTAGCTTCTATTTCCGCTTGTTTCTGTTTCTGCGCTTCCTTCTCTTTCTCCATAACCGTGATTCTGTCCCTTTTACGTACGAATACCGGCTTCAACCTAGGACCGGTCTCCTCCTCCGAGTCGGTGTACTCTTCGTACTCGGAACTAGATTCCGAACTGTCTCCTGATTTTTCCTCTTCGTCTTCTTCCTTTATCAGCTCCTCCTCTATTTCCTTGCGCGACAAAACTCTTTGCTTGAGTGCTTCTCTTCTTCTCTCGATTTCTTCGTCGGACAGTTCCTCGTCCTCCGACGATTCCGAACTGTCCAATTTAATACGTTCCCTTGCTTTCTCGTTGATATCGGCCACCAATACTTCTGGCTCTTGAACGTGCCTCCTTCTCTCCGCTCTAACTTCGTCGTCGTTTTCCCTTTGGCGATCCAACCTCGTGAGTCGACGCAGTCTAGGATCATCTTCCTCTTTGGATTTAATTTGTTCCTGTGTTATCGGAATATCCGGTACGTTCTCCCCTTCGTCGTAGGGTCGCCCTCGCTTTTCCATAAAATCATCTTCCTCGGATTCTTCATCCGAACTCGCGGTAGGAGCGTAATCGGGTCGTTTACCGGACACGTATCGATGAACCTTTACTTTTTTCATAGACACTTCACCTAAATAAACGTAAAAATTGCGTTAATACGAACATTGGCTACGTTCAACAACGAAATAAGCGAACAAAACTTACCTTTATCGTTCTTTATTGGAACAGCCCCGGCGGTACTTTGTATTCCCATAGGGGCTGGAGCCAACGAGCTATTAGCGACGAAGTAATCCATCATTTCAAGTGATGTTATCCAGCATAAGTTTAAGAGAACAAATTTGATCGATAGAAACAGTAGAAATATCTAAAACTTCTTTTATCGTTGATTTCTTTAACTTAACCTTAAATTTCGACTGCTGATCACAACATGACTGTTGTATCGCGTAAACGACGCGTCTCGATTCGCCAGATGTCGATGTAAAATACCGACTACTTATAGACATTTGGTACGTTAATATTTTACGCGTCGTAAGTCGAATTAGTACCGCGACGTAATATACGTTAAAATCCAATTTGTCCTCAAAACCGATTTTAATGTTTCGCTGCAAAGACTTCGAAGTACTCGGTTAATAAATTTTTCGAAGTACTTATTTGAATTAGGTTATGTTCTTTTTTTAAACATAGCAAAATTCCTATAAATTACTTCTGTTAAATGGGAAAATTTACGACTGCTAATAGTATTGCTGTAGGTATATCTGTCAGTTTTTTATTTTATAGTCAGGTTGGTTTTATCGCTCGAGTTGAAGGAAAATCGATGCAACCAGCTTTAAATCCTCATTTGGAACACGATTATGTCTTTTTAAATCGCTGGATTGTACGAGATAAGAATATTCGAAGGGGAGATATCGTTACTTTTAAATCTCCGAAGTATCCAAATCAAACGTTTATCAAACGCGTTATTGGATTATCTGGTGACGAAATACAAACTCTTGGGCATAAAACTCGAATCGTAAAGGTAATTTTGTAAAAATTAATGTGTTGCGAATCGTTACGAATGTATTATTTAATTTTAATTCAGGTCCCCGAAAAGCAGTGTTGGGTCGAAGGAGATCACGTCGGTCATTCTATGGATTCGAATACTTTTGGTCCAGTTCCGATTGAAAATATAACTTCGAAAGCTACTTTCATTGTATGGCCGCCGAGTCGTTGGCAGAATTTGGAAAATTTTGTGCCCGATAGACCTATTCCGTTAAAGGCTGTAGCGGCTTAATCGTTAAAATTATTAAAATGAGGGCAGTGTGTTTTGTTAAGCGATTGCAATGGGATTTACCTGGTACATTGTTTAGACATGGTTTAACCATCGGAGACGTGGACAACGACGGAGACAACGAGTTAGTGGTCGGGACTGCGGAAGGAGATTTATTTATTTTTAAAGTAACTTAAAAGTTTAAATAATCTAGTATTTAAATTATTAAAAGCGTGTCAAATTTATATTGAAATTTTTTTTTATTTCAGGGTTTGGAATTATGGCAAAAAATTACAGGTCTTGGTTTAATAACGAGTATCGCGATAGGAGACATATTTAACTATGGAAGAAACGCCTTGATCGTAATCTCCGGAGATGGCTGGGTTCATATTTATTATAGTCCTAGACCGGTTCATCCGAGTGTAAATACGTTTCAAACCGAAGGTACTGGTTCCGATAACGGAGAATCGAGCGAGCAAAATGTTTCAAAATCTAAAACAGGTATTTTATAATCCTTTTTATTTTATGAAGCGTACGTCGATCGTTTCCAAAATTGAAAATTTATAATTTAGAAAAATATAAATTTTTTCAGCTACTACGAACGTGGTTAATTCATCAGAATTTCCCGTTTTGGATCACAGAACTAGTACGAGTAGATCCGAAGAGTCCGTTGGAAAAATGGAATGTGTTCACGTACAAAGAATACCTACCAATACGAAAATTGTTTTAGTAGCAGATGTAGATAAAGACGGGGCTAACGAAATGATAATCGGACTGACCGATAGAGTGGTAAGATCGTATAGGTGGTCCAGTAACATTGAGTTAGGTACCGGTAAATTAGTAGGACTAAACAAATGGGAATGTGCAAATCAAATAGGAACGTTAACTTTACAAGAGGATTCCGATGGAACGCCAACGTTATTAGTTGCTCAACCTGGTGGAACTTTTATGAGAATCAAATGTAACGCGGAAGATTGTCAATCCGAGGAAGATGGGTTCGATACCAATAGTGAAGCAGCCGCCAGTTGCGTCGATTACCAAACTTTAGGAATTGCAAGGATGAGAAATCAAAATATTTCAACTGAAATCCTTGGAAATTTAAATCCAAAAAGAAACGATTGTTCTGACGAAAGTAATACAAAATTAATATCCGGAAATGAAAAGGATTACGAAACAGATTTGTCGAAAGATTTTCAAGAGAAATCTGTAATATCAAATGCGGCGAGTAAAAGTAATCCTTTGGACATGGATTTAATCGATGGTAACATAATTGGAGGAAATATGGTTTTTGAAGAACTTGATAGCAAGGAAAGTAAAACACATAACAAATCATACGAATACTTGGTTATTAAAAATAAAAAAATAAATGAAAAAGAAGATAATGTAAAATTTGAAGAACTAAAGGATCGAATTAGTTCAAAGTCTAAGGAAGAAAAGAAAACTTGGTCAAATACTAAACCGTATGCCCTGGCAACCCTCGACGGTACCATAATGCTAGTAAAAGATGAAATCATTCTTTGGTACTTGCATTTATATTTTTATTATATATAATTATTTTTGTATATAATATTATATATATATTTGTATATATAATTATTTTGTCGTTCGTTCGCTTGATTTAAAGGTTCATATGAATATTTTTGAAATTTTATAAAATATTTGAATTTTCTCACGATAGAATGAAATCATCAATTTTTTCTGTCTTTTAAATTAATGTTTTGCGATCTAACTTCAATATAAATTGAATTTTAATAAATATTGAGAGATTAATTATCCATTACATTGAAAAATGTATGTTTGACAAGATATTTGTATGATAATTAAATAATTATTGTTATTTATTGTATAAATTGATTATTTATTTTACAAGAAATAGAGGATTTCAGTTTTTTATTTTAATAAACTTGTAACCAAAAAGTAAAAATCCATAAATCAATCGAGAAAAAATACAGAATACTTTTTAAATATTAGTTAAAAGATAGATGATATTTATTATTTTTTATCTACTTAAACTTGATTTATTGCGTCATTTTTCAACACTAATACAACATTAATACGTAACTGTAATAAACAGTGAATCGTTTTGGTTTTTTTTTTAAATCGGTGATCATTTTTAAATATCCGATTATTTATGCTTAATAATTCATACATAAATATTTCGATAAATTATAACCATAAAACTTTCAACCACTAACAACATATTTATATATTTAAAAAAATAATTTATTCTAATCAATATTTTTCAACAACTTATTAATACGATATTAGTATCTAAATATGAAGTCAAATTTAATATTTTCTTTAATACGTTTAGCAATTTTCGTATAGACTATAAAATTACTGAAACAAATAGAAAAATAAGAATTTTGATTCTTTTAAAATTTAAATCTACTGGTATTATAGAAACTTAAATTCATAAAATCAAGATTGTGAATTAAATAATTATACGAAAAGTAATACATGAAAAGTTAATAATCTATTCGAAGTAAAATTTTTACAATATTGTTATATATTAAATATCAATACATATTTAAAATATATTTATTGATTGTTAATGTTTATATTAATCGCAATCACAAAATAATCGTGCAGATTTAAATATTTATTTATTAATCGTGTAAATGTAATACTAACTAAAGTGATTATTTTATTTCACTTAAAAAAATATTCGTTTCAATGTAAATATGCACAATATGATTCAAAGTATAATAGGTTTAATTGAGAATATTGTAAATAAATAATATTTATCTTGCAAGAATTTTATCGATACATTTTAATCGTGACTGTATATTTATTAAAAACATATTTTTGATAATTTCATTTTTAAATATAACAGATGATTTTTCAATTATATTACATTTTTATCAATAATTAAAAAATTGAAGTTTTGCTTTCATTTTCTAAACATCAATTAATAATTTAATTCTTATATTAAAACTAAAACTCGAACATTCGTCTAAGAATTTTGAGAAGGGTGATTTATTTTCATAAATAAATTGAAATGTCGTTATTTATTTTACAAAGTGAGCCATTTTATAGTAAAAATATATTGGTTATTATATTTTATAATTATTCGATATTCATTAATTGGAAAATCAGATTTATAAAACTAACGTTTATCAAACGAAAAGTTATTAATTTGGTATCGATATCAGATGGGATGTCTTAAATATCTCAGTAAATTTTAGTAAAGCCTAGTTTCTCATTATAATTTATAGATATTTTGTTAAAGATTCTGATTGACAAACGTCGTTGTTAAAAAAATATATTTGGTTTGAATCATGTATAACATACAATATTTTATGCATTTTTCTTCACTTCTACGATGATTAGGTTAGGAGAATATCTTTAACAAATAAAACCGAATAAAATATTTACGTTCACGATTTTAGTATAGCATTGAAAATTTTCAATTGTCGAATAACGTATAAATTAAAATTATTCGAGTTTTTGAAATAAATAAAATTTTATCTTCGTATCATCAAGTCGGGTTGTATGGAAATATTGATTCTTACATATAAAATACTTTGTCTGTAAAAACAACTGAAATTCTACAATTTTTTGATAAATTATTGAAACAGTTTAATAATGGATATTTGATCGAATAATAAATTTTATATATCATGTTCAAATTTCTAGTGGTTTCTAAACTATATATACGTGAATCTCTAAATCATTTTTTTGATTTCTATTTGCGAAGGCATAATTTTAAGATTTTTAGTTCATTGACGTATGTTTTTATAGTTTAATTGAAGAAAACATTAATTATTCTTTAATTGAATTTTTTTAAATATTTATTAAAAATGTCGATTATTATTTCTTATAAATTATGGATTTAAATTAATTTCCAGTTGGTAATAATGATTTTATTTAGAATTATTTGTATCTTTTATGATTACATTTTTTTAATAACAAAATGTTTTTGATAAACACTTATTTGATAATTTATTTGAAAACCAAAAAGTGGCAATGAAAATGACTTTTAGAAAAAATTTAATCTTTATTTCTGTACATTTATAAATTAAATTATTTTAAACTTTTGGTAGTAATTTATAGAAGAAAAAAAAAAAATTTGTTTTACAAAATTCGATAACACAAGCAATATAATATATTAAAAATTAAAAAATAATTTAAATAAGTATATTTTAATGGTAAGTCAAATCGTATTTAGTACTATAACTCAAATAATTAAAAGTTATGTTATTAATTACCGAATGAGAAATAATTTTATTAAAAATTTATAATATACTTTGAATGATATATTCACCAAAAGAACGTTAAATCATGATTTATTAAAAAATTATTTTTTTACATATTTTTAAAAACGTTCTTTATTAATATTTATACTCGTTCTTAAATAAAAACTAATGTTTTAAAGTTTCATTTTTTCCTATAAAAGTACTATGTTTTAATTAGAATCACCATGTGAATTTAATTATCTAAAAATAGTTTTTGTGACGTTAAAATTATATACATTGAAATAGTTAAATTAAATCAAATGTAATTGTTATTTACTTTGACGGTAGAATTTTTCAATATTTCAAAGCAAGATTTTAGAAAAAATTTTAAAAAACATTTATTTGATAAATAAAAACTTAAATCTCAATTTGTAAAAATATTAATAATATTATTACTAATAGTTTTATAATAAAAAATATTCGAATTAACAATTAGTATCTTATATCGAAGAAAGTTCATGTGTATATATTCTCCAATATTTTTTGGATATAATGGAACAGTAATTTGCAAGACTAAGGATTAAAATATAGAATATAATAATAAAGGATTATCGCTATTAGGCAGATATGGAAAATTTATTCATATCGTCAACTTAACAAAAATAAATTTCTATTAGTTAAATATTTTACAATTGTTATACCGTTTGTTTATATTCCATTGAATTTCAAATATATCATAATTTTATCAATCTTAATATTTTTTGATATCTATACAAACACATTACGCTTTTCAGACATTTTTAATAAGTGAAACTTAATAAAGTTTTAATCATTAAATTTCGCTTTAAAAAACATTGAACGATATACTTGAAAAAATGTAATAATTTCGATTAAAATCTGCGTTCCTATAATCATAAAGTAATAAATTACTACAATAATATAGGAATAACAATTTTTGGATAATTAAATTGAAATGGTAACAATGAAAGGATTAAAAATTTGCCCTTAATATTTCTTATGCAGCAACGTTGCTTTAAAAGATTTTTGACAACATAGAAATATACGCATTTCTCAACTCGTTTTTAATCCGATTTTTCATATTTAATTTTGAAATATTCCCAGTGTTTGGCGTACGTTAGAGTTGAAAAAGAAAAATATTTTGTATTACAGGTCGATGCAAGTCGATCATCACATATCCGCCTTATGTTCTTTGGACGTAACCGGAGACGGAGCGGATGAAATAATTGTGTGCACTTGGGATGGCCAAACGTATATTCTCGATCAGCAAAGAAACAGCGTTCGTTTTCAGTTTGAAGAACCGGTGAGGGCTTTTTGCACCGGAATGTACAGTGTTTTCCCGCAATCTACGAGTCCTTGTCTCGTGTACAACAATTTTTTTAACAAGGTAATTCTTTCAAAAGTAGATGCATAAGAGATAACGAGAAATGTCTCGAGTGGAATTTTTTACGCGTAATGCTCTTTGAACGAAGAAATTTGAATTCGAGCGTGCAATGTTTGCCTTTCCATTATACACGCTTTAAAATATTCTTAAAAGTCGGACTCGTTGCTATTATCGAATAAAATCTCTAAGTAGTGATTTTATAATAAATAATCCATTTATGCTTTTCAATCTCGCCAGATTTTTCTGTATTACGATGTCAGTCTTCCAAGTATGGTGGTAACCGCGTTAAATCCCGAGGAGTCACTGGAAACACATGAAAAGGATTTGTTGGATAAAATTTTGAGCGGTAAGTCCGAGTACGAGCGCCAGACTCAATTAAAAGAACTAACAGAGTGGTTATTGTATGGAATGAGTTGAGCAATAAAACCATTAATATTCAGAAGAAATTCACGTGTCTTTTTATTGCGTTTTTTTTTTTTTTGTAAGTCGCATCGATCAAAATATATTAGCAATTGTATTCAGCGATATTTAAATCTAGCGACAAATGAAAACGAACTTTACACCCGAATAAGTAGAAAACGTAGTATCGCGTAACGAAGTCAAGAAATTATTACTTTTCTTTGCTAATCGTTATCGCGAGTTTTCCTTACTCGGATTTCTAATTTTCTAAATCACTGACAATTTAAGATAAGATAATTATTACATAATTCTGTTTCACAAATAAATTTTACACGTTCGCAATTTTATAGTCGGTATCGAATAACCAACGCGTAAAATTTACATTTTAGCGTAATAATCAAAGAAAACCGAATACATTTTTATGGATAAAAGGTAAAATTTGAATGCCAAATTTTAATGAAAAGATATCGAGTCTTTGCTTTCGAATCTTAGTTACTAAATTCTTCGCAAATTATTAGACGTTTTTTAAGAGATTCTAAGCTTCGGTTCGTAAACTATTTTTTAAAAATTATATAAGCGAATCAAAGCTGATAAAAACATGGCGACGGATGCCAACTTAGAAAGCCGTCCGAGTAATTTCGCTTCAAAATTTTTTAGTATAATTCGCTTCTGGTCGTCTCAGCGTAAAACGAGCATCGGAAAAAAAAATACAAACGTATCGATTCGAGAAAAATAGTGCATTATTTATATAAATTCGACCCGTTAAATTTGTACAGATTTTATTTCGGAAGCTTCCATTCACCCTACCGACGATCCGTTTTCAACTGTAATTGCATCCGACAAATCTGATAAAAAATGTATTCGGAAGTTAAAAGCTCGACTTAAAAGGAACGAATTTCATACATCGGTGTTCGTTATTAGAACGTCGGATGCTCTAAAAAATGTAGGCGAGCGAAGAATTGATATCGTCGGGAGGACGATATTTTCTCTTAGAGCCTCGTCAACGTAAATACCGGAGCACCGAGGAAAATGAACCAAGAATTAAAATCAGATATGAATTTTGCGCTCAGAAGCAAGTACAAGTATTCGCGGAGCTGGCGGAAACTTCCCGGCGGAGCGAAGCGTTTTTTAGCTGTAACATTGCGTTTCCCCTTGGCGAAAGCATACACCGACGAACATAATCCCCGGTATCTTGAGGGACTCGCGCAGATGAATTGTGACTCCATCAAGCTTTACGTGGGGTAAATCGAGGGGTAAAACAAAGAGGTCCGGGAAGACTCTCGAGAAGAACTTCCGAGCTGTTACGAGGCGTTTTTTTTCCCTCTTTTATTTTTCCGTCTTTTTTTCCCGCTGGTATATTTTTTCGTTGAAGGAGAGGGAAAAAATGAGGGAGAAGGGAAGGAAAAAGGGACGAGAGAAGAAGAGAAGAAGAGTAACAATTTTGGTTGGCTCTCTTGGGCGAAAAATTCTTCGGGTCGAGATTTTAAACGGACGGGGGCAGCAACGCGTGTAATTCGGGAATATCGAAGAGTCGCAGCCGCTTAAAAGGAAAATTGTTCGCTATGGAGAGTATAAAGAGTCTCTCGCTCTCTCACCCACGATAATTATCGCTTGGCTCTGATCCGTGCAACCCTCCGTTCTCGATACGACGATTAGCGTACACCAACGAAAATGCTCACCTGATTGCGCAACCAATCGAAACGCCTCCGTGGTTTTCGCTCTTCTTCCGGAGATCTCCCTCGAACTCTCGCTGCGAATTATTGTTCTCGGTAGCGGATTTAAAGCTGTTTATTCATTGGTGTAAGGATTTCCGTATATTCGAGCCCAGTCACTCCGGACAAAGGGAGTTTGATCCGAATCGAAGTTCGGGTGGGCGAGGTTTTCTCGGCTTCGACTTTTTAAAGCCAAGATGAAACGATAAGATGGTTTCGCGGCCGTTTTGTAATTGTTTTAACAACGGTGGTTGGTGATTTAACCAAATTCACTACGCGTAATCGATTCGTTTTTAAACTAGTATTTTCAAATTTTAACCAGAGGAAGTTTCGTAATCTTCTTTCGATTCAAGTTTGTCGCGACTTTAAAATTTTTATACGCTCGATTATCGACAGTAATCGACAGTATATTATACGCGAATAAGCGAGTTGCGAACCTTTAATATCCGACTCGTGTACGAAAAAATATTTATCGAATTTGGAAATTTACCGTTTCGTGATAAATAATAAATAATTTGCGTCTTACGAAGCGACGGTTATCCTATTTATTTATAAGCTAACGAAACAATATCGCCGTTTTTCTAAATTTACGCGGTTCGGAGGTATTTAATACGAATAATCGAGCCAATCGATTATCGTCGTAACTCATTCGAGGTAATCCTCGAAGATACATCGACGATGAATCGACAATAAGTCACGAAATCGCCGATCAATGGTAAATAAATTACGCGATTAAGGTAAAATGGAGGAAAGCGACGATCGGAGCAAGAGTCGAATTTTAATAGTATAAGCGAAATAAAATAATATAAATAAACAAGGAATGGATCGTTCGGTGGTTATCGTAGGTGGGAATGGAAGCGATCGCATTTTGATCGTACCGTCATATTTCGCAATTTTCAAAGCGCCGTTTCATCGAAGACTGCGTGAAAAGCTACGGCCGGAGGATCAAACGCGAATACGCATAGTAATTTGAGGCTCTTGGATGACTCGGCAAACGGCTTTTAGGACAATTCGAGCGCCTTGATCCCTGGAAAATCGCGCTTAGAGGCGCTCAAGGTACCTCGAAAGCTGGTCGTCTAGTAATCCCTCCGCCCGGGGAAGGGATTCGGGGGTCAGGGGTGACGCGCCCCGGATCTCCGATCATCGAGAGGAACGAGTCTTTCGGACGCTCGATAACTCGAAAGCCGATGATAATGTCGACGGCGAAGTTCGGATCGACACGGCGATTGCGGACGACGGCGACACGTCGGGATTCTTAGGAAATCCGAAACAAAAAGGAGAGTTTCGACGGCTTGATCGGGGACGAGTTCGTTAAACGACCGAAACAACCGGAGAAGCGTCTCGGTAATGTCCCCGCGGATTATTCCGAAGAGCTGCGCAAGATTCTCGATGATATAAGGACGGTGACGGCTGCGATATGCATTTTGTTCTTTTTCTTCCTTCCTTTATTCACGTTTATTTTGTCTTTCTTTCCATCTTCTTTTTAAGTCACACGTCTCCCCGTCGCTCCGGACACGAAACGTGGCCTATGGAATTTAAAAGCGAGTTCCAAATAACTTTGGACGCTTGTTCGAAACTTTGCGCGAACGTTACGTAAATTTTTGGTGAAATTAATTAAGCAACTATTGCTCTCCTCGATTCGACTCGGCGAAACTTTGCGTTTCGCGTAATTTCAGCGATTTTATTAAAATCCGAGTCCGACGCGTTGCGCGCGCTAAAATCGAGGCTATTAAAAAAAAATCGGTGGTGGATAAATAGTAATTAATTCGCACTTTTAAACTTGTCGTACGTCAAGTTGCAGATTCGTAACTCGCGAATCAGTGAATATTCGCGTGGTTCGGTTATGATCGTAATTGAAAGCATTTCCAACGATTAAATTTCAAAGCTCCGGGGAATACGTGGAAAACGAAATAATTACGAAATACTTATACGGTAATACTTATCTCTATTAAATTTTTAAAGATAATTTAATGAAATCTAAACACATCGAGTTGCATAAGCGCGTTGAAAACTTTCTCTTTGTACCTTTTTTCTCGAATCATTTTCAGTCTATTTAATTTATTACACGCATTATTAGTAAATGCTCGCGCTTAAAGATTCAACGTACAACGTGTAAATATTATTAAACGATATATTTTTTAAGCGCACGCACGACTGCGTCCATCGGAATATTACAAGCGGTTTCGAGAAATCGTGGGTTAAATATTTGAAACTAAAAAATAAATTTGTTCGACGAAATACGTACGAAGGAAAAATAAAAAAAAACAAAAGAAACGTATAAACAAAAAAAAAAAAAAACCAAATCACGCAAAATGATTAACGTCGAGTACTCGGAATTGTCCTCCGAATCTTATTGAAATTTCTCCACTATTAAAATACACGGATCGCTATTGCGAAAAATATAAACTAACAGTGTCGATGTATTCAGATGGGATTTAAGGAGCATTAAGAAAGCTAAAGAATGGTTCGAGGTAAAAGGAAAAATGCCGTGGCTCGTAGCGATCGGGAGTGCGTCGAACGAGTGCAGGAGCAAAAGAAAAGAAAAAAAAGAGGGAGAGGGGGAGAGCGAAATAGAAAAGAGGACGAAAAATAAAGAAAGGAATAAAGAAAGATGTCATGGATGCTTGCGTGTAATTGCGAGGGGCGCGTACACGTAGTATTCCGAATTTCGACAGAAGTGAAATATCGAGCGAAGAAGGCGTTTGGAAAAAATGGGAAATACAATAGAGAAGATGTTTAGGTAGGACGAGACGCTCGGAGAAGCAAACACTCGGCCCGAGAGGACAAAGGCTTCGGCTTTCAACATCGACGGGGCCTCGACGTCGGCGCTGACGAGGAAGACGTCGACGACGACGACGACACCGACGACGACAACGACGACAACGACGACGACGACGTTCGCCTCGACGCGAAATTTTTGCGTCCTTCGACACAAAATAAAGAGAGATACGTTGACCGTTAGAGAGGGAGAGAGCGAGAGAGAGCGAGAGAGAGCGAGAGAGAGCGAGAGAGAGAGAGAAAACATGTAGGGCGGTTTGACACCTCGGCTCTCGAACGGCCGCGCGCCTTATCAACGGGGCATCATCTACGGGCGCTTGTTTGCATATTTTATGGTATCGCGAGGGCAGCTAATCCGCTTAGGCCGTATTTGTGTATGCGAGGAGGGTACACGCGTCCCCGGCGCTGTTATAGACTTTTAATGGGATGATTGGCCTCGTTTGCGCGGGTGCACGCGTCCGCCGCCCCCTCCGTAGTAATCGAGCGTAAAGCGAGCGGCGTCGACCTCACCTGGGCCACGGGGAGAGAGAGCAAGAGAGCAAGAGAGCAAGAGAGCACCGGCAACGGCAACGGCACCAATGGCTTTCGTTCTTTGTGCGCCCGAGAATAGCTTAGGTCCGGGGGAAAAAAAGCGATAGAGAAACCGGCATCGGAGGGAACTAGTCGTCGAGGTGGAAAAAAAGAAGAGAAAATGGAACCGGACGACGGAGAAGAAGAGCGAGAAAAAGAAGCGGAGGAAGAAGAGCGAGAAGAAGAAGAAGAAGACGAGCGTGACGAGGACGACGACGACGGGGTAGACGGGGTAGACGGGAACGACGACGAGTACGAGGAGAGAGAGAGGAAAAAAAACGGAGGGACGAGCTTATCGAAAGCAAAAGTCGCGTCCCTGACGAGGGCTTTCGATCCCCGACGGGGCCGCATTCCTCCTGCCTCTCGTGTTGTTATTTTATTGGGAGCCCGAGGTGTCAAATGCGCGGACAAACTAGGCGCGCGGCCCACCTACGTAAAAAGTCCCGTGTGCATCGGGGCCCGGAGCTGACAGCTTTTTGACACTCCTCGTCGGATGGGGCGGCCAGGTGTCGAGTGACGGCGGCGGTGGTGGTGGTGGTGGCGGCGGTGGCGGCGGTGGCGGCGGTGGCGGCGTCGACGACGACGACGACGGCGACGACGACGTCGACGTCCCTCTCGAACGACCCGTAATCCTCCGCTCGACCGCGGCGGAAAAAAAGGGAAATGCTAATGGGGCCGCGTTTTGGGGGGAGGGCGGCGGCAGCGGCGGGGGGCGGCGCGTACGCGCCGGGGCGGCCGCTTCCGGCGGACCAATGGGCTTCCGGGCCGGCGGCCATCTCTCGGCTCCGGAGCGGCGGCGGAGGCTGCGCCGTGTTCGATCGGCCGCGACTTGGCAGTGCGCGTGTGTGCGCAGAGCCAGCGCCCGCGAGCGGCGCTACCAGGAAGCAGACCCGCTCCGTTCGGCACACGCACACTGCGCGTAAGAGCGTCGACGACAGCGGCAGCAGCAGCAGCAGCAGCAGCAGCAGCGGGAGCAACGGGAGCAATAGCAACAGCAGCGGTAGCAACGGCAACAGCAGCAGCGGTAGCAGTTGGCGGTGGCGGTGGTGGCTGCAGCAGTTGCGACGACGAAGACGACGTCGACGGTCGAGGCGGCGGAGGCGGTGGTGGTGGTGGTGGTGGTGGCGAAGAAGACGACGAGTCCAGGCGGTGAGCGGTCGGTCCGAACCGCGGGTACCGCGCCGCGCCGGTGTCCGGGAGCTGAGGAGCCTCGAGCCGGACAGCGAGCCGCTGCAGCACCGGGAGGTGAGTCGACCCGGACCGGCGGGGGGCCGGGAGCAGCAGCTGCCACCGCGAGGGGAGGGCCCGACCCCCCGTCCGGGGCGATAATCGGGGCCATTGTCGCGCGGGGAAAACAGGCGGCGTGGCTCGGAGGAGTGCCGGCTCAATTAGCGCTTTCGGCGAAGCTCTCGCCGCGGGGCGCCGGGGTGTACTCGCTCCCCGGTTCGCTCGGTTCTTCTTCCCTCTCGGAACCCTCTCTCTCTCTCGTGCTCTCTCTCGGGCTCTCTCTCGGGCTCTCTCTCGGGCTCTCGGGGAGCGAACTCGGTCGCGCGGAGGACTCGGAGGACTCGGGTGTTGCCGTTGCCGTTGCTCTTACGGCTCTGGCCGCGGCGGCATTCCACCGTATTGTCGGGCGGCGACGCTCCTTTTTTCCCTTTTTCGGCTCCTCCTCGTCTCCCCGAGCCTCTTCTCCCGCGCCGCTGCACACGTATATTCGAATTCGGATGCCCCGCTCGGAATATGAATATAAACTGGGCGCGTAGCGAAGCGGCGGCGGCGTAAAAACGGGTTTCCAAGTGCCTTCTCATGCGGCTCCGCTCTCGCACACTCGCCTCCTCTGTGTGCTATAATATCCGCCGCGGCCTTATTTTTATTTACAGAGATTGCCCGAACGCCGAGGCAGCGATCCCCGGCTATATTCGCCTCTCGCGCTCTCCCGGAGCGAGAGCGAGAGCGAGAGAAAGAGAAAGAGAGAGAGAGACCGGAGGAATGTGTCGCGCGAGCACAAAGGTGTTGAGCCGTCTCGGTCTTTCTCGCTCCCGCTCGGTTATATTTCTCGAGAGTCGGGATCCTCTCGATCTCTCTCTCTCTCTCTTTATTTTTTCACGGCAGCTCGCGAGCTCGGTCTGAAAGGAGGGACATATTTTATATTTATGGCTGTTTGCCGCTACTGTGCTCGACTGCGCGCGCTCGAACCGGCCAAACGACTCGGCCCGTGTGTCATCTCTCCGCTCTCTCCTCCGCCTCGTCGAAATCGAGCCTCTCCCGACGCGGCCTCTCCTCCGGGGCGATAACCGCGACCGCCAGCGCTAATCGGGAGCAGAGCTCGTCCCCGAGGCGAACATCCCCCGAGGAGCGCACGATCGCGGGCCACTTAAACGCCGGCTAACGGCCGTACGGACAATTTAATTCGTAAGCCCGGGTTAAGCTCGGATTTGTGGCTTAGCACTGATGGTGTTTGCTACCACCGCTGCGAGAGTTTAACTGTGTCGGCGACGGGGAACGCGGAGGGGGGTGGCCGAGCGGGAGGGTCGTCTCCGGATGGCGACGGATACTGGCCCAGGTAACCGCAACCTGTTTCCCTCCGGCGCGGACAATGCCCAGACGCATTTTCCGGACGTTTTCCGTAATCGCCGCCCCTCACCCGTCCGCCGTCGCCCGAGGGCTGGATTTCCCCCCGTGGACCTTTCGATCGCAGGAAGCCGACGGAGGCGGTAAAGCCCGGCCTCCTTCCTTGTAACTCCGTAACTCGACTCCTCGCCGCCCTCGCGGACTTTCTACCCCCGCGAACTCGGCACGCGACTTCCGGAAGTTCCTTTCGGATCCTTCGCCCGCGACTCTATCCTTTTCCCGATCGTCCTTGCGACTCGGTCCTAGGACCTCGTTTCCCCGACGTTCCGTCGTCGTTTCGTCGTCGTTTCGTCGTCGTTTCGTCGTCGTTTCGTCGTCGTTTCGCCGCCTACCTTACCCGATCCCTTCCCTCCTGCCCCGCGCCCCGGCCCATTATCGATATTATAAATTTGAGGATTTTTCAAAACTTTCTGCAAATCCTCGCCGCTCGAACCTCCGAGACTTTCTGGTAATTTCGTCCGTACAAAAACGTACGAATCGAATCTCATAATTCACTCATGGGACACGATATTTTTCAACATTAATATTCCACTCAATTGAAAAGAATCCGTAATCGTATAAATACCCAAGAATTCTTCCGCCGTAACGACGCTACTAAAACCTTACGTTTCGTTTCGTTTTTTTTTTCTTTTTCCTTTCGAAATTATTTTTAAGCGTCCACCGTTTTAGGCCGTTAAAATCCATTGTTCTTCCAAAGCTAATTAAATTTGGACACCGAGCGAATATCGAACCTCCGAACGTCCACCCCGTCGAATTTTCGCCGGGAGCTTATAAATCTTGTCGCGGACGCAAAATACCCAAATTTTTCATCCGCCTCGCGATAAAAAACTTTCCGTCTCGAACGCGCTCAAACACTCGGCTTCTCAAAATTTCGAGACGATCGCGAATATTCCTGAAAATCGTCTCTCGCTCGTATTCGTTTTATATCGGCGGTGTATAATTTTTTTATCAGCGCATCGTTACGTAGCTTTTTAGCTTTTTAGCTTTTTAGCTTTTTAGCTCTTTAGCTTTCGTCCTAATAAATTAATAAATCAGCGTTGCGTCTTTATCGTTGGCTCGTGCGCGTCGAGTCGAACGAAAAAACTTTTCTTTAATTTATACGCAACTATAACGTCGAGGATAAATAAATAGTATCGCTCGTCGATAATTACGAAATTTTTACGCTACCGTGCTAAACGGCCGTTGAAAAATATCGGTTCGCTACTCGTATTATGAAAAGAGCTTTATTCCCCTTTTGTCGAATAACGCATTTTATTATCGCGAACGACGAAATCCCTTGCTTCTGATTTTTAATAAAGATCCCTTGATTTATCGCGATGTACCACCGATCCTTGATCGAATGCACAACTCGGTCGCATTAATTAACATTCGTCGTTAATTTAAATTTTTAATTAACACATCAGCTTAGAGCTAAGTGGCCACTTAAACGTACTATAATTTTAACACATTTTTAAGATATATGTATACACGCATATACGCGAAAAAAAATGGAAATACTAGAACAAATTATTTTTTACTACCTGTAGCTGTGGCTGGTTTCGGTAGTAACATGATAAAGGTCGTATAGTTAATATTTTATTTGAGTGATTTGTGTTTTAATCCGTTCTAAAGTTGGGAGTAAAGATTTTTTCGCTAATCCTCGCTCCTCCATTCTCCATTTTTTCCTTTACCTGTCTCCGCTCGTGATTTCTAAAATATCCACGCGTGGTCTTTTGTACGCGGGGAGCTATAATATTTCATATGTCATCATTTAGAAAAATTAAGAAGTCGCAATATGTGTTTTGAATTGAGAACGGGCACATGTCTTTTAGCTATAAAAATTTTTGCTAAAATCTTATTTAAATTGTTCCGAAATATTTATCAACTTTTTCCTTGAATTATAATCGAACGAGACTTAGAACTCGAACCGTCTAATCTAATGGTTTCAAATACGCGGACGCGCAAAAATATTTGCCGCGTGTATTTTTTTTTTTGCTTTTTTCTCTTTTGCTCTTTCTTCTTTTTTTTTCCCCCGTTCTTTATCATTTTTTTTTTCTTAATAAAGAATCGGGGAACAATATAATCCCTTCCAACTCCATATAATTTATTTAGTTTATTTACCGGTTGACTCGCTCTTTTTCCTCGGGGCATACATTTATTTTGGTTTTTTTGGAGAAAATTACGCTTGGTATCGCATATTTTAAGCGCTTTCGACAAAACGAAATAAATCAGTATTGTCAAAACATATCTATTTATAACATTGTATATTTTCGTGAAAAAATCTGCGTTTGCGCGCGAAATAAATCTTTTTCGGTTTTTAACTTATAACGCGCGATAAACATTTTATCAAATTGAATTTCCAAACGAATAAATTAAAAGTTTAATAAATCATTGTGATTTTGTTAATATTTATTTTAAACGTTGGCTCGTTTCGAAGCGAGCGTCGAACACACGAACGAGGAGCATCGATGCGAACCTCGAATAAATATAAATTAAAAAAATGAATCGTATTTTGGAGCAGCGTTTCTTCTATGATCTTAAGTATACGCTATTGTATCTCGTAAAGGTCCTCGATAGAAAAATACGAAGGTGTCAATTTAAAAAAAAGAAAAAAAAATAATATATATATATATATATATACAAGCGAAGCTGCATTTATCTAATTTCAGTGAATAGGAATGTTTCGCTTTACCTTCACCTATACCTCGATGATATTAAATAAAACGTATTATTTATCTCATTTCGTTTCGTTTCGTTCTTCTGCGTATAATATTTAATGAAACGTATCATTTATTAAATGGCATATCGCGTATAACTGCGCAGCTAAGTTTATTTATAAACTAGGTAATTTTTTATGTCAACGAAAAGTTTAACAAAATTTATGACGATAATTTATTACTTTCATTTTATGAAGTAAAATGCAGCTACTGTGTAAGTTGACTAATTTCCTAATCAATTAATTCAGGGTATGATTCAAACGGCAAAAGACTCGTGCGACGGGCTTCGCTCCGTGAAAAAAGCTATGAAAGATAAATTTTTGTACGACCGGGTCACAAAAATTTACATATAAATTTAAATATTTATAACGTGTGCGCGTGAAATTCCTCGCGATAGGTCTTTTCAAAAGAATGAAAAATTTACCATTTTACTCTTCATAGTTAAAGTTGTTATATAACGTAAATAAATTCATCGGAGATTAACAATCGCGTAAAATTATCGACCTTTTTTTCCATTCCGATCTTATACTTTATATCGATAAGATTGGATAAGACGAGCCGAGATTTCAAGATTCGAGGGTGAAGCGTTTAAAGAGCCGTTGTCAAAAATTAGTTTACCACGATCAACGAATAATTTTCCATTTCGCTCGAGTTTTCCGTGCGGAACTGTCCTAAGCCAAAACTCTGTGGAAGCGCGTTAAAAGATTATCCTTCGATGCGAGTGTATTATTTTAATAAGCTGCATCATCGGACAAATATTAATTACTCGTTACAGTTGTAAAAGCGTAAAAGTGAAGAAAGTTCGGGTAGGGTCGGTCGAGCTTTATCGAATTACGAGAAACGCGATTCGATTCCGCAGTTTATCTTGTCGCGATATTTTTCGCTCCTTCGTTTTTTTCTAATCTTGGTCAGATTTCGATTCGGAAAACAAGTTTCGACCTGCATTAAAAACGTAGATATTATGCGAGAATAGGGGAGTAGTACACGAATGACGCCTACGTGTACCCGTTGGAAGGAATGGAAGGAATATGCGATATTCCCGATGAACGTTCTCGATTAGGTTTAGGTTAGGACAATTACATTAATAGGTTTTAGGAATGGCTCGGTTTTACCCGTTTCGCGCGACAATGAATCCTAATAGCTTTTCAGAACTATTCAGGTCTTGGTTTTTCCCCGGCCGTCCGTCCGTCCGTCCGTCCGTCCGTCCGTCCGTCCGTCCGTCCGTCCGTCCACCTTTTCACTTCTGTTACACTTTCTGGTAGTCGTATAGAGTTTGCTGTATTTCCGTTCCAAATATATTATTGTACTTTTTACATTTCCACGCATCTCATACCAGTAACTTCACCCACTAATTCCAGTTCTCTCTTCGCACGAATCTCTAAATTCTTATAAATATTTATTGCGGTTGTAAAACAGAACATCCAAGCGTATGATTTTACTACATCTCATTAAAGCTTTGCGAATTATTACTCAACGACAAACGGAGAAAACTCTGTTGTTAAATATGTTAAATATATCGATGATTAGATATCCGCGTATTTTTTCAGTTTTATTGATATGTAATTATCCAATGTGTCCATGATAGTTGTTCGTCGGGGTTATTGCAGGAGAGAGAGAGAGAGAGAGAGTAATTAAGTAGGGCAATTAAAACACAGAAATCTAATGTTTTCGTATACGTGGGTATATTAAATTGTAAGCGCGCGTCAACAAACACATTTCAGGATACGAAACCTACTGTATTAAAAATTCAAAGCCCATGGTTTGGAATTTATTTGTATATCGTGCAAAAAGCAAGAGTTATGGATAAAAAAAGTATTTTTTTTCCATTCGAGGGGATTTATTGGAATTAATATTTAACGTTTATTTTTATTTATATACTTTCTTTTTTGTTTTTTTGTTTTTTTTTTTTTTTTTTTATAAAAATTTCCGTTGGTTCTTGTTCTCCTCGCATAATTCCACAATGTTCACAAACCACAACTTTCACGCGTTATAATACAACCCGGATTTTAGCGGTGATACGTGTTATCAATTATACAGAAATTCTTGCACTCTTCGATTGTTAAGTTATTTTGACGTTATTAACGGTTGTTAGAGCTTACGATATTGTTAATTACATAATTTAACGAATATTGATATTATTGATATTAGTGATTTAAATACGATACGATTATTCGCGTTGGATTATAAATTTAATTTTTGTTACAAAATCATGATATTTTGTATTTCATAAAAAATTAATAACCCAAGAATTATTTTTTAGATTTTATTTTATCGACTTTAACAAAATATTTTATGTATTTTTTTTACCTTAGGTTTACAAAAACTAAGTATCAAGTTTTATGCGTATTAAATGTTTATTTTTTACTTTGGTACAAGTTGATTGTATATATAAAGTATTACATTTGATATATAAGTACAATTTATTATAGTTTATTATCTTAACTTCAAATTTTGACGATGATAAGTCATCTTAAATAAGTAAAAAATAAAATACAACATTTTTCGTTGTTTTTTTTTAATTTAATTTTTTAACGAACAATAAAACGGATGTCATTTGTACCGTAAAACTATAAAAAAGTTAATAATATTAACAACGTTGAAAAACAAATTATTTATTAAAAGCTAAACTTTAATTTCACAAAAAGATATTAATTTCGATAATGGAAAGTAGGAAAATTGCTTGCATCAAAATATAAGAGCTTTATCAGGTGAACTCAGTTGATTGTTTGTCGTAAAATTTTTCCACAAATATTATGGCGTGAAAGTAGAAGTATTTTTATGGTTTATCGATATCTTTCGCGCGAAGGAAAATATTAGAACGTTATAAAACCATATAATATTTTTCAATTATTATAATATAATTTTGACATTTATAGGATAATTTTTTTTCTACAAAGCTGTAAAATGATTATAAAAACAAGTAATATAAGTTTGTAATTATTTTATCGATAATATTTTTATTATAGCGTCTTAATTTAGCCGTCCAAGTTGTAATTTGTTGCAATTATATTTTACTGGTATATTTTTTTGAAAGTTTCCTCGGTATTCCCTCAATAAAATTCTTATGAAAATATTATCTTTTCGAAGCTTACGAACTTTTAATTTCATAATATTCTCAGTCGTACGCTTCAATTTCAATTCGAACCGCGTTTAAACTATTTTCATGAAATGTTCGCTTTTTTTTTGGAAGGTGTACTTTTTCAATTTTTCAAGTTTCGTAATCTTGACGTTTATCGATATGAAAAATGTTAGAATAATGAACTTGTAGGAAAATACAATAATAGCAAAGAACAAGCTTTTTTAGATGGATATCGACTCAGTTGTTACCAAGATAGTTAATCCTAAAGTTTAAATAGCTCTACTTTCTTGCTCGGTATTGAGTCAGCGCAGATTAATTTAAAACTTTACCGAGTATAAGAAATTCTAGTTTCAGATGGTAATCGCGATAAAAATCAAAACCTGTGTCCGAATAGAAAAGAAAATGCTTTTACTATCGCTTATCTGGTTTTGGCCATACAACTCTGTACAAGAAATATATGCGTACATTAGTACGAACCGTTGAACGTTATTAAAAGAAACATAAACTAAATTAGCATTTTATTTATCCTCGTTAATTACCCAGACTTTTCAGCGACAGCAAAATACTGTGTTTTTTTCAGGTGCAAATTACATACGCTACTGTTAATTGAGATCGGAACAAGGACGAATTTAATATTAATAGGAAATAAATCGACGCTTTCGAAAGGACTTTTCACGAGGTAATTGTTTATTATGATTTTTGAACGCGGGATAACTAAATAGATAACGGCAATTTGGGTTCCTTTCAAAATACCAAACTCGTTAATTCCAATCAATGAGAAATGCACGAAATAAAGAATAAGAGGAGAAGACGCAAATGGTAAACCTCGTAACTGCCACGGATACGCAATTAAAGAACTGTATCGTACTTCGAACGCGTAGGAAGAGTCTTGAAAAGATGTCAAAATATTAAAGAAAATAAGGTTACTTTGCAATAGTTTCATTCAAACGGAAAAATAAGAGAACAACGATAATAGACTCCATTATTCTTTTCATTCTCTCGGATATATGCTTCGGTCACAAAGGTTGCACTGTCAACGTTAAAGCAACGAATGCTTTAGAAACGAGGATTTTATTCTGAAATATCATCTGTCGGAAAAATATAGCTAAATTCGGAAAGTTGAATTCAAAGAAAGGCAACTTGGGATCCAGTACTTAGATGTTGTATACATAAATTCTGTGTACTAACCTCATAAACGCCACTTGCTTATCGATTTTCTAAGTAGTTTTGATATTCGAATTCTTATTTAATTATACTTATTTAGGCATTTTATATTATTTATAGAACAGGTATAGTTAGTTTTAACTTGGACTTTTTCTTGCGTCCAAGTATCAAAACGTTAATTTTATTCGCAATAAGTTCAGCTATCGTAAAGCGGCCGTTTATTTTTTTTTGCGTGCATATTTTTAAGGGTACGTCTCGAATTATTCGATTTACATATATTTTTAACCCGCGACAAAAGCGCAGAATTTATACCAATTGAAAATATTTACATCGATTATTGCTTAATATCGAAACGCGTTACTATAGAAACGGATGGAACGCAAACGATCGCGGTAAAATGAAAACAATGGTTAAAATACGTAAAGCGTTCCGATCACGGGAAAATCTACATCGGCGAACGAAGATCGGCGAACTATTCCGGACAAAATTATCCTCGGTCTTTGTTCGCGGTTATTTATTTAACCGAAAGGTGACCCAAAGGCGTTTCTAAAATTCCAACGGAAACGCGATCACCTCTCGTTCGATATTAAAATCGAAGGCGGCATCGGTAGCCAAGTTAGAAACAGCAAACAGCATCCGTCGCGAAAACGGAAGGTCCGGGACTCGGACTCGATTCCGCACGAGTAGATTCGTGAGCTACTCTTTTTTCCTCTCGAATCCCTCTCGTTTTTTACCCGATTGATCCATCATTAATTATAGATCATTATCGATCCGTGCTTCTTCACAGACCAGTGCTAATGTCCGTACGCCTGCTATTGAAGCCGTGAATCTCGGTTCAGCATCATCAGATAAAGTTACCTTCGAGAGATCTTTGTTCGATTCGGTGGGGGGGGAGTAGGGGGTGTACGAGCGTTACGTGTGTCTCCGAGTCCTCCGAGTCCTCCGAGTCGCAGCCTCTCTGTATACACAGGTACCCACACATGTGGACCGTGGCCCAGTGGCCTATCGCACGCATCTAATCGGAGAGTCCGACACCTGATTTGGGTACTTTTTACAACGAACGCTTTAGTTATTTAGCCTTGAACACGGGTCCGAGCGAGGCGGTGATATTTCCAGCCACCAAATTAACTTTAGTGGCAATCGCAATTGTTAGGGCGTTGAACGTCGATGGGATCTCTTGTTAAAGTGGTCGTAGGTGTTGGTTAGGCGATTGAGTCATCAAACGTTCGGTACCAATCTTGGACGAGTCTCGGCCCTTCCATTGCATTCCGGGTCGCTCGGATCTCTGGGATCGCCTTCGTCGGGACGGACGCATAAATTTATCTAACAAACTGCGCATCATCCCTTCCATCCATGGTATGCCCGAGTCGTTGCCCGAGTCGTTGCCCGAGTCGTTGCCTCGGTCGTATCCCCCTTTGTGTAATAAGGGAGTGTAAATCGTCTGGAAGCGTAGGGTCGACTCTCGTCTCGACCAATCCAACAACGCAGTTAGCCAACACTTTGCGAAGCTGTGTCGGATACTTCCTGTTCGGATGCCATCCCGCCGATTTTTCGCGAGTCGTTTCAAACGAATCGTAGCTAATACGCGATTTAAAAGTCAAAGCTGTCAAAGCCTTCGCTTGTCTTATTCGGTCGCGTGTGGATGCTTCCGTGGTTAGCGCTGCTGAATTTAATAAACGTCGTCTTAGCAGGATAGCTTTCGATATCCGTAGGTGTCGTAATTTTACGAGGGCATAAAATAGAAATTACCCTTGGACAGCTTACGTATATCATCACTGCGTACAAAGTTATATTTCATCTGGTTTTATTTGTAATTTGAGAAACCAGTAATGATTGTTATATATCGTTCGATCCAAAATCTCTTCGTAAATCTCTGTATCTCCTCGTACGAATCCGTGTATTTTTTTTATAGGCGATCTATCGATTACCTATTTTTCCGTAACCAGGAATGTTTTCATTTTGATAAAAAGCTCGGTGTTCTCAACGTTGAGAAAAGAATCGCCAAACTAAATACATCGATGCGAATAATGTATTTACAAATTTTGATATCGCAACGTTTATCTTTTGAATAAGCTAATACTTAAATTGGATTTTGAACGCTATTCTTTACGTACGATCGGAATGAAAATTGATATACGTATTATAGTATTATAGTTTTGAAACGTAAGAAACTTTAATTTAAATACATTAAAATTCCGAACATTTTAAAATTCATGCGAATAATTTCAATATTTTAATTGCAACTTTGAACGCAAAAAATTATTTTTTTATAGAAAATGATAGATATATAAATTGACGTAATGCAACTTTACGTTTATTATACTGTTCCGAGGCTGTGGGATGTTTTTCCTTGTACTCATTGATAAAACAAAACTAGACGTATAATAATAATCGATATTCAAATATATAAATGAAATTGAAAATATATTCATGTTGGACACCGGTTGTTGCTTATTTTTAATATATTCGATTAATATTTATCAAATTTGTTATTTATTCTGAATTTTAATTTTACTAATTATATTCTAGTATTCATTATTATTTAGCGATATCGTAAAATGTTATTCAATGTTTACACAATTACAAGTACTGCCTACGTTATTTAAAAATGCTCTCCTAAAATAAATTATTGCGAGTGTGTTTGAGATTTCTATCGCGATAAATACATTCGTGGTTAAATATTATTAATTTTATAAAATAATTAACCGAATGTATTTTTGGAATATTATTTATATTTTTATTTCGAGCGTAAGTTACGCGGTAATGTTCAATTTTCAAATATATTTAAATTCAGGAATTTAATATTTCTTAAGCGTAAACACGTATTAAAAGTAAACATTAAAATATTTTAGACTAACTTATAATTTACGTAACCAATTAATATCGTAGTTCATTGAAATGTTTATTTAAAAAATTATATAATTTTCGTATTTGAAGTGTCTATATCGATATTAATAAGTAGATAAGCATACGTAATACATAATTTCGTTAATAACTATACTAATATAATTTACATAGTGCCAAATAGGATGTTAATTATTATTAGAGCTAAATTATATCGTATTAATCTGTTACACTGTACAAACATTGCTCGGTACGAATAATCTAGCTTATCAATCATAGGAAGAGAATTACGATACATTTAAAAAATATTAATTAAATAAATAGACTCGATTATATTCATTCATACGAAAGATTCTTCTCTCGGATTATATTCATAAATATAGACATACGCGTATGTCTATATACATACATTTATAAGTATAGACATACATAGTGCAATAAATAAAGCAAATAAATACATAAATACACGGATCATAGTACAATTAGATAGACATGCTCGAGCTCATCAGTCATAAGTTTAGTAGATAAATATTTAATACCGTATGAAAGAGTTTTAGAGAAGCCAAATAATGAAGATTCAATTATAATGTGTATTATACATTCGCGTATACGCGTAACGAACAATAGCAGTTTAAAAACTCGTTCATACTTTATCGTTCCGACGACGAGAAATATAGACGAATATTTTTGTTTTTAGAAAAAAAAAACAAAAAAAAAAACATAGCGATGAAATATTTAACGCAATTATAAATGTAAAAAATGATTATAAAATCGTTGGCACAAGTTTTTAAAAAATATGAAATTATTCGAGGCCAAAATGTCGTTCTCGTATTTTTGTTAGAAACAAAGTGTATAAATTATAAAAACGAAAAACTGGCTTGAAAAAGTGCAGAAACCGTAAAATAAACGCCCAAAAGTCGGTTGTCCTTTTTAATTAGATTTCGAGTTGATCTTTACAATTCGAGAAACTTCGTTTTACCGAAAAAAAATAATTGCGTACATACAGGGACGCATCCGAGCGCTCGTATAATCAATTTTCATTAAAAAGAAATTTCGAGTTCGTTGATAGCCACCCGTACAAATAGAGAGCTAAGAAAAGCTACGGACACGTAAAGGATTCGAGCACGTCGCAAAAAGAGACGCCCGTAACAAACTTATATGCGCATATGCAAGCGACTCGAGTCCTTCCTTTTTCATATATTCGAGGGCACCAACGATTCGGATATATAACGGTACACGCAACCAAAGACGTTTACAATATTTTTCCTTCTTCGAGGCTCCTTCCACCCGGTTAATGCGAAATAGTACGCATAAAAATATCTACAAGACACCATCAACGTATCTCCAATAAGACGAGAGTTCTTCTTTCGCAAGAATATAAAAATCGATTTAGATATTTCGTCTCTTCCCAAGATGTATTAACGCGGAGTAAAGACTACTTTATAAACCATCTCGGAATCGATTAAATATGAAAAGATCTCGAAAGGCATAACGATAAAAAAATCATACGTTTCGCGCATCGCGAAATTTTACTTATTCCAATATCTAAAAAGCGAATGCTTTAAAGTTTGAAAGTTGGCTTTGTTGATGGATAAAGACACGAACACACACACACACTAATATACAAGCGTATATATATATATATATATTATGAGTAAGAATACGAATCGATATCAACTTTTCGAATCGGTATTAATACATTCGGTAAACTCGCAGAAAAGTAAAAATCCATTAACCGTAACACGCGTACAAGGATTTACAAAAACTTATGACACTCGCGTCGAATAACCGAATAAATCAGTACATTTCTCGCAAAGATAGCTTTAAAAATTCGTAAGTGACATAAATTAATCGCGCGAATCCAGTTTGAATCCTACTCGCACCGTAGGCAATATTAAGAAACTAGTCCAAAATAGGTATAGTTTAGCCTACGTCGGTCTGTTTGGCGTCGCTCGCGTGAAAGTCCGTTTATAAATAATTATGCAAATATCGAGAACATTATTTACATTATTAGGTTGTTAATTTTTTTTTCTTCGTGGTTGTTGAATCGTTTGTGGCTTTTGGAATAATTTCTAATGGTCGATTTTCCTCGGTTGCGCGTCTCTCGGCCGCCGAGTTCGCGAATATCCGATCGAGGCGCGTTAAAATGAAATATATTAATTTCGACGCCTCGAATTCTCTCGCAAAAAAGTCCCGAGTCGAGCGATAAAAAGAAGCTACGGATGAAATCGAAATAAGTTAAATTTAAATTCGAAATCGAATGTAATTCGCCAAGATAATTTAATTCCCGCTGGTAAACAACATTTTCGAATCGCTCTTGTCAAGATATCTACGTTTCCACGGTGAAAGGGTAACCCGGAGATATTTCCCCGAGCCATTTAAAAGGGGCTAAGATAAGAGCACGGCGGAGGTTCGTACGCTAAGTGGACGTACAGAAACGCGAATCGCGCGCAGTTTCCTCGAGAACGCGGAGAAAGTCAATATATTCTCGGAGTCTCGGAGTTGACGCGTTGCACGAGGAATCCTTTCGACTCGCTCCTGTTCGCAGCGAGGCGGGTGAAACGAACGAGTCGGAGGGAAAGAGACGTAGAGAGAGAGAGAGAAGTCGTAGGGACGAGCGGTGCCTCTTTGGTTCTCGAGACCCGCTGCTTCGCCCGAAAGGAATCTCTTCGATATAGAGGGCGATAATTTATGCAGGTTGTTTTGCTCGGAAACGCGATTATTGTTATTGGTCATTTCGCGGGAATCGCCAGTGTCCTTTTCTCTCGTTTTTTCGGCGTGTATCGTCGAGAAGGAGCAGCAACGGCAGCAAGGACAGCGGCAAGACGAAGAGGGAGAAGAATCGGGAGGAGAAGAAGCAGGAGAAGAAGCAGGAGTAGAAGAAGAAGAAGCCGAAGGATGTTGAGTGAGAGGGAGGGTGGGAGGGAGGGAGACGAGGACGACGCGTTCGCACGCGGAGGCACGCACACGAACGTTCTCGCGCATGTGCGAAAGGAGCGGAGAAAATGAGGGAGGGAGCGAGAGGAGAGTGGAGAGCGGAGAGAGAGGAGAGTGGAGAGCGGAGAGAGAGAAGAGAGGAGAGAGAGAGAGAGGAGGCCAGGCAGTCGTCGTCTTTGTTGAGAAAAGGCTGGGCGCGCGGCCATTCGAAAGTCAATATATGGCCCGCGCACGCACACAGACTTGCGCGGGCGCGCGCGAATGTGCAAGCTGCGTGAGAGGCGGTCGCACATATATTATTAGCGGCTGCAGCTCGGCTCGGGGCCAGAGCTCCGCGCACTCTAATGATGATCTACGGCCGGCTACCGCGCACAGCTTCTATAAACCTCCTAATTTCTCCTCTATAAATTCGTTCGGTCATCGAGAAGCCGAGAAGCCGAGAAGCCGAGAAGCCGAGAAGCCGAGAAGCCGAGAAGCGGCCTGCGAGAAAGGCCTCGAGGTGGACGCGGTGAGGACGCGGTGAGGACGCGGTGAGGACGCGGGGAAACTCTCGCGGAGGGAAGTCAAGGGCACGCCGGGAAATCCGAGGAAGAGCTCCTCTGCCCGTCCCGAACGAGAGGAAGGAGAGAGAGAGAGCCAAGCTACGCAAGGGCGGAGCCTGCGTCGACCGCGCAGGAAGGAAGGAAGCTGCCGGTACGCCTTTCTTTCTCTCGCTCTCTCCGTCGGTCGTTCACGCGCGCGCCTGCGTCCTCGTTTTATGGATTTTTCGGGCGCGCCGTGTGCACCGGTAGCCGGTAGTACCCGACGAGGCCCGGGTTTCCCAAGTCCGAGGCTCGACGGCCGCCGGCGGCGACCCCCGGCGGCGCTCACGGAAAAGGGGAAACGCGTTCGATGATTAGCGCGCTGCGGGAAAACCGAGGGCCTGTCACCGGATCCGAGAGACAGCGAGAGAAAGAGCGAGAGAAAGAGCGAGAGAGAGAGAGAGAGAGAGGAATGAATCCGGGACCCTTCGTCCGAGTTAGATCCGTCGCAGACCCGCGTTAATTCCGCCCTCGCGATCGCGCAACCTTGCGAAACAAAACGATCGTTGAGGCGAACCGGAGACCGGGGGATCGAGGCTCCTTTTCAATTCCATGGGAACGATCGCCGTTCGACGGAGGACTCGCAAATCCTGCGGGAGGAAGAGGGCACCGAGGAAGAGGGACCCCGTGAAGCGCATCCACGAAACAATAAGGGCCTTCGGTTTAGCCGCAAGAGTATCATTACGCCCCTAAGGTTCCCCACCACTGTCGGGAAGCGCCGTAAGGCCCCACCCCCGTAAGACCGAGGAAAAACCGGCGTGGACGGGCCGGAAAACGTATTTAGGGGCCCGGCCGGGAGGACACTTGCCAGTTAGACGCTCGAATCCGATCGGGTCGCATCGCGTTCGCTCCGTGATCGAGGAGAGAGAAGAGCCGCCGATTCCGCCGATTCCGGCGGTGCCAGTGAAAAGTGTGTCGATCGCGCGAGTCGCGAGTTTTGTTTATTATTCTTGTGCTGCACCTTCCAGTGGAAGTTCCTCGTCGCTTCGTAGTTTCGAAAAACAAAAAAAAAAAACAAGGAATTTTAATCGAGACGGTGGCGGTCGTGGAGCCGAGAGGGAGGGAGGGAAGAGAGAGAGAGCGCCGACCTTATGTTGAGTCGGGACTCGCACGTGTAAACAAGACGCCGCATTTTGTAAGTTTTTCTTCATTTTTCACCAGCCGAGCCACGTTTATTCCGTGGTTCGAGACCTTGATCATCGTAGGTCAACGACGTTCCACTTTGTTATCCACTTTGTTATCCGCATTCGATAATTTCCGACGCCAGTATTAAAGTTCCTCCCGAGATTTATAGCCTTCGAACTCAACTTACGCAAAAATTCTAAAAATATCCTCTCCGCGTTAAAATCCGCTCGCTCCGGTAGTGGATCGTAAATTTTCATTCTTTAACTTAATATATGTGTAAAACGTATTTTGGTATTTCGTACGTACCGGACGCACGAATCCAACGTTAATAAAATCGCAGTTACTCACCTCGATTCATTTTCACGAATCGCTTCGCTTCTTCGAATCGTACATTATATTTCGAATATTCGCGTAAAATATTCAAAATTGTAGTCGTCGCAATGATTCATCGGTGAAATATCGGGATGCTTCGACTCGTACGTTTGTTTTCAATATCGAGATGTAACTACGAGTCGCTCTTCGATGTGTTAACGTTTGTTTCGCTCTACTGGTACCAATGTTTATATTTAGAACGGAAAAAAAGTTTACAAATAAATTTTCCGTGTACGCTCGCGCGCAGATGTCGATATCTTCGCTCGGATCGCTTTTGTTTACTTACGTCGATAGAGCACAAACAATTTGCGAAAACCGGTGATATTTCGTTGTACCGCGGTGCGATAGAAAAATGTTAAAATTACAGGCAGTCGGAATTGTGAAACGCGCTCGCGTAATTTACTAATTTTAAGTTTAACCAAGCGGTGCGTAAGAAAACAAGTAACGTTATTTTTAAACCTTTTTATCGCGTCGCATTGTGTAACTCGTATCGCAAACGGATAATTCAGCGATTTTCTCGATACCGAAAAAACGTGGTACGCGTTTCAAAATCCGAACGCGTAAACTCGCGCGCGAACAATAATTCGCGTTGGTAAACTTTGCGTTGGTAAACGATAATGGAAAGAAGGGGAGAATTTCTCGAGTTGTAACGACACGAATCGCAAAGTGCGATTTTCGATAATCGGGATCCGATGGAGAACACGAGTGGGTGGATGGGTGGATGGGAGTCTCGAAAGAAATCGTCCAGAGAAGTATCGGATTCGTGGGTGTAGCGACGCACAATGACACCTATACACCCGTGGAATAATAGCGTCTTAATGGATAGGAAAATATGCGAGTGAGTTCGACAAGAAAAACACCATTATTTCCGAATCAACATCTCGTGAATGAAAGTATCCCGAGTTTTGATATCCTTGTCCTTAGCCACGCGCTATTTCGACATAATAATACGACGGTGTAACGTTTACATTGTGTCCGCGATAATAATGGTACAAACGTTTATTTTGCCCGGATGACTCGGTCCAGCGTCCTCCCCGGAATATCAATTTCGTGCGGTGTTCACGGCTCGTTTAACGGAGCAATCGATTTTGTGGAAAAGACGCGGAGACGTCAAAATAGAGGCTTTGTGCGCGTAGAATCGTCCTCGTCACTGTCATCGCCGTCGCCGTCGCCGTCACTGTCACCGGATACCTCTCGAGGACGGTGATGATGATGGTGACGGTGACGGCGACGGCGACGGCGACCGCGAAATCCACAACCACGCACGCACGCACATTCCATAACACACCGTATCCGTACGGTCCTTTGTTCCAGGCGAGATCTGCGCGGAGGCGGAGTACGAAGCAGCAGCCCGGTGTCCAGAGTGGCGGGTGAGCTGGCTTGCCTCGCGGGCTACATGGCGGGGTACCTGAAGGCGGCGGCCGCGGGGGCGGGCTGCGCCCCCAGCTCGGTAGTCGGCTCCCAGTACCACCACCAGGCCGTGTCTCACCATCACAGTCACCCGGGTGCTCACCAGATCGGCATGAGCCATCCGCACCACGGACCGGGTCACCATCCGGGTCTCTCGGGGCCTTTCCTCACCGGCCACGGACATCCCCACGCCCATCCCCTGGACACTCACGGACTGGTGGCAGCCTTCCCTCAAGGTGAGCTTCGCCGCCGGACGCGGTCGATCGAAGTCATCGATCGTTGCTCGGCGAAGCCAAAGAGGCGCGCGCGAGGAGCTTCGCCGGGGCTTCGTCGCGGGGTGAAAGGGATCGACAGAGAGCGAGAGAGAGGGAGAGATAGTGGGTGGATGGGTGGACGGCAGAGAAGGCGAACGTAAGCCGCTTATCTGGCTGCCGGCAGCCTCCGTCGCGGCAACTGCCCTCTCCGCGTCGCCATGGATACCCTCCGCGTCGAGTAGATTTTTGCGGAGGGCGCGTGCACTTGTTGGAGCTTCTTCGGGGACGGCGAGAGGCGAGAGGCGCGAGGCTCGGCTCCGGACGCGTGTCGATGTTTATTTTATTACGGGGGCGCCTCGGGGGTCGACGTCGTGGGAGTTCCGTCACACGGCGCACTTAACTCCCCGACCTCGACGCGTCAACGAGGCGAGAACGATTCGTGGGAGTCGCGTGGGTCACGTGCCGCTCGTGTCTACGGGGGTGGTCGAGGACCCGTTAATTGCAGGGCAAACACTCGAGGCGTCGCTAGCTGAGCAATCGGAAACCGGGTCGTCGCGACTCCTCGCCGTCGGTCTCTCGCGGGTCCCCGCGGACGATCCAATTACCATCGTAATACGACCATTAGCGAACGGCGTCCGATCTCGTTTCGGGTCAACGAGCTGAATCACGTCGAATCGAATGACGCGCCCCGTGGACGAGGATTCCCCGAGTCCTGGGCTCGGCTCTCGGGATATTTGCGCGTCCGACGGCGACTCGTCCGTACACTCGTCCGTACACTCGTCCGCGACGGAACCGGAGGCAGCTGGGATCGAACCTCGTCCGCTCTACGTTTCGGGCTACGCGTACCCCCGTGACCCCCTCGTAAGCGGATTACGTTGGTCCCGAAAACGAAGCAGCGGGGCCGAAGGGGGCTGTTGAAAATTACGCTATCGCGGCCTCGCACGAGCGTTCGTTCCTCGTCGACGGTGTCTACGGCGATCGACCGTCTGCCTCCTCCCCCGGCTGTCTCTCTCTCTCTCTCTCTCTCTCACTCTCTCGCTCTCTCCGGTGTCGTCCTCCCCCTTCGAACCGTCGCACCGCTACACTCGAGCTCTTCTAACCTTTTTTTATTTTCTCTTTTTTTCGAGCAGGCATGAACCAGCGGAAGCAGCGTCGAGAGCGAACGACGTTCACCCGAGCTCAACTCGACGTCCTCGAGGGATTATTCTCCAAGACGAGGTATCCCGACATCTTTATGCGGGAGGAGGTCGCCGTGAAGATCAGTCTGCCGGAGTCGAGGGTGCAGGTAAATATCGCCGCACCAGCCGGACGATACGCGCGTCACCCGATCGATCGTAATCCCGTACGTTTCCTTCCCCTGGACTACCCCCGGATCGTTGCCACGGTAAACGAATCCTCGATCATCCTCCGTCTGTGCTCGTATAAGTACACGAGCGCGTCGGATTTTCCCCCTTTCTCACTCTCTAGTCTTCGCGCGACGTTCGCATCGCGAAATTTGGAAAACGGAGACGAGCCGATCCGAATTGGAATCGGGTTCGATGGAACGTCGGAATCGAGTTAAAATCCGATCGAAGCTTTTTCGCTTATTTTTTTCCGCTCGATCCTTGATGCGAAGAAACGGAGTGAAAAAACGGAGAGAGAGAGAGAGAGAGAGAGAGAGGCTGAAAAAGGTTACCGTATCGAATCGTATAGTATCGTATCGTATCGTATCGTTTCGCCTCGACGATCCATCAATATTTATGCGACGAGTCGATCCCGGACCCCGTGCTGAGCTGCGTTGCCCAATTTTGCGGCCTCGGTCTAGAAGCGATCTCGCGCGGCTTCCAGAAAGGAAGGAACGGACCGAGTCTTCGTGCTCCCGCAACTAGCCACCGGATTTATGATATTTATAGAGCGAGCGCGCGACTCTCGGTGTGCGTGCGATCGTGGGAGAGGAATGGAGGGGAAGGTAGAGGAAAGGAGGGAGCCGCGTGATTCTGGCGCTCCTCCCCTCGTCATCCGCCATTGTTCCGGCTCGTCGGAACATTGATAGATGCCTCCTCGGTCGAGGAACGTCGCGCGTTTCGTTCTCGGCCCCGTCGACGCTTTTATTGCCGCCTCGCGTTAACAGCTCCATCGTCGCGTACTCGCACCCCCGACGGGCCCGGACGAGGACGGAAAAGAAAAAACCGCCCTGCTACGCGGCGATTACGTTTCCCGCGAGGGTATTAAGCTCTGCGAATGAATTTTTATCGTATTTTTTTTTCTTTTTCTTTTTTTTTTTTATTTCGCTCTCGTTCCAGCCCTTCGCTCGTCCGTCATTTATCTTGATTTGGGAAAATTATTTTCGATTCCACCAACGTCCGCGCGAGACTCGCCTCCGACTTCCTTGTTGTTCCCATTGTTCGGGGAGCCTCTTCTCGCCCTCTCGTTCCGCTCGATGAAATATCGCGTCGATGACAAATTACGGGCGCCCGAATCTCCGCCTTCGACGGCGCGTTAAATTCCTCTCCGATGTACCTTGCATCCTGGGCTCTTTACCCCGCAGTCGGAAGCGGCTGGATAAATATTTGGCCTCGACGATATAAAGACGTAATAAATACGACCCATTTTCCTCGGTTTTTCTCTCCCTCTCCGTCTCCGTCTCCTTTCCAACTCCCCGAGATTCTTTTTCTCGATTCGCCGTTTCCTTTCCGCCCTTCCCGATATTATTACCTTCTTTTCGCGCAGGCGTGTACCGAGTTTTTCGCGAGTTTCCCGAGCAAAGTTCTTCGCCTCCAACTCGCTGTATTTTATATTTTAAACGCTGTATTTTTTTCAAGCTCGACTGCGCGCGATCCTTTTTACCCATTGTATTCTCGTGGGAATTTTTCTCCAACGGTATTACATGCATCCGTATTACATGTCCCGTACGCACTAAAAACACCGCGTTAGAAGTTGCGCCAACCGAATATTGTATTCTCGTTGTTTACGGTTTATCCTGCTTCTTTTGCAAATTCGACTTGGCTAAAAATTCTATATTTAGCTCGATCCTCGGCATGCGCGTTAAAATCGAGATATTACGTTGAACCCTGTATTGATTTTTATGAAAGTTATGAATTTTTGAGAGCGCTGGAACATAAACGTCCCGTCGGATGGCGAACGGCTTACGGCCATCGGATATTTTCGCAATTTTATAGTACGGAAAGGCCTTACGCTCGAGAGCGAGAGAGAGAGAGAGAGAGAGAAACATATTATATCTGCATACTTTGTAATTTTAGTTTATGGTGCTAAAAATTAATCCAAAGCCAGGTTATTACGTATTTTTGCTTTACCGTATGCTCCATATAAATAAGATTAAACGCGAGAAAAATTTCCGTAAGATATTTTGTTACAGTTAACTTGTACGGATTCTCGGTCTTGTACGATGCAAATTACTTTCTAAAACCTAATAATTATGGTAATTTTCGATGCTTTTTAACCATTTCGCGAGTTTATTTTTTAGCTCGGAGCCTAGTACCATCGCGGAAAAATAGTAGGATCCGATGCTATCGATCACCGGACTCGAAAAGTTGGTTAAATTTTTATTTCCATCGACACGCATTCGCTTTTATCTCGAGCCTCGTCCTCGCTTACAACCAAACGTTCTCTATTTTAAACGTAGGTAATTCGTTTATCGAAAACAGCGAGCAAAATCCGCGCAAAAGTTTCTATTCCGTTGGTTGTCGTTCTTCTCTCCGTCAGCTCGAAAAGTAGAGTTTGCCGCGCGCGCACCGAGGAAAAATCGATGGGAGCGAATTTACGAAAAAATTTACGAAACGTAACGATACGGATACGTTGTTCCGTGGATAATCGCTAAATTGCATTATCTCGAAAAAACATCGGCTTATAAAAAATTGTTTTTCGAGGCACGAGAAAAGTTCTTGTTGTTTAAGCTGAAAACCGGCAGTCGAAGTTCCTTATTAAAGAATAGTATCGATAAAGACCGATAGCTTTTTATCACTTAAATATATAACGTAATTACACACAACATTTTCATTTAAGCTAATGTGCGAAGCTGGATTTAAAAGTTTTAAAAGGCACGACTCCTTTGACGTGACTCGAACGTGGGGTTCGTGCTAATCTTCCATAACAACCCCACGCATAGAGCGAACAGCCACTTTGATTCTATCACATCATCACATTATCACGTCATCAGTCTCTGCCCTTTGCCGATATCAAATTGGCCTTTCGGTGCATTCGACGATAATGGTAAAATCAAAGACGACCCTTCCGACGTCGAGCGTCGCTTCTTCTTTCTCCCTCCCGCTCTTTTAAATCTTCAAACAGCGATCGAGCGAGTTTCGCAAGCTAAGCAACCACCGCTTTGCCTCCCGCCAAGCAATTTTTCTGCGTAATCGGTGAAATTCACGCACAATTGTTCCCGTGTACGTCTCGTCGTCGGCGCTTTCGCTTTCGCGTTCGAGAACTCGATTCGTCGGTCGAAAACCGCTTACAGTTTCGAAATTCGAGTCGGTTCGTCATCGCTTTCGTCCGTCGTAAAATTTTCGTTCCTCTCTCTCCCGCTCTCTCTCCCGCTCTCTCTCTCTCGTCTCCAACTATCGCCACGAGCACCTTACAACGTATCGCTCGCGTATTTTCGTTTTTCCGTCCCTCGGGTGAACAGATCGGCTAGATAAAAAAAAAAAAAAAAGCAAATCTATCCCCATCTCGAAGGACCTTCGTGTCCAAGAGGAGCACGTTCGAGTCGAGCGGAGGTGAATAATTTTGCGATCGCGGACGTCTCGGGTACAAATTTCCGTTCCTCGAAAACTCGGTGGCGCGGGAAAAGCGTCGCAGGGCTAAAAAGTAAAAATTGAGTCCAAGGTTGTACTCCCCGCGCGGTGTGTATACACACAGGCTGACAAGAGTTGACGAAAGGTTCCTCCGCGACACAATGGCCGTACGCATCGATCGGAGCGAATTCTCGGAGGTTAAACGCGGGCAAAAATGTTGACGAGGTGTTTTGATGCGTCGCGCCATTCAAGTTTTTTCACGCTCTTAAAGTGAAAAATCCCGAAGCGGACACAATGGTAAATTGGCGGCGAACGAAGGAGGACGCATGAATGAGAAACTCGAGACGGGCAATCCCGGGCTAGTTTTCCGCATTGGCCAGGCACGGGGAACCAGCGAGGCGAAAAGTGTCGGGAAAAAAGTTTTTCAAAAATTCAGACGTAAAGTGGGTCTATACGATGACGCGCCCACTACGCATCAACGGGAGGGAAACGCGCGGTTGCCCGGGAGCGGCGTATATATAGAGAAAGAGATCGCGACCGAGAGAGACAGAGAGAGAGAGAGAGAGAGAACCCTGGAACGTTATACGCGAAAAGAGGCTCGGTGAAAATAGGACAAAAGCAAGGAAAATCTGTCGGGGCTTGCTCCGAGCGGTGAGGGCTCCTCGGCTCCGCTGCCTCGAGTTAAGCCGATGTGAATAGCGCGCAACTAGAAAGGGTATAGTGTACACACGCGGCCGCCGGAAAGCGTCTGTGTAACGCGGTTATGGAGGCAGATAGGCGCGCCGCTCGCGTATTATACGTGAATAAAACGCTCCGCTTCCCCTCCGCGCCGAGCGAAGGGAGAAACGTATATGCGCCGACTCTCCGTGTGCAACATAGTTGATTTGTTCCTGGATTATAGCCCCCGTGTCGTCGACGTAGTAGTCGTCCACCGCCACGAGAAAGTCGCAGCTGCGTTTCTCTTTTGCGGCTGCTCTCGTTTATCTCTCTCTCCCTCTCTCTCTTCCTCTCTATCTCTTCGTCGTTCGTCCCCTCCTCTACCCTCCTCTACCCTCCTCTACCCTCCCCGCCTTTCCTCCACCGACGACGACGACGACCATCCGTCCGTCCGTCCAGCCACCGGAGCCCTTTTCATCGGATGGCGGCGATTCCTCCGCGAAGACGACGCGCGAGGCGATTCGCGATCGCGTCCGTCGGTGAACGATGGACCGACGCGGATTTCGAGGACGATAGGCTAAGAAACGAGCGATGCACGCGCCGCGCGATCGAGGGAAGGAGCGAGAGAGAAAGCGAGCGGAAAAAAAAAAACGAGACGACGAGGCGATTGATGCCCCGAGCACGATAATAAAGATAATAATAAGAATAACGACAACGCCAACAATAACAAGGACGGGTCGTAGTCGCAGTCGTAGTCGTCGTGTGCTTTTAGAGGAGGGCACGGATTCGTGCGATCGCACCCTTGGCCACATTGTCCGGGGATTACAGGGGTGTGCTTGCGGCACACACGCACACTCTCTCGCGCTCAGCGAGGGGCTCTCTTTTGCTTTTTTTCTGTCCATTGCTCCCATTGCTCCTATTGCTCCTATTGCTCCTATTGCTCCCATTGCTCTCGTTGCTCCCATTGCTTACATCGCGCGCCCATCATCGCTCCGGTTGTTTGTTGTCGCTTCCAGCTCCGGCCCCTCTCCTCCCCTCGTTTACCTACGCCCCGCCGTAGTCCGGCCAAACGCGTTGTCTAACTCTGGAATCGGCCCGCTTTTTCTCGCAGGTGTGGTTCAAGAACCGTCGCGCCAAACTTCGACAGCAAGCTCAGCAGCATCACCAGCAGGCCCAGCAACAGGCCCAGCAACAGCAACAGCAGCAGCAGCAGCAGCAACAGCAACAGCAAGCAACAGCAACAACAACAGCAACAGCAACAGCAACAGCAACAACAACAGGGTTCGGGCGACCAGAAGCCCGTCGGTCGAGTTCAGACGAATCAGAACCAAGGCTCCGGCAGCGGAACCAGCGCCAACAAACTCTCCAACGGACCCTCCGCCAACAACGGCAACCTCTCCACGGCCAACCGACGGACCTCGCCCTGCTCGCCACCACGCGGCAAGGAGGCTCCGGGTCCGCACTCGCCCCTCGTCAGCACGACGACGACGGCCGCGAACGTCGTCGCGAACCCGAGCGGTCCCGGTCTCGGGAACCCGACGACGTACCCGCGACTCGGTGCCACCCCCGGAGCCGCGAGCAACGCCAGCAGCGCCCTTACCACGCCGTCGCCGCCCCTGACCCCTGGCTCCAACAACCACTTGCCGTCCGCGGTCGCCTCCTCCGGCTACGCCAACCAGCTCCACCAGCACCACCCGGCCCAGGTCGAGTACGGACACTTCGCGTGGACGCCCTCGGCTAGCCCGAGCACCGCCGCCGCGGTCAACAGCCAGTGCTACCCGACCCAGGCCTACAACGCCTACCAGAACCCTTACGCCTCCGGCGACTATTACCAGAGCCCGATATCCCACGTCCATTCCCAGGCCGCCGCCAATTACCACCACGGACAGTACCACCATCACCACCACCACCACAACATGAGCCTCGCCTCCAGCGTCTCTCATCATCACCTGGGCGCCAGCGGAACGGGTCTCGGGGACGAGTCCCTCGAGTACGTCCTGCCCGAGCACAAGTACCAGGCGATGGTCTAGCGGCAGCGCGCCTAGAGGGCGCGCACCCGTACCCGGGTCTTCGCATCGGGCCTTCGCACCGGACCTTCGCACCGGGCCTTGCTCCCAAGCCAATCACTTTTTCCGTAGGAAGCTAAGCATATAAGCCGAGTCATATCAAGCTGGACGTGTGCGCATAGTTTCACACCACCTAGCCGAATCTCCTTCGTAACGATCGAGCGCGAGTAAATTGTGTAAATAAGAGTATGTAACGTTTAAGGTGTAAATAATGTTTCTCCTACTTTATCATTGATACGTCTTCGACCTTTTTTTTTTTTTCTCGTTTTTTTCTACGATTATATATTATCTTTCCTTCCCAGCTCGTACACCATGAATTATATATAGTTATATAGCTCTGTAAAATACCGGAGACGATTGTTTCGCCACTGTACGAGAAAAAGATCTTCCTACGCAAGAATAAAGTATCGTATATTATATTGTAATGATTGACTGCCTTTACTCTTTTTTACCTCCCACCAATGCCTTCCCATCCGGAAAAAAGACGCGAACGTCGACCGCTCCACATATATATATTTGCACGCATATATTTCTATCTGGTTCTTTCTCCGTCTCTGTCTGGACGGGAGATGAATTCATCGAGGAGAAAACAGTAAAACGGGAAGCCGAGGGCGGCTCGACGCGGCTCGACTCGGCTTGGCTCGGGTATATAACCGACTAAGCCACCGGTTCCCTCCGCTCTCATCAAATCGCTATCGTATGCCGCGCGCTATTAGGCCTTTCAATTTTTAATGCTCGGGCGTGTGTTTCGTCTCGAATATAACGCTTTTGAATATTTCGAATCTGGATTAACGATTGGTCATTTCTTTGCTCTTCTTCTAAACAACCTGGCGTTTGATCCTCGGGTTCGCGTAGTATCACCGATTATCCAAATATAAACAAATCCTTGATATTGCGGAATACCTTACGAGTCGTTATCGTTGTTACGGAAATTCGATTATATTCTCTTTGCGCGTCGGGTGTTTTATTTTGTTTGTATTTATTTTCCCGTTTTTAAACTGTTATCCTTGCTTTTATATCTTCTTACGAGTTTTTCTTATCGACTCGCTGTTTCGTACTCTGAAAAATTCGAAAAATATGAATTAACCGTGTAAGTTGTGTACTTCGAGAATTGTCGACGAATTTACCAACGGCTTTTCGAACCAGACTGGAATATCGACCTCCTCGATTGCATTTTCGAGTATTCGACGATCGGATTCTTTTTTTTTTTTTTGTAGATTAAAATAAAAATAGAGAGATTTTTTCGTTATTATTATTTATTGTTTTATTTACGCTTTAAACGAATTGTTGTTTTTAGTTTACCTTGTCAAAGTATCGTTAATGCAAAATCGCGAGTGGTCGAAGCTTTTTTATGTATAAATTTTTATAATGTTTTTAGTTTCGAAAGGATATTTTGAGATCAACTTCTTAATTTAAGAAACGAATTCGAGCGTAGCAAAGCTCTTTAAAAGTATAAAATAATATTGGTTTTAAACATTAAAATAGATCGCGTACATTTTTTCTATGGAAGGCTTACATTTTTATCGAGTCATAAGTTTTTAATCCTCGCGTACGAAAAATAGTTTTGAGACTTTAATCGATACGAACGTAGAGCTCAAAAAAATAAATTTTTTATTAATACGGGTTATCTCATTGTCTCTACGTTTTTTGCGATCGCATTATTTTCTATTCTATCGCGATAAATTTGTAAACAAAATATTTTGCGATGGAATCGATCATTATTTTTCTTCTTATTGTGAAAAGATTAGCGCACAAATGCAAAGCCTGAAACAAAGACTCGAACATCGGTTGATTTACGCTTACGAGCGATTATATCTTTATGGGTTATAATTACTTCACGCTTTCTTCCGGTAATAATTCTTTGGACATTTATTTGGCGTGATAATGAAATTTTAATTTTTATTTCAATCGATCGATATAATTTATTATAAAAGATTATACGAAATGAATTTAAAGCCGACGTATGATTGAAAAGGACATTGCCATTTGTAAAATTATTCATAGCGTTCGTTATTATTTTCAGAAATCAAGAATTACAATTTTATGATTTAACATTTTTGTATATTAATCAAATTATCGCAAAATAATGGTAAAAGCACATTTAATCAAAATTTCAATCAAAATTTCAATCAAAATAATTTGTCTCGTTCGTAAGTTATTTTCATAATTACATTAATTTTCATTGAATAACGAATTGCGAATTACGAATTCCTTTATGATACATCGATTTAAAACAATAGTATATAAATTTAGATAAAACGAGCTTATCGAAATCATTATTCGATCGAAGCTGTTTTCGGGTTGAAATATACAGATTTCCTAAATATTGCAAATATTCCATAAAGAATATTTGGTATACTTTTTAATACTTACTTGAAATATTAATTTTGTTCGGAATATGTCGCTAAAGACTTTACCTAGAAGCTTTTTAGTTCCGTATTATACGACGGCTTACTTCGATATAAAAAATTCTGAAAGAACTTATTTTCTCTGAGAAATTATTCATGGAAGCTGCTATTCATTTTGCACTCTGAGGAAAAAATTTTAGTAAAATATTAATACGAATCGGGTATTTAACGTATAAACCGATATTCGTATTAAGTGTCATCCGATATTAATATAATTAAAAACTCGTTAATTTTCCTACGACACATATTTCTTTAATAAGAAGTAGCGAGATTTTCCTCGGTGGTACTTTCTCCGAACAGTCCATCTTTTATGAGTGCATTTTCTTGTATTTAATCGTCGAATTTAGATAGAGGTTTCTTAAAATCTCTATTCCTCAGGTACAGTAATAAATATTCGAGTCAAATTTTCAATCGACGTACGGCACTAAAATTACATAGAGGGTCGGTGAACAAGTTCGCAGAGCTCGGGATACGACTCGTCACGAATAGAGAGATAAAGCGAGAGAGAAGGAGAGAGAGAGAGAAGGAGAGAGAGAAAATACACCCTACAGAAAATGAGAAGAGATCCAACCACTTGGGATCTACACGTGTTGCCACTAAGCAGTAACACTTGAAAGCCCAGTAACGTAAACTTTTTCCAAACTACGTACAAATGCAAGTCAATGGATATATCTTGTTTAATTTACGAACTGTTTACAATCTAATCGAAATACATTCGCTATAAACACATCGAATCGGTGGAGCTTTGATTATGTTTCCAAAATGTACAAAAAAAAAATTATAAACGAAGTAGCTCGATAAGTTTTGTTTTATCTACTTATTTTTCTTTCTTTAGGTATCGTTATAATAGGAAAATGAACCTTGATCCTGAGTAAACATGTTTAAGAAAAAAAAATCTACAAAATCGGTCGAGGCGTTAAACGAAATAAAGCTAAAATCTTTATTTAAAAGTAAAATTATTTTAGGATAATTTTCTTGTAGTTTACAGATACTAGATTGAAAGAAAAATAAAAATAAAAAATAACAATCTCGTGATTTTTATAGAAACTTTGAAAAAAGGAATCCAAGTTGTAAATAGATAAAAAAAACTGTTCCAAATGGATTTTTATTATATCGTATAGTGTTTTTTTTCATGTTTAAAGTTGTATTTTGCTGCAACAACGTTATTATAATAAATTAATCCTGTTAAATCGAATGAGTATTATGCAATTAGATTTAAAGGCGTCGCGATGACGTTTCAATGTATTCATGAAAAAATACTCCGAAAGTATTGTCTTTAAGATTAGAAAAATGTCAACGGCTGTTTTTGAAATATGCTTAGCGTGTTTTTCATATTGCACATTCGAGCGAATCGCGTTTCCACGAGTATATTATTATACTCGTCGGATACAACAGTTAGATATTAATAGCTGATAAGAATTTGCAATTTACACGCGGTAGGTTTCGTTGATCGGTGTATAAAAATCTTTTTAAAGCATTTGTCGAAAGCATTATTCGAAACAAAGTCGATGGATACGTCGCTGTTTTCGTTATCTACCGATTACAACTACAAATAAAAATTTTTCCTTTATGATTATTTTCCGAGACGCGATGCACAGCTGATAACGTTTCGAATAACCCTTACATTTCTCTGTAATTTTTATTTACTTATTTATTCTACGACTATTCACGGCCGGATGAATCGAAAGAAAAATACAATATAAAATATAAGCTTTACAAAGTTCGTTTGGAAATTTTCTACATTTTACGCGGTTATAAAAATAACAAGATATCGAATCGCACATAATTTTAAAAGAAACATATATTTTGTTACTTAGAAAGTTGAAACGAAAGCTTAACGCTTACATTCTCATTTCCATCGCTGAAATAAGCTTTAAGGTTTTGGAATACAGTTACATTTATAGCGGTAAAAGAATGTATTTCTAGTACTCGAATTCATATTTTGATGACTAAATGCCATTTCACGGAACGTAAATCTTGGATCTATTTTTACCTATTTTTACCTATTTTTATCTATTTTTACCTATTTTTACCGCGGACGGTAGCGAAAAATAGAACTAGAGAAATCAGTCAAAGTTGCAATACTTCCGTACCGTCGGCAAAGAAAACAAATTTTATCGGATTTTTCGGTTAAGTCCCCTTTGTCTCAGTCACGATACCATTCCGGCGAGTCACGGTTATCCTAAAACTGCTTTTGCTACACTCCCGGTCGGCATTGTAGCCTCTGTGTGTGAGTGCGTCAGTTTGGTCATAATAGCAAGCCTTTTCAGCCTGCGAAACGTAACTTTTGTTCGGTGTATCTCCAGGGACCGAATGTAGGACATACGAGATCTGCTCCGAGCGCCACGCTTCATTTTAAGTAAATGAAAATGGTCTTCAAAGTACCATGAAATCTTTTCAATCATTTCCTTAATTAATTTCCTTCGAAACTTGGCCACGAATATTATTAAAATCCCCCGAACAAAAGAAGACGTCGCGCAAGGATTCTCCGAGCTGCTGAAACGAAAAATGAGAAACTGTACTCCATTCGATCGATATCGCCTTACATTTTCAGCTTGTAATTATTTGCTTTTCGTATTACATTTAACCGTGTATTATCGATACGCGCGTTCAAAAATTAATCGAACCCTCGATCTTCGCTTCGCGTAGCACAATCATCGGGATTATTTTCGTATTTACGAATACGGGACAAATATATTTAATTTTATGTTTAATTTTATGTTTAATTTTATATTTAATTTTATAATGCGGAATGCGGCTTAATTTACTAATATTAATTACGTTACTACTCGAACTGGGAACTATCGAAATCCGAAATCCTTTGGTATATAATCGGTAAAAGTTCAGCGACTGTAAGAAATTAGCGTAAAATGTAAACAGTATTTTGTCGTTTCAGGAGAAAAGTTTTTTATCGAGATGCAATCGATTTGAGGAAACGTTCCTCTTAAAGTGCATTACCTTTGTACCTCGGGTTTAATCTTATTTCAAACGAGTTCTTCGAAGGAAATAATGCATTCAAAGAAAAAAAATTGTACGGATACAACGGAAGCGCTCGGTAAATATATTAAGTACTTCTAGTTGTTACAACTAAATATTTAGTTTGACGGACCGAAACTTTTCATCCTTAACGATCGTTACGATTTGCGAGTACTTAGTACCGAGCCTTAGTTCGAAACGGTAAAGCATTTTAAATTTGCGAAATAAATTTATCGATCGTAAAGTACGTGTTTAAATCGAAAAATAATTTTTTTTTTTCAACGCGTCGCGTCGAGTAAAATTTTAAATTCTTCTTTCGAAGAATTCACGTTGGTTTTACCAACTGATTTCGAGATATAAATTTGTCCGTCTTCATCTACGACACAATGGAACGGGGAACAGATCGATCGGTATTCATAAAAGGACGAAAAGAACATTGTAGAAAAACATATATCCTACATTGAAAATATTTGAAGCTTGTATTTACAATATTTCCTATATAAATACGGTATGTAAATATTTCGTATGTTTCCCTAAACTGACGAATGTTTTATGTTATAACATTACATTACAACGTAATGGACAGGAACCGTCGATCCGAATTTCCAGTTCGGGAAGCAGAGACGAACGTGAAAAATATTTCTCGAATATTCCAAGGTAAAATCGCGTACGTAAAAATAAGGGGTAAAGTAGTATCGGGCGAATAAAAAGAAGCGTCTCTTGGATAACAAAAGCGTATTTGCTTCGAAAAGCAAATTTTCCGCACTCCCAAAGGAAATTATGCGCGTTTGGGAAGAGCCAGCGACTATTATCCGTATAATTGCCGATGCCAATGGTATAAGAAGCTTGGAGCTCGGTCGGACGATCATCTAAGCTAACCACTGGGCGTGGCTAATGCTCGGATGGGTGTCCGATTAGCCAGTGGTCAGGTATCGCGTTACATTTCTGATCAGCATCTTTTCAGCGCTTTATCGAGGAACGCGAGCATCGCCGAGCTCCGATCAGGGACGCGAGAGACAACACCTTCGATCGGCGATCGATCGTTGCTCGATCCTTCCTCTCGCTCCTTCCTCTCGCTCCTTTCGCCATTCCATTCGTCGACTCGGTTTTTGCCTCGATATCCGAGGGGTGGAGACGCGTCTCGAGTGGATTAAGGGTTTTCGAGGATTAGGGAACGAGGGGTTAGTTAGCCGGGATCACCGGTATCCCGATTCAAGGATCGCGTATCTCGGAGTCGTCCTCGGAGTCGAGGACTTGTGCTCCGAGTCGTGATCCGAGTCGTACACGGAGTCGTCGATCGGAAGGTTCCCGCTACCCTCGCAAGAGTCCGCGAGAGCGTCGCACCGGGGAACCTCCCCCGCGGTGTCGGCACGCGGCCTAAACGGATTTCGGCGGACGAGGACGAGGGGCGCCGGGAAGACGGTCGATTAGGCGCGATCGCGTGCAGGTGAGCCGACCAATTGGGCGGGCGGATCGCGTGCCGACGACGTCGCGGCCCTTGAACTTGACCGAGTGCGCGAGCTTACGCGCGGGGGCGAGGAGTTAAAATCGGCTTGCGTTTAGCCGGATCCCATTATAACAACTCGGAGCCGGTGTAAGCCCGCGGCCGTCGCCCGTGCGCCACGCAGTGTGTCAGCGGGCCAGTCGCGCGACGATTACTCCCAATCCTCTTGCGCCCTCCTCCGGCGTCGCCACCCCCGCGACGATCAAAGGGAAGCCGCCAACCCCCGAGTCGACGCGCGGGCGCAATCGAATTTCCACGGAGCGAGCGACTCGTGAAATCTAATCGAGGTCCGTGGCTGGCCGAATTCGATTTTAGAGTCGTTCTCTCTTTGGCTCTCTCGCTCTCTCCGGAGCTCTCTCCGGAGCTCTCCTCGTCTCTCGATCGATGCGCCGAGGCGAAAAACGCGCGCTCCAGGGAGGGTCCTATAAATAATTAGCGAGGAGTCGCTCTCTCGCTCGGCGGGCGTAAGCGGCTTACGCCCACCCCCGGGTTCCGCTTCTCCGCGTAGTCAAGGGCTCCCGGCCCCGGAGACGGATGGCCGCGCGTGCGTCTCTGCCCCGCAAAGATAGCGGCGATCGATCGGGACGTCCGCGCGCAGCTGCTTATCGCGGCCCCGCATCGGCGCCGCCGCCCGATAGCGGTCCGGGTTTGAATCGCCGGTGAGTGCGTGTCTCTGTCGCTCTTTCGCTCTCGGTCCATCCGCGTGCGTCGGACGCGCGGGCCCTAACGAGGCGCACGTGGGCCAATTAGCGACCGCGGGAGGACGACGCGGCTAGGCGTCCGGGGCCGCAGACTCGCAAAGTGAATCTCGGATTACGGGTCCCGGGGGTGCGGACCGCCACCCCCACTCCAGGAAACCCTACACCGTTGGCTCGCGCGCGCTCTTTTCTGCGCTGTGCAGGCCTCGTTAATGGCCACGTAATAGTCTATTTGCCGTCGCTAATAGCGCAGCGCCTTCCCTCGGGAAATCTCTCCGGAGCGTTGGCGTGGCGAGGGCCCGGGGTAAGGGAGGGGTTGAGGGGTTGAGAGGCGAGGGGCGCGGGGCGCGGGGCGAGACGTCGGCGGCTGGGCGGGAATGTCTCACGTCCGGCGTACCGGAAGGCCGCACAATAGCATGCGTCGCTCCTCGGGCCAGGTACGACGGACGGGGCCTTTGCGGTCCGTTTGCGCGCATCGCTGCGCGATGAAAAACTCGTTAGTCTCGGGGCCGGGTCTTAAATCATGCGGGAAAACCACTGGGAAAATTCCTGGACCCGGGCGTCGGCTTCTCGGCCCGCGCCGATATAAATCTCGTGGCTACCGTTGCGTAAGTGCCTCGCTCTCTCGCCTTATTCACCTGCGGGCGACACCTACGCCGCCTTCACGGTTGTGTGCGAGCGCGTCCCTCCGCGTCGTCGGGTCGGCATTCGATACTAGCGGTATAGACGACGGTGTCGGCGGCGGTGTCGGCGGCGGTGGAGGCGGTGGCCCCTCTTTAAATTTACCTCCGATCTCCGCGTTTATAACCGCGCGAGCGGTGCACGCTTCGATTCCCGCATCGACGCCCGGTGCACTTGCCTTTCGTCCCCTCGGCTCGTTGCCGTTTACAAGGGAGGAGGTGGAGGAGGAGGAGGAGGAGGATGCGACGTACGGAGGATCGAGGCATTACCTAATAGCTGAGAAAAACTCTCCTTCCGCCGCGTTCTTTATATAAAACGCGGTGTGTGAGAAAAAACCTGCCTCCGCCTGCGACTACACCGGAGAAATTGAATCAATACTTTTACTCGTACGTCGCGGAGAAACGGCTACATCCTCTTCTCGGCTTAGCTTCTCGATTTATTGTCAAATAGGCGTCGTAAAAAATGAAAACGTAACTCCGGCACCTTCCAATGGCTTCCCCGGCTGCATCGCGCGTACTCCTATAACGAATTTAAGGCTGACGTCTTTGAAATATTAGCGTAATAACTATCGATTACAAAGACCCGATGCTGGACTGGAAAAAACTGTATTTTTGAAATTTCGTTCGTTCTGTCTTTCCCTTTCTCTCTCTTTCTCTCTGTCTCTCGTAACCGAATTACCCCACCGCTTTCGATCGAGTTGAATTCCGATCGATAGAATTCTAGGTTTTTCTATTATCGTAAAACGCATTTCGTTGCAACATTCCTTCTTATAACTCCCAAGGTATTCCCGTGAATCGAAATTACGAGATATCGAGAGGAGGGATATAAAAGTGGAATAAAAAATGAAATTCGTTTTGAAATCGCTAAAATTACGTATACCCTTTGAGCGAACGTTTATTTCCGTTTGGTGTACTTATACTTTCGGCTTAGAAATCATCGGAATCGAATATTCTTGAAACCAAATATTATATCGACTGCGATGTGTCTTTTGTAAAGTAATTAAAATGGTAATTCGTACACGGAAAGTTCAGATTTCGTACAATCTCTCTTTTTCTCGGAATCTCAAGTAATTATATATTTTTTTTTTTTTTGAAAGAAACTCTATCGAACTTATGCATATATTTCATTTAAAATGGTATACCAACGTCTCTACAATTTATTCGTGTTTTTTAAATAACAAAGATATAATTTATTCGGTAACTGTAAATTTTTACATTGCTCTTATAATGTACACACTAAAAATTCTAGCTAGAACTATATATATTCATATATATATATATATATATAACTGTCGTACGGAAAAGCTAAAGCAAATCAATACTGCAACCGCAAGTCAAACTTCACGGTAACATGGGATCGTACTACTTCATGAGTAAACATTCGATTATAAAATAGTAACTTGGCATTTTCATTTAATTTCTCAATTTTTTAACGTCGAGAAGACAACGAAATTTGATACGAGGCGATCGATCGTATAAACGATCGACGTTACGTGATTTTAAATTCGTTAATGTAAATAATTTAGTTTGTTAAAAAAGAAATATGAAACTGTAATGTTTAAATTATTTGTTAAGGTCGACTGTGAAAAGTTTAAAAACTTTTAAACAACTGACGTATAACTAATTTCGGATCTCTGTAAAATATGGGTAATAAAAATGAACCGTTCAATTTAGGGATTTCCAATTTCTTACCATTTTCACGGTTCATCGTTCCATGAATGACCAAACGTATAAATATATAATATCGTATATAATAGTAGTTATGAAACTATTTTTTACTTTTAAATTCGATTCGAACGACAAAAATATTTTAAAAAATAAAAATATTCTTTGAAACATTTCCATAGGATTTTATAAAGTTCGACCAATTGCGTTATCAATTATTAATATTTTTACAAAGCTTCTATTCCGCATTATATACTATAAATTTATATTCCTTTCGATTTTGCAGATTACAAATACGTTTATACGCAACGAGACGAACTCGTTTATTTTTATTTAAAATAGCATATTTTGTTGATTTCATTCCAAACGCTTTATAAGCGATTTTAAAAGTAAAAAACAATGCCAATGTTTATAACCTCGCTAAAACATTCACATATGTATTTATATACTTGAAAAATGTAAAAACGAATCACCGTTAATCTTCGAATAGTCCCTGCGTATAATTTCTGATAAAATCGGACTGGGAATTCGTCTAAGTACAACATTTACAGATTTCCACTATATAAAATTCATTGTATGCGGAAACAGATTTCAATTTTACTCGTCGATTACAAAGGACTGTGAAATACAATTACGGATCTTAATTTATGTACATCTGCTCACAATTATTGCTACGACTATTATTCCGATTTTTAAATATATTTTTGAAATCATTAATTTTTTTACTTTGTGCCACAGTTCTGAATGGGGCCAGCTGTAGAGGAAGGGATTATTGCCATGGGGAATATTACCCTCTACTACATCTAACGTTGAATCTGTTCCGTCCCAGGCGAGTCCGAACTCTCTTCGACGTCCAAAGAGTAGTTGACGAGGTCCTTAGAGCATATAATCCTGAAAGGAGCATCTAATGAAGTAAAATATAACCGAATTGATAATTAATATATTAAGTGTATTTTTTCGACCATCAAATTACGTTTCATTTCTAATGAAAATGTATTAAATAAGCGTTGCGATAATAACGTTACATTTATTTAAGCGTACTTACGAGGAAAAGTATATTTGAACACGAAATATCATTGGTAGCTTTGGATAAATGAGTACATTTTAACGAGGTTGAGTTTTGATGGAATTTAGCTAAACGTGGAAAAAGAATAGTTACTTAGTTATAAAATAAATTTTGTACTCGAGATCTTCGATCTAATTTATTACGTCTGTTATATATCTTAAAAATATCTCATTTGAAATTTTTTTAAGTATTCTGTATTATTTATCAAAGATTTTATGCAATCCAATTCTAGTAAATTAAAAAAATGATATCATTTATACCAAGTGGAGTAGTTTTGCATAAGCTTGGGTATATTTGAATTATCTAATTTGACACAGTTGGACTAAAATTAATTAAATTGTCAAGAACCTTAAATTATAATATTTGAGTGTATAGTTGAAAAGTATGAAAATGTATATTTTTCTTTGTGAAAAGTGAAAATCGGCTTTTAAAATTCTTGATTTCGGATTTTTCTATATTTTACAATTAAGGAAATAAATCATACTATTCCAAGAATTCAAGTTATTAAATTTATAAAATGTTTAAGATCCGGTATCTTAAAAACTTTCGATAAAATTCCCAAAATAGTTGAAAGTTAGCAAAAAGTTTTACTTTTAAATTAAAGAAAAGTTAAATTTTACAACTGTAAAGTTACTGTAAAATTTGCTAAAAATCCTTACTTTATAAATTTGACATGAAAGACAAATCTTCGTAACTTATCTATTAGATACTTATCTGGATTTCTAGATACCCATGGGAGGAATTGGTATTCAATTTTTACATCTGTATCAAAGAGATAAGTTTGAATGAAGATTAAAATAAATTAACTTCTCTTACTCAAAGACATTGAATTGGAGATGTAAGATATGCAACCCAAAACATAATAAATAAGACATGAGCTACGATGTAACTGTTTATAAATACAGTAAAAGATTCATTTATTATTTATGTATTGTCAAATTTGAATTATGTGACTAAGTGTATAATATATGTATTATTTAGTAATGACTATTATCTTCAGAGATTAAACTTATGTTATTACACCATTATAATTCTTTTAATATGAAAAATATTTTACAATCTAATTCCAACTTCATTGGTAGAGCTTCCTTTTGTAATGGCTTAATATTCAATTTTAATTACAATTTTTGGTTAAAATTAGAATTATAGTATTAAGCATAAGCCGCAAAATATATTTTGCACTATGTACAAAATAACTCGACTAAAAATTGTTTCTATGCATTCGATAATAATCTGGTAATGGAAAATGATTACAAATATCTCGAATTAAAAATTTACAAAATATTCGTTAAATATAATTTGCTATATGTATTATGAGATATATAATTACAAATAAACTGTACGGTAAATTATAGAGATTAAATTAAACAGAATTTCTGAATTTCATATTACGAAATGATATTGGATTTAATATTAAAATAGCATCGATTTCTTCGATCATAAATAATTTATTTGTATTAGATTATAACAGTGGATAATATATGAAACAGTTAATATATTGAATAAATATACCTTTATTACTGTTTTCCTCTATGAAGAAATTTAAGCTTTAAAAAAATTTTAAGTCGCTGGAGAGTTAATAACTGTATATATTGTATTTTTAATATTTTATATTCGAATAAGATTCGATTATGTATCTATATATTATTGTTTTAGCTTCTAGTATAATATTTCTAAGAGTATATTAATAATGCAATGTTGTTTCGTATACAAATCTTCTTTGTTTCAAATATATGAGATTAAGTTATATACATTAAATATACATATGTGCAAATATAAATGTAAGCTTCAATAGCGAATGTTAAAATAACAATTTATTATTTTTTAAAATAAAATTTATAGTTTTATTTAAATCAAAATATTTTTTCAAGATATTAAATAAATTATAAAGTTACAATAATAAACTATCAAAATATATTATATTTAAAGCTATGTATTTTTATTAACTTATTAAATTTGATCCAAAGCACTACTAAAATATTATTCTGTATATTACATTATATTATCTTAAACATTAGTCATTTAGTAGAATCATTTTGAAAAGCATGTAATTAAAATATAAAAATACATTTAAATTTTGAGAATTTCACGTAACAAAGTTTATATTTTTCCTACTATTGGTACATTATATAATATATTCTTGGATGATTATTACCAAATCACGTAATTGAAAATTTTAATTAACATCATTAGTGAATACAAGGATACCGAAAAATAGAAAAAAAATAAAGCTAATAAAATTAATTAAAAATATTTTCTTTTGATTATATATACAGTGATATTGGTAGATAGTAAAGTATTCAGAATTGTTAACTTATTAATAAAACTTTCACAATCGCAAACGTGTGTGATTTTTAGTACTACTTTGAATATATACATATAAGCTTAATACATTTGTATCTTTTAAAACTTATTTTTACAAACAGTTTTTATTTAATATTCTGTTTTAAAACTACATTTATAAAAGATTACAAAAATTTAAATCAAATTTTATCATTGTATACGATTACTCATATTCAGGTCGATGAGATTTGGATAGATTTTCTAATTTTTCGTTCCAAAAATTTGTATATTTAATCATTCGTATAATATCGTTTTTCAGTGTAATTATTTATTTCACTTTCAAATTTAACGAGAAATTTAAGAGCAAAATATAAAATTGTATATAGATAAACTTTTATTATACAAAATAATTCATACTTTTGTAACTTTTTTTATAACAACGATATTCGTTCTATCTTAAACAAATATTGTAACTTTTTAAATTTGACATAATATATTATTGAATTAATTTCTGTAAAAATAAAAACATTTTATTTATGAAATTTTGTTTTTTCGCATGCCATTATCAATTATTTTACCGTAAAAATACGTTTGTTTGATTTTTAGTTAGTATTATCCTTTAGATTAAAAGTAGAAAATGGAAATAACCAAATTTTTATAGCGAAAGTCTATTACATTTGATTTTTCAAACATAATAAATAAAAATATGATAATACGCATATAACGTATTAAACGAATATATTTATTTTAAATTTTACTAGAAATTAATAAATAAGCAATCGAGAAAAAACAGTAATTTCACGGGATCATTATAAATTAATATAGAAACTAGTATGTGTATAATATTTTTTAACGCGCAATAAAAAGGTATTTTTAACTTAAAAATATAATATCATTCGTTTAAAAAACGCAGTAGTAAACTTTGCGAGAAATTCATGTCAAAACCATTATAGTGCTTATCTAAGTTGTTCGAAAGTTATCGATTATCGAAGCTCTTTATAACTTTAAATTTTTTACTAATGAACGATAACAGTTAATTTTTAAAACTTTAGACGCAAAATACGTTATTTTTTCAACCTTGCGAATACGCAAAATTCGTTATTATTTTCGATGGTAAGAAAACCATCGGAATGGAACCATTTAGGCAGATCGTTACATAGGTAAAACAATGCCGAGCTTTTACCGGATCTCCGTTAAATCATCGTACCAAAATAATTTTCATAGCCTTTGCGAATATTACATCGGAACGAACAACATTGCAAAATCGAGTTTTCACAATTTTTATACCTTTAAAAACTCGAGGGAGCTTCGAAACAATAAACGTAAAATTCGATTCGGATCATCGAAACGTTTTTGTTATAAACAAAAGCAAAGTAAGCTCAACCTATTCATCGACGTGTGCGCATAATACACGTGTGTTATTAATATCGAATTGGAGGGAAGAACGTTCCGAATGCATCTCGGAACGGATCTCGAAACGGATCTCGGAACAAACGTTTATAACCAAAACTACGGTAATATAGAATGGAGGGTAAAAAAAAAACACGCTTAGCAATGACTATCGTACGGTCGGGGCATCGTCTAATCTTCCTTACGCGTCCATAATCTCAAATATCTCGTGCGACTTATACCACGAATAAACGGAGTTTCATTCTTAAACGCTCAGCGTGTAAGATATCAGAGAAAGCAGAAGGTTCCACTTTACGCATTGTCAACAGAAATTTCGAGCCGTAACTTTATAATGCTCTTTCGAAGGTAATTGGTAGTACTAATATCAGGGGTGAGCCGTGCGCAAAGAGTCGGATACACAATGGGTAAGATACGCCGAGAGCGAAGATAATGAATTTGCGAATTAGTTTGCGAACAGCGTCGCTCTCGTTAACGCGAGCGCGGAGCTTTCGGTACGCGCGACGCATCCGGACAAAAGTGAATTCACGTGTCGCGCGTCGTTAATTATCGGGAAGTCGCCGGAAAATAATTGGCAGCGTCGATCGGCCCGCGATCAAAAAATAACAGAGGACAAAAGGGGAGAAACGGACGTCGAGTCGCCGATCGAGGAAAGCGAAAAACTTTCCTCCGCGCTCGCGGACTATCGACGCGTGGGTGGTCCGCGAGGATAGTCGCCCCAGCCTCCATTGTTCCGTCGCGGACTCGGCCCCACCTTTTCCTGCTCACCTAATTATAAGCGAATAAATAAAAGGGTTAAAACAGAAACAGCTGCGACGGCGCGGCGAAATTTCGGGCGTCCATTCTACACCGTCGAGGGAAAAAAAAATGCCGAAAGTTTATAAGCCAGGATTAAGAAGAATCGAATTTCAGAACCTGTAGGAGGACGTCGGTCGAGTTGGAGCGTTCGCCAAAGGGAGGCCGGAGCAAGACGATATTTTTCGAACCGATCCTGTCCTCGGCATTGTCCGGGCATAGCGCGCCCCGGGACCGTCCGCGAGATCGATCAAAATAAGACGAGGAGGAACGTCAGACGGAGAGACGAGGATTCTTGGATCCTTTATGCGACTGACTCTGCGGGCGAAGAGCGTCGCAAGGTCCCCGAAATCGAGGCGTCCCTCGGGACCGGAACAATGGATCGATCCCGCGACATCGGCGCGTGGGTGCGCGAGATAAGCCCGAACTAGGCGACGGGTCCCGTAACCGGACCAACCCGACCAACCCGACCAACCCGGACAATGGGATTCGTGGTAACGGCGTGATAAGGCCGTTCTAGTCTACTAGTCGACGGGCCCCGCGAGTATTACGCGGCAGAATCCCGCGCGAAGATCGACGGGCCCCGATAGGCGGAGGACACCGCGGGAGGCCCGGACCCGCCACCGGCGCTCCAATTATCGATCGATCGCGGGACAATTGCCCCGAGTTTATGAATGGGGAATAAAGTAGCGCTCGCTCGCGTTCGGACTCGCGGCGCGCGTTAGCGGGTTTACGGAAGCAAGCCGGTTTTAGCCAGGCTAATAGCATAGTAATGCTGGCTGATCTTTTCGGAATCCCGTAAGAGCATTAGCCGCTCGCACGTGAGCAAGTTAAATTGCTGTGCGACGGGGCGCCGACGCCGTCCAGGTCTTGGTCGAGGAAGCGGTCGTCGAGGAAGTCGCGATCGAGGTACGCGTCGTCGTCGTCGAGGTATACGTCCTCGAGGTATACGTCATCCCCGTCGTGGGTGATTTCGGTCCAGCTTGGTTGTCTCCGGTGTACTCGAGCGCACGCACGCACGCACGCACGCACGCGCGCACGCACGCACGCACGCACGCACCGGGCCGGCTACTCCCTTTGTCTCGTACAGCCGGGCTCTCGCTCGACGAGCCATCGCTCGCCGCCCATTGGCGCCCCACTCCCCGGTCGTCGCTCGGAGCCGCTCCCAGCACCGCCCGCTTCCGCTCGCGGATTCGCAGCCGTCGCGGCCCCACTCGCCGACGCGCGCCTGCCCTCCGCGCCGTCGCGCTCGCCTCCTCGGTGCGCGCCCCTTGTGTGCTGCGGCGGCACGCCAAAGAACGAGCTCGCGGTCGCGCGCGCTACCGAGAGACGGACCTCGCACCGGAAGCCTGGGCTGCTGCGCGCGTCCCCTGAGCAGCAGCAGCAGCAGCAGCAGCATCATCATCAGCAGCAGCAGCATCATCATCAGCAGCAGCAACGCGTCCTGCCGTCCTCGGCACATGACACCGGGCGGGCCCCGCTCCAGGAACCTGGGTGAGTGAACTCCCTCCCCGCCACCACCAACCCCCCTTACGACGAGTGGGGGTCCATCCACCCCCGCGGGCAGTCGCGCACCTGCCTCGAGGGATCCGAGTGCGGGCGAGTGAGTTTGCGGTGTGTTGTGCGGACGCGAGACCCGAGTCCCGAGTCCCTCCTCCGAGAACGAGCTCCGGGAGTTGGGTCCACGGAGACTAGTGAGTATTCGTCGTATTCCCCATCGTCGGACCCGTGGGACGTCGCGTCGAGGACGAGGAATCCAGTGCATCTTGGACCGAAGCAAAGCTGAGGACGCGACCCGAGCTCGAGGGAGAACCGAGAACACCAGAGCGAGTGAGAGGGAGGGAGAGAGTGTGAGAGGGAATCGAACGCGTCCGCGCGCTCACGTACCGATCCTTGCTGAAACATGCGCCTCCTGCCCCCAGGTTGAGCTGTTCCCGGCTCATGTGGCCGAACAGCCTCGGCGGTGGCGGCGGCTGCGGCGGTGCTGCGGCCGCGACGGAACTTGGGGGTCTCGCTGCGGCCGCGGCCGCGGCTTCCAGTACCTCGGCCACGGATCTCTTCGGGCCGGCGGGCTTCGGACCGGCATCCGCGGGTCCTTACGGGCCACTCAAGTCCAGCCCTTACGTCGGTGCCCTGGGGATGCCGCCGATCGAGGCGCTACACTCGAGCATCGGATACCCCGGCTGTGCGCCCGCCGGTGAGTCCTACTACTGTGAGTGACAATACATACGTTCATCCATACGATTATTGGCGAGAATGAATAATACTCGGGTGCGAGTCCGAGAGAGCGAGAAAGGGAGAGAGAGAGAGAGAGAGAGAGAACGGGAGAGTCGGACACTCGATAATTCATGCTTCCCCGAGCAATCCACCCTCCGCGTAAGGCGAGACAAAGACGAGGCAAGTTCGCGAAAGTGCACCGAACCCCTCGAATGGAACAACCTTTCTCTCTTTCTCTCTTTCACTCTCTCTCTCTCTCTCTCTCTCTCTCTCGATCCCGCTGCCTCTGTATGTGTGTGTGCGCGCAGAAGGCTCTTCGCGATATATTGCTTTCGCGATGTTTGGGTGAAGCGAGCCGGAAACGCGGGGTCTTACGAGCTGTTCACTTTTTCTTTTCTTTTTTTTCTCTCTTTTTCTCTTTTTTGCGAGCGCCCGAGGAGGACGACGACGACGATGACGACTGCGACGACCACCGACGTTTATTGAAACGAGGTTCGAGCTTTGTTTACACGCCGGGCCAATAGACGAGTGGGCTTTCGTCCTTGAGGGAACCGCGAGCATCGCCGACGCTCGAACGAACATCCTCTAAGCTTTATTGCGTTCGTGGGTGACTCTCTTATTTATCCCGTGACAACGGGGTCCTTTCGAATAAAGCGGTCAAGAGCGGCACTCGAGTCCTCGATTTTGAGTTCTCGAACAAGGTACTCGATTACTCTTGCGGGAACCGAACGCCACTCGAGCTTTATAAGTTTTTCATAAAAGCCTCGGTCTTTATACTCCTCGATATGAAAATGGAGATCTCGGTTGGATTATTTCTTAGGCGCGCGCGCGTTAATGAGAAACGAGGAGTTTCAGCGTCGCCCCTGACAAAGTATCGACGAGTCGTCGGCGGAAGACACCCAAGTTTTTTCCGAGTTGTTTTTAACGAATTTATCGAAACCGATGAACGATTATCCGGAACGAGATTAACCACGCGTAATTGGTTTGTTTTATAGACTCGGCAGGTTGTTTTCCGGTACCGAATAGTCAGTTCTATGGCCCGTATCGTAAATCATTCGAAAGGACCGAAGCTTCTCTTCTCGGATAATTGCTATTTAAGTAAAATATGCGAAATACGACACCGGTGCTATAAAACTTCGTAACTCGGCCGGTTAATATTCTCTATAGTTATCCGTGTAAAAAAACAAAAGGAGACGAACGAGATCTTATTTATGATCCATCAACGTTCGAGACTTTAACTTATTTTGCGAAAGATCGCGTCTAAACTACCGAAACCGCCAACGATGAGTTTTTACCGGAACTTTTGCTACGAGTTCCGATTCCGCGTCCGACGTTACGATTTTTATTTCGCGAACTTCCGAGCTCCGACCGATATTCGATATTTTACGTGTTCGATTCGAATTTTAATTGTCTCGGTCGTTAAAATACGCGACGACGACTCGTGAGATGTAAGATTTAAATTTGTTTAGCGAATCATTGTCCGGAGTCTCGTTTTACAGGATTAATGATTATCTTTCAAATTATAATTTTACATTCGTTTCGATCGTTACTTTAACGGATTTTCAACACCCATTACGACTAATTTATAAATCTCGAATACTTTGAACGATATGTAAATAAAATATGAAATACGAAAATCAACGACATCTTACGGTAAAACAGCCATTAATAATGTAATAAATTTATTTTAATTCCATATTCGTTCTTTACAACGAAATTCATATCTTTAAATATATTATAATTATGTTTAAGGAAACATTGAATTTTAAAATGTATTTACAGGACGAACTAAACGTAAAAAATATAAAACGTGCCGTGAATTCAAATCTAAGAAACGAAATATGAAGCTCTTCGAAGAGACAAATTTAGATAAATATTCTTTTTGAAATGAAAACGATATTTCAATTTTTATTAAACAATTTATCAAATATGTAAATTATTACAACTTCTTCGCGTTACATTTTTAATACGTATATTTTTTATGTAAATTTTTAATGATATTAATCATACGGTACATTTACGTCATCTAATTGTTAATCAAAGTTAATCTTTTTATAAGTCACTTTAGAATCGTATCTTTTTTTTATCAACATTTAATAATTTATGAATAATAACACAATATTTTATCAGAAAAATGTAATGATAAAATAATTTCGATAAAATATTGAGTCGTAAATACGATACTAAAGTTTGTTATAAAAAAAGTCTTTAAAATTACAATTTAGCATTTTTAAATCAATGAAAAATCTACGATAAATTTTCACGCTGATCTTGAATTCAATGTTTTGCTACAATATTATTATTTTCTTACAATAACTATTTTCACAACATTAAATCGTACAAGTGTTACAAAAATTGAATATCCCGTTTTAAATAAAATAAATATCTTATTTTTGTACAGTGATACATTTTATTTAGAATTAACGATTATAAGTCAGTTGTAGTCATTTAAAAAGAATAAATTTGAAATGTTCGATGACACGTTGCTACATAAATTATATAAATCATTGCGATAAAAATTATGTCAGTCATCGGGTTTACGGAAATAGAAATACTTTTTTAATGTGTGAAACGTACTGAAAGTCGTCCTGTCTGAATATATTAAAGCAATAGTCATAATTAATGTTTAAATTTCTAATTAGAATGAAAAAATCTAGTTGATAAGAATCCCTACAATAGTGGATAGACCATGAATCAATCTAAAGTATGAAACGGTAATTAGAACGTACAATAACTATGCATGTAGAAAAAATAATTCTTTCGCTTAGTTAATCTAAAAATCATTAAGCGTTGATTAATACAAGTTAATATATACAAGTTCGAGTGTAAATTTTATTTCATATATGTATTTTCATAGGTTCTTTCAATCTATTAAAATTCAATTTGCTGTTACATGAACAATAACACATGTTATTACATGATTAAATTGTAATTGTAATAATTTACTTGATTAATTTGAAAAATGTTTCAGGGGTTATTTTATTGTATTTTGGTGGATACAAAGTGGATACGAAGGCGTAACTCTTGTCTATGTTAACATTTTAATACTATTAGGTAATTGCAAATTTAACAGGTAAATTAGAATATTATTATGGGAGTAGTAAACAATAGAAATTAAACGAAGAACATAATTCTTTCATCGTTCGCTAATATTTATTACATAAAAATAACTTTGCAAAGTTTACTAATAATTCGGTAATTCGTTTTATGTATATTTGAGATGGATTAAATAGTTTTTACGGATCAAATAATAGTTCGCGAAAGGATATTCAATGCACGATACATTTTATTAGTGTATAAAAAAATTAATAATTTACCTACAAAATAATTTTGAAGTTAATATTAAATTTAAATTTTAAATTTAAATAAATCAATTTTAGTAAAAAACTTCATTAATATTAAAATTCAACTATAAATATTTGTAACATATTGAAATTTATTGGTAAGAATAAAATTAGAAATGTATATGTAAATTGATTTTCAGTCGAAAAAATTAATTATAACAAAATTTCCGTGAACATATTCGTTCTATCAAAACATTATTTTTTTCATTAAACAATGCAGTCATTCGTAAAAAAGTCATATTTTAATTTAACAACAATTCATGATCCACGTAACATATTTTTACTCGCGGAGATTTCTAAATGAAATTTTTTCCACTTATTCTTTTACAATTGCATTTATTATTTTAAATAACTAATATTACACTGATTTAAATATATCCAATTTCGTAGATAATATTATTATAGAAACATTGAAATTAAATTTCTAAGTAATTAAAACAAATGATACATAATTATATTTTTATACACAAATACATAACAATAATATAGATATTATTTTGTAAGGGAACAAATTAATTACGATACGCATCGAAGAACTTTATTAGAAAAATAATGTAGGCTTATTTCAAGTTAAAGAATATTTTTTTACGACACGCGTATCTTAACACTTTTAAAAGGGTTACGCGAACAATGTTGAAAAAATAAAAAATTCGCCACAATTGTAAAAATCATCTTTACGTTATATTTCGTGTTTTAAAAAGTATATAAGAACTTTTCGTATTCATTGTAAGAAACATTTTAAAAAGAGATTTTATATATCAATAAAAGATACTTATTATTCCATCACGATGTCAATAGATAATGTTAACGAATGTATCTTTAATAACGTATATAATATTTTCATTCGATCTCAAAAAAGATTCTTTTATCAAATTCTTTTATCAATCATTTTCATAAATTTTGAATAATGTACATTTTTCTACTTACCACATTACATTATGTACACGTTTACAAAAAAAATAATTTATCATCGCGCATATGGCGTATACGAAACATAAGTTATTTACCACTTTGTAAATATAATCGGTAAATATATGCGATAAAAGAAATTCGAAAACGTTTCCTCGTCTTTGAACAATCGTCCTATCGTTGATTCGCATAATAGTTTATTATACAACCGGACTTTTGTTACACGATCAATAATATAATGTCCGATAAAATAAATTTATATAAGCGTGTACAAATTCATTGGTAAGTACAAATAAATTCATCGGGAGGGCATTCGAAAGTGTAAATTAAATTTTAAAAATAGCGGTGATTGGCAAGACAATCGAGACGCGTAAAAAATTGCATTCGTGCTTAGCCACACAGACGGTTTCTTTCTTTTCTACGAATGTACGCTTGCATACCCATGTATACATGCGCGAACCCATAGATGCGGATAAATGCAGTCACACGTGCGAGGATACGTGTCTCACACGGACAACACACGGACAACACACGGACGCATACCAATAATCAATAATAACGCGTTAAATGATTTTAGCGCTAGGAATCGTTTTATTTCCGTCTTTCTTCTTCTTCTTCTTCTTTTTCATCTTCTTCTTTTTACAAAAGTGGTTTTAAAAAGAGACGCAGTTTCACTAATATCTAATGTATTACGCTCGATAATAGTTTATCGGTGATCGTAGATCTTGGTACGCGTGAATAAAATTTAATGAAAAGAAAAGCATTAAAGTTTTACTTATTTGGCTCCGAGGATCATTCCTTTACAGCTCCATTCATTTTTGAATGGTTTTATAAAATTAGCTCTATTGAGAATTTAAAGTTCGTTAACAAGGTATTTTCACTAACGATAGGTAAATCTTGGTATAATATATATTTTCTATTTTGTATTCGTAATTTCATTTACGATGTTAAATTATTAACGGTGAGATATCTGAAAACGAACGTTGCAGTTTCGATGGTCGACGAAGTTTAGCTTCGCAAGCGTAATAAAAACAAAAGTACGCGAGATAGAAAAATGATTTTTTCAATTTTCACCGCGTCGGTTCGCTACGCGTTTACTTTTTATTCGAATATACATTTTTTAATTGAAAAGTGAAAGCGATTCGGTATGTATTTTTAATTAAAAAGTAAAAGTAAAAATACGGATAGAATCGTAAGACTGTTCAATTTTGTGCACATTTTGCAAAAGATGTGGCTCGATAACCATAAATTTAAATTTCAGCTAAAAGGCTTTCGTTCGCATCTATACATAAGAACGTGCAACTTACACATTTGCAAAATATTAGTATTATATCGTAAGGATTAAAAATTCTAGTTGTCAAAACCACGATTCTGCTAATGTCGGGTCTAAAATGTTTCTCGTTCGCTCGAACATATTTTCTTTGATGGTAAACTTTAAGCCTTTGCTTATATTTGATGTCTTCATATGAATTTCTAATAACAATAACGATATTTTAAATAAATGATACTTGTAAATAATTTTTTACGTTACTTTAATTAATTTCATTTTATGCAGTGAGCTGTAATATATTTATATCGGTGCAATCGTAATCTTTATCGTCTCGATATAATTTTTAATATTGCGAATTAAACGTAAACGGCAACAAAGTATTTGAAAATTATTACTGGAATTTGTATCGGATCGAAATCTTTGACTTTGTTAATGAAAAAATGATTGTATTTAATATCGTTTATCAGTATTAAAAGAAACGATATTAAAAATATGTTGTTATAAATATTTACAATTAAAAATTGGATTACGTTCGATAAATAGATTACGTTTATAAGAAATTAATTTTATTAAATTGTGCAACGTATAATACGAAGAATAATCTGCCCGGAGATAATATTTCGTTAGTCATCGATACTCGATTCCGGTAATACAAAATCTTCGATCATAATTTAATAAATCGTTTAATTATAATATTAAATTACAATGGTAAATAAATATCGCGTATATTTCCGTACGCGGATATTTCTCAAAATAATAATTTATTTCACCGAAACAATGATAAATAAGCGAAACGAATCGCAAAATTTTAATAAACAAATAAATAAATAAATAAAGTTCGAGGTGAGAAAAACGTAATATCCGTGTCGATAAAAATCCGACGGAGACAAAGAAAAGAATTTAAGATTAAATTTTGTACGCATTCGTATTAAACGTTTAGATTAGTTTCATCTTGTGCGAACGGAAGATAATTTTGAAAAGATACTCGACACAAATATATTTGTCAAATTATTAATGTTAATCACAGTTGAATGGTGTATTTGAACAGGGTTTGGAAATCTTAAAACAATAACTTAGCAAGCTTTTAACCTCAGGAGTTGAGTTTTCTTAGTAACCCGTATTCTTAATTATCGCTTCCTAAATTCAAAATTTCACGCACATAATCTTGGAGTTTGGAAAAACAATGTAGCCAAAGCGCTCGACAAAAGTCTCGTGCGGACACGTACAAAATTTGGTCAGCTCGCAGTTCAAAAGAAATTTTCGGGATCTATTTTTCGGGAAAAGGATCACGGTTGGTATAACGAAGCAAAGTAGAAAGTTTGAGATGAAAACAGTTGTGGATTGTTCGGGGTAGCGGATTGTTTTGGCTAATCCGGCTAACGAGCACCGTCGAGAGAAAGAGAAAGAGCAAACGAGTAAGAGATAAAGAGATAGAGCGAGTGAGAGAGCGAGAGAAGGAGAGATGGAGAAAGAGAAAGAGAATGACGAGGTTGGTCGGGTGGTATGTCATGTTGGGTGTACAGGTAACCCGCGGAAGCAGCGCCGTGAGCGGACGACCTTCACCCGAGCCCAGCTTGACGTCCTCGAGGGTCTCTTCTCCAAGACGAGGTACCCGGACATCTTCATGCGCGAGGAGGTGGCCTTGAAGATCAACCTGCCCGAGTCGCGAGTCCAGGTAAGTTATCGCGTAAGTAACTCGGTCCGTGGAAAGTCGCGAATCGCCGCGAATAGCCGCTAAACAAGAGCCAAGAAGCAAAAGCGAACGCCGAGGAGAAGACGAGCGGGAAGGCGAGAGAAAGAGACCGAGAGAGAAAACGCTGCGAAACCCTACAGCGACGCAGGGGCTTTTCATTTATTTCTATTACCGCCTGGATCGACGAATTAGACGCTTGTTAGGGCTTCAATTTGTCAGCGAGCGCGCGCGTGAGAGAGCGAGAGTACCGCACGGGCCAAGAGCGGGCAAAGAGGCCGAGCTGCTCCGTAAGGACAGGGGGATGGGAACGTGGGTAAGAGGGGTCGAGGGAGCAAGGGGGGAGCGAGGGTTGGGTGGAGGATGGGGGGTAGGGGGTAGGTATAGAGGATGGGAGTTGAAGGAAGAAGAAGAAGAAGAAGAAGAAGAAGAAGAAGAAGCGAGGAGCGCGTCCGATAAAATCTTGAGCAAATAACAAGGGGGATTTGGATTTAGATTTAACGGGGACTAAGGATCGGAGTCTCAAGGGACAGGCCATAGACGGCAAGAGCGCAGCAAGAGCGCAGGCACGCGGTCTGACACTCGGACTGCTCGGTCGAGACGAGGACGACGTCGGGCATCGATTCCGCGTCATCGACCCTTCGCCTCCCTTTCGCGCGCTATCGGCTCCCATCTCGCCTCTCTCTCTCTCTCTCTCTCTCTCGCCTTCTCCACGAGTCTCTCCTCCTCGACGACCGCCTTAACCGAATTAGTAGCAACGGCGCGAGCCGACGTCCTCGGCCTCGGGGAAAAACGATCCGGCAAACATTCCGGAGGCTCGAGCTCGTAATTGCCGTTGCCTCGCACCCTTCCCTGCGTGCGTGATTTTTATTGCCCCGCGCACCGGTGCTTTGACGAGACAACGACAAAATCCCGAGACGGTGGTTTTGCTTTCGCGCTTCGGAATCGATTCGTTCGTTTGCTATTCGCTCCTAAGCCTCTCATTAATGCCGCGTGAACGTTCGAGCAAAAGGAAAAAGCCAATTAAGAGAACTGTCCCTCTTTCCGTCCCCTCTCGTTCTCTCCTTCTCTCTCTCTCTCTCTCTCTCTCTCTCTCTCTCTGTCTCTCCCTCCACATCCGACGCGCATCGCGGCTCTTTGTTGGGCGAAATTAATCTAAGCTATTTACGCGATCGGTAATGCAATCTGGCTAATGGTTCGGAAAAGTAAATATCCGTCGATCGGGACGTCTATATTATTTCCTCGCGGTATTCGGGTTCGAGTCCAAGTTTCGAGGATCTTTCCGACGAAGAAAAGGAAGAGACCGACGAAGGTCCCGCTGCACACGCGTACGATAATAAGCCCGAGACGCGTATTAATTTAATTTGATTCTTTCGATTCGTATTCGCTGCGTAAACGCCTCGAGCAAAACAGTATATAAAATGAAACCCAAGGAATGACTTTTCACTCTGTTCGGTGCGAGATACGTCCGATCTTATCGGTTGGTGGTTGTATTTTGACACTCCGAGAGTCACAAATCCCTCCTTTTTCTTTCCATTGGAATTTAGAGTGTTGCTTATTTCTCGTCTGTTTCCTTTTAGACCCGAAAACAGCCTCCCTTCAAAATGAAAGTATTACGAGGGTTAAGGGTCTGGAAGATTTTTGATAGTTTAAAAGGAAAACCAGATACATGTGTATTTTATCGATACCTTCCGCCCCCGAATCGATGCCTTTCCAACGCATGCAAATTCGAGCGAAACGTCCAATGTGTAAATAAGAGCTAGTTTTTATGCTCTATAATTTTACATCAACGTCTCGTATTAATGCGAACGGATGATTTTCGAAAAAATTTACGATGGCCTTCTTAATAGGCATTAACGGGATCGATCGCCGTTGACTCACGCGTCTCGGTCCATTCGATTCTCCATCGTTTGTACGTTGACACGTTGACAGCCTTTAACGTCATTGTCATTATAATTTCGACGCGAACGCGTAAAATGCGTTTTTCCCGTCGGCCGGTACCCAGAAAAAAAAACAGTAATTTCTCCCCCGCCGGGAAACAACGAGTTCGTAAAACCGCAGAAAAGACGCGTCGTTCGGGGCTCGGATAGGAAAACTGTGTATCCCATTCGAGGTCGGACACGAAAAGAGAGAAAAAAAAACACGCGAGGCGGAGTAGGAGGAGGAGGAAGAAGAAAAGTATCTCCCCTACCGCTCCCGAAAAGTGTCCACCTTCGAGGAATCGCCGTGTCCCCGGGGCCATCGAGTTCGCATCGACTTTTCGGCTTTGTTCTCCGCTCGACCTCTTCCGGACCGCCACGGTCGAGTCGGAAAGTCAACTCGTGCTCGGGCATAAACAGGCATAATCGGGCATCAGCCGCGCACCTGGATCACCCGGGAGTATAGTTCGACGCACGTCTTTCCGCCGGCTCGCATAAATGCATCCATCGCGTTCGGGGACGAGGCTGAAACACGAGAATCCGAGGAGCGAAAGAACGCGAACGTATCGTGTGCGTCGTCGCGCTCCCCAGAAAATCCTCCGAGAGAAACCCAAGCTCGGCATCGATCGCGCGGGGCTTCCCGGGTGCGCGAGAGGGTGGGAAGAGGGAAGAGGTGCGGGAGTCGCGGCGCGCGCCAAATCGAAGAATCGATGGCCCACGTCGCCAATGCGAGACCCGGGTTCTTCTTTCGCAGGTCTGGTTCAAGAACCGGAGGGCCAAGTGCCGCCAGCAGCAGAAGCAGCAGCAGCAACAGCAGCAACAGGACAAATCCCCGAGGACGAAGAAGCTGAGCGCGAGTAGCCCAGCGGTGAGCGGCAATCCGCCTCCGGGGAAGAGTCCCTCGATAGCGACGACGCCGACCGCCGCGGCGACGGCTGCGGCCGTCCCGGCGACTACGCCACTGTGAGTCTGACTGCTTACCCCTTTCAGCCCGTGAGAGGAGCTTCCGTCCGTTCGTCCGCCGAGTCGGGATGCGATAGGGAAAATAGGGAAAATATTCCCGACTTTTCTCTTTTCCTTTTGCTTCGCTTAGGCTCGAGCCAGTATTTAATTTTTAAACGACGCTTCGTATTTCGCGTACTTTTACGGAATTCTTTTTTTTTTCTTTTTTCTTTTTTTTTTTATGTAACGAATAGGGCGCTCCGGTGGTCGCTCGAGAAAAGTATTAAATGCCTTGAAAGAGAAACGACGAACGATATTTTAAACCTTGAAACTCGAACTTTTCGTCTTTCGTACGACTGATTACAATTTTTATATGAATATTTTTACAGGAAGCGCTTAACGAAAATTCTCGTTACGATTTTTCGACTTGGTAGTTCTTTAATTTTTCCTTTACCTTTATCACACTCGGTTCTTCTAACCCGAATATACCGCGAAATACCATTGTTCTAATTTTGTGCTAATTCTGTGCAGGATTTCATCGCGAGTCTAATTTGATATCGGTTTTTAATCTTCGACTTGGTCGAACCAAGGGCCTTTTACTTTCCGTATTTCTCGTTAAGACTCTTTTTTACTCCTCTTCTTTTATTCTACTTTCTAGCTATATGCTTGCTTCGCCTACTTTAATTTTTCTGATTTAATTATCATTGTATTCCGCGTAAGCTATGCTTTCGTTATTTTATAATTGTAAATTTTCTCTTCGAAATTTTCCGTTTTCTCGTTTCGAACGTATCCGAACCGTAGGCTATAGATATAATAAAAATTTAATTTACTTAAATACGTTGTTATTGTTATTTCTATTAAATTTGATATTTTATTAATTTACAGAGGAGAAACGTACGTATCTTTTACAAAATCCTCGACTTTCGTATTTTATTCCCTTTTCGATATTTGCTATGTATTGTATTCGTCTATTTCATCATAGATTGTATTACGATTATTACGACGCTCATTTATATAATCTACTTTCAACTTTTCAACGATCCTACATTTCATTTTATTTTTGCAAATCGTTAAACTTACTCGTTTCTTTATTTTACCGATTTTTAGTTATATTTTTTATATCAAAATTTATAGATAAAGCGATTAACGTCCAATGGCAAATGAATTTTATATTTCAATGTTACTCGTATTTTAATACCCTACGAATACAGTCTGACCTTAGCTAACTTATATAATGGCTTCGCGATGGTTCTAAGATGTAGTTGTATCGATTTTACTTACTTTTTCACCACGTTTCTCTTAAACAATACTCGAATACCTTGAAAGAATAAGTCTATTCTTACGAGACCATAAATATTAAATTTGTCGCTTCGCCAAATACCCGATTAATTTTGTTATTACTTATTTCTTATGTAATCGTTGGTTAAACTATCGTAGAAAAATCTTTGCATTCTCGTAAACGTGTAATAATATTATCCACGGAGTTGTTAAATCCGTTAATAAAGTATCAAAATTTACGAGAGGTTGATAAAGGTAAAATTTTATTGATTCGTATGATAATCAACTCTTCGTTTCTTAGTCATAGTTGCTTCTTTCCATGTAATACGCGAAAGCATCCATATTATAAAATACCGACGTACAATTAACTTGTATTTTAGTTTACGGATCTCTGCAATTTAACGACATTAGATATATCGAGTACATTGGATTCTTGTTTAGAACTCGTGTCGTTGGTGTCGAGCGTATCTCCATGAATTTCGTCGAATCGTACGTCGTTACGGTGTTGGTAAGCGTTTAATAACTTATCGGAATAGTTTCTCTCGGTATCGAGAAAACTATTTGTATCCGCTCGTGAGTTACAGCTTTCTTCTCGTACCAGATTCACCTTTGCTTGGAAATCATCGATGATTCAGCGTATTTCTAGCTTCGATCGGTGTACGCTATTTTTATTCAAATCGAGTTATACGCGTATCGTTTGCAGGATTTCTTATTTTGATGAAAATATGATACCCCCGAGTTTTCTTCTAAGCCGTAACATTCGATCACGGATTTATTTTTGGTAATTAATTTTCGTTGCCGCAGCGAATATTATTGCTCTCGCGTCTTTATCGCTATCGACGGCGAATTTTTGTGCCAAAATTTATCGAGAATTAGACGCGCTTCGTACCAGAAGAAGAAGAAAGAAGAATATACGACATAATTGGTAAAGTTCCAGGTATCGATACGCGTAGATTAATATACACCTCGGTGAAAACGGTTATTTTCGAGCTTAAAAATTCGAATGGAAACGTAAAATAATCGGTTACGAGGATAAAGCCGATCCAAATTTTACGCGAATAATTATTTCTCGTTATAATTTTCAGATAAAAAGTAGTTTTTATACGAACGGTTCCAGAAAATTCACTTTGACATCCTAATCGGTGGAAATGATTCACCGGTTCATTGAAATTCCATTCGTGGCCTTCGCGTCAAGAGAAAATGAATATTCATATCATAATGAGATATACGAGTTATAAAAGTTTTATATTTTTTTGAAATTTTGGGATTGGAATGTGTCATGAATCTGTCAGACCGCCGAGCGTCCGTTCACTTTCGGTTCTATCGAGAAAGGATAGGAAAGGTAAAGGAAAAAAAAACGGCGTTATTCCGATTATCGGGCGGAGAGTTCGCCAATATTAAACGGGAGTTAAACTTCGTAGTTTACGTTCCATTACTATTAGAGTAAATCATCTCGGTTAGCGAGAAAAATGTAAAGTTACTCGATTGTCGCGGCTCGCAAATTAACATATTTCATCCGTAAATATTTCATCTCGCATCGTAAGGGACATACCGGAGATTCCGAAGCAGACCGAAAAGAGCGCGTTCGAATTCGCTCGCCGCATTTGGAGCGTAGCGGTTCGAAGGTCATCCGCGTGCCTTGATAAGCCACTTTTCCGTGCTCGAACGCCCGCGAGGCCAACGAAAACAAACGCACGCATCGTCGCAGGGGAGCCGATCGGTGTTTGGTGAAAAAACACCGGGGCGAGAGACGCGAGAGAGAGAGAGAGATTTGGGTGATGGAACGGAGCTCCGATCTCGGACCGACTCTCCTGTACACGGACTCTCAATGTCTCACTGTATACGCGATCGGGCACTTTTCGGCTGATGTTGCAGGAGCGGTGGAACGGCTGGATCAGCGGCGAGTTCTCCGGCTCTCCTCCGAGACTCCCCCCAGTATAAGCCGACCACGGGCAGCGCTACCAGCAGTCTATTGCTGGCCGCCAGCACGACGCCACCCAGCGTAAGTAATCGGATACGTCCACGTGTACCTAAGTGCGTGTGTGCGTGGGTATGCACGCGCGGCACCTCCGCGATTCCCCAAAACTGCGGGGCGGTGCGCTCGAGCGAAAATATTTTCGTAATCGAGACAGTCGCGCGCGATGCCAAGCTTGTTATTCATCGATCAGAGCGCCTCCGCCTCTAACACTCCTCTTGCCCTCCGCTTGCCCTCCGCTTGCCCTCCGCTTGCCCTCCGCTTGCCCTCCGCTTCTTACTGTCCGCCTTTCAACCTTTCTTTCTTTCCTTTCAAACTCGTTCCTGCGTTCCGAGGCTTTTCCGGCGGAGGCTCCAAACGCGCCGAAATTTCCTGCCAAAGACTTTGTTCGAGGGATGCGCGTGGAATTCATCTCCTTTTATCGTAACGCTTCCACTCATCTAAAAACGATAAATTTCTCCGCGAAATATCTTTTATTTCTTATATTTATTCCGCTACTTTATTACGCAAGAAATTATACCGGCACGGTCCCGACGCTTCTATACCTACGCGTTAAAATCCCCCCCCCCTCCTCCCACACCGGTACAGTTAAAACGACCGATTTATGCAAATTCAAAGAGAAGTATTTCAAGCATCGATAATTTTTAAAATTGTCATTTTTGCTTAAATATGAATTTATTCGAAAGCATCCTCGGGCTTTCGTTATACGCGATCGCCAACTAATCGAAAAAGATACGACCGAGTCATCCGCCCATTTCTGCGTTCTCTAAATATTTCGATTCCCGTTCTTAACAAAGACAGCCATAAATTACAAGTGTTGAAATCATAACTTGGCTTTTCCTCGAGAAACCCAATTTTCCCCCCTGGCAGCGTTAACGAACTCTGGAAATCACGCATGATCCCGAATTTCCTAACTATATTTCCCAACAACCGCAAGACACACGAATTCCTTCCGAATTCAATTTCTCACTTCCTTGTGTACACAAGGGGGGCAACCAAAGGGCAAAGCGCACACAAACGTTCATAGGGGGAGGCCTTTTACCAGCGTAATATATTCTCATCGGTGCGTGCATTGAAATAGGTGTTCAAAATAAACAGACGTGGTGAGAGAACGAGAGAGAAGGAACGATCGTAGGACGCGGGGGGAACAAAAAAAAATTCACCCGTGATCCAAATTAACGCGGTCCGCTTTCATTTTTTTTTTTCCTTTCCTCGTGTGTTAAGCAGCTGGGGGGGACGGTGTACAGTAGCGGAGGCAGCAGCAGCAGCATCTGGAGTCCGGCGGTGACGGAGAGCGGCGGCGGTGCCAACGGTCCAGGATTCCCGGGCGAGCACCAGAGACTCGCCGCCTGGGCGACGACCAGCAGTCAACAGCAGTGCTACCAGAACTACACGTCCTACTACAGCAACATGGACTACCTCTCGCCCACGAGTCATCAACTTAACGTCGTGGTCAGTTTCGGCTTTTCGCTTTTCTGCGATCGAACCTCTCGGCGTTTGTCGAATTCGAGCTTCTCCGTCTCCTCCCGCATTTGCATAATCGTAAAGTGATTTTTCGATGCGCGTTTCGTCTCTCCTTTTATCTTATTCTCGGTTCGGACCCTCTTCGACGCTGACCCTTTCTTTTTTCCGATTCCGCACGAATAAAACTATTTAATAAAACTATTCGCGCGCGTTTGCTTTCGAGCCGACGGACTCTGACTTGGACTTTGATCGTTCGCGTTCTCGTACCTCCGATCTCGATTATTCGCGCTCGACGATATTTCCAACCGTCTAACGAACCCAGCCAAAAACTTTACCTTTTTTTTTATTCGCGTGAAAATTTGCGTCCGAGTTTTTAAGCGGATCGTCGAAACAGCTGCGTCCAAGTTTACATTGTTCGTAGTACCGGTCTGCAGTTTCATTATTAATTTTCGACGGTATATTTATGTACGTCGGGGATGTACATAGATAAGTCCGCCCATTAAATTGATCAAAGGGAATGATTCCTCGATCAAATTTCGTCGATGACACATTAATGCGGAATCGCTCGTAACTTTTACCGCTTTTCGCCGAAATTTCAATAATTTATTATTATAGAGACGTGGAAATAATTTCGAATCGCAGCTTCAAAGTCGACTGAAATTTAATTTCCGCTCGACACACGAGACGACTCGACGCGTATCTCTAAATCCGACGTGGCGTTCTTTTCCAACGTATTTTTGCATTCTGCACGATCGCGCGATAATCCAGATTTTTCTGTTGTTTTTTTTTTCTCTTTCTTTCTTTCTTTCTTTCTTTCTTTTTTTCTTTCTTTACACCGCATCGAAACTCGCTCGTTCGAAACGTCCGAAATCGCGTTTCCAAAGCCTCGGAATCGCTATCGGCGGTTATCGAACGGCTTATCCAAACATCCGAAACCATAGACCGGACGAGAGGACTCGAATCGCTGAGTTGGACGGTTGGAACCTCCGTGACGTGACGTAATAGCGCGAAGGAAGCGGTACGGATTCGGGTCAATGGGTTATCGGATAGGTAACTGGGGCATCGGTTACAGCGACGCGAAGCTCAAAGGTGTCCGCGGTGTTTATCGTGTTGCAGGAGAGCGGCGGGGCGAACGGCCTGGACAACGCCTGGCCAAGGACGAGGGACGAGAGCGCGTCCTCGTGGTTCTACAACAGCGCCGGTTGGGGAGAGCGCAAGTGAGGCCCGCTGTAGTCCCAGGATCCCGAAGGAGCTGGTGGATCCGTTTGACGTTGCGCTCCGTATCCGCGCGCCTTCGTTTCCTTTTGCAATATACCGAGCATAATCAGCAACAGCGGCAGCAGCAGCAGCAGCAGCAGCAGCAGCAACAGCAGCGGCGGTAGAAGCTGATAAGCGACTAGTCATATCACGCGCGCGACCGTTTCCACCTCCCACCTAGACGAGTCGTTGCCTGCGTAACCGGGCCGATAACCCAGCCTCGCAACGTCCGCGTCATCGAGCTCGACGATCATCTCCTTTATCGCATTATTGGGCAAGAGTAATCAATGAGCTGTCGGATATTAAGAAGGATCGTGTAAATAGTATATGATATATACATCTTAATGTAATGGTATAGGACGTAAGCGGAGAACAACTGTATTTCGTGTACATATAAAGTCGCATCGTATATAACGCAAAGGAACATCGAATGACAATTTGTACATATTGGTACGAATGGCTTTCGTCGTCGTCGTCGTCGCCGTTGGTTCCGAGGACTCGACGGTCGGAAGCCTCGCCCGAACACCGAACACCCGCTGCAAATATCTCTCGATCACATATCAATTCTACGATTGGCAATCGACATCTCGACTGGCGCGTTCGCGAAAACCGAACCAAGCGAGGAAGGAAGTAAGGAAGTAAGGAAGGATAAAAGACGTAAAAGGGAAATCGCAGCTCCGACCCACGACACGCGAACGTGGGTACGGTTTTGCGATTTCGCGGTGAATTTGCACTCGCGCGAAAAGTCATGCATATCCTGTTGAGCCGTTCGCTGGGCGCGCGATTATCGATCGAGCGTTGCGTCATGCAAGGCTGAGCGCGCGTATCGATGCGATGGAAGAAAAGCGCCGAATACGAGCCTCGAGTTTCGGAAGATCTGGGTCACGCGTACACACTCGAAGCATCGGTGTCGGGAGCAACCTCGTTTTGTCCCCGGAGTTCCGACAAGTGCTGGGAAAACAAAGTATATCGAGTAAGAGCGAAAGAAAGAAGAAGGAAAAATGAAGGGAACTCGCACGAGTGTGTATGCGCGTGCGTGTGCGTGTGCGCGCGAGTGAGTGCGTCACGCGCGTACGCCCGAGCGCTTTATGGAGAAAGGAAGGAAAATAATTCAAACTATGTGCATATATAAAGGAGAGAAAGTGATTATATATAAATATACATATACATATACATACAATGATATCAATATAAGATCCTAGGCATGTAAGTACGTGACTGTTTAGATTGTTATTAAAAAAAATATCGATAACATTATCTAATGATATGGAACAAGAAGCTGAATTGAATTACGTGTCATAATAAACATATGAAATATTAATTGACTTGTGCAAAAGTTATTTTGTAAATAAATTACTCTACCTGAAAACCCTTTTAGCGATACGTTGTCTCTCTTTCTCTCTCGATCTATCTAACTCTCTCTCTCTCTCACACACACTCTCACTGTCTATCTCTCTCAGTCCGTCGCAGTACAACGGATTATAAACGAAGCATTTTACCAACACCGAACACTTCTGTCTCTTTAAAATCCAATATGACGAAAAAAACCTTCCGAATCGGTCATTACTTTGATTAGAATTTCGCCCCATTGTACCCCTTGGGCCCTTAGATACTCGCGGAGCGTATATAATCAACTGCTTCAGAAGCGTTTCTGTTTCGAACGACTCGATAATCGATCGAACTGTGTCAGCGATGGAGCGCAATTTTATTCAAAATGACAACTTCTGGTTTTGGTTGCTTTGATGACGGTTCTTCGATACTCCGAGAAACGAAACTGAAATAAAATCATCTTATTCTCGAATTTTCCAATACAAAATATTTATCAGCGGAAAAAGTGTTGCCTGTTTCGTTATCAAATATTTTATTCGCGCTCGAGTTTTTATCGAACGATATCGAGGCAATTATTTTTACTCTGGTTACACCTTTATTACAAATCGATGACATTTCGGCTATTATTTATACGCTTTCATCGTATCTATCGAACCATTCGATACAAATGATATAAATATTCAAAAACACGCGAATTCGATAAGTTGTTAAAAATTATTATCCATAATTTTACAATTATTATCCATATTTTATAATTACAGACGCGATGCGTTAAAATCGCTGTAAAGTTTTTGAATCGATCGATAAAATTATCGAGGTTTTCTAGTTGTCGAATCACAGAAAAATATTGTACATGTAAAATCAATATAGTATGACTATAAAAAATGTCGTATATCGATCAACTTCGTAACAATATTGATTTACCGAGTTATATAGCGTCAAATTCTGTTATGTTAATTTCAAATTTGTATTCGGTTATAGATATATGTGTACTCAGTGCCTTGTGTATTCTTAATTATAATGGATCAATATTCAAAACTTTGCGCTGTATCGAATGTTATAATTAAATTGAAATCTGATATTATCATATCGTAACTATGTGCCTAATATCCCTCGCAATAAATGTACATTATTTGTCTGTCATGCAACAACTATAACCCTAAATTTATTAGAAATTATTTATTGGACGCAACGTCTGAAATTCTTATATATTCTACTTCTATGTACACTCGGTATAAATTTATACTTTAGAATCATAAAGTATACGAAAGGAAGGAAAAGAAAACTAATGTAACTAAACGTTTAAAGAGATTCGACTTTTTTGAAAAATCGTTTATAATCTAGTTTTTAGTGTCGTTATTTATCATGTTTTCAAACAGTTTAGTATCGTGACGTACAATTTATTTAATTGATACCTTTCAAGCGATTTTAGTCGTACCATCGGGTAGTAATATTTTTATTATATTATATTTTTCGTTTAATAGCTTCGTAGACTTTAACAGCATATATATATTTAGGATTTAGAATATTAGAAGGAATCTGATAAAAACATCAAAATAATCATCGACTTGTCATAAATTTAAATAAGTACTCATTGACTTCGTAAGTAAGACAATTGCCTCGATCTCATTAAAATAAATTGCTATTTATTTTGTGATTTATTCTATTTACTATAAAATTATATACTTTTGTTGTATTTATGTTAAAAAAAACATTAAGTAACAATAAACATGGTAACAATATAATTGTACTTTACTTTTCTTTTTTCTGTTTTATCACTGGTTGTTTTGGACAATTTATTCGTTGATGATACATTTTTTATTATGTACTTGTTTTCTTTTTGCAGAAAAAAATGAATCAACGAAACAATATTTTGAATAAATATCGTTAAGTATTTATAAATATCATTTTTTTTTCATTTATTCGATATACATATTTTATGTTTCGATAACATTATTCAATACATCAATATCAATTTCAATCTTTTTCATTCGGTTAATATTATTTTCTGGATTATATTTAAAAGATTTGGTCGACTACTCATTGATTCACATCATCGTATCTTCAGGTTGTATCTTCGTTTTATTTATAGCTCGTCATATTATTCATTGATACTAAATATGCAATTCATCATTTAAGAAACAAAAATAACAAAACAATATATCGATAATACAATATAAAAAAATGATCGAATGGATGCTTATTTCTGTATTCATAGAAGCAATTCTTTTTTTTAAATATATAATTTAATATTTTGAAAAGTAACCTCCATTTTAAATGTATTTTATATAACTAAATTTTAAAAGTAAAGTCATTTTTAATGTTCAAAATCTGATTGTCAAAATAATATTCGTTTTAAAAATTATATTGGATAAATTTTTAAAACACTATTATTTAAACAAATAAATAAAAATTAATAATTTCAATAAATTAAATAATATTAAATTTATGGATGAAAATTATTAATATACATGTATACATAAAATATTTTTTTCAATAATCATTTTATTTACAAAAATTCTCATAAAAAATAATATTTCAAGTAACGAATATAAAATTATTAAAATTTAAACAAATTAAATGCAATTTCAACCTTTTATTTATTAGATATTGAATAAATAAATTTTCATAATAGCTCATTAAGAGAATAAAAAACGCAAATATTTGGAAATATTTAAAGTCTAAGTGTTTACATATTTTTATGTAGCTTTAATCACGTGCAGAGAAAATTTTTAAATTGATTAAATTAAAAATTTTTGTTGATTTTAGCATGTTTTATATCAGTTTTTCGATTATGTAGATCAGCACGTAATACTGAAAACAGAAAAGCTAGAGATGAGTTCAGAGGTAGGTAACACAAAATGGCGTCACATACAAGAAGTACGAATAGATTCGCATAAGTTATTCTAGTTTACATTACTTTCGATGTGAATCGATTATTTTATAATTTTAATATTGCAAAATATATTTTTCTAAAATGCAAAAATTTTATATTGATATAATTAATAATAATTACATAATTATTCTTTATATACTAAATAAATATTTGTATTCTCTTTCGAAAGTAAAATAAACAAACTAAGGTTAATTTATTCAACGGCAATGCTGAAAAATTAAAAAAATATATTATCAAGTTATTGTTTAAATCTAATTATTAAAGAATACAATTTTTTATTCGATTTATAAAATTAAAAATTTGAGCATTATTATATTATTAAAAATTGTAATATTATAATATTAAAGAATATGGAATAATTTTTCGATCTGTATTTTTTTTCGAAAAATATTTTCAATTGAACTAATTTTTATATTTAAAAATAAACGTTTTTCAAGGAATTTATAATTTATTTGTAGTTTATTGGACAAATAAAGGTATGTATATATTTCTTTAAAATAAAATTGATAATACATTAAATCGAATCTTTTATTTTTAATTTAAAGAAAATCTTACAAAATTTACTCACAATATTAATAGTGAAGAAATCGTTATTACATACGATAATTTTTTACGTTTATATATTAAAAGACATATTACATTGAATACGCAATAGAATAATACATTCAAAATTTAAAACCGAATATTAAAAAACAAGTTTCTGTACAATATTTTGTGTTGTTATTATTATATATTTTAAGACATTGTATTATTTATGAAATACGTGTTTAAGATAAAGATATTATATGATTATTGAAATTGCATACTACAATTTTATAAATAATAAATTTATGATTATTTTTTAATAAATATAATTTTATATTATATGAACATTTTTTATTATAAATTTAATTTATTTTATATAACTGTATTTTATTATGTTACAATTGCATGCGAACATTATGTAAAAAATATCAAATTTCTTATATAAGTTTAATAAGCAATTTACAAAACATTATTTAATTGAATATAATTTTAGAATTTGCGAATAATAAAAAATCAATAATGTTACAAACAATATGTTTCAAAATTTTAGTTATATAAAAATAAATAAACGTTAAATAAAATGAAGAAAATAATCTATTTATAATAATTATAGAATCAATAGTACACGAAAACTATTATATTCCAAATTTTTATATGAAATTAATAACAAGTAATAAATTATTCGTACTATCGCTTGACATTAATTTGGTATTAATTAAAGGTAAAGTAGAAATTACAATTATACTACAAGCGATAGAATCACTCGGTTTAATTAAATATTTTTCCTATATTTTCATATGGCGTAATATTTAATAGACACAATTACTATTATATAACCTATTAAATATATAAAGAATAGAATTTTATGTAAAAAATTTTAACGAGCGTTCGACAGATTTTAATTAACTTTGAAGAATCCCTGAAAATGAAACGATATTTTTTTCTCGTTATCCGCAGTCAGTTTTTATTAATTTTTAATTTATATACACATTCAAAAATACGAACTTTAATTTTGAATTTTTAACATCGACATTAACTTTTTGTTTAAACTCTAATTTCGAGAGCTTTGGTTTTATCTTTGTAACAGTTTGATATTTGGGAGATTTACAAGAAAAATTTCAACGTTTTATATCGAGTAAAGTATTCAAATCGTACCTTTTACCGCAAAACCGCAACAATATGTTTCACAAGTTATTTAATTTGAACGTAAAACCGAATACGAATGTAATGATTTGGAATATGTTTCGATATTACCAGTAATTTAAAGAAGATAGTCACTCGAATAAATAACATAATTTATAGATGTTTCCTTAATTCAATGATAATTTATAGATTTTATTTATTTTATGGTTTGATTTTACAACGCTTGTACAAGTCGGATGCGTGTTCCAAGTCACGTTTAAGATATTTTCAACATAAAATATTTCACGTTTAAAGTAACGTAAATTGAATATGGCACCTCTTTATTTTTCTAGATAAAAACGTAAGAAAACATAAATTAAACGTTGATATCGTCCAACGATTAACATAATACAAAACGGTTCGTAACGGTTATCTTATAGTACCATAATATTATATTCGTTAAAGCAAAAATATCGAAGTATCGACGCGGATTCGAAATGATAATAGTTTCGTATATATTAAAAGGTTTCCAGTGTGCAGAAAACTTGGATGTTCGATACACGCGTTGAATTTGACGCGGTCCGATGTTTTTTTCGCGCGAGATTACAGTGTCTGTTCTAAGAAACTCGAATGGGTCAATAAAAGTCATTGAATAAAACGAAAATATTCGAAGAAAAAAAAATTGCACAACTATTGCGAAAATCGAAAAATACAAAAACAAGTTTTAAAATTGTTTAAATATGTTTAAGTACGCGGATAAGGCTCGGAATGCGTTGGAAAGTAATGTTAGTAGAGTTAGTTGAAAAACTACGCGAAAAATACCGTAAGAACTTGACTGGAAATACGCGATATATTCTCCACGGGTTTATATAATTATAAAGAAGCATCAAATTGAATCGTCGATGAAAAACCGCGTATAACTGGTTCTTAATTAGAAAAATGGTCTCATTTTATAAACTTTTAGAATAATTTTATAAATCCATTCGAGTATATTTTGTCGGTTAGCTTTTATTAATATCGGAGCAGCGCAATAACGCGCGCGACTCTGATCCTGAAATATCGCTGGTAAAATTTAATATTTCATAGCTCCTTAAAAAAATAATCTTCCAGGTTCCACAGAGCGCGATAATGTTATGCCGCTACCGTATTCCACGGAGGTGTGACGTGATTAAGATTTGGAGGATGCTAAAAATATTCGGAATAGCTGCTGGTCGTCCTTTTCTCTCTCTCTCACTCTCTCTCGATCTCTCTTCAACCTCCTCCTGAACCACCGCCACCACCACCTCCCGTACCCATACCTACACGACATACCTGCGCTTCTGAATTTTTATCCGTCAGGGACGCGTTCCCCTTCGCGCCTCGTTCCTTTTTCTTTCTTTCCGGGTATATATCAATTCTCCACGGAGGCGAGAAGAGAGCGCGCGGAGGTTTCCAGGTCGACTCGCCTCCGTTCCCCGTCACCGTTCCCCGTCTCCGTTCCCCGTCAAAGTTCCCAGTCGCAGTTCCAGGCTGCGGGTTTAGCGCGACGGGGGTCGATCTAGTGGCCGGCGTCCGCGTTGCGTCGTCGATCGACCGCGACCTCGTTTACCGACGCAGGGTAAGCCCGGGCGGGGATCTCGCGAGGCCGACGGAGGGGCGTCGCTTCCGGACGACGCGCCGGCGCCGTCGTTGTGGCTCCGGCCGAGTAGCGCGGATATATACACGGAATCGAGGAACGCGGCGTAGCAGTCGAGCTCGCCGCCGAGTCGAGAGGCTCGCGTTGTTGGTGTCTCCGTCCTCCGAGTCCTCCCCCCGAGACGCCGACGAGACTCTTATCTCGGCAGTTTCGCGGGCGGCCGGCTTCGTCCTCCCAGGCCATCCACCGCGAGCGGGGATACGGATACGAGTGAATGGACGCCAAGGGACGTCCGTAGGAACGAGCGCTGGGCCTCGTCACCAGCAGCTCCCGGCGAGAGGACCGAGTCAGCGGCTTCGAACCGAACCGATAACGAACAAAAAGGGGGGAAAACGCGGGAGGACGGTTTTTTTTCGATCGACCGAACATGCGACTACTCCCGCTGACAGTCGGCCTCCTCGTGCTCCTCGGTAAGTATCCTCGCGCTTATCCCGGGGGGGAGGGAAAAAACGGTTCTCGAACGGAACGGTCAGGACGCGTTCCGTCCTTCCCCCTCTCGTTCTCTCGCTCGCTCGCTCGCTCGCTCGCTCGTCCACGGTATCGCGAGGAGATAGAGTATCCTCTCTCGCTCGCTCTCCCTCTCGCTGTCTCCGATGGACGATTCCCTTAATGCGGAAAGGAAAAACGCGGGTCCAGACGCGACGGCCGCGCCGAGTTGGCTTCGACGGGGAGGGAAGGTGGCGGCGCTGTGGATGAAGCGACGCGGGGGGAGAGAAAGAAAAGACCGAACGCGAGTCGAACCTTGAAACCATCGCCTTTTGTCCGGGTCGCCGGCTTTCGACGCCGCTTGGATAAAGGAAGTCGGAGCGAGGCGTCGGCGCCGCTACTCCGTGGCTCGATCCCCTCGGCTTTTAATCACCGACACACGGCCACGCCGCCACGGATCGATAGCGCGGCAACCGCTCCGGTTTCGAACGACCGTCTCGTGGCCGTTCCCCCGCGCTCCGGGACGTCTTTGGGGAATACCCCTGGGGAGGTGAGAACGTAGGACTCGTACCGATGTAGACGATCTTTGCCGACAGGCTGCGGCTGCGAAGCGCAGGAGCGACTCCAGCAACCGGAGGAGATCTACTTCACGGTCAGCCCGGAGGATCACGCGGTGGTCGAGGGTTCGTCGGTGAGGTTGCGATGTCGAGCCAAACCCAGCGGTGCCGTCGTTTACTCGTGGAAGATCGACGGTCAGCTCCTCGCCCCGAGCCCCAGGAGACACGTCGTGGATGGCGACCTCCGCATCACCAGGCTCAGCAGAATCCTCGACAGCGGAAGCTTCGTCTGCGTGGCGACGCACGAGTCGACCGGGGCCAGCATCGAGAGTTCGCCGGCCAAGATCGACGTGCAGTGTGAGTACCCCTCTCTCTCTCTCTCTCTCTCTCTCTCCCTCTCCCTCTCTCTCCCTTTTCACAGCGATTCCATCGTCGGCAACGCTTGGTAAAATTTAAAAATTACCGGCTGGCGGTCGAAAAAAAAAAAAACGGGAGAGGATCCCTTTTACTTGGTTGGCTTCGGTATCTCGATCGCTGTTCCTCGAAGGTCGAGACGGAGGTGCGCTCGTTTTTCCGCGCCCAGGTGCATTAGGCAAATTGCTTTTCATCGAGCGGTGAAATATTAATTACCCGAAATGGGAATCGGGCGGGGACCGCGTAGCTCTCGGCTCTCGGCTCTCGGCTCTCGGCTCTCGGCCCTCGCTACATTATAACGAGCGACCAACGCACTCGACTCTTTAATTAAGCGCACCGATTAATTATTCGCGGGCCCGGGGCTCGTTAGCTCCCCCGTCGTTAGACGAGCTCCGGGTCTCGCCGTAATTATCGGTCGGGGCCACGTAATTGCGACGGGACATTCGCGACGCGGCTTTTCGCGCCTCGAGTCGCGGGTGTTTCGCGGATCCCGAGGGTGTAAAAGGGTTACGCGAACCCGATGAAAGTCGTCTGGATGCTCGGATATTTTTTCCCCCCCCCCCGGTTGACTTTGCTCCCGGCGATTGTTCGTCGCGTGCTTTCCATGCAAATGCTTGCCTTATTTAAAAAGAGCCTTCCTTAAAAACTTTCAACCACGCCGAATGAAAATAACGAGTTTCTTACTTTTTGCTCCCGTAATTTCGTAACCCGTCGTCGCCGCTTCCTTCGCTTTGCTCGCGTTATTCTCCAACCGATCTATAAAACGTCCATAAATTTTCCATCGCCGTTTACGCGCGTGTTCACTCGGTCTTTGCTCATTAAACTTAACGAATTGAAAAATGCGGTTTTAATATCGCGATTAAATAAGAATTAATACCACCGGCTTTTCACCCCTTCGCTCGGTATAATAAGCTCGATTGCAACGAGGTCTTACGCGGATTAAGAAGAAAATTCCGCGTTGACGGAGAGACGTAAAGAAAGAAAGCGACTTACTCTTTTCTAAAGATGCGTATCCGTCGAATGAAAATAACGAACAATGAACTCGAGAATACACGGATTTTCTACTTGGTGTAACAACTCGGTTTAACGAGATGCTACACCTGAAAAAATTGTAGTGCTCGAAACTGTCGAAACAATGACAAATTTCTGATGCGTTCGTTTTCCGCAATCTGTACTTTTCTCTTAAATTATAATCAAATCTCGCGAATGTTATCCTACGTCTTATGAACTTGTAAGTCATCCGTGTGTGAATTCGATGAAATAATATCTGGAGACTCGATAAAAAGCGACAAACTCCCGATTCGTTCGATGGACTATTTTTATCGTGATTCTCGAATCTTACGATCAACGATTACGAACTCTATCTTTTAAATATATTTACTACTTTTTTTTTATAAATAGAATGAGTTATAAATACGTTTGTTTACCTACTTTATTAAATTTATTCAAGTCGGAATAAGAAAGAAATTTTAAATACCCAAAACCTATTATATCGTTAATAACCACTTTATAAATTAATATTTAAGAAACGATATTATTATCTTCCAAATAAATTATAAATGATCGTACCGTTGATATCGATCGAATAATTTAATTTTAAATATTAGCTCTTTCCGTACGTGTAAATAATTGAATCAAAGTAATGATTTTTTTCGACTTCTTTCCGTTTTTTTTTAAGTATCGATATCATAATTATCGTAAATTAGTCTCGATTTATAAATACTCGGTAAATATCAATCCCAAGTAAAAAAAAGGAATAAAAAATTAACAAGGTTCAACGAACCTTCAAAGTTTTCTTTTCAAAAGCAAATTTCAACTATTATCTTTATAAAGTATTTAACCGTAATTTGTATCGTAAGTACGTTAGGATTGGATTATAATTTAAAATTAGGCATTCTTGTGTCCCTTACGATACATAGGCATACGCACATGTATTACTTTGAACACAAAAGCATTTAAATTTATTGTTATAAATAGGCGGCTTACCCTTCGCCCGTTCTTACGTGCCTCCTGCTTTTATTACCTTTTGTATTTTGTACGACTGTATGGACCTTAAATTATATACGAGTACTCGCTAAAACCTTATACCTAAAAAATTCTAAAAGAAATAACGAAACAATTTTTATATCGGTATACGTGGTTTTTAGCTTTCCGTTCCCATCGCGAGGCTTCTTTCCACATTTTTAACCGACTACATTAATATTAATTGAAATTTGAAATCAACCTCGTTACGAAACTCTCGATATTCTTGCGAATGTAACATATCAAGTATTTCTCATTATATACCCTTTTATATTCCCGTTTTTTTTAATCATATTCTTCTCGTGTATTCGTCTTTTTTCACTCCAATTATCAGAGCTTCGTTTTAATTTTAAATTTAAAACGAAAGTATACGAATTCTAATTTAATAATTTATTAAAACATAAATTTCTTACCACTTGTATTTTTATTTTTGTTGCAATTTAACGATAACTGTTTTTAATTTTTAAGCGAAACTTTTTTTGCAAAATTATTTTCGTAATAAATGTTTCCTTTAAAAATACTAATATCGACCGTTTCCGTTTCGTACGTACTATTATTTTATTTAAAGGGGGAAAAACACAAGAATTTCAAACTTCATATTTTTCAGAGTTTCGAGAACGCGGATGCGCAAAGAAAAAATTCTATAGAAGCATCGACTATTTTATTCAATGATTTTGCTCGTTTATATCGTAAATACCTTTTCGCGCATTAATTTTCACCGATCGTTTAAGTTATTTTAGTTTTGGAAAATGATGGCGCATTTCATCAAATATAATTTCAAAACGCGAAAATTACTTTTTATCTATTTGCAAGCATGTAAATAAAAAAACGACGACTTCAGGAAAATAATTTCGCGATATCTTTTCTCGTACAAGCAAAATCTTGAACATCGATCGCGCGTCAACGGATATTTATAAAAGGGATAAGTCGTATTTGGTACATAATGAAATATAAACGACGTATCGGTGCGTTGTTCCGATACGAGTCAAGTATACGTATATCTAGACTCACTTCACAAATTGGGGATAACACAGGAATAAACTCTAATCAGTGTATCCAGTTTTGGTATATGTATTAGTACTGTATTAGAGTTCCCGTACCTAATCGGATCAGTAACCAGGAAACTTGGGGAACTTTCTATTTACGATTACTGAAATATCGAACAGCCTATTAGGTAAAGCTTTATACTTCGTTAAAAGTTAATGTAAGTGTATTCGTTTGGAAATTGATCTATTTTTTAATCCGATACGTTCGATCATTTTACTGTAATTTACAAAGGATTTTGTTCCATGCGGATGTTTGTACGGTAGCTTTCCTTATTTCCGAATCTTGGTTATTCAATACGTGTTTAGAACTCGATCTATCGGTAAATATACTCGCGAGTTGCGCATCGATAAGTTCAACCTTGATTATTTATGTAAAAAGTTGTGCAAAGTTTGAGTAATACGTCAACTACGAATATTAACGCATCGCGCGTAAAAGGGAAAATCTTGTGCACGTTTCGATGTATTTACGAATAATAAAAGTTTACGGTCGAAGGATCGATAATTTCGAAAGTTTTTTCAAGCAAGAAATTCGTCGAGTAGAAAATGTTATCGTATCGAATTGAATTAAACGGGGTTAATTAACTCGAATAATAAATAAATTGTTTCGGCTTTTCGATTCGGAAACATTGAAAATTATTTGCATCGTTATTATCGAATTTTGATTCGACGACATCGACGTTATTTTTACTTTTATAAAAGTAACGAACAAAATTATAATTACGACTGTATTTTTGGGTGGCGGGGAAGTTTGGGGCTCTCGGTTTTACAGTACTTGGAAGTTTCGGTTGTACTTTCACTCGTAGTTCTCGAAATTACGATGGACATTAAACTTATAATTTTTCATCATAATAATCAACACGTGGAACTTTTACTCCATTCGTCGGTCGGTCCATAAATTCGTTGCACCAATCAACGAGTTTTGCCCATAGTTTTCCCAACGCAGGGCGAGACGATGCGAGTTTTGTACAAAAATAGTCATCCACCGTCTCAACTTTATAGTTTGGAGTTTTCTCTCGAAACTCTTTACAACTGTCCGTTGATACCCGAGCGTAATTTTTGAGAGCCAACCTTGGTTTATTTTAAAAACGTTTATGACGCCGAGCCTACCAATAATCTCGAAATTTTACGGTACTCGCAGCGGAGACTTTATAAATAGAAGGCTTGGCTAATTAAGCTTATTATAGAAAGTTTAACGCATTTTACCGCGTGCCCGGGCAATCGAAGAAGAAAAGCAAGGAAGCAAGGAAGCAAAAGGGGCGCGTATTTCTCTTGCACCGCGCGCAGGTGGAGGACCGCACAGACGCCGAGCCGTCCTCGAGTGCAGGGAGTGAAATTCGGTATTAGCCGTGGCACTCGAGGCGGCAAGTGCGCGGGTGGAGGCGCGAGATTCGGAGTAGGGCGAGGCGAGCTGGTGAAAAGACGCGAGGGTTTACGGTTCGCTGGAGGCTAGGTGGAGTGGGCTTAGGAAGAAAAAAAAAAAAAAACCCTCGGTTGGATGGATGCCTCGTCCTCGCGGGCGACGACAATAGCATCTCCGGATCCCGCGTTGCGGGTAGACTCGTTGTTAGCGATTGCGATCGTTAGAGGCCGTAGCCGTCCCTTTCAAAAACTACGCGCGACTGCGGACGCGTCGCTCGGAGAGGCTTGAAAAGAAGCCTCGAGGGGAAGAGTCACTCACACGCGCGTACCCACGAGCACACTAGAGCACACTAGAGCACACCCGGGAAACTACGCGTCGGTGTAGATACGCGCGATTGGCCCCACTCGCCGGACAAGGCGCAATTACTCGATTAACGGTGGAAGCGTATCTCGTGCCGGCCGTCTCCGCCCTTGCGGGTTGGGGTTGAAACCAGGGGTGCGCTCGGTGCGCGCGGTCCCGTCGAGTCATAAAAGTTTATGGCGCGTTTGCATCGAGCGCCGTTCGCAGCAGCCGCCCTTCCGTATTCCCATGGCAACGCACTCGCCCCCCTCGAGACCTCGCGTCTTCGGTCTCGGCGATGAGGTTGCGGGAGGGTAAGAGGGAAGAAAGGAACACCGCGATCCCGACTCGTAGGCGCCGAGATGATTCTCGTCCACGGGGAAACCGATTGATTTCGGTGGTGGCTTCGATGGTAACGAGAAGGAGGAGGTGGAAGTGACTCGCACTCGCGGTGCTCTTCTTCGAGGGTAATCGCGTTGCGGGGCGAGATAATACGCGGGAAAGGGCCGCGAAGACGAGGTATACGAATAGTAAGAACAATGACTCCGACGAGTGGAAAGAGCCGCCTTTGATCTTCCATTTCGTTTGCGAGTCTAAGCGCCCGGAGCTTTTCAAAGCTCGCGATCGCCGACGCGTCGCTTACCGAGCGAAACTTAAAGCCCCTTGACTCGATATCTCGGTGGAGCCGTCGCTGCTTCCTTTTGCCAGTCCTCGACGACACTTCGCGTTCGCACCCTCCCTCCCCCTGCAGAGGGCTCGCGACAATGAAAACAAACGCGCCTCGAAAATGTCTTTCCCCTTCCCGAGTTCGTTGCGACATTCGCGAGAGCGAGTCTGGGAAAAGACTGCGGTCTCCTCGTCTTTGGCTTACGTCGCGTACAAAGGAAGGGCTCGGTTTTCCCGTAGCTTCTTAAACCCTCCTTTATCGCGTGCGCTCTTCCGTTTTGTACGGTGTATACCCACGTCTACGAGTCGCGTCATAAACGCCGAGTCCTGAAAAAATAATGCCCCGGGAACCCGACGATGGTAAAACTTTCCGCTCTTCCACTCGATCGATCCGATAACTAACCAAGAGCTAACGGAATAGTCTTCCTCTTTTGACCCGGGGACGCGTTCGAACCGCGACGACGTCGATGCTTTACATATTTCACTCGGAATTCTTCCCTCCTCCTCCTCCTACTCCTCCTCCTACTCCTCCTCGTTCGCCTTCTTAATGGAAATTGATCGAAACGCATGGATTTTTGTGCTTTGTTTTTTTTAAGGACGACCGTCGGATGATGATTTAAATTGAATGCGAGGGTGAATCGAATGGGTAACCCACTTAACAAAGTTTATCTACCGAAAGAAAGACTTTTGTTTGCCGGGGGCATTGATCGACCGTTTATATAAGTATAAATGCGCGCGTAATCGACACAATAAGTCGGTTAATCCTTGTTTTTGGTCGCTTTTTTTTTCCTCGCCCGAGCGCTCCTCGTTCATCCGAATGTAAATGAATCCGAACTGCGAACGAGCCAAGAGCGAAGAGCGAGTCTATTGTTAAATTAAGAAGCTCCGTTACAAAGGAGCGAAATTTTTAATGCTTCCTACGCGATGCCATTGTACTGGAAGGCATAACTATAACTGCGAAACGATCGATCGCTTGCATATCTCATTACACGGAAGTTTAATTACTACGATAAACTGGTATTTCTATCAATTTAAAATTCGATACACTCGTTCCGAGTTAACGAGCGAGCGATGAAACGCTCTCGAGAGATGAGCGCACCAATGTTTCAGATAAGTTTTGTAATCCGGGGATTTAATTGCGAGCGTCGAAGATACGCAAAGAGATTTCAATCTCGAATTGCCCCTCCTTGCTTTTGATTTACGCCTCTCCCTATTTGCGCGTGTGCACCGTTCAGTCAGCGGCTCAAATTTTTTTTTTTATGTTATCGAAAGGAAGATCCTTATCGCTGAACCGGGGTCGTCGTGTCACTCGGGTTCTCCGGGAGTCCCGTATGAAATTTTTTTTTCCGCTCTGCGATGATACGCTCCCGAGAACGACCGAAAAATCGTTCGTTTTTTTTATCCGCTTTTGTATATTTTTTCCTTCCTTTTTCGACAACGATGATAAATAACGCGTCCCGAGCTCCGAACGATAAGAAAGTTTCTCTGTAATTTGGGACGCGAGCGTTCTTTATTTACGAAAACTTTTTTAATTGTCCTCCGCGACGAAAGCAACGCGTCGTTAATATAAAAAGTGAAAGTAGCCAGGCATAAATATCGATTTAATTTGTTGAGAAATGTGTATTTATTACGAGATTAAAAATGTACGTATAACGCGTGCCTGCTATTTGTCAAGTCCCCCGTAGTCTTCCTCGATAGGAATATAAAATCTTTGTAAATCGTTAAATAATATACCGAGGGATCCTCTTTTTTGATTTCGAGTGGGTCGAGCCGCAGTCTGCAATATAAATGTAAATTATACGCTTTATGAGAGAAAAGAATGCGGGATGTGCGCGGAAGAGCGAGAAAGTCAGCCAAGTGTATCGGTACATATTCGAAAAAGGTCGAAGGAATCGTTCTTTAAGGAAATGTTCTGATCGATTACAGGGATCAGCGAGGCGAGTGTTCAGCTTCAGCTGCCGAAACTGGCACCGCTCATCCGAGCTGGAGGCAAGGTCGAGCTTCGTTGTCATGTTGACGGCTCCGGAGAACTTAAGTACGAGTGGTTCAGGTAAGAGGCCAATCCCGGTTCTTCTCTATTATTTCTTTGGAGTGAGAAAATTGCCTGCGTTAGAGTGATTTTATCGCTCTTGTGTAATAAGTTTCAGCACTGTATCGAGTAAAAATATAAAAATTTATATATGTCTTTTTCGTTTCGTCTTTCTATCTTAGCGAATTGGAAAAATAAAAAGATTCATCATCGTTGTTTGTAAATCGTGTAACGTTACTAAAGTACCGAGGAAATAAACCTATAATTAAGATTAATTATGGAACGAGGAAGAAACAAGGAATTACGATTTCTTGCGAAGTAGAGAGTTTCAAACTCGTTCTAAATTTTTTAGACGATGCTACGGCGATGAAAACATTAGTAACGCATTTGCGTTTAATTTATATTTTTTAATTTTAGATGAATATTTTGCGAGTATGCCGTAACCTAAAAATTTCTAATTTAAATTTCTAATCTAACCATTGAATTATTTTAAATAAAATATCATCGTTAATTTTTTCTCTGATCAACTGTAATTTAGTAACGTAAATTCTTTTCGTTAAAACTTTATTTAACACATTAATACTTCGTAATGTGAAACTTTATTACAGTTTAACGGTACGTTATTTGCTTCGTTTGAAAGAATCAGTTTGCATTTCATCTTGTCGTATCTTCTTCTGTTTTTAATGATAAACTTTTTTTTTCTTTTGAATTTTGCATCGTAAATTATTAAATATATTTTTAAAGGCTTTGAAGAATGAGAAAATACTTGGAATAAAAAAAACTTACGCGTTTTATAATATTGTAGATCAGATTTTTTGTAAATTAAATAAATAATTAACCACAACAAATTTTCAATGTAATTATTTAAACCATTCGCTCAATTCTATCTAAAGTCGAGATCATACATAGAAATTATCCGAAGTAAAGATCTGAAATATTAAACGCATAAAATTAGATTCAATCTACATTAAAACAAAAGTATATCAAACTTCATTCTCGGATATTAAAAAATTTAAATTGTTTTCTTCAAAGTGCTATACATTTGTCATTTCTTCAAATTTATCGTGGCAATAAAGAGTTTTAATGTATACCTTATCTAATGACTATTTTATATAATCGTGAATAGTTGTTTTTTGATAGTAGATCAATATTGTTTCTTGATCCGATAATAATGTCTATTTGCATAATGTAATAATTTGATATGTAAATAAAGATAAGATTTTTGATTATATTTTATCGTAGTATCCATCGAGCATAAGTAAATATTTTGAAAATGTTAATCTTAAATGTCGTTAAACAATATATTCAAATATCAAAGAGTTCTTTAAAAATTGTAAAAAAGTTCTTCGTATGAATTAAATTTTTTTTAAAATTGCGGAACAATAATTTGATTCTCATTTGTCGTATCTACACTTTGAACATTTAAAAATTTAACGCGATACATATTTTTGATAAAAAATAGGAACTTTTTTATTATTATAAATTCAAAAGCAATTTTAAAAATTTTGCTTGATTTCTAGGCGCGGTATGTACGCGTGTACCTTAAATTAAACAACAATAAGTATTTTTTCTTATTGATTCAACAATAAATGTATTATCCTGCCGGTATTTCTTTACTTTTATATAAAAAAAAAACACAGATTAGCCGTCAAGTACGTTTATACTCGAAATAAAAAAGGAAGTATTCTTGAATGATAGACAATGGTAGAACCTTTCGCTTACCTTAACGTATTTGTTTTGGAATATCTTGTACTTGATAAAAAAAATCAGTCACTTTTATCGTGCGTCACTTTGTAAGTTTAAGAAATAAAAGATTATCTGTACAAGGAGAATAAAAGAGTCTTGAATCAAGCGCAGTGCATTTGAATAAAGTACGATGACTCGGCTATAAACTCGATGTGTTTTTAATGGGTAACGGACCGTATTTGAGTGGAATACTCATTTCTCAGTCGCATTGTTCATCTTTTGATCCGCTGTTCTTATCGTTTTTACAAACAAATAAAAAGAAGCTAAATATTTTCTATAACATATCGCTCGATAGTCGTCCCTTTATTCATCAAAATGTTTACCAAATAAAAGGCAAAGTCTCGCGAGTCTCGTTAGATAGTCTTATTAGCTAGTATTTTATCGATCGAAGAAAAAACGTTTTTTTCTTTTACCAAAAGCCAATTCATTATTCAAGCCTAATTCGTTACTCGACGTTTAATCGAAGAAGCGACGGGAGCGCGGTTAAAAGGCAAAGTTCACCCTGAAATTTATCGGTCGCGTCACTCGCCTCACCGTAGCAATCGGACCTTAAACTTGGTTAGTTCCGACGTGGAAAATAAACGGACGCACGGCATAATTTAAGCACGGTTCTCGAGCCGCGACAGGCGCCATATTTCTTCGAGCCCGACTCGTCAATCACGCAAGAGATAACGAATTCACGCGAGGGTCTCTACCATTTGTAGAAACATGCGGAGCGTCGTGCCGATCGATCGCGTGGAGACCAAGAGGAACCTCCTGGTGATCCCGGAAGCCAGTACCGAGGACAACGGCGTGTACAAGTGCCTGGCACGGAACAGCGCCGGCGCCTCGCCCATGGCCCACAGCTTCCCCTTGATCGTACCAAGCAACGACACCGCGACCGTCCGGGTCGTTCCCCAGAAGGCGATCGTACGACGAGGCGAGTCGGCGAGCTTCGATTGTATCTTCGACAACGCCGACTACTCCCGATGGTACTACGAGAACAGGGGACCCCTCGAGACCGACGACGACTACACCATCCTCGACAACAACACCCTCGTCGTCCACAAGGCCAACGAGCAGAGCAAGGGTTTCTACGCTTGCTACGGCGAGAAGGCCGACACCGTCCAGATCTACACCGCCGAGCTTGAGATTGCCTGTGAGTAAATGTGTCCGGAGGTCGCGAACGTGGACAAACGACCCTAGCAACGATTTCGATTCGTTCTCGGTGTATTTCTCGGAACCGCGGTTCTTAACAGAACGAACAGTTCACGCGAATTATCGCGCCGTGGATAATCCGCGAAGTTGTTTATCCGACGAGGCGCGAGTGCGGCGCTGTAAAAGCCAAACTTTTACAAGTTTTATTAGCGCGTAAAGTGGGCAAATTACGAGAAGGCGCGTACGCGGAAAATTATCGCTTTTAACTCGGACTTCGATGAACGGGCCGGGCGAATGGATTTTCGGAACGAGATCGCGGGGTTAATTTGCGCAATAAATATCGGTCGGAGGTTTCGCGTTAACGTCGTTATCGCCCATGTAAACCCAGCGGGTGAGCTCGAACGTCATCGTCGTCGTCGTCGTCGTCGTCGCAAAATCTCCGCTTCCGCAAAATCGCCTTTGTTAACCGACCGCGCGTAATTTGTTTCAGATCTGAAGAACCTCTCGGTCGCCTCGTTCGAGCCGCCGATGTCCGATCGGGTGGCGGTGGTGGGCGAGAACCAGGAGCTCCAGATAAGCTGCCTCGCCCCGGGAGGTCTACCGAGCCCCAAGATATTCTGGAGAGACCCCCAGGGTCGAATCGTGAGCGACTCCGGCCCGGTGCGCGTCCAGGACGACACCCTCATTGTGGCGAAGGCGCGACGGGACGTCCACCGAGGCAGTTACACCTGCGTCGCCGAGAACATGGTCGGCTCGAGGGAGATGAGCGTGGAGATCATCGTTTCCTGTGAGTGCGAGATCGCTTCCACCGATACACCCCCGTCCCTTCGAAACGAAAATCGCTGATCGCAAATGCGAGTGTCCCACCCGTCGAAGGCGGGGCCGCTTCCTCGTAATCGAGCCGGAGAATTCGTTTCCGGGTAAACGCGTCGCGGAACGTCTCTCAATTTCTGTTACCGCAGGGCCGTCGGAGATGCTGGAGCCGCCCCAGTCGACGACCGCGATGGAGGACGAACCCGCGAGTCTGAACTGCAGTTTCCGAGCGATGGGCCCGCCGGTGACGCAGACTCGTTGGCTGAAGGATGGCGAACCCTTGAAGGAGGTCGCGACGTCCGCGGGAGGGCCGCTCCGGCACCGACTCGTCGAGCACCCTGGAAACTCGAGCCTTCAGTTCAGGAACGTCCAGCTGAGCGACAAGGGTAGCTACATGTGCGAGGTTGCTACCAAGGGCTTCCCGCCGTTGAGGTCACCACCCGCTGAGCTGTCCGTCAAGGAGAAGCTCAAGTTCTCGCCCGCGCCCGTCAACAGGCGCCTCGAGTTCAATTCCACCGCCAAGGTCGGCTAATCCTCCCTTCGTGCTCTCGCCCCTTCCCGCCCTGCTCTTGTTTCACGCGCGATGCGAGCCAACCTCCTCCTTCTCCTCATCCTCCTCCTCTAGCTCCGAGTTCGGGAGTGGCACTTTCAAGGGCTGCGCCGGCGGATAATGTTTGCGGTCCGTCGAATCTTGGACGAGTTAATCGATTCTCCTGTGGCGGACCGAACCGTTTGCTCGACAATGGGAAATTACTGTTTCGACACCCGAATTTACGGGAATCATTATCGACTTGTCACTTTGAGCTCTTTGTGTTTGTCCTTTCGTTTCCTCGATATTTTCATTCGCTCTCGAATAAGCTGAAGAGTCTTAAGCGTTTTCGGTTTCGTGAGCTACGAATAAAACTCGTTCGAATGGATCAAATCTCGGATAATGATGGATAAAATGTTGGAAAGTATCTTAAACGGGGTAACGTTGTTGGACCGTGATCAATTTTATTGCCACTCGTCGTAAATTATAAATCGAGTTTGTAATAATTTTTATCGCTCGATCAAACTCGATTCGATCCTATCGCTAATCGTCTCATCCTCGATATTTAAGTTATTTAATCTTAACGCGCATTCCTGAATAATTTTATTCAAATATTGTTTTTTATTTCCGTTTTAAGATTTATGGATGTATTAGCTTTCGCTGTAAATTCATAAATGTATACGATTTAAAAATAATAAAAGACGAGAGCTCGAGAAAAAATTTCCGTAAACGTTCGAGACGTTGCGTTTCTTAAAAGAAAGATCGTACATTTTTTCTTTTAACGTTACACTTAAAAAATTTCATTATTATATTAATTTACGAAGCATTCTAACAAAAAAAAACAAAAAAACCAAAAAAATAAAAAATAAAAACAGAGAAAATGAAACAAAAAGAAACAAAAGGAAAACAAAAGGAAACGATCGCAAGATTCGGACACTTTTTCTCGAAAATAATACAAATTCCGATGTTGGTTTTAAACTAGTCGAAATAATTGGCTACAATTTGAACGGTACGTAGGTTTCGTGCAAGGCTCAGGGCTCGACTCCGCCGACTTTCAAATGGTACAAGAATGGCGCCAAGCACTTTCCCAAGCACGTGCAGGAGATGAATGGCACGCTGCACTTCAGCGGCGTTCTCGAGGAGGATAAGGGCAATTACACATGCGTCGCCATCAATAGCCAGGGCCAAATCAACCATACGATAAAGATCGATGTAGTCAGTAAGTTCCTTTGAGTGGAAAAAGCCAGTCCGCATCGATCCTTAATTTCGCTCGAATATTTTCCGTTTATTCTTACCGACTCGACTCAATTTTTTCTTCTCTCTCGTTCGCGTAGTCGCCCCCAAGTTCACCGTTAAGCCGGAAAACGTCTCGGCGATCGAGGGCTTGTCCGTTTTGTTGCACTGCGCGGCGAAGGGCGATCCAAAACCAGCCATCAAATGGGACAAGGATTCACAAATGAACAACCTGAATGGGGATCGATTTCTAGTAATGGCTAATGGCAGTCTCTATATCAAGGAGGTCTACCTGAGTGATGAGGGTAAATACGGTTGCACCGCGGGAAACAGCGGTGGCTTGAAACGGGAGGAAGTCCATCTCAGCGTTAAAGGTACTACTACGTTTTCACGATAATACGAGCCTCCTTTATACCTTTTGTGTCGGACTTTCTTACGCTTTTTACGTACTTCCTTATATCGCATTGTTACGACATCGATACTCGCTCGGGCTTTTTATACCATTCCGACACGATTAAGCCATTACTTTCCTCGATAAATTTATATATTTATAATTTAAGACTTACGCAACTTGAATCGTTAACTTCTCATTTTTTTTCCTCGAGCTGTAAATTTGGCGCGATGGTGTACAATCGAAAATGAATTAAATCGATAGGATTATTTCATGAGAAAGCGACATTTATTTATTTATTTATTTGTTTGTTTATTTGTTTATTTGTTTATTTATTATATGTGGTAAGCCAATGGCTAACGTTACATCTTAAATTACAGCCAGCGATGGATATCGTTCGGATCTGGATCTCGATGCAGCCGATGATGGTTCCATGATGACCAAGACGGTGATCATTACTTTGGGTGCCGCGGCCGCTTACATGGTCCTCGTTGTTGGACTGATGCTGTACTGCCGCTATCGCCGACGCAGAAGGAAGCAACGATACTTGCAGGAGCAAACCGATGGACAAGGTAACGAAACTGTTCGCGAAGCTAAAAGATATTTTTTTTGTTTTCCCCGTTTCTCTCTTTACGATCAACTTTGTCGCTTCGTCGTTGTAATAATCGAGTTTCCGATTCGACCTAGAAAAAGGAGACAATCCGGAAGTCCAAGAAGAGCAATGCGAGCTTCGAGAAACGAACTCGAAAGCCAATAATTCGGCCAACAAGAAGAAGAAGGGAAATCGCGAGTCGCACAAGAGCGATGGTACCGACACGGCTCACAGTCAGAACAGCAATCACTCGAAAAAATCCAAATCCAGCTACGATAAACTCGCGGTTAGTCGTACGCTTCTGCAGGACATGAAACCTCTTGGACGGGGCGAATTCGGTGAAATATTTTCGAGCAGATTCTGCCCGAGTTCCGGGGAGGATACGACGACCAAGGAGACCATCGTCATGGTGAAAACCCTGAACAACACCAAGGACGAGAACGTGCTGCAAGACATCAAGCGCCATCTGGATCTTCTGCACAAGTTAAATCACGAGAACATCGCTAAGCTTATCGGCCTGTGTCGCGAAGAGGAACCCGATTACATGATCATCGAGTACACGGATTGGGGAGACCTGAAGCAGTTTCTTCTCGCCTCGCGAGCTAAAGAATCCGCGGTTAAAGAAGACGCGGGAAAACCACGTGCTCCGCAATTAGCGGTCGCTCAAATTCTCTCTATCGCTAATCAGGTCAGAACCTTATACTTCCTCGATAAGACAATGATTCCGAACTTGGCGTTTATTTTTACGGAATAAAAACTTTTTTGTTTGTTAAAACGTTGCCGTCGCGTAACTTTTGATAGCGATATCGTTGCAAATTAAAAAATAAAGTACTAAAAAAGAAAGAGCTTATGTCGCGTTAAAAGTTGTGAATTTGATTCGCTACGTTCGTTCAATAGCCAAGTTAGATTCGATCCAAAGACTAGAATTACGTTAAAGTAAACCGTTTTCAGGCTGCCCAAGGATTGAAATATATATCGGACCATCGACTCATTCACAAGGACGTCGCAGCGCGCAATTGTTTGATCTCGAGTAATCTGACCGTAAAGATATCCCTGGCCTGCATGACGAAGGAACCACACCAGCAAGAATACACAAAGTACAGAAACCAAGTGATTCCGTTGAGGTGGATGCCGAAGGAAGCCGTGTTCGAGGACGAGTATTCGACGAAGAGCGACGTGTACTCGTACTCGTGCCTCGTCTGGGAGATATTCCACCAAGGCGAGTTGCCCTTCAAGAAGCTCAACGACGAATCCGTTCTCAATCAACTCAAGAGTCAAACCCTGGCCTGGACACCCCACAAAGCCGCGCCTCCCGCGCTCCAGGAACTTCAGACCAACTGCTGGTCCTACGATCCGAGGGAACGGCCCATGTTCAGCGAGATCGTCGAGAAGCTGCAGGAGATCGTCCAGGATTGCTCCCAAGTCTGAGCCAGCGTATATTCCCAGTTCCCGTGTGCTCCATTTCCTTGTGCGCCATTGTCCCGAGGCGCGGACAAACATTGAATCCAATACCGAACGTCCAATTTTTCAAACACTGATTCAATACTCGCTCGAGACGATGGCGACGCTCCTTTTTCACTGTGCGAAATTATCGGAGGCTGGAGGTACCAATGGTATTATTCTATTTCGGAGATTTTTAATGCTTTAATGTATATAAAAAATAGTCTTCGATTCAATGGAATTATCATCGTTTTAAAAATTTTTAAAGAATCGATGCTTATTCGTTAGTTATCTTCAATCAATCAATTAATTAACGTTCGTTCGACAAAAATTTATCCATCGATGAATAATCGTTACCGATTCAGTGAAAAATGGAATTAAACAAATATATATATATATAAATATATAAGTTATATCGATCTGAAACTAAAATTCGAAGATATTGATACAATTATGTGTATTTAAAGATGTGGTGAAACGCATAGTTTTACGAAATTTCTTTTTATGAAAAAAAAGAAGATAACATTATACCATTCGTCCTCTAGGCGTCTCGTATTCACTTCGTCTCGTTTATGATTTTTTTTTTTTGCGAAGAGGCTGTGACAGCGTACAAAAGCGTACGTTTTTGTAACGCGATGTTCGCTTTATACGATCTCACCGTTTTTTTATGGAAACGCGAGGCTCGCTCTGTATTATGGACGTACCGTCGATCTACAAGGGCGAAAACTCGTATTTTGACGACGGTTCTCTTTAATCGAAAGTGCAAAGTTCGAACCTTTCGAATTATACGACCGCTGCCGTCACAGTATTCCATCGCGTCCATTAGCAAAATAAGCATCTCGCAGTCATTGATTAAGATTTACCGAGATAAGCGGTAGTGGGTGTAAGTGTGTTTATGTGTGTCGTGTACGATAAAAAATATTATTTTATCAGGCGGTAACGAATCTTCGACGAGCGCGTCGCAGTTTTTAAAGCCAAATTTACACTCGGATCTCTCGTTTATTTCCGACGCATCGGAAGATTCCGGTGCTAATTTTGTAAAACGATCACTGCTAATTTTATAAAAAAGTACGCGCACTTGATACACGCAGGTATTGCCGTTCGTAAAACTTATCCACGTTTGATGTACTCCGCAACTTACATTTATAAATATTACATATACGTAATGATCTACATAACCAATGATCGATAAAAATAATTTTTATACCGTACAGCCGATAAATAATGCAGGCGAAACTTCGACGAAAACAGGCGGTTTTATAAGACGGAGAAATGAAAGGTGTTGAGCTCGCGTTCGAGTGCATCGTATAAACAACGAGTTTCGATAATAAGAAGAATGATTTAATTTTAAATTGTCCCGAGATATCGCGTCTATTTTATACTTATGCGTAATGTATGTGCGACATCGCCGACGACAAGTATTCCCTATTTAGTTGGTAAGATTTTTATCAAATGCTAGCCACGCGATCCTTGAAAATTTTAACGAAGACTACATAAAAGGGCCTTAATTTATAAGCGTAACATCTTCCACAATTATCGTCGCTTCGGCTTATGTATTTGTCACGGAATAGAATAAAATCCAAAGGGTCGATGAGAAATATGTGCTCTCTTAATTACTTGTTTTTTTGTCTAGTCACCCGTAAACGTTGAATCTATATATAGTGGAAATTTGATCGGTAAATTATCGTAATCGCCGAATAAAATCATTTCGCCCAACGATCGATGAACTTTCGAACGTCGTCGTAAAAGGAACGAAAATCGAGTATATTCGCGTCAAATGTAATTTTTGAGACAGAAATTTGTAAATAATCATCGTACTTTTAAAATTCTTTCGCAGATACGTAATACGAAAAATTTTTCGTGAGAGAAAAAACGGTAAGAAAATCTTTCTTTCCTGAAATTAATCAAACTTATTTATTTATTTTCGTAAACGTTATTTAATCGAATTTGACCGGTTAATCGATCGTGTGCCTAGTGTCAAGGCAAGTTTACGGCAGTGATCGAACGAATTTCAATTCAATCATCGACTAAATTCATCGAAAGTATCGTATTCAACGTTTTGTATAAATTTCACAGTCGAGTAAATTTTGACCTAGATCATTTTCAATGCTGTATCCATTTACGTACGTGTGGAGAGCGCATACAATTATGCTGTAAGAAGAAAGTGGATATGCACTTGTTAAAAATAAATAATGAGAAATGTAATGATGAAATGTGTCTCGATTATTTCATTACCTAAGTATTTGCTAAAACTTACATAAACGTCCGATTCCGCTTATTTTACCCGGATCGTATCGATTTCCCGACAAAAACGATCTCGTTCATAATTTTTACAAGCATCGAAACGCGGTCGAATACCAAGGTTCAAAGTGCATTAAAGCATATTCTATAACTTTCTATACCCATAAAGATTAAGACATTGGCAAGATTGGAAAAAAAAAGACCAATAACGCGCGGCACTAAAAATAGAAACCTCGAGGAGAAATGACCCGTAAAACAATGGACATCGACGCCGTAGCAGAAAATAATTACCCAAGTTGCGATCTCCGGCAATAATCGATAATTTTTACCGCGGCCTTAGGATACGTTCCGTATCGAGGAAAAAAGGAGGAAAAAAGGAGGAAAAAAGGAGGAAAAAGTGAAACGTCGGTTTTAGAAGCCGTCAGCCTTCGAAAATGCTCGTTGGAAAAGACACGGTAATTCGAGTCGCGCACATTCATCCCGCGAGTTAATGATACGTTCGGGGCGCACGGGTATATAACGCGAGTCGTCGCCGAGTAAAAGGGCGTTATGTACTCGCTTAGCCCCCTCCCCGCACCCTCGTTGAAATATCGATAGACCTCCGAGGAAAAGAGGAAAAGAGACAGCCGCGATTTCGATAGCGTGCGTGTGAGTGGCTGGCTACGCTCCCGTCGACGGATAGACGGATAGACGTGTGCACGCGTACAAGTACACAGGTACATGTAATATACAGGTTTATTTCGAAGGAAAAGGAAAACCTCACCTTTCCAGTCAAGGACGTTCTTCGGAGAGAAAGATAAAAGGGGGAGGATAGAGGAGAGGAAAGGGAGTGGCTGAGCTCACGGCACGACGGCCGTCGTAGAAGTTTTGCTTTCGCGTTCGCCGGTAGAAGATGAAAGTATCAGAAGCTTGCGATTCAGCCGCGGTTTAGAACTCGCGTACGTAAACTTTCGTTGGATTGCGTCACGGCGCCTCGTTCTCGCGACCCGGAATCACGTCGATTTCGATCGAGCGAGAACGAGAAGAAATCCGGAGATCCCCCCCCTCCGAGGAAAGGAGGAAAGCTCGACGCGTCTCCAACCATCGACAACAGCTTTGTTGTCTAACGACACCAACAAATACGCAAGCTATGAAATAAATACACTCGTGGACCACTTGGAAAAATGCATTTATACATTTATTTAAACTTTCTAGTATGTACACACACGACAGGGCCGTTCAACGCAAGCGACGCTGCACTAGAACTCGCGAACCCCCGACTCGTGAAGAGGACGATCTCGATGTCGACGTGCTCGTAACGACGTTGCTGTTGCTTTTTTTTTTTAGTCGAAAGAAAGTTCGGTTACGAATCTAATATATACAAATTACAATGTTTATGCGCGTTTATAAATATACAATATAAAAATGCGTATAAAGTCGTATAAAGTCGTATAAAAACATGTATAAAGACGTATAAGGACGTATAAGGACGTATAAAGACGTAAAATGAGATAAGAGGATATCGTGACTAAGTAAGCGTATCGCCGTGCGTTGAATTTTTCTTTACAATATTTCGTTTACCCATTTCGAGAGAAAGGCCAAAGTCAATATAGATGAGCATCTATTTAAACAAATGTATTTAAGGTATCGAGTTTAACTACATTTCCAGTAAAAATGTACTTAAACACGAGCGTGTAATTATAGCTAAGCGTTCGCAATTTCGTGTTCGCAGCTTTTTCAAACGTAATAATTTTAGACGTCGTCTCGAGTGAGAATTATCGCTAGACAATTACAATAAAGTCTACGTTACATTGCGCAAGCGGAGCGTGGTACGCGACCTTGCGTAAAATTCGCGCCGTCGAGGCCGAGCCCGAAGAGTCCGGACGGCCGTCGACGTCGACGTAACGGTACCGAGGAACGGTACCAAACAACGGTACCAAGGACCTGTGCACTACACCGGTGCACTCGGATGTCGCGCGAGTGAAATACCGTATTCCGCGGGCGAGTAGGAAGAAGAGAAAAGTACACGGTGTCTCGGTGTCTCGGGTGTCGACGACGCGGGCGGCTCAAGGACTCTCGGTCTCAAGGACTCTGCTGCTCCACGGGAACGAGGAGCGCGAGTTTGTCGCCCTCGATCTGTTGCTGGTACTGCTGGTAGTGTTGGTGGGGGTGGTGATGCTGGGGAGGCTCGACATCCTCGAGGCCTTGGTACTCGCTCTGCCTCAGGAGCGGACGATGCTGTTGGGGCTGGGGTTGGGGTTGTTTCCTGTAGTAGCCGGCGTCGACGAGGAACGCGAGCTGTTGCTGCTGCTGCTGCTCGTCGGGTTTGGGTCCGCGCTGCAGGAGTTGGGGCTCCACCTCCTCCAGGAGCAGGTGTTTGATATGTTGAGGCTTCTTCAGACGCTTCTGCGCGGCTTCGGCTCTCAGGGCTTCCGCGGCCTTGGGCAGGTACACCTGGTGCAACCGAGAAAAAAAACCCTCGTGTAACCGAGATTGAGAATCGATCGCCCGGAACTTTGTAACCTCCCTTCCTCCTCCCCCAGGTTTTAACGACTCTCGTCGATAACATCTTTTCCGCTCTCCAATAACAATCGCCGTTCGAACGCGAAATTTTAATACTTCCTAGCAATTTTACAGCCGCGTATTTAAATTTGCCGTTCTCGGCGGGTATGGACGGCAAAGTATAGTAATTTTCGCCAACTACTTTATACGCGATTTCTCGCCGTCGGTAGCGACGCCACGATTTTTACGACGTCGCTCGTCGAGCATCTTCGATAATTAACGACGACGTATTTTCCGTCGCAAATTTTCCCGAGTCCGTGGAAAGCGCGGTTGCCTTTTTTCTTTCCTTCCTCCGTAAGACGATTTCGCGCATCGGAAATTAGGTATATTTTTCGAACGTCGAAGAGTCGAGGCAGTTGCTAAAGCTGGAAAAAAAAATTGCCTGCTCGACTAATAACGCTTAAGACTTTTTTAAATATCGAGTGGCTGCTTTTAAACACAGTGTTTATGGACACGTATGAACACGAACCGACATTTTTATCGCTCACTTTGTTTTTATAACAAGCCTTTAAATTTAGCGTAACGGTTAGTTCTTTTCTTTTTTTTCTTCTTTTTTTTTTTGCTCTACCCTTTCTTTTTGCTAAAACGCAGAAGGCGATACCATTCTCGATTGTAACGACCGACAATTCCGATGAAATTGCATTTCTGTACTTTTTTATCGCGAACTTTGAACGACCGATCGCCGATGTCGCTCGCGGTACCGAGAAATTTTCGGAAACGACCTTATTCGATAAAATGATTCGTTTTTCACGTGTACACGTTTTTTTAGAGGATAATGTAAGCCGGGTATAAATACAGCGTATTATTTCAATGAAATAGAGAGTAAGTAGTAAAGGCTCGTAAATTAACAGCGTTTACCATTAAGTCGCAAAATCAAGCGTGAAGAATTAACTCGTACGTATTTGTAAAATAAATGCTTATTACAGGCTGAAATAATTTAATAAATCGGTCGATCAAAGAGGAATTTTTTTTTTCTCTTTCTCAATGCCTCGGCGCAATATATATATATATATATGTATTTTCCTCGCGCGTGATACAAAAAGAAATTTCGATCCGTATTAGAAAAAATGTGTTGAAAATTCGCTTTAAGGTTGCGAAACCGAACCACGTCTGTATAAATGCAGCGTCACGTTTGGAAAGTGAAATTTCGATCGAAAACGGTTCTTCTTTCCTCTCGAGAAAATTAAAATATCACGGCCACGGTTTCACGGGTAGACCGCGATTTGATTTTTGCCCCAAGTTATCTTCAGCGTTATCCGAATTATTTATTATGTAGCCGATGTCGCAAGCGCTGGGTACGAACCTCTGGTGCGGGCAGGGGGACTTTGTTCGGCAACAGGTACTGGATGACGGGTGCGCTGTCGGGGTCGACACGACGAGCCTCCGCCTGAGCCCTGGCCGCCTGTTTGGCCTCGCTCTGGGCTTTGGCTCGAGCTTGTTGGTGGGCCTTGTAAAGAGCGAGGGCCTGAGCGTTGGCTATGGCCTGGGCCTGGGCCTGGGCGCGTTGTTGGTTCTTTTCGTAGTTGAGAGCGTAGTGGTGGGCCTCTTCCTGGGCTCGGAGATGAGCTCGTTGTTGGGCCTGGAGCTTGAGGATGGCGTCAGCGTGGGCCTTGTACTCGGCGGCTTCGTGGGCTCGACGTTGCTCGGCTACGAGAGCCGTCGCCTGGGCCTTGATCCGGGCCTTGTACGCGCTCTCTGGATCCTTGGGGCGTACCTGTCGCATTCGTAACGTTACAGGATCGATCGTTATTTTTACATCCGAGAGAATCTCGTACGCGCTCGAGGTATTTTTTTAGCTTTAGATATTGTGTTTCATCAACGTTACGTAAACTTCTTTCTCGAAGAAACACACGCTACATTTTCACAATTAACTGCCTTTTGAGTCGTTGCTTTACTATACTTACCATAATGTAATGTAATATAATATAATATCGCGTGAAATGGTTTCTAAATTTCAAAACGATTCCAACCTTCGGTCGCTTTCGTCCAAATTGCTTATCGCGAGTTTGAAAATCCACGCTCGAACTTGTTTCGCTTTTTTCAAACTTTTAAACAATATTCGAAAGGGTTAATAACAAATTTTGAAAGACGAAAAAAAAAACAAAAAAATATATGCGAAATTACGCGATCGTAATTGTCGTGTAAAGACATCATTAACGTACTTCTTTCAACGATTAATCTCTGATTTGATTTCAAGATTCGATTTACCTTCGTACGCAATTATACAAATCTGATTATATATGATGGAATGGATAAGGCAAGGTAACTCATCGAAGACTGCTATTATTACTCGACCGGTGTACAAAAAGTAATCATTCCAGATGTAAAGAGTCCGTATAAAGCTTTGCTCGTTTAATCATCTTTTCAAAGTTAGAGGAAAAATGCAGCGTCGAATGGAAAAGTAAAAGGTGTTCCGATTCTTGAAAAATAAGTAATTTCTGTGCAAAAGGAGTAGAAGTTACGATCAGCTTTCTTTATGCGTAGAAATTGCTTGTATTCCATAGAATTGGCGACAATAACGCATTCTTGAATAAATAGCAAAAAGTAAATTAGTCAAGGACAAGAGATACGGTCTCCTTTTACCGTGGTCTATATCGCGAAAGGTATGCGGAGCGTTCTTTAAAAGTATCCATAGCCGAACGGATTAATTAAGGAAATGTATAACGAGAACGTACGTAAAAGGTGCCGTGAGCAATATAGTTAATGTTTTTGTGGGTCTCCGTTCCCCTCTTTTTCTTTAACAAATTAGTGCGTTAAAATATATATTTTACATACATTAATCACTTTAAACAAGACATTTCGTTATTGAAATTTGCATATTTTAATATTCAAAACTGTTTATCATTCTAAAACTAATATCAATATTTGCATTAGAAAATTGTTTGTAAATTCGTCGTTCAAAAATGTACAACACCTTCCGAGTAAATAAAATTAATTAACGATCGAACAGAAAGATTGTTTTCTTTTTTCTTTTTCTTTTTTTTTTTTTCCTTTTTTTTACGAAGCGATTAAAGTTCTCTACAAATTATCTTTTTTGCACGCAGCTGTCAATTTATATCATTTTTAACGTTTGACGCGAGCATTAATTTTACCGTTCAAGTTCAGTTGGTTGTCGATATTATCATCAATTTTGTATTTACCCTAAATTTTACTTTCCAAGCGTAATTCACGATTCTCGCGAACGGTTATATTTTTATCGTGAAACCGACCTTGATCATAATTGCCTAAATCATCGCGTTTCGATAAAAAGATGTCAGCGTTTCTGAAAAAGCAACTTTTGCAACGATTTTCGAGCGTTCGCGTATCGAAACGGTTCGACTGTATTACCGTATTACGCGAAACGATCGAAACTTTATCTATTCCTTACCGTTACGAAAATGGAAGATTAGCGTTGTAGATCAAAGTCGGTATTTAAATGGAACGCGGTAAAAAATGCACCGTTGGTCGATACGTATAGGTTGATATTAAAATAATTTTCGATATTAGTATGTGTTTCATAAAACTATCGACTCGTAACGCGGTCGTAAATAAATTTTTCAGTTTACCGAACCATGACACTAAAATCTTGCAATTAATAAATTTTTGGTTCGGAAGCACGTAACCCGTGGAAAACAAACTTGGAACAGCGAAGCACACTGATAAAGATTAGCGGCACGTTCACTTTCTTACAAAATGTTTGCACTCCCGTATTGGTAAAAACCAAAAGACTCATACCATTATTAATTTACGTTCGGTCAAATGCGGTTTTACGATCAGCGTCGTTGACGCTGGAGAGAAAAAAAAAAAAAGAAAGAAAAAATATCTCGGACATGCTCACTTGATAAAGTCCTTTGAATATTTTTTTATTATCGAGTGGCTAGCCTCGTTCGAGCAGGCGTAACATTTTTTTCGCCTATCTTACCGCGAAATGAATTACGACGCTTGGATTTAACATCTTGCTCGTGGGTTCGTTTAACGCGGGGCATTATTCTTATTCCGAAGAACGAATAATGTCAACCGATTAAACCATAAATTTCGTTACGGTGCGGCTGTATTCCAACTATTCGAACTAATGGGTTATTGGGTCGGGCCCCAGTCGTTGGGGGAAATATTTTACAGGGACAGCCGAGAACGTAGTAATTACGAAGGATAATTAGAGAAACAAATATTAAAGGTACGCGAGCACGGAAACTATTCTCGCATAAAAAAATCCATTTTTTGCATGGGTAGACACACAATAAAGATAAACGGATAAATATTCCGTTGGATCGTAACGAATGTTTGGGAAATGAGATACAATCAAAACAATAGATTTGCAATAAAGTTTAATCATCGATAAAATTAGTTTAGTTTCTAAGATTTTAGTTTTATTATCTAAGTAATGTCTTATTACTTTATTGTAAAAAGTATCTATCTATCTATCTATATATATATATATATATATTTGCGGTGATTGGGAAATTCATCAAAGCGATTTTTTTAGAAAGCCTATACCTTTTAATAAAGACTGTATATACATCGGCATTACTTTTTTGCCTTGAGTAGTTTGTAGTTTAAATTCGTAATAAAATTGAAACGCCAGCTTTTAACGATAAGTAATGCTCATCGATTAGGCAACGCGATATTTTGAAAAGGAAGGTTCGATTTTCAACGCACCATCGAACCACGAAAACTATGCCTCCGTAAATCTAAAAGAACGAACGCGTCGACGTTTCGGTGGATAGACTCTTGTATACACGCGGAGCGGGAAAACATCGTCGTCGTTGTGTTACGTCTACGCTCCAAGTTTAATTAGCTCTCGGATTGCACGACGTCTCCCTTAATTGGCCTCGAGAGGTAAGAATCAAGAGCCTCCCCCAACTCACCCGTTCCTCGCGTCCAGCCTCGCTGACGGCCTCGCCCTGTCTGATCTGCTCGAGGGCGCTCTGCTGCCGTTGCTTCTCGTTGGCGATGCGAATTTGCTCGAGGGCGCTCTGCTGCCGGTGCTTCTCGTTGGCGATGCGAATTTGCTCGAGGGCGGCATCCTGGTGCTTGTAGTGGGAGGCCTGGGCGATCTTCTGGAAGGCGAGAGCCTGGGCCTCGGCTTGAGCCTGGGCGCGGACTATAGCCTGGGGATTTTGCTGCTGCTGGTGAATCTGTTGCTCGTCCTCGTAGCCGTACTGGATGGGGACGGCTTGGTGGTATCGAAGATGCTGCTGAGGTTGTGGGTCGGCGGGTTGGGGTTGGGGCGCCGGTTGGACGCGATGAAGGTGGGCGTGAGCCTGGGGTTGGGGCTGGGGCTGAGGCTGGGGCTGGTGCTGGGGCTGGGGCTGCTCCTCCACGGGGTAGTAGAGCTGCTGTTGCACCGGCCTCCGCGGCGATGTCTCCACGTGGTACTGCTCTACGTCGAGCGGTATTTCCTGGATGCGAGAAGATTTACAGTCGCGATTCGAGCGGTCGCTTTCGTTTCGCGTTCGAGGCTCGTTGTCTCGACTCGGTCGGTGCTCGATCTAACCGGGATAAAGGCCGGACGCTCGATCGGACCGGGGAGAGACCGATCGATATGCAAATTAATGCACATACATCATCGATAGCTGCTAATCCGTGCCCAATGACTCGTTATCGTTTACGTTCACCGAAAATAATTTGCGGTATTACATGCGATAAACAACGTAATTTAACGCTAACAATGTTTATTGATTATGTAAATAGTCATTAGCAAAGAGCACTCGACACGATATATTTACAATATTATGCATCGAAAACTCGTTTAAAATTTGTTGCCGTCTAATCAAAGGTACGACAATTTATCATTATTATTTACAGGCGTAACGGGAAAGCATTTTTTTCTCGGAGAAAGTCCCGCTCGTTTTTTCTTTTTTCTTTTTTCTTTTTTCTTTTTCCTTTTTCTTCTTCTTCTTCTTGGTCGTCAAGAAACAAGATTTACATTTCGTTTTTGATTTTCCAACGCGAGGCCTTACCCAACGACGAGGGATCGATCGAACCGAGCGAAGAATCGTTGCGTCAGGCGAGAGAATATCATCGGGAGTAAATTGCACCGAAAACGACGAAAATCAATATTCCCCGAGTGGAAAGGAGCGCGATTGCACCGAGGGCAATTTTCCAATTAAAAATAAAAAAATTGCGCTGGCCTCTATCGGAGTTTACCTGTGGAAGCTTATGCTGCAGGTGCGCGGGTCTCTCGGCTAGGTGAGTCAACTCCTGCTCTATGAGCGCACCGAGTCTCGCCCGGGGCACGTGTTGCGGCTGTTGCTGGTGTTGCTGGTGTTGCTGTTGTTGTTGTTGTTGGAGGTGGTGGTGTTGCTGCTGCTGCTGCTGCTGCTGCTGGGCCTCGAGGTACTGCTGGAGCAGGCCGAGGTACTCCGGGGCGAGCTGTCGGCGTGCATCGATTTATTTTCGCCTTATTCAAATTTCGTTACGTGATCTAAGGTTTGGGTTAACGATCGGGATAGAAAGTCCAAGTGTTGCGGCATTTCGCAACGTATAAAAAGTTCAGCATGGGAAACCTAGTGTGACTGGTTCACTCTTGAAAAGCGAAAAGCGAAATAAATAGGAGCAAAAGAAGGAAGCCGGGCATCGATCGATGAATGCCGCGTTGACCTTCGTTCGTCCAGTTATGTAAAAAGCGATATTTTAGTCGCTTCGAGAAAGGAGAGAATTTTCGCGTACTTCGAAATAACGCAAAGATATATTCGTTAAAAAAAGCGGGTGTGCGCGTTACATGGGAAAGTTAAGACATATTCTATGTAAGTTGACGAAATAACATGGGAAAGTATATATTGTATTAACCAACGAGTGGAAAAGTTTTTCGTACGTACACCTACACCTGTATCCACACCTACCCACTCGCACACCGCACACGTCCGAACACGCGTGGATACGTACGCCAAATTACGTATTGTAAAATGAAAATTATGAAAATGGTTGATTCATTATAATATTAAGCGAAGCATCGAGCGTTTTGTAACCAACGGCTCATAATTATAATGCGAAATAAAGGGTAATCGTCGATCTAATTAGTAAATATCGGCCTATTTCTGGAGGCCGTAAACGGTAGTCAAGAAGCCGCGATTACGCTAATCGATCGATCGTTCGCGTATCGAGGATAATCGCGGTGTGATTATAAGGTCGTGGTTGTCGAGCGCTTCGTCGGAGCGAAGGGATGAGTTCGGATCCTCGAAGCTCCTCGAAGCTCCTCGAGCGGAGGTTCCTCGGGCAAAGGCCGTGGGAAAGTGGAAAAAAAATCGAAAAAATCGAAAAAATCGATCGGATCCAGAGGGAGAGTCGCGCGAGTAGATCGAGAGGAGCCGTCGGAGTTTTTACCGCGAGCGGAAGGTAGTCTCGCTCGCGCAACTGCTCCGGAGAGATTGTGCAGGTAGGAACGGCTGGTAGGTGTAGAGAACCTCGGCGAGTCTCGGTCCGGTGCGCAGCAGCGGTGCGATCCGAGGCCGATCGCGGCGCGAAATCGCGAAAGCGAGAGCGCGTGAGAGAGAGAGAGAGTGAGTGAGAGAGAGGGGGAGAGAGATGGACGGACGGACGGACGCACACAGGCGCACACGTTGGTTAGGGCCCGGCCGACTCGCTCGTTTTACCGGTCAGAATGCACTTTTGCGGTTACGCAACGTATCGCGTAAAGCACGCGAGAGCGGTGAGGAGGTGGGGTAGGAGATGGGGGAGGAGGAGGAGAGACTAGGAGAGACGAGGAGAGACGAGGAGAGACGAGGAGAGTCGCGGCTTACAACCGAGTGTATTCCCGAAATTTAAAGCGCCTACCGGTGGATTATTACGTAACCCAACCGACCGCGCGGACAATGCGGAATGGGAATTTTACTCGGCCGCGGCATTAATTTCTCTCCGCGGGGATATACCGACTGCATCTCGCGTCTGGAAACTGTTCTCGTTTTTCATTCCCGCGCGAAACGCTTACCTCGCGGAGGTGAGTCGTTCGATCTTAAGCGGTTAAATAATACGTTTCTTTCCGTAAACGAACCGTTAAATTCTTCGAGACGTTCGCGCATCCGATCTTTTCCGAAGGATGAAAGGCCGATCGCTTTTTCCGTAATTTATTCGTAATCCCCGCGCGTTATTCAATTTCGTTCGTATTACTCGTCCGTTTCTCGATCCTAGGATAGAGAAATCACTGGAATTAAATTACGTTTTTATGTAAATACATCGAACGGAATTAAGTAATCAAACGCGGTCGAGGAGAGGAAGTTTGTATATGTAATTGCTATTTAAATAACTTTTTACTCGAAAAGTTTTGTATTTAATTAGCGCAAAATAGCTTTTAATGCGATTTCTTTTTTATCGCTCGTTGTATCTCATTTTCTCTTTACGCGCGTTTTCCTTTCGCGTTACGTTTTTAAGAGAAAAATATGACGATCGGGATTTGATGTCGCGCCACGATGTCACAACGTTGAGTAATCAAACTCAACGAAATCAAATCGCGATAAATTTCTTCTCGTAACAGACAACAGCGCCATTTTTTAAAAATATTTCGCACCTTCGCGGAATCGCGTACAAGGGTATCGCGATAAATTTTGAATACGCAAACTAGTTTTGGCTTTCGAATTAATAATATCATTTTCAAACTTTATTATTTTCTTATGAAACTCCGTTTGAGGAAAAGCGCAAAGTTTTATATTGTGAAATTGCTCGCGTAAAACGAATCTACGTTACCGGAATAACTCGCGGAATTAGTAATAGAGAAGGAAAGTTGCGTTGTATATTTGCTTTATTAGAAACAGGAGCTTTTGTCATTTATTAAAAAGGTACGACACTCGGAGGTTTGCTCGAAACGAGCGTACAATAAGCGATTTTCTAATTTCTAAAAGATAATTTTAATCCGGAATTCAATCGATCGATTAACTTTATTTTACGATCATTCGGTTACGTATGTACTTCAAACTGTTTTCCTTTTTAAATAATACGCTCTTGCGGATGACACTTTCATTTTAAATGGGGAAAATTTCAATGGAGTCCTTATATAAAAGCGAGAACGTTCCTTATGAAAATCAACTTTTCTTGCTTTTTATTACACATTATAAAATCGTCTATTTTATCAATGAACGCTCGCTGACTTTTCCATATTGGTCGGATGCTCGCTCGTAAAAGCGACACGATTGTAACGCGATGCTCGAGTGAAAAACAAAAGAGCGTCCCTCCGACTTTCTTTCGAGAGGACATTCGCAGTGGAATTAAAAGTTATCGCTAAGCCAGAAAAATGTCGAAACAGGATAGTTACCGTTATTTATTAGTTTCACGAAAATTTACCTTCGAATCGTCGGTTACCGTTTTCTAATCTGGACAGGGAACGTTGTATAATCCTCTAATGTCATGCATTGTCATCGTGGATCTATGACGTAACAATAACGTTGTATCGTTCAATTATTAATAAGCCTTTTCTAATTAATTAACGACTCGTTATTTATACTTGTAATTATTACATATCGTAATGGCTTTGAGAGAGAGAGAGAGAAATTTACATACAACAATGAATTTCAGACGCATTTTTATATTCGTCGTAATAAACCGTTGCACCTTGGAATAAACTCGTTTTTATACTCGACGCGCAAAAACTTTATCCATTTACAGACTTAGCAATGTTTTATTTCGACGTTTTTGTTTTAACGTAATTACAGATGTACGCGTATCATAATCGCATTATTACGGGGGGATTCCAAGGCACGAAAGCGATTTCCGCGTGTTATTTATGGAAGTTAAAAGTTCACGAATCGCGCAACGTTTGGTCATCTCGCGGCCTGGGAAAGTCCAGGAAAATACCAGACGAGTTAACGGAATATGATGGGAATGTAAATTAGTAAGTAGAAGGAATGGAGAGCAGGTAGTCGGACACCTTAAATAAAATTATTATATCGCTAATTGTACGAGCTAAAATTCGAATTCCAGTCTTGCGTAACAACATTACGAGATATTTAAGCCGAATATTTAAGACCAACTATCGCTTACGCGTCTTCGAATTAGGTTACGGATGAGCGTAACATTGTACACGGAATCGGTAATTCGGTCCGTTGTTCGCTGCTCCGATTCTTTGGTAATATCTTACCAAAGCCGGATATGATAAAACAGCGTGCGTGAGAAATTAGTTGTAACTCGATTTTATGCATGTGGAATCAATTAAATGCGAGTTTAGAAAGGAATAAAGTCAGAAGTCTCACAATTATTCAGATATCCTAGATATCCCAGATATCCTAGATATTCGCGTTACCGCGGGCCTGAAATCCGATATCCACGGATAAGCCGAGTGTAAGAGACGGTAAAAGAGACCTATTTTTCAAAGACAAAGCTGTGAGGAAAAATAAAAGGGTACCGCCGCTCCGTTCCTATTTAATAAGTGGCTTTTCGGTATTGTAACGCCAACGGTATGTCCGACCTTTCGAAAGTCGATTCGGTCGATATTTAGTCCGAGTCGTCGGACGCTCGAGTTTTCACTTTCGAACCGAATCAAAGGACCTCGGGGCAAACTTTCCGACGCTCGTCCCGCCGATAAGAGCAATCGTCGGGCAGCTGTCCCGAGAAAAGTACCCGATAACGAGCTTCCGAGCGACGCGAGTAATTTTTCGACACCGCGTTCGAGCCGCGAACCGCGTGACGCAAGACTCGTATCACCCGAGATAATATAACCATTGTTGGGTAATTTTCCGATTCCTCGGGATAAGAGCTCGCTGCCAGTCTACGCGTCGATAAGGTAAAAGTACACGTAGCCGCTCTCGAGCCGTGCACCGGTTAACCTTGATCGCGTTCGCGGGGGGTTGGCTGGGGATCTAGCCACGGATCGAGCCACGGATCTAGCCACGGATCGAGCAGCGGATCGAACCGCGGAATACGTTGCGGTTGCAGTTGGAGATCGGGCGCGCCGGAAAAGCCATCGTCGCTCGGGATCACTCACCTCTTGCGCGTCGTCGCCGTGGCGCACGATGAACTGACCCCTGGGGGGAGCCGCCGCCCCGTAGATGGCGCTCGCCGATATAGGCGATCTCTTGGCCGGGTTGGACTCCTCCTCGTCCTTGGATTCCCCGGAGCTCGCCTGGCTGCAGGCGGCCACCGCCAGCAGACCTGAAACGTCGGCAAGGTCGTTGCACTCGGGCCCGCTCCCACGGAGGCCGCGGCCCGCGTGGGAAAGAGCCGGGACTCCCGCACGTGCGGCGCCTGGCGGATACGCGATCCGACTTTCCCCGCGCTCCTATGTAACTTTCCCGTGGCAAGGAGCTGTCCGCCCTCCAGCGGTTGCGCCAGTCCTCGACGTCGTCGTCGTCGTCGTCGTCGTCGCCGGAGGCTTTCTCACGCGCACCCCGTGTGTCCTCGGGGACGTCGTCGCGCTCCCGTCGCTCCCGTCGTCGACACCTGGAGAGAAACACCTCCTTTTCCCCGCTAGGGAAACTCGTCATTCTGGACAAGCGCGCGACTCTCTTGTTACGAAACGAGTCGGTCGGGAAAATACGGTGAAAAGAGCAGCTCGGAGAAAATGAAAAACGAAAAATGAAAAAGCAGCCGAGTTTTTCCTCGCGATGTTTTTTCGAGCCGCGGGAGAGAACAGGTTGCAAGGTTGCTCGAAAATCACGGCTCGCGTTACGTTGGTTTTATCGGCGTTATCGGAGCGATCCTTTATCGGTCCCGGTAAAAGCGAGCGTGAACGCACACCTAACGATCGCTATTTTTTATCCTTGTCCGTGATAAGCGCTCGGTTGCGTAACGAGACGTAATTCCGTTACGATTGTTTTATAAGCATCTTTTCCGTTCGATCGGGCGCGATCGATCCGTTCCTTGCGGATGTAATAACGAGAAAGCGATCGAGACGAAAAATTGGTGCGGAAATTTCGTACGATAATAATAACGATATAACCAGGAAGTAAACATACCTTTCCGATTAGTCGCAACCAGGTTTATACTCGTTACTTAGCCGCCGCCGTCGCCGCTTATCCATTTCGAGATAGATACGATTAATAAACGAACGCCTCGGCGAACAACTTTCCACCGAAAGTTGTAATTTTTACAATTGGGTTCAGCCGAAATTTCGTAAAAACGCGCAATGTTGAAAACTAATTAAAAATCATTGTCCGAGTCCGCGGATGTGTTTCGCAGGATGTTGTCGATCACGAACGAGTCCGTATCCCTATTTTTCGGTCAGGCCTATTTTTCGAAACAGCCGTGTTCCGTCACGCTTTGCTCGATTTAAATAAGAAAACGAAATTAAAAGAGTCGTAACGACGGCGCACACAACCTTACCCGTTCCATTTAACGCAGGCAATTTCTTCCGCGGGCGGAAAATTATTATACAAGTTCATTAACGTACGATATTATGTAGCGGACCCGAATGTAACGTTCCGGAATCGGTACGACTTTTTTCTTGGACATTTTAGACTTTTCCGGGATTTCACTACGTTTCGAGTCCACGCTTGTACGGTGAATAAAATTATTGATTTATAGTTGTTTTGACCCGGAAGTATTATCGACGTAACTACATTCTAAACGTTCTTATGTATCTTTACGCTTCCGTCGGGACTTCCAGCGGTGAATTCGCCGATAAAATAATCGATCGATCGGGTGTTAATTCCTGTATCGTTGTTGGCGATACGTTAATTAGAAATAATACGTCCACATCCACATCCACATCTACATCCACATACATATATATATATAGATAGATAGATAGAGATACAGATATCTTGGCGAGGGAACGTTCGGATCTCGTCCGAGTAACGAGGTGGGAAAAAACGAACGCGTACGTTGATAAATATTGCCCGCGATAGACGAGGTAAAATTCGTACGTAATCGTATAATTTCCGACGAATATAAATTATCAAAAGTAAATAAGGAACTTTTACGATTCGAACGGGGCGACGTTGCGCGATAAAACGTTCGTCGATCGTAAAATACGGAGCGCTCTCAACCCTTTCTAGTCCGAGGAATACAATTATCGTTATCGATACGCTCAACGATAATTAACGCGTTACGATCTTCCGCGTAAGACTCGTGAGTAAACGATGGTATAATTACGAGTCACGAGACTCGGAGGAGCATAAATTTTAAAACCGATCGAATAAGTTGTAAGTCAAATTAAAATCGGGGTTCGCGATAATTTATCGGTGGAAAAACGTCGTTCCGAGTATTGGAACGTTTAAGGTGCATTTATACGCTCGCGAGTAGCCGGTGGAAATACTCGGGTGAAAAAGCGTAATTTACCCGAACGAACAAATTGTACAAAGAGCAATAAAAAGAGAGCGAAAGGATCCTTTTAAAATGCAAATACCGCGGAGCCGAGCGTTCCGAGTCTCCAACTCGGCGCGAAACCGCGAGAAGAGAAAGAAAAGCGGAGGAAAAACTAAGGCCGGTGAAACGATAATCGGCGTGAAAAGAGGTAACAAAGCGTGAAAGGACGAATGAGGCGCTTTGACAAGTGTAAAAACACGGGCGTATTTTCCCGGAGTATAGAAAAAGTCGGCGCGTTGGATGTATTTGGCGAGGGGAAACAACGAGTGGAAATAGCGAGGGAAAACGGCGCGTTGGGGGAAAAGCTGGGAGGAAAAGATGAGGCTCGCGACCGAGGAGAAAACGAGAGGGACCGAGCGCGGAAGCCGCTAGCCAGGAATGCACTAGGAAATTAGAAATCGGCTTTGATTACGGATCCCATCCGAGCGTTGCGCGATCGTCGCTCCCCCTCTCGCCTCCCGGACCCGCGCATCATCGCGCTTCCGCGACTTTCGCTGGAAAGGCCCTCGAGCGCACTCACCTGCGATGAGGATCTGCCGCCACATGGTGCGCGAGGACGACGTTCGAGACGGCTGCGGGAGCTCGGTGCGAGACTGCGGTGGAGCTGGAGGGAAGGCGAAAGGCGTGAGGCCTCGTGAGCGAGTGTCTTTGGGGAAAGGGCTGCGCTCGGCTTTATAGAGACGGCGACGGCGACGGTCGCAGCGGCGCCAAACGTGGCCGGGGAGTAGAGGAACGCGAGACGTCGGGGAAAGGCCACGTCGCCTTTCGGGACCTCGGCTTCTCCGCGGACTCTCCAACAATGGCCCCATTGTCCCGGATTCGTCGGGGCCTTCCGTCCCTTGCGCAATCTCCAGTTCCCAAAGTTGGAAGCTTGCGATGAGCTTCCGAGGAGCTTCCGAGGGTGGCGGTACATCTGGGAGGACTCGAGACGACGATACTCCTCGAGCGACCGAGGAAGGATGGAGGAACGACAAAGAGCCGTGGGAGCATCCGACGTCGAGGGTTTCGAGCGAGTTTCGTCATCCGGGACGGAAATTCCCGACCGAGGCGTCGAGCTCTCGTTCGCCACCCACGCGCACCTACCGATTGCGCAATCGGATAACGCCGATTCGGGGATATCCGAATCCGGAGTTTGGGAGTTTCCTCGAGGGTGCGATCGAGTCGGACCTTGCGACACCTTCGCCGTCCGCGCCTGTGAGCCCCTGCGCCCGCCATCCGATTATCAATACCGCGATAAGAGCCGGCCTCGCGTCTGCGGGAAAATCAGAAACGAGGCGGATCGCTGGCTCCGCGGGAGTACAGAAACGGATAACTGGCGCGTTTCTTTTAGTTTTCGCAACTGCGCTACTCAACCCGGCTTGCTTGCTTGCTGGCTGCTAACGCCGAGCTCAACGAGCGTCATATTTATCGAAACAGGATTCTGTTAATAGCGCGCGCAATGACTCACTATACTGTCATTACCAATTCAGCGCTCGCTTTTTTTTAATCTGAATACCATTCACTTTGCTCCAAATTAGTTCCTTTAAATAATAGGATGTAGGATACGTATCTCAATACGTATCTCGAGGAATTTCGCTTACCCTCCATCGATTCTTCATTTCGGCTGGATTCCTTTCGATTCTCGTTATTGGACTTTCAAATCGGCGCATTCTTAAATTCTTTTCTCCTTTTTTTTCCCTCGAAAATTATTACCTTGTACTAAAACGCGTAATATCGGTCTTTTAATCGTTACGATGCTCGAGTCAAGTTCGCGAACGGATATCTCCGAGCGGAATTTCTTGCCTCCGTTTCTTTTTCCTCGATTATTGACTTAAACCTCGTGGATATATAATTTGACGCTTTGCACCCAAAACACGTTTTTTATTTCTGTCTTTTGCGGATAATGATACGTTTTACAATTTCGAATAACACCTCGTTCTCTTATTACACAAATCTAAGTGTAATACACAAATGTGCTCGTAAAAGGTAAAAAAGTAGAAAAACGTTGCTAAATTGGTACGTTGTTTTTGTTTTTGTTTTTGTTTCTGTTTTGTTTTTTTTTTTTTTATCACACCCATCGAGTCAAAGCGTGAAAGGTGCATGAAAATGTAACGCGAACGAAATTGACAAGCGCGTGGGTAACGAATATTTCGCCTTGATTATTTTCGGCTCGAGCGAAAAGGAGCGCAGCATCCGTTCGAAGGAGAAGGACGTCGCATCTTCTTCTGGAACTCGGTCGAGGAACTTCCTCGATGTTCCGGAAGTATGGAACTCGATGCTCTCCGAGTTCTCGAGGAAACGAAAATTTATCCGATGAATCACTCGAGACAGCCTCGCAAAGGATCTCGGACTCGTACGATTCAGCCTTGCCCGAGATTGAAACGATAATTGCTCCCGTTATTTTGTTTTCCCCCCTCCTCGTTTTGCCTTCGCGAAGTTCGCCATACACAAACCTCGAATGCACCGACGCTAAACTTTTTGTTCCTTTTCCTGCACGTGTACGCGATGGTTTTTAAGTAATTTGTTGGATTGTATTTTCCTTTGAGTTTCGATTGTTTTGTACCGAAAGCTACCGTTAGTCAACGGAAACGAATTTCTCTTTAATTTTCTGTGTTTATTATATACTTAATACACATTACGTCGATCTCTTCGATGATTATTACTTACAAAATGGATTTAATAATTCCATTCCTACGATCGATGTCCGATAATATTTATTTAATTTTGACGTAATGTAATATAATTATATTACATTGTAAAGTGATAGTCGTATCTTTTTAATTCACCGTATTAAGCGAGTGTACCTCGGCGAAATTACTTATTGTATCGTAAGTACACGTTACTCGATTTAAGATTACGTTTGGTACGTACCTCGCGAAATGAAATATTTATTTATAAATTGTTTACGAGTCGTAGCCGAACGAGCAAAATAAATATGGATAAATATGTTGTGATATTTCGATCCAATGGTATTTATTTTATACGTATAAATTTCACATCGACTCGAATATTCTCGAAAGTTGGATATATTTATTAGTTGAAAATAATAATAGAGATATTTTAAAGTAGAAACATAATAATTTGTAGAGAGTAAAAGTTATTTTTCTGAGAATAATTTTTATAAGAAATTCTATACAAATTGTAATCGCTTAATTGTTATCTCGTCCATTAGTTTTTTGTCGTTCGATCGCGTATAAAGATATTTTATTTGTTATTGAAAAAAAATTACAAAAATCTGCGTACCTCGTTGAAAACGATATAATTTATTTGCATGTAAAATTTATAATTTTAAACGCCTTTACAAAAGTAAAATATAAATGCATAATGTAACGGATTACTCCGATCAATGTTACGCAGAAAAATTTTACGCCTTATATATTTCAATTCATTGTGCACAAAATGTTATTTAATGTATAAGAAATTTCTAATAAAATCATTTTACGCAATTCAAATTCTGAATTTGTTTACCGATCATTAGTAGATACACGTTTAATGTACCAATAGTAAATTCAATTGAGATTTGAATAAATTAAAAGATTTTCTAATAAATAGTACACCGATGAGAGTACAGACTTTGCTGGAATTTTCTTTGTGGTTTAAATACGAACGTATTAAAAGACTACATGGAAACATAATTATAATAATGAGATACGTAGATAAATATCTGGAAATTCAAAAAAATGTTTACGTAAATTTTTACTCGTTCAACACTATTTATAGTTATAATGTTTAATACGTAGATATGCCCTTGTAAAAAGAACTTTTATATCGAGGATTAATTCAACAACCGAATAGATATTAAATTATATAAATCATTGTATAATTTTAGGCGCAAATACATATTTTTATCAAACGATAGAACACGAGTGATAAGTTTAATTATCGTTGAGATTTTTTTGTTTTATTTTAGCTTGGTTCTTACGAGAGATACTAGTTACTTTTATTACGCGTATTTTTATTTTTATTCGCAAGTTTATAAATAATTTTTTTAGTAGAAATCTACGCAAAGTTTTTTACATACTTTATTATTACGTACTTTTATCCACTGGAATATTCTTGAATTGCAAACGCTTTAGAAATTATATAATTTTATTTGCGAAAAAGCAATAAATAACTTTTTTCAATTTACATTCTTAGACTGTGACTGTAAACAATTTAAAGAAAATATTTAATATAGCAAAATGATAAATTAAAAATATCAATTAGAAAAACACATAAATAACTTTATTTTAGAAGTTTAATTGTATTTCGAAGTACTTATAAACAATAATTTTGTTTATCACATGTTGAAAATTTAATGTAAATATGGAGAAAGATGTTAAAGTGAAAGAGAACATTTCAGTTTCGTCAAATAAAAAATATTTTTTCTTACTTTTCAAGTCTTACGAAGCTTATCGTAGTACCGTTTATTACAATATTAGACTTTCTCAGATATCAGTGCAGACTTGTTCGAATTATAAAAGCTAGTCTGGTCTAACACACAGTCATGATCGACTCTGGATAAACCAAATGGAACAAATATTTTTTTTTTAAGAAGTGCTTGTTCACCGGAACTTGCCAAAGTCTTGGTTTATCTAATTCAATTTATTTTGCAAATTTCGATATCTAAGCATTCACACTAGACTGAGTATCGCGATATCGTACAATTTCTTATACTCATTAAACGATAATTTGTATTTAGTGGCTTAAATAAATACATAGATATCATTTTTTAAACTGTTTTTAGAACATATCCGTGTAGATAAGTTATTATTATTACTTAACTTATAAACGTTCAAGCTTCACGACAGAGAGAGAGAGAGAGAGAGAGAGAGAGAGAGAGAGAGAAAGGGAAATGAAAAGTAGAAACTAGAAAAACTAAGATATGGAAAGCGTTTTTAAAATTCTCACTCTCTCTCTTTTTCTCTCTCTCCGTATGTTCAATTGCTATTTACAGTGTAAATTTCATTCAAGGTTAACCAACAGTCTTGATTTGTTTTTTGTCATTTGAATGTACTCGAAGCTTAACATATCTAATATAAATTTAATAATTATTCATTTTCTTTGATTTTCCAATAAATATCAGTTTCCACGCGTTGCATACTTTACTATATTTTCAATAACTCTTTAAATGTTTTAAAACCGGTTATTCTTACAGTTAAATTATTTAATATTGCTTACATAAAAACAAATATTACGTACATTTTAGTTAATTGTTGGAATTTTTTTCTCGGCAACGTTTATATTATACTTAATTTAAAGTTTTATCAACATTACTAACGGGAAAAATTTTTGACTTTCCAATCTCGTAGCGCCGCTTAGATTCGATTTTAATGTTATTCTAATATATATATTTTTTAGAAATATAGTTTATATAAACTTTCAACGTCAAGAAAGTTGTTAATTGCTACATAATTTATGAATTCAAAATATTTTTGATCTTTAATTGAATTTAGTATCTTAAATATTATTTTATTGTATCTATTCCTCGTAAATCAATTAGAATTATAAATAGTAATATGTAAAATATTCGATAAATAAAAGCGTGTCGAAATTACGGGCATAGTCCACGTAATTAGATTAGAAAATGTTTAAAGCAATAAAGAATGTTTTATTGTATTTGATATTGTAAAAAGAACTTTTGAATTGTTCGAAACTGTACTGTTGCGGAGAGTGGGATAAAATAACAATAGCTTAGATGTGTTACTTGGTGCGAACTGACCGGTTACAAGTGGCCTTAACGTATTTTCACTCCGGATGAAACATAATACTGTTAAATAAAACTGTATTTTTATAATAAAATGTAACCATATATTTATAATCTCAAGGTACGTAATTCTCTTTAAAGTACACGATCCGATCTTTAAATACAATCCCGCTAAAACGTAACGATTTGCATTGAAAATCGTTGCATTATATCGTTTATTCGAGCGTTTTTTAAATTATTTTTTATAACATCGATAGTTCCAATCGTTGGTAAACAACCAATTACGATAGTAAACGATTTACCACTATTTTTAATTCAGCTTTTTCTACCGATTTCATTAAACTCGAGTTAAGTTAATTTAATTTAATTTATCTTAATTCGTTTCAAGTTTTTATTTTTACACTGGAAACCCGCACCAAGTGGAATCGATTAATTTTCGTATTCTCGCTTTCCGAGAGAAAATTCCCGCAAGCCCAAGTTTCCAACCGAAATCGTAAATATCGCTCTCGGAAAAAACAGCGACACATTCGATTCCGATTTCCCCGGTGTTCCCCCTCGAATCGCCTACCGGGAATACATTCGAGTAACCGGGAACAACGCAAGGGGCAGAAATTTACGTCCGATGTTCGGAGCATGCGCAACTCGAGCCGTTGGCCCGGAACTACGAAGGAACGGGAATCGAGTCGATACGATACGAAGAGACGACGCTGAAGAAAAACGATAAAAGACGATCGAAATTTTGGAACGTAGAGCGAAGGGTATCGAAACGACGGTCGAACGGGTAGTTTGACGAATGTCGGGAGGAACGAGCCGGAAAGTGTCGTTCTATCGTCGAGTACCGACCGATGGTTGTAAACGATCCTTAAGCTCGCCGACTCGTGGGTTCGAAAGAGATAGACCGGGACGCGTGCGATAGGATGCGATGTCCCGGTGAGGATGTAGCAAGTTCGGATCGAAGAGGTTCGCTCTTGGTAAAACAGCGAACACCCGAACAACTCCGTCCTCGCCGTTTTATTTATAAAAGTCTCCCTTTTAACAATCGATTTCCAAATCGCCGGACTCGAGCCCCGGACTCGAGCCCCGGACTCGAGCCCCGTACTCAAGCCCCGTACTCATGCGAGCGTTCGACCGCCCGGGGAAACATGATTTGATTCCGGCGATATTCGCGTCTCCCCCTTCTACTCGTGGAGCGAGGGCTTTGAAAAACGTAGGAGTCGCCACCCCAAGGACTCGCGCTTTGAATTTTGTTAAAAAAAGCTATAGCTATAATATGCATTGCGCACGCTCGCGAGGAGATTCGGGCGTCCGCCATCTTTGATTCGTAATGGCAGCGCCAAATAGCCGCCGCTGCGGCATCGTCGATACGCGAGGTTGTGTGGGTGCTTACACCCAACACATGCAGGAATCGAACGAGGGACCGTTCGTATCGTAGGGGGTACACACGCCAGAGCCGAGAAAATTACAATTTATTGAAAGATCGATGTATGTATGCGGACGGTTTCGCCGAGTCCCGCGTTCGTACGTAATCCTTGGAAAAAGTTTCTCGAGCTCGGTGCGACCCAAGCCAGTATACGTAGGTTTTGTTGTTAGTGAACTCGATGACGTGCACCGTTCAAGTTGAAAGCGAGAGAAAGACAGACGTATCCCAGCCGTACCGAATAACTCGAGCCAAGGAGTCCTATGATCAATGATGTTGTGAATCTTCGAAAGGGGTATATTTGTTTGTACGAAGCGGACTCGCGGCGAGTCGCGAGCCCGTAGTTTCGTTAAACGCTTGGTAACCGCGTTGGTTTGGTTGCTTCGAGTCTAGGAAGCGTGAGTAGGTAGAATGGAAGGGAACGGCGAGCAGGGAATCGCCGTTCAGGAAAATCCCGGCAACAACGAACAACAAGAGCATAACGTTGATCACGATGTCGGCATGGAAGAATCCGAGGATTACTATTACGAGGGCGATGACTATAGACATTTCGCGCCTAGGGGCAGAGGTGGATTTAGGTACTAATTTTTACGGATGATTCTGATACATGATTGTGTTTCCGTCTTAGCGTCAGTTAGCCTATTCTTGAGAAACTTCAGTCATTGCTTATCGCGTGCTTCCGCTTCTCTACTCGGTAAGGTTAAATTAACCTTGCGCATTGTAATCGACGGTTGAAATATCCATGTTCATTTGTTTCAATTGCTAATCAATTTTAACAAAAAGTTGTAATGGTGATAATAGTTGGTTCTATCATAATAATATAATACGATTTTTTTTTTATAGTAATTTTATATAGTATTTCGTTTCCATTCTCCATACCGTATTTTGTAATGTATGATATTTGATATAAAATGGCAACGATCATTATCTCATAATGTTTATTCGCTACAATAAGCGATAACGATTTAAGGGGAAGAGGAGGAGGCGGTCGAGGATTCGATTACTCTCCGAGGGGTGGACCACCTAGGTTCAGAGGCAGAGGAGGGTTCGGACCACGGGGTGGACCGATGTACAGAGGAGCCAATAATGGATATCCCTACGAAGGGCCACCGCCCCCTCGTCCACCTCCAAATTGTCCTCCAGGACCGTCCGGACCAAGATTCAGAGGACCTCCGCCGCCGTTCGATCCGAGTTGGGGTCCCATGGGACCTCCGCCGCCCAATATAATGGGACCTCCTAATATTATGGGTCATCCCCCGGGAGGAATGGTAACGTAGCGTCTAGCTCGAGCTTCGGAGCGCTCTCGACGTAACCTTCAATAATTTTTATCCGTTTTCCTCGCTTAGCCTCCGCCGCACATGATGAACGGACCTATCGGTAGTGGAGGAGGCCCGGGACCTTACGGTCCACCAGGACCCGGAATGGGACCTCCCAATATGAACAACGTAAACCAATATACCTTTGCTCCGCGCGTAGAACGTGGAAGACGCCGACGACGAGTTCCCCGCGTCTCTAACCCTACTCTTTTCTTCCGTAGATTCCAGGTCAGCAACAACCTCAACATCAACAGATGCAGCAACAAAGCAACATTCCAGGACTTGACCTCAACGGGGAGGTATGGGTAGAGACAAAAACGCAGGATGGGAAATTTTATTACTACAATATCAGATCTCGAGAAACTACGTGGACCAAACCGGAAGGACCAAACGTAAAAGTAATGGTACAAGATCAGGTACGGTGTCGAAATTTTCAGATGTCTGCTCCACCGCTACGAAAAACGTTTTTTTTTCTATCGTCGAGTTAAATTTTGCCTCGTTCCGTTGCGCAGTTGGAACAATTGGTACACGGGGCATCGAAGCAGTCGTCGGGTGGCGCAGTGGCGGCTTCTCCGGTGAACGCAGCTATAGGACAGCAACAACAGACTCAAGGAAACAGCGGAGGTGCTGAGGTAAGGATGCAGCAGCAAGGTAGCGAAACACCCTCTTCCGCCCCTTCTGCTACGGCCAATGCTAACGAGACAGACTCGAGTCAAGTAAGTACAGCTCCTCCAGGTACTGCTATCACTACTGGTCCTGCAGCTGGATCGACTGAGCCTATGGATACTTCGAACTCATCGACGGAAGGAACAGCGCAGCAGATGGGACAGGCTCAACAGACAAACGGTGAGCGCCCCGAGCCTTTCCTCCTCTCCGATCCCTTGACCAGCTCCGAGCTACCACTCTACGAACTCTTCCAACAGGTACCAATGTCGCTGTAGCCTCTGTCGCACCTACTGCGCCGATCGTCAACACGACTGCCATGAACACAAATACCCCGATGATGCAACCTCCACCCATGATACCGATGCAGCACAGAATGCCAACGCAGTACGGTGGAGGGATGCCAGCTCCTTTCGGAGGACCTTCCGGAGCCCCCTTCGGAATGCCTCCACCGAGTTTTCAACCTTTCGGCGCGGGTTACGGTCCGCCTCCTCAGGCAAATTGGGGTGAGCGAAATTTTATTTACTGTATGGATGTGTGATATTGGTAACGAGTTGGCCGAGCTCATCGGTGCGAATACGTTTCTTTTTTACGCGTTTCAGGCATGCCTCAAATGCCTCACGCGATGCAACAGCCGATGACACCTGCTATATCGATGTCGAACGAAGATCCTAGTATCTTGGCTCAGATAGACTCTGAGATAGTTTCCAACGCTATGGTATGGACCGAGCACCGAGCACCGGACGGCAGATCATATTTCTACAACAGCAAAGCTGGAGAATCCGTTTGGGAGAAGCCACAGGTTCTGAAGGACTTCGAATGTACGTTATAAGACTAATCGAAAGTGTTTTTAGCTCACTCGATCCTATCACCGACTCGATTATATTAATCGCGTTGTGTGTTCTACAGCTGCCAAGGCTGCGCTTATAAGACAAAAGACTGAAGAAGCGGCTCAAGCCACATCATCGGCAAACAACGCGTCGTCGTTGGTATCGACATCGGGTTCGGCGAATGCGACAACAACGATCAGCAATAGCAATGATACGTCGGCCGGTTCCGAAAGCAAAGTGGCGAGTGGTATTGAAAATAATGACTCGGGTGTATCGGATGGATCGGATCCTACCAAAGCAAAGAAAGATGACGCGGCTGCTAAAGAAGCTGCCAAACCTCAGGATAAATCGAGACCGGTGTCCAGTACTCCGGTTCCTGGTACCCCTTGGTAATAAATCTGTCTCGATTTGTGATACATTTATTATTTTTGTTACAGATTTTTGTTCGCATTTTTTATTACTTTTTCACACTTTTTTAACGAACGAAAGAACGAAGGAACGAACGAAAGTCGCGATCGGTTTTTTATTTTAATGGGTGGAAGAAAAGGAAGAAAAGCGTTACACATTATTATCATGCTTCTATTATAATTTCGTTGTGTTACGTAGGTGTGTCGTATGGACGGGAGATGGACGTGTTTTCTTTTACAATCCATCTTCTAGGATCTCAGTTTGGGAAAGGCCAGATGATCTCATTGGTAGAATAGACGTTGATAAAATGGTAGCTACTCCACCGGATGCAAGTGCCACTGCAAACGCAACGGTTAAAAATGATCAAAATCGTTCCGAAGATACGAGCGAGAGTAGCGGTGACGAAGATCGACCAACGCCATCGAAGAAAATTAAGCTCGACGATACTAAAGGTTAGATTAAAAAGGAATCGTTGAATTTTTATAAAACTTGATCTTTTTTTTTCCTTTGCGTAATACTGTTTTTTTCTCACGCGTGCAGTTAATTCTATAAAAGTAGAGGAGGAGGAGGAAACCGACAGCAAAAAGACAATCGACATCGGAAAGGAGGCAGCTATCGAAGCCGAAGTACGAGCAGCTAGAGAAAGAGCTATCGTACCTTTAGATACTAGGATAAAATCATTCAAAGAGATGCTCACGGAAAATGACGTAACGCATATTTTTAATTTTATTACGTAAAGTGTAATTATCGTTTTAAAAGACGCTTAACGATCGCCTCGCTCTTTCGCAATTTTATCGATTAGGTATCAGCGTTCAATAGGTGGGAAAAGGAATTACATAAAATTGTATTCGATCCCCGATACTTGCTGTTGACGTCAAAAGAGAGAAAGCAGGTGTTCGAGAAATACGTGAAGGAACGCGCGGAGGAGGAACGACGGGAAAAAAGGAATAAGATGAAAGAGCGAAAAGAACAATTTCAAAAATTACTCGAAGAAGCTAATCTTCATGGAAAGTGAGTAAAGAGCATTTCCGTTTCGTTTTATCGATGGATAAATTCGCTCGATCAATTTCCTCCGTAACTAACGACTAAATCGCTGTTTTTTTTTTTGTTTCGATAATCCAGATCATCATTTAGCGATTTTGGTCAGAAACATGGTCGTGACGAGCGCTTCAAGAACGTTGAAAAAATGCGAGAACGCGAGAGTTTGTTCAATGAATATTTACTGGAAGTGCGAAAGCGAGAAAAAGAAGAGAAAGCAGCTAAGCGAGAACAGGTATCTATTTATTTTTTACTCGTGCTTACTAATAAAATATTTCTAATTTAGCTGTTGCGATCACATCGACGTTATACGATATAACGTAGAGTCAGTAATTGCAGATTTTTACAGATTTAAAATCGATAGAAAATAAAATAAAGGGCGTAAAACCTTGTATTTCTGTTTTTGTACGATGCCCATGTAATGCATGCAAACACGATAAAGGTCACGAAAATTATATCCATTAAAAATTTCAAGTTAATAAGTAATCGTTTCGATGAAAATTTTTACTAGTTTCTATCGATTATTATTTTTTATAACATACATAAATAATACATTCAAAAACCACTTTAAAACCACTCGGGACAAGGTTACTCGAAATATATATATAACAACAATAATAATAATAATAATAATCAATAAATTTTATAAATATGTATTTTTTCAGGTTTAATATATATACTTTCTTTCAGGTTAAGTAGGTATGTTGATATATTTTTAGTTCCACTAGTACGTCTTGGTAATTTGTTTCCATAATACGATAAATAATATTTTTATATAATCGCTGAGGATTGCAAAGACTTTCTCCAAGATGATCTTTTTCTATATCAAAAGAAAGAAACGAAAAAAAAAAGAAAAAAAAAAGATAAGTAAACGATTCGGTAATAAAATAAATAAAAAAAAAAAGTAAAAAACTAAAAAGAAAAAAGATAAGAAACGCGTGGATAAATATTTGCGTAGCACGTTTTGCTTGTGCGCATGAGAAAACGAAGATGTTGAGAAAAGGCGTTAACGGCGGTAATATACGTAGATGTAAACGTAATTATAGAAAAAGATCAATAGAATCAAGTTGTGAGGGACAGAGAAATAAAAATTGTTAGTATGTGACGCGGTTCCTTGTGTGTATACTCATGTGTTCTGAACTCTCCACCAGTCAGTCAGTCGGGATGCAGGCAGGACAGGTTCCGTATGTGGAGTACAGGGTGGCATCTTGGTTGCGCTCTCTGAAGCAGCTGCTCGGTGGCATGGATGAGATGTCATCTTACCATCCCCACCTACACACACCGCGCGGCACCGTTGGCACCCTCGCGCGCTGCATTCTTTACTCCAAAGCAGAGTCATGAGAATGAACGAACTCGGTATTTGTATATTACTCGTAATCCTCGTTACTTCAATCAAGAACAACAAATCAGAGTGTAGAGATATATATAAAGAAATCTTAACTATTTGTCATTTATATAAATTGAGGTCTAAATTTTCATCGGTATCTCTTCTCACTTCTCTCTCTCAATCTCTCAATTCTCTCAATGTCTCTCTCTTTTAAAATACTTTGCATTTTTGATAGAAAATCGCGACTATTGGGACAGAAATCGCAGCGGGTATATTCGCCGGAGAGGACACCAAGTTGCAGCAACGAGAGGAACGACTTTTGAATGGATACTTTATTATTATCTTGCGTACAAAAACAAAAATCCGTCTTTCAAATTATTCTTTCAAACTATTCTTTCAAATTATTTTGCTGAAATTTGGAATTCTCTTGGGTGAATGTGCGCGGATATCGCGTCGTAGTTATTTGTAATTTGGACGAAACGCTTGAATTTTCACGCGTTTCTTTTTTATTACTTTGCTACGCGCGTCTGCGAATAATAATAATAATTTTTTCGCTTACCGTTACGAGGATGATCATTAAAACTATTTTTGACGATTCAACGATTCAATAGAATAATTTTATTAAGGGTATGTTGTTCGTTATTCGCGCGATAGAAAAATTATGTAAATCTAGTTCTGTGTTATTCTATACCACGAAAATTATTGCGGTTTGTTTTTCGGTAATAACGCATATTTTTTTTTTTTTTTTTTTAAATTTGTATTAATTACGTTTTCGTAGACAAGTTTTTTATACGTTGATTAAGTAGTGAAATCGTTAAATACTAAATTGATTTTTATATCGTGGAGAAGGATATACGAAATAATATTCACATCTGCATTTACACGTTTGTATTTATACGTAAATTCAAATATTTCATTAAGAACAAAAAAAAAAAAAATTGCAAATTGATAACGATGAATTTTAAGTTTTTTTCAAAAATGCATTTGAAACAAGTATTCGATAAATAAAACATTGAAATAAAAAAATTATGATTACATGGAACCGATGTTTCATTGATTTTTAATAGTTGGTAACATTTTAAGTCAGATTTCTTTTATACTAAAGTTTTTATTTCAAATTTACACTCAAAAGATTTTTAATGTTACTCTTTATATTTGTATTGTATCCTTACAAATTTTATATTATTGTTTTTTTTAATAAATATATAATGAACACATCAAATACTTAAAGAAAAATATTTTGTAACATTCGACTCGAAGTTTGTATTTTTATATATATGACGTTTAAAACACAAAATTTTTATATTTTCAAGAACTTATTTTTTCTTAAAAAGAGAAAACATTGAAACCCAGTATGTAAAATAAAGCTTTTTTAACAATGATTTTTATAATTGTAACAATGATTATAATATTAATATTAATAATAATAATAATAATAATAATGATTATGATAATAATGATATTAATAATAATATAATTAATAATAATAATAATAATAATAATATTAATTTTTTACATTTAGCGGATATTAATCTTCAACTAATCGTACATTACATTTCAGCAAGCCGAAAACGGAGATTCTATTATATTATTGTATTCGTCGATCAAAAATCGTTAAATTTTATATCTAATCAATGAATACGTATGACAATTTTGAAACAATATATCGTAAAAATGTACGAAAGCATTCGAACAATTATTAAAACGAAGATACAAAGCTTAACGATGGCGACGAACTTTTATGTATATTTTCTTTTCTTACAGCAATATAATCATAAATATTCTTTCAGCATAATACGGAGCCGAAAATATAAACTGTCAGCAGAATAATAAAGTACAGTTCAATAATCGCGCGCGAATGTTTATGTCCATGTAAAAGAATAGAAAAAATAGAAAACACCTTCGTAGGACTCCTCCGAAAAAATAAGTAACCATATCAATGGATACTTGCAATCATAAGTTTTTCCGATGAAAATGCATGCGCGAAATATTATGTAAAAATATAATAAACGCATATATATAAATATATATTATATATGTATATTATATATTATATGTATGCGTGTGTGTGTACATGTATATTTAAGCACATATAATGCGTGGAAGGCACGAACGCGTGTCTCGGTAGCGATGAATTAATGAATTAATTACAAGCGAAAATAATAAATAAAAAGAAAAAAAAATATCACCCCAAGTTTCGCACCGACACAAAACTCTTGCATACGCTGCTTACAGGTGAAAAAGGATTTCCTGGCGTTGCTGCGGGAGCACAAGGATATCGACCGTCATTCGCACTGGAGTGACTGCAAGAAGCGGTTGGAATCCGATTGGCGTTACAGAAACGTCGACTCGGCGAGTACAAGGGAGGATTGGTTCCGCGATTACGTGCGAACTCTGAAGGACGAGCGCAGGAAGGAGAAGGAGAAGGAAAAGGAACGGGAGCGAGAGGCGAAGGAGGAAAGGCACAGGGAAAAGGAGCACCACAAGGAGAAGAAGGACAAGGACAGGGACAAGTCCGACAAGAAGGAGAGGAAGGAGGAAAAGAGCAGCAAGAAGGACAAGAAGGACAAGGAGAGGGACAGGGATCGGGACAGGGATAGAGACCGAGACAGGGACAAGGACAAGGAGAAGGACAAGGACAAGGATAAGGAGAAGGAGAAGGACAAGGAGAAGAACAGGGATAAGGACAGGGACAAGGATAAGGATAAAGACAACGACAAGGACAAGGAGGAGGGATCTTCGAAGAAGAAGCGCAAGAGCGACGAGAATCACGAGAAGGAGAAGGAGAAGGAGAAGGATAAAAAGGATGCGCACGCGGAGAAAGAAAGCGGCGAGATCGACGACGCCGAAGAGAATAATCACAAAGATACGCCCAATAAAGACAACGATAACGTAAGATTTTCCTTTATTCTTGCTATATTCATTACTTTACTTTATAAGGACAAAATAGTGTGATTATATACAGAAATTTAGCATCTGTCCAATTATATTTATTTTATCTTAGTTGATTATCATTATTAGATACTAGACGTTCGATTTATTATTTATGATTTTCGTTTAAATTTCATTAAGGTTCCAAATATCCAAATTAATTAATTTCAAACACCTCCGATGATTAAATTAAATTTAGTACAGGTCAGTATTATTTATATGCTATATTATTATATAATTATATAATTATTGCTAATTTCGTATCGTATTATTATTAGTATTATATTTTTAATTATTATAATTTATTCGTTATTATTATGTTACTGTTAATAATTATTTATAATTTTGAAACTTTGTTTCTATCGTGTCCGATATTATTTTACGCAGATATAGATTAATCTCTAAGTTAAGCATTATTTTTCAATGTCCTTGCAATAGGAATTAAAAGATAAATTGCTTTAGCGAGAAGTTTAAAAACATTCATATACAATATTTTAACGTTTCACGTTAATTCAAACACAATTTTTTGGTATTATTACAGAGAAACCTTGAACAAAGCATGCATTTAAAAAAGTCGTCATGCGTATCCAAAAATTATCTAAAATCTAAGCATAAAAATGTAAGTTTCCATTTCTTCAATTACTTAAAAAATCTCTTTTAAAAATCGAATTTTGTTTGAGAGTTTTTTTTTACGAGAAGCTCAGTTTTTATTGAACTTCGAAAGTAAAGTTGCAATGTCGTTTAATTAAAAATGAAATACTCAGATCGTTAGAATAAATTTATATTTCGAGAAAGAGTTTTTTAAATTTTAATTTTACCTTAAATCCTGGGTATTCTATTTTATTTGAACAGTTGTAACTATGCAATTTTTTATTTTTTTGTGCACTAGTTTTCGAAGAGCTTTTAATATTGTAAGAGTTCTACGAGGTAAACGATGATGTATGCGTACATAAAAAACGAATCGATGCAAGATTATTTTTGCTTGTGTACTGGTACAATTTTACTTTAAACTTACAATTATTTTAAATGACTTTCAGCACTTTATCGCTACGCTTAAATATCAGGAAAAGTAGTGTATGCAAATAGCATTGCAATATTAACATTTTAAATGTAGTAGCCAACCACTATTATCTAGTTAATCTAGTTCAAAAATGTACATACATTAAATTGTAAGTGTAAAAATAAATTTACATCAAAGTAATAGAATGCTTTTGAACAAATAACTAGATAATCTTTATGTTTGGAATAAACAGGTAGTACATTTTTTTTATTTTGCCAAGTTTTTTTTATGCTTATGTCGTAACGATTAAATTAGCCAAGTAAACAAAATTTTTGTTTAAAAATCCTTTTTTTACCCTTGTAAATAAAGTATCTTGCGCGTCTTTATTCTGATACAGGAGAGTTATCGTCACGAAGACGACGAAGATGATAAGTCCGATTCGGCTGCGGCTGCCGCGGCGGAAGAGGATCGCGAGAAACAAAAAAGAGATCGCGAAAGAAGAGCGGAGGCGAGTCTTCGAGAGCGGGAACGAGAAGTGCAAAGGACCTTGGCCACACACCTGAGGGATCGCGACAAAGAAAGACAACACCATAGACACACGGAAGCTGTGCAACATTTCAACGCCCTCTTAGCCGATCTGGTACGCATTTTTTATTTACGATACGACGACGTTTGCAATCGTCCCCTTCGATACTCATACTTGTGTATTCGATCGCACAGGTAAGAAACGGAGATCTCGCTTGGCGCGAAGCGAAGCGGCAGTTGCGAAAGGATCATCGATGGGAATTAGTGGATACATTGGATCGAGAGGAGAAGGAGAGGCTATTCAACGAACATGTCGAACAATTAGGACGCAAGAAACGAGATAAATTTAGAGAGCTTTTGAACGAAGTTGGAGCTTCCACCGAATTAACAGCTTCGTGGAAGGATGTTAAAAAGTTGTTGAAGGACGATCCACGGTATCTTAAATTTTCATCCAGCGATAGGGTGAGTGGAAGAGAGATGGAAATATCCGGTGAGAAATTACTTTCCGTTGAGTTACTTATTGTTTGTGGCCGTTTACAGAAATGCGAGAAGGAATTCAAGGAGTACATCAAAGACAAATTGGTAGCAGCAAAGGCAGATTTTCGGGAATTGCTTCAGGAAACGAAATTGATAACGGACAAAACATACAAAAAGGTCCAGGAAAGCAGTGGACATTTGATAGAAATCGAGGACATTTTGAAAAAAGACAAACGGTTTCTGGTACTCGAGGCCGCATCGTCCGAAAGGACGCGGTTGCTCATGGGGTACTTGGAAGAATTAGCTCGTAGAGGTCCGCCTCCGCCTCCCACTGCATCCGAACCATCTCGCAGACCTACTGTAAAGTAAGTGTGATCAATGATAAACTATTAAGTATAATAAATTGAATACTCCTTTTATTGCTAAATTAATCATCATTTGCAGTTGAGAGGTAACAATAGTATTTTCTACGAAGCAAAAGTGAGCGATTTTCTTAGTGTCAAAAACCATAAAGGTTGTGGAGTGAACACGTGTTGCCTCACGCAATCATCGCTGTTGTTATACATAGTCATCAACAAATAATGCAACCAAATATAAAAAAAAAAAAAACTGTATATAAGTACAAGTTTAAACTGAAAATTAAAATTTGAATGCGAGTGAGAAAGAACTACGATTATATTTTAACTAATATTTGGAAAGCATTGTCTCATTGTCTCCAAGAGTTTGAATATATTAATAACCGCAGAGTTCTCACTACGATGTTACTGAACAATTAATTTAGATTTGTTCCATAGTGTCATCGATTTTTTATAACTCAATTGACCTGCATTGATAGCAAGTAATAGATTTGTTATTTTCTTGTTTATCTTAAGCAACAGTAATAAAATAAATATAAAATAAATTACAATTATTTCATCGACTAATTACCCTTTTTATGTTTATCCTTGTTTTAGATTTGTAACGATATTTTGTTCGTACAAGTTTATTTAATTTCAAGTCTTTTTACGTGTTGGAAAATAATAACACGACCAATTTAATATGTTTTATTTACGAAACACGTTTGCAAATAAACTTATATTGTACTTAACAAAGTTCAAACGAGTTTGATTATATAGATACACGTGAAATTGTACAAGCTTTCAAAACAAGTGAAACGAGTTTATTATTTAAGTACTCGATTATATTTCATTGTAATTTTAAGAATGAAAAAGAAACAGTTAAAAATAAACTATGTAAAAGTATATAAATAATATATAATTTGTATTACTTAAATTTTTATGTTTATAAAATATTTGAAAATTATGTTTTATGTCTAGGTTTAATCGTGCAACTTTGTATTTTTATGGAAAATTTATAATCAAAATACAAAATATTTTAGAGGATGAGTAAACGTTGAGTATCGAACATTTGTAAAATAAATTTTATATATAGTCTTTTGCACTTAAAAATAAAGAGTCCCCTCGTTAAAATTTTATCGACGGCAATACGATTATGCGCATTTAGACCGAAGAAAAGAAAATTTTACTGCAACAAAAGTAGAAGTAGGTATTTTTATCAATATATTAGCTGAAGAAATAACTTGGTAATTAAAGAAATTAATAATGAAATTAGTAAATTGAAACTTATAAAATTTTAAATAAATATCGGGTAACGATCGACGTAATAGAATAATACCCAAATTCCAGTCGAAACGTTTGTACACTATACCAAAAAAACTAAATTATATTCATAAGTGTAATATCGTTTTATTTTATTAAAAGTGACTTACGGTATTATATCCAGGGATTAAGCGACTCACGATGAAACTAAGGTATAAATGGGTTTTAAGATTTTAATTCCATATTTATAATAATAATTAAAACAATCAAGATAATAAAATAGAAGAAAACAATGATTTTATTCAATGTGTCATAAATTCTATACAATAGAATAGAATTTTATATTTACATAAATAAATTATAAATTTTTGGAAAAAATGCTTTTGTCGAAAAGAATTTTTAATAGAATTAACAAAAATTGAATTGAAGTTGAAGTTTAATGCAATCGTTATAATTTCAATTTTATTATTAATAATGTATTACGAATAAAATTTTTAATCTTTGAAGAGAATGAATTAGTTACGATGATTTAGATTTTATTACAAAGTAAAATTGAAGTTATTGTTAATAAATCATTAATTTTTAAAATAAACAAAGAATCGATTTAAAGTGCTGTCAAATAATTTACATTAGAGATTAAAATTTTAATATGTATTTTTTAATTTAATTTTATTGATTTAAGATTAGATAAATTTATTTTTTTATACAATGAATTAAAAATGGTTTGTACAAACAAAATAATTTATGCATTAAATTTAAAATTAGATGAATGAATATTTGTTTAAATTTTGTAATTAATGTTTTATTATAATTATGAATATATAAGTGAAATATTTAACACTTGATTTTTTTTTAATTTAGTATAACTAAAAATATTTAATTTGCTTGGAAAATTTTTAAAATAATTTAAAGAATTTATTTTAATATATTTCTTTCTCAAATGAAAAATGCTTACCAATTATTATTTTCTTTGTTCATTGTAATTTTCTTATTGAAATATTATATTTTTAATAATTTTAATACGTGTAACATAAGAGCTGAAAGACTTGTTTGAAATTTGAGAACCGTTCAACCGACGAATTACTCCAGAGGTAACAGATAAGAATTAACCAACCGTTCAAGTTACGGTTTTCAAACTTTAAACTGTAATTAAAGATTTTTTACGAAAGGTTTAGCGTCGTTCGTTATTTTAATTTAGTAAGTTTAATTTTTCAATATTCTATGTTTAACAAATTTAATAAAATCATATAATAATCGTCGGTATTTGATAAGTATTTAACCGATGTCAAAAATATATCGTTTTTTTAAATCGAAATTTTAATTATGACTTAATAGTGAAATATAATGGTGAACGATACATCCGAAGATATTTAACATATTTAAATATGTATTTTTAATTATTTAATTATTTAATTATTAATTATTTAAATCTTATAAATTTAATTTTAAAAGAGCGGGAATAAATAAATATTGATATTATTTAATCAATATTCGGTACACAATGTTTGGAGGACAACGCAATTAAACCGTTTTCGGGAAAATTTATATGTAATTTTAATTTAAACAATAATTAAATTAATTTATATCCATTTATAAGTTATAAAAAGTTGTTTGATTAAATTAAATTAATAAGATTAGGTTAGTTTACATCGAAAAAATCTTTATATACAGAAGTATTTGAATTTGTTTTACTTTGTGTTTTAATACAAGAATGAAATGAAAATGAAAAAATTTTTATAAATAAAAAATGTTTTAATAATTAAAAATTTCAGAGTACAATCATTAGTATGGAGTTCGATCCTGTAGTTGAAAAACATTATAAAGGTCATACCGGAACGATAACAGGATTGTCGTTTCACCCTGAAACAAACAAAATTGTTTCGAGTAGCGTCGATAAAACTTTAATGGTATGGCAAATTGCTGACTCGACGAGGGCTTATAGATTTCATGCCCATAAAGATGAAGTTACCGATGTAAATTATGCTCCTTCCGGAGAAGTATTCGCAAGTGCCTCCAAAGACAGAACCGTAAGAATATGGGTACCAAAAATTAGAGGAGAATCCTTAGATTTTATAGCTCATCAAGGTACTGTAAGATCCGTACAGTTTAATCCAGATGGTAACAAGGTACATTCATTTTACATCACTAAAATTTATGTTTATCTATCCAGCGTATTTATTTATACGTTTGTTTAGTTAGTAACTTCCTCGGATGACAAAAGTCTAAAATTATGGGTAGTTTGTCACAGAAGGTTTCTTATGTCTTTCAAAGGCCATACCAATTGGGTAAAATATGCTAGATTTTCACCGGATGGAAAGCTTATCGTATCCTGTAGCGACGATAAAAGTATAAGGATATGGGATATCGCGAGTAATCAATGTATAAAAACATTCAATGAAATCAAAGGTAAAAGCTTTCGTTCTTTTTATTTTCGTTAAAATTTAAGTTTTTTTTAAAATATTGGCTTACATTTTATTTTAATACGAAATTTATATAATTAGTAGTTAAATATGTAGTAATAGTAAAGTAACGGAGATGATTGTTTTAGCGTCTTTCGTCGATGTTGAATTTCACCCTAACGGAATTTCTATCGGTGCAGCCAGCACAGACGGTTCTGTAAAAATCTTTGATTTAAAGACAGGATTCTTACAGCAATGTTACGATGCTCACGAGGGTCCAGTGCACAAAGTAAGATTTCATCCAAATGGAAAATATATGATATCGGCTGCGCAAGATTCCACGATGAAGGTAACAAATAACGAAATTTATCAATTTTAATACACTGTTTTATATTCTATTATACATTTCTATTATTTACAGGTACTGGATTTATTAGAAGGTAGACCAATTTACACACTCAAAGGACATACGAACGGCGTAACCTCTTTGACATTTTCAAAAAGAGGAGACTTTTTTGCTTCTGGTAGTTCCGATCGTCAACTTTATGTTTGGAAATCCAACTTTGATAAAGGTGAAAGACCTTCAATGAATTGTCAAAAACTTATACCATCTGATCCTAAATTAACATTGCAGGATGCTAAGCTTCAAACATGCGATGTAGTCGATAGCGTAACTTCGAAAGATTTAAACGATCGAGTGGAGGTAGTTTCGATGAAAAATTAAGTTATATTTTTTAAATCATTTTGAAATTGTAACGATCGATAATTTATAATTTTAGATTGTACGAGACGAAGAAGTGACCGGCAGTTTTAAAACATCCAATGAAGAATTTGACGAAGAGCCATTGTATTTAGAAAGCGAAACTTCTTTCGTATCCTGTAATAGTAGCGCGTCGATTAAGTTAAGCAAGTCCGATAATCTTAGAGAACTTAAAGAAGAAATTAGAATTTTATATAATAATGTAACAAATTTGGAGGACAAATTAAATTCAGTTGAACTTCATTACAAGTCATAATTTTTTAACAATTTTATTGCTGCATTTTATATAGTATTAAATGCGCTAAAATAAATTATTTATAAGGCTTAATTTTTTAAATTTACAAAAATATATATGTACGTATACGTATTGGAAGTTATATTTTTATATCGAATAGTTGTAAATAGGATTAATAAAATTTTTTAGCGTATAGCACGATCTTGCACACAAGTTTCGCTAATGCAATTTATTTTTTAATTCCAATGAACGAACACGCTTTTCCAGTCTTCTTAATAGTTTCCAAAACTTGGTTTTGATCAAAGCCCGTTGTTACGAATACTTTTTTGGATGGCAGATCAATTTTCACATCGGTTATTTCTGTAATTATCAACCAACGAATTCAACATTTTGTACAATAATACTTTATTTATATTTAAATAGCTTAAGAACCTGGATGTTTTCCAAGAACCTTTTGTACCGCATTGGAACATCCTTCGCAAGTCATTTCAACCAAGTATTCGTAAGTCTAAAATTAACGTATTAAGGTCGATTAAAGTTAAAAGGATAAATTAATTTACAATGCATTTCTTACTTGTTGAGCCATAATTTCTTTGTTTGGTTTTATTTATCGTTAAAAATTTAAATGCGATCCAGTTTAATGACACAAAATTTATCAAACATTTCTTGTAAAAAAATTTAATCGCACTCTTATCTTAATTCTTTTCATTTATTATTAATTTGTTATCTTTATAATACCGAATTAAAAATTTGACGTGGAAAAACATAGACTAATCTAAAGCTAGAGCCTCTGAACTCATGACTCCTATTCGTATCATAAACTGAAAATATCTGGTGAAATGACAAGTTACACTACAATTTTGTTTTTTCCTAGTTCCGCTTTTCTTATAAGTTTTGAAGTAAGTTGTACATTATTTATTTATTTGTTTTAGAGTGTACACCATCAACTTTCAGAAATATTGGACTACAAAATTTCACAGAGTAGAACATGACTTCGTTAAACCTTGGGTTACGTATTTCTGTTCTACGAAAAATTCAAACTGCGGATGAAATTTTTGTCGGTATATTGTTATTGACTAGCTTAGAAAATATATGTATATTTGTATATTTATATATATATATATATGTAAAATCCAAGCATCAGCGCCACTGTGCCAATGTTAAGAACTACGTGTGTATACACAACTTATTATCTATCAAACTTATTATATAGTTATCAAATACAAAAACATGTATAAACAATTATGTATTTTAAAGAATATAAATACTTAAAATAAAATAGTTACTATTAATGTCTAAATTTAAATAAAACACTAGATATACTTTCACGAAAGGTGGTGGTTTAATTCAGTGGCGATGTATTTATCGATATTAATAATTGGTGAAAATAATAACCAATAATTGTTAAGAAGAAATAATGGATAAAGTATAAATAAAATTGTAGTTTTACCAGTTGTTGACAATGGAGGAAGATAAAATTGCAGTGATAAGCGTAGCAACGGAAGTAAAAATAATAAATATTGCTTATGCCAATGGATGGACCGCCGAAGATTTATGTATTAAGGTTAGAGTTTTAATTTTAACTCTATTTTGATATTATAATTAGTATTTAATTATTGATTTATCTTTAAGAGCCTTTCGATCATCCACTCGTTTATTTTAATAGGTATGCCAAAAATTTGGGATAGGTCCGGTCGCTCGACATCTTTTTGCACTGAGAAATAGATCGTCGAAGAATTGGTATCATTCCGGATACAAATTCGATGGAAAGGAGAAACACAAATTTGATTTTAGATTAAGGTTTAAACCGTCTAGTCTTCGTAGGTTAAAACAAATAGATGTAAAGGCGTACGACTATTACTTTCAACAAGCCAGAGGCGACGTTCTAGAGAATAAGGTTTCAGATATCGTTTACGAAAGGCATAAACGAGAACTGATCGGTTTAGGAGTTTGCGACATGTACAGGTAAAAATCTTTGAGACGTTATCTTCGATTAATATCGTCGTTACCATAATTTTCTATTTACCTATCCACAGAGTTATGTTGGAAAAGGACGTCGCGCGTGAAATAGTCGAATCGGATTATAAGAAATATATTCCGAAAGAATGTATCAAACGACATTCGTTTTTTATTAAGAAGCCAATTCACAATGCCCTGGCTCGTATTTCTGGTCACGACGCCTCCTTCGTCAAAGAGCAATACCTCAATCAATTCGAAACTATGGCTCCCAACTATTTATGCGAAGAGTACAAAGCTTTAATGGATAAGGGATTACCAAATCCTCCGCTTCGCGTCTTATTAAAGATCAACGCCACGGAGGTTAAGTATTGCCAGTTGGACGAAAACAACAGCAATTGGAAAAATTTGTGCGCCATCGAAGACCTTTGTTTCGTTTCTATCAGGTATTTTTATTATTATATTTTACCCGTTAGTTGTCAAAATTATAGTTGCCAAGCTTATTTATTCAATTATCCGCTCTCAGGCAAGACAACACCGTGGAAGTGTCCCGAAAAAACGGTATACCATCGTATCTGAAATTTAGCACGAATTCATTGCTAATGTCCTTCGTCTCCGTACTCGACGGATATTACCGGCTGTCCATAAAATGGACGTTCAATCTGTGCGGTGACGCCGTTACAACCAGTTTGGAGCGTTTGCACAAATTGAAATGTCACGGACCCGTCGGGTAAGATACACACGATCGAATCGATCCGATACGCTTTTACATACGTTAACGACGTATTCACGAGTCTCGCGGAATTTCTTCCAGAGGAGAATTTTCATACTCGAAGCTCGAAGAGAAGAGGGCCAACAGGCCAGGAACGTTCATATTGCGCGAGAGCGAATCCAAGTACGATGCGTTTTATTTGGATGCTTGCGGAAAAGATTCTAAACCTCGCACCAGAAGAATCGAGAAACTCGGACCCGAAGATTTCGCGCTGTCGGATTCGATGCAGCGATTCAAATCCATCGCTCAGTTGATCGCCGCTCACCAAGATCCCGAAAATTCGTTGTACCTGAACGAGTGTCTGCCTCCATCGGAATACGGTGCTTAATCGTTAAAATTGTAGCGTAGCTTTGCGATCGCGAGTCTCGAAAACGCTAGAAAAAACGCTAGAAAAAAAGCTAAAAACTCTTTCCCTGTTCTTCTATCCAGACAAATCCCCGCTACTTATATGCGCCCCCGAAGGATTGGGAAGCGACGTTGCAGCCGACGAGGACATAATCGCCGGTGTACTCGAGGGAAGACCTTGTTGCGTCTCCCCTCACGAGTTGCAGGTCTACAAAGCCCAGCCGTTTCCAAAGAGCAAGGAAAGCCAAGCTCGGGTAAATTCCTCCTCCTGCGGAGGTCCGGCCACGACACTTTACAAAGCCATGTGGAGGGTGAGCAAAGGAAAGAGACTCGAGGTCGCAATCAAGTTGCTGAGGGAGGACGAAGGACAGCCGACGAAGGAGTTTTTGAAGCTGGCGCAAAAGTGGGGTCAGCTGAGGTCGAGTGCCCTCGTAAGGTACGCGACTCGGATCATCTCGCGTTGATCCTCGTCTCTGATCGATCGATTAATCACTGCTTTCCAGGTTGTACGGGATAACCCTGGCACCGGCGGTCGGTATGCTGTTGGAGCTGGTCAAGTCCGGACCTCTCGACGCTTACCTGCGTAACAACTCCCCTCAAACCATCAAGACCGTGGATATGGTGGAGGCAGCCGCGTGTTTGGCGACCGCGGTTTGGCACTTGGTGAGCGTTCGGCGATTTTGAAAAGCGATTTTTAACCTGGTTTCGTTTTGTTCACGAATCCGTTGATTCTTCCAGGAGGAAAACGGCGTTGTTCACGGGAACATTCGCTGTCGAAAATTGTTGGTTCACGCCCACACGGACAATAGCTTTATAATAAAACTGGCCGACTCTGGGATATTCAGTTACAAACCGGCCGAGTAAGTCGCGATTTTCTTTCTTTCTTTCTTTCTTTCTTTCTTTGTTTATTAAACCCTTGCGTTGAATCGAACGATCCGTAAACATTTTTTTTCAGCGTTCACTGGCTTCCTCCCGAGTGTTACGGTAATCCGGATTTAGCCAGACGCAATATACAAGCGGACGTTTGGGCCGTGGCTACGACTCTTTGGGAAATTTTTTCGAGGGGAACGATCTTACCTTCGCAAAACGATCCCGACACGATAAAAAAGGTATTCGCGCGTAATATCGTCAAGGATGTCGTTGGAGAATCGTATCGTTTATTTAACGAGCGTTGGTTGTTGGTTACAGTTTTACGCCAGTGGAAAAAGATTACCGATTCCTAGTGGTTGTCCTCCCGAGGTTTACAAGCTGATGACCGATTGTTGGGGTGAAATCGGCGGATCCAGGAAACAACCCCAAGCCATAATGCGAGACATCAATCAGATCAAGTACCAAGTTTACAACTCGAGGAGAAGCCACGCCTACGCCATTGCATTTCCGAAACGAGCCAACGATTCGGAGCTCGTCGACGACGATTTCAGCGAGGTTACCGAACACAATTCCTCCTCCGACTGCGAATCGAGGGCCAGTAGTCTTTTTACGGACCGTACGAGTTTACCTTGGGACGACTCCGAAGACAACATCGCAGGTATATTTCGAACGCTCTTCTTTCTCAGCTTCGTTGGCTCTTCGTAAGTATCGTTTTTCGTCCAAGGTCAAACCGAATGGAGCGGCATTCCGTTTCAAGACACCGACGATGTTCTCTCCACGTATTTGGGCTGGTGGGCGAAAACCAGCGGCAGTTGCGACGATCCCGGTGACAACGGATACGACAACGACGGTGGATTGTTGGGACAGATGCAGAGCATATTCGAATTGGACGCGGATTGCAACGTCATCCTTCAAGGTCGCATCGGTCAAGGCTTCTACGGAGAGGTTTACCTGGGCACGTTGGAGAGGGACAGCGGGAAAGACGCCGAGCCTCAACAGGTGGCTGTGAAAAAGTTGAAGATGCGAGCGTTCGAGGCGGACTTGCGCGACTTCGAGCGAGAAATAGATATAATGAAGGTAAGTAGGGAAAAAACCGTTTCCCCGCTTCCGTTTATTAAACATCCGGTGATCATTTCAGACGCTTAAGCATCCGAACGTCGTGGAAATTTTGGGCGTGATTTCCGAGCCCGAAGTTTGCTTGGTGATGGAGTTCGTGAAACACGGCTCGTTGCAAAGTTACCTGGCGATACATCGCGAGACCTTGACTCACAAGCGACTCCTCGGGTTCGCCCTTGACATCGCGACCGGGATGGATTACCTCGGACGTAAGAGCGTCGTTCATCGAGACCTCGCCGCGAGAAATATACTAGTCGCCGACGACAATCGAGTGAAGATCAGTGACTTTGGTCTCGCGCAGGTGACCGGGAAGAACGATTATTACATCCTGCAGACCAACAGAGACCTTCCGATCAAGTGGTGAGTAAATAGACAACGAAGCGACGATGAAACAACGATGAAACAACGATGAAACTCGACCTTCCAACGATTACTTTTCGCGATTTTAGGTACGCACCGGAAAGTCTGAGGGACGGAAAGTTTTCACCTCGGTCCGATGTCTGGTCCTTCGGTGTCACCATGTACGAGACCTTCAGCTTCGGGGAAGATCCAAAGCTACCAGAATTCGGTAATAATAGCGTTACCGAGACCGAAGAATCGGAGAAAGGGGTTAATACTTTGGAGGAGGAAGGAAGCGCGGATTTGTTGAAGGCGCTGGAAAGAGGCGCAAGATTGCCTTGTCCGGTTACGTGTCCTCAGGAAGTTTACGTAAAAGTTATGTATCCGTGTTGGCACATCGACAGCCACCAACGTCCCGACTTTGCCAAACTTTGCAAGGACATAAGAGATTTAATAAACAACGAGTATTAACGCTCCAAGTGCCATTGTACATTATAAAATTATCAAATTATAAAATGGTGAAATCGAGGCTTGTAAAAAGTTGCGATAGGTAATTTAATTACCTAACGAATTTACAATCGATTAGTAATTAACGTTTCGATACGCTTCGAACCGATCACGAATCTGTAAATTATGTAATTCGAGATCCATCGAATTACGATCGAAAAGTACGATCGTGCCTATTTTGTATAAAATTACCTCACGATCGAAATATCGTTGGATCGGACGTAATTTCGTGGGTTGTAAAGTATATAAAAGTTGTAAAGTAATGTAAGTAATAAATCTTTGAAATTACGTCCGAATCTCGCGTAATTTCGACAATAATTTTCTTTCCGCGAGTGTACAGAAGTTGTTGATAAATCGCTTAGCTTTTAAATATAAAGTTACTTTTATTTCATTTTTATATCTATAAATAAAGTACACAACTTTTTATTAAAAACATGTATCGTACAACGTTATTTTTATCACCATGGACGGTTCTTTCGAGTTCGTTGTCAAACTTTGGCGGAACAGTTGCGCATGTTGCCATGCCGTGTCTCCTTTACCTCCGCTGAGTATAGCACTAAGTTTTAGTTCGGTCGCACCTCGAAAGTCTACCGTTTCAAAGTCACTTTTTATAGTCTTTGTCAATATAAATTGTTCGTTCATTTTAGAGCTACGATAAAAAGTTCCCTCCGCTTGCCACTCTACGAATGCTTGGTTAAAAGTCGCCGTCGTCGCTTGAAATTTCACACTGTTAATGAACGTTTTCTTGTTATTTTCAACGAGGAAAGTCCAGGTTACTTTGCCACGCATGGATTCGGGTGATCTGGCCAAGTAAACCATCTTCCAATCTTCTTCCTTTTTTAAAAACACTCCACCGCTTAAATATTCAACTCCGTTTTGCCATTTTTGTTTTATTTCCAGGATTCTATCCTTTATCGTATCACGAGCCACGTAAGAATCACTGATGATGGAATACACGAGCTCGAAACTTCTCACTTCGAAAGGAATCACCCATTGCATCGGTTCGTAATTAACTTTCTACAACGGACGTATAAAATAAATTAATTTAAATTTAAGCTCGTCGCCATCGAGTTTGAACGAAGACGTATTCCGTATTTTATCTTACCCCTGTTTCACCTCGAGACACTCTCCAAGCTTGAGACCCGGATACTCTGCCTTCGTAATCCGATTCGTTCCCCAAAGTATCACAGGGTTTTTTGTGTCCGGGAGGTGCATTTATCATATTGGCGAGTTCAAGCGCGCTTCGTTCAACGACGAATTTTCTTCTGATACCGCTGTAACCGTTACTAGTTTGTCTGCTCAAGTTTAATTTAGAGATGAGTAACATCAGAGTTTCTTCCGAGCAATGATTTCTACGCTTCATAACGTCGTCGAAGCTTTCGGTGTATCTCCACGTCACGTCTTGTATCTCGTCTCTGGAAAAGGCTATAACGTACGACAATTTTTTACCCCAGCCCTTTTCGTACATCAGTGGACGATCGATGACATTTTCACAGACATCCGCATGAATCCATCTTTTATTGGCGATCGACCAAACCTGAAATTCGACACTAGGTTTGTGTTTTACCGATAAATTGTTATCGCTCTTTGTAAATGAGTTATAAACCAACCTCCGTCCAAACGTGATCGGACTCATCGTAGACGAGTCTTGCGTCGAATCCTACGGTACGGCATACGAGAGTGAAACAATTTGCCCATTCTCCGCATCTGCCTTGTCGAGTGTACAATAAAGGCTCCGGATCCGTGTATCGAGGAAATTTGTTTTCTCTGCCGCAACTTTTGCACCTGGAATACAAGAGTGTACAATTTTTTACACGTAAAACTTGGTAAAATAAAATTTAAGACAGCGTATTTTAAAGTTTTATACTTATGAATTTCGATTCTGGATATTTGCGGACTGAGAGAAATTTTATATTCGTAAAAAGAGCATTCACCCTTGCAATTTTCGCACTTGGGACTGTCGATCCATTTAAAAAATTTGAATTTGAACCAGCTTAACAATTCGCTCAATAACAAATCTTCGAACACTATGTTAGTTTGAATATTCTTAATTTTGGTTTCTCTGCAGAAAAATATACAATTTATCGTTTATTCTAGTTTAAAAACTTGTATTAAATATTATCGTTATGTTTTTACTTTTGTATCTCCCTTAATTTTTCCATAGCGTTGACTTGTATTATTTCCAACGGTAATATCGACTTAACTTTATTCTGCAAGGTTTGATCTTCGTATCTTAAAATAGCGTCAAAGTGGTTTACCAAAATCTTTAGAAAATTTTTCTCCTTAAACGCTTGATCGTGCATAGGGGGTTGAATGGATAAGCTGGGTTGCTTTACATTGGTAGAAATACAAGACAACGGTTGAGTCTTGGCCTGTTGGGAGGTATCGTTTAGAAGTTGGCTCAGTTCTTGGATACCGGCTAAGGAGGAGCTTATCGGTAGCAGGAATCCATCGTCGTCCTAATAATTTTGATAAAGTTATATTTAAAAACGAACAATTTAACCACCATCGTCTTTAAGTACCTCCACAAAACCTGCTTCGAGAAGGCACTCGATTGCTCCGGCAGCAGGCAAAAGTTTGTTAGCGACAATTGCATTGGTAAGTAGAATTTTTCTATAATTGGATTCGTTCGGATGAGCCAATATATTTTTACATAATTTCATAAGTATTTGTTGTGCTTCTTTTCTCACGCATTCCTCGTTGTTTTTTAAAAGCGTCATACAGTATTTCAAGTTGCTGGACATCTTCGTCTCTCAATGTATCCAAACGTGTATAAACATTGAAACTGATCGGTCGAGAGTGACTGGCCTAACGTAAATATTTAAATCCACGTACGCATTAAAGTACAGTTGGAACGTCAGATTTAAAAAGTATTCTTATCGGAAACCTCTGGAGTATAAAACTTAAGGGACAGGTGGTCAGCGGAAGCGAGAAAACTGGTGGAATTACGCGAGACTTTTTATTATGGTGGCAATGCCGTTTCCGTTTGATTCGACGTCGTCGGCTTTGGATTTTGGTCCGGTGCGATTCGCGATTCGCGATTCGCGACTCGCGATGGAGATTTTTTCGATACAAGCGAGGATATATTTTTCCGATTTTTTTATCGAACGCGTCAACATTGTTAAAACACTTTGCATCGACTCGAATCATTTTAACGTTTAAATAGTTGTACAGGGAATCGCGAGTTTTAAGTATTCGTGATCTAATTGTAATCGACTCTATGATTTGCGGCGGAAGTACAAACATTTTCAAAAATTAATTTCTCTAATTGTAATTATTTACAAAGACTTTGTTTATTGCTTAAGGTTAGTAATTTGAAATAGCAAATTTTGCTACTTTAATTTGTAACCTTTTTCGGTTAAGCTGAAATAATTTGAGATAGTAAGTAATGACTTTAATAAGTAAAATATATCGAGAAATTTAATATATTAAAATTTCAAAAAATTGCATTTATTATTTGTATTATTTTTTTTCTATATAGTATATATAGTATATATATATATATAAATATTTACCTATAATGTCGTTTATCGTAATTTGCAAATATTTATCGTTGCATTCGAATAATTTTAATCGTAATTGTAAACATAAAAATTATACATTCGGATAATTAAATCGATCAAAGAAAATTAAAAAAATATATAAACCGACCGAAAACATTATTTACATCTGTAAATATTGTGGATTAATTTAAAGTCCGTAACTTTTCATTCGAGTGATTTATAATAGAACATTGAAATTCCATGAGTTTTCGATTCTTTTTTTAGACATTTATAAAAATGAAATTTTCATAGCGGTTAAATTTAATTTAAATTCAAAGTATTTCAAATTATAATATAATCATTAATTACATATTTTTATACGGAAAAACCAATTTACGAATTTAAGATAATATTGAATATCCCACGCGTAATAAAGAAATACGTGCAAATAAATAAAATTAAAACGTGGAACGTAAAAAATATGAACACATATTTATCATACATTTTTTACAATAAATAGTAATTCAAACGCAAGTGATAAGACTGCGTTTGTTCGATTGCCAGTCTCAGATTCTGTTTCTGAAGGTCTGAAATTCAAGTTTAGGTCTCGATCGCTAATATTTCTCAAATGCGTATGTAATTCAGTGACAAGTATTTATCTTTCGTTAGCATTTCTCTGATTTGAAACTAAATTAAAATATTATAATTAAGTTAGCAAATAAGATATTACAGTCACGTAAACGTAGTACTTAAAATAATAAATACAATAAAAAGTTGAATAACAAAAGGGAAAATGTACAAGAGTCTATAAATTCTACTGTATTTACAATACAGTTCCACATAATTCTGATTTATAATTGCGTAGTTTAAGATCATTACAAAGTAAAATATTACATACGGTTATTATTGATTTCGTTTTTATACCTTTTAGTAAACGAATCGTAATATTTCTCGAGTAATCCTAAACCGTAAATTATTAAACAAAATTGTAACAAGATCGCAATAAGATTACAGCTTATCTGGCACAAGCATGACTGGTATAATTCACACCTCATAAAAGCTGTACTCGTAATTCTTATCGTAATGTATTATCGAAAAAGTTTCGCTGTTCTCGAATTTTTCCAGAAAATTACATTGTTTTAATTTTGAAAAGTATCGCGAGTATAGAAAAAATTTTTCTGACCACTCAAAGCTTTCGGTCCTTTGTAAACACCGGAAAAGAAAATCTATCGATGATCGTTTGGACTATCGCTCGGTGTAAATACTCATGAGATGAAATGATTACGCAAATGGTAAACATTGTTTTGAAGAAATCTAGGTTATCATTGCATCAAGAATAAATTAGAATTTGGTAAAAAGGCCGTATACGTATTTCTTGTAAGAGTATTCGGTGTCATGTTTTGGCTTCCGTAGCAAAATGGTTGAATACAGTAGAGAAATGGTCATTGATGGAAAAACATATGAAAGCAAAAGTCGATTGAGCGCTAAAGAATTGATACGAATTGATTGAGATTGGAGCAACGTAATTTTTACCGACGACGCTTCTTTTTGGGTACACGTTATTCAATGAACTTGGCTTATCGCCACCAGCAGACTCGTACAGAGAGTAACGTACGGAATAGATGTACATTTGAAGCTACTCCTCGGACAGAAATTTGGCAGACTGCGGCTATATTTTATACGCACTTTAAGTGCCGAAGAAATGCACGGAATTTATGAAAAAGCTTTGGTAATAATATATACTACGTGTTACTTTACCGAGAAAAGTAAAGATTGCATTTTACAAGAAAATGAGATCCGGAACATCTTTATAAACTTCATTTTGAAAAGGGAAACCTTAAATTGATTAGTTGGATTCGATATCGTAAATTTTGATTGAACAACACACGCAAATGTTTAATTATCGATGAAACAAAAGTTTCATACAAGATAAATATTTAATTTAAAGTAGTAGTTTAAAGAGATGTCTCGAGAGATTCATTGGGTATGCAAATTCTTGATGCTTGAAATTGCTGTCAATGTTGTGCAAAGCAAACCTCCAAGACATCGGTAAATGATTGATCCCAAAGGTAACTAGACGCAGTTTAAATTAAACAAAATACAAAAACTTATTAAAGAAAATTTTGTTACATATCAATTCGAGTAATTTTATCGAATGTACGATTTTCGTATCTTATTTATCAAAACTTCTCTGTCGAGGTTTTATTGTTTACGTTAAATTTAAATTTAGATGTAGATAAGAGTTATGTAAATATCATGTATGTATTAAAAAAATTAACGTTTAATTTAACAGTTAAAATGTTTGTTTTAGCTTTAAAATTAATTCAGAGATTTTATTTATAAATTATTTGTCAAAAAATTTAATATTTAATTATTTTTATCGTTAAAAAACTCTTTGTTTTATTATATCTGATTTTTCAATCGGTTGAAAAACATACATTTTTTATTCAGTGCTCAAATATTTGTGTAAAATAAGAATACGGAAGATTACACGTTATTGAATTATCGAGTAAAGAATGAATACGAATAAGTTATAAAATAAACAAACGTTTTTTACATTTATTTATTTAAATAAATTTTGGAATATATGCATTGATATTCTATTATTATATCGATATATTTACATTTAAAATATCGTTTTCGTAGATTTCATTAATAATTCGTTCTTGGTTTATTTCTAATTATTTTTAATAGAATTATTAGTGCTCGTATCGATAGATATTTGAGTAATATATCACTGAATAGTTATTATTACGAGTATATCTCTATGATACGGGAGTAAGGAAATTATTGTAAAATCTGATCCGAGCGTAAATGCGATAAAATATTTTTATATAATTTGGAAGGAATACGGATAAAAGTAATAAAAAAAGATAGTGAAAATAAAACCAAACTAATATTAGAATATTGCGATTTGGTGAGATAAACAAATTCACTGTATTCAATATTATTTGTTCGAATAAAGATTTAAGTTTCTTTCTTATATTATAGAATCCAACTATATTTTTAGCTAACAGATAAATTTTATAAAGTTTGAAATATTACATCGATTTCATATGTTCTAAAACTTATAGGAGTTTATTTTTAAAATTTATGAAAGAATACTAAGATTATTAAATCAATATACGATTTATGGAGAAAAGGAAGAATTATTCGGATAACACATTGAATATACCGTTAAAATAGTAATTACATCGAAAAAATTTAAATAAGTTTTTTATTAGTTTTGTCTTTGTAATCGTAAGTAAGATTAAGTTTTCTCGAGTGTCGTGATAAAGTTCGATACTCGAAGGACATACTCGTATTTTTGTCGTGTAATTTTTCGGTGCTTTGAGTCGATTAGTAGTAGCTTATAGCAATTATGGAAATGATTCGTTCGATTATGGGAATGTTGGATGCGGTGTATCAACGTTACGAGGATCTGGAGATAATCCAAGTAATTTCTTTCATCGACGAATTTTGTAGCATTTGCAAAAGATACTAATTGCAGTTTACGATATCTATTTGGTATTATTTGTTTTATCTGTCTTATTTCTTAGTCAAAAGCGTTTCTTTTTTACCGATATTAGTTTTTTTTTTATTTTCGAAATATTCATAATTATTTCTGTATTTATCGAATAAAATATATATTTGATAATTATTTGTTACGTTAAAAGACTTAAATTTTATTTTTTCTTGTGAAAAAGAGCATAATAATATAATATAATTATACATTTTTAATATTATAGTATTCATTTTTTAATGGAAATATACAACCGTAAAATTTAAATTATATTAAAAAAACTTTGCTTATATTCCATTCAATAAATTATAAAAAGCTAGAATTTTTGCATATTTTTCGCATAAAACATCAAAAGTAGAACTTTCGTATTCAAAATATTTTTTGTATCTTTTTATGTCTTTTTATCTAACGATATTTTTTAACACAATAAAATATTATCGATCGTGTAAATTTTTTTATATATATTTATTTTTAAATTGGTAATTGAAAGAAATAGATTTCTGTTTTTATTATCTTATAAACAAATTGTATTTACTATTATTTTTATGAATACATTACTTTTTGAAAATTCTATTGTAGCATATGATCTAATTTTTTTTTCGTATATATTGTAATCGATATAATCACATTTTTAGGTTTAAATTATTTTTGAAAATATTTTAGTAATGTAAAATAGTTGGTTATGTATCGTGTAATTGTATTGTTCACGAGTTGTATAACTTTCGTAAACTTCATTAAAACACGTATAATAATAAATGGTAAGCTTATCGAAAAATTATGGAATAGGAAATATTAAATTAATTATTTAAAAATATTTTCTATAGTTATGTTTTGTCAAGTATTAAATAAAGCAATTGGTTTCCTTATTTTTAAAAAATTTAATCGAGTAAAATTTTAATTTTCTATAATATTTTTAAATAAGTACTATATAAATAGAATTTGAATAAATAATGTTTTCTACTAAATACAAATAAAGTTATTGCTTACAGAGAAATATAATCTAATGTACTACATGTATAATAAATTAAATTCGTAATCATCCGTTGTATCTTTTTAATGGATTTTTAAGTGTTGAAAATAATGTAGTTGAAATTAAACCAAAAGTATTCACAATAATAGTTTAATTTTAATTTAAATTTTTTATTGAAACTAGATTTGCTAATATTTACGAATAAGCTGCTTAAAAATTTTACTTAGCCTTCGATTAAAGTTAATAGAGAGAAAAGAAATTATGTTAAATTTTATGAATATTTATGTTCCGATAAAGTCTCTAAATGTTTCAACATGTATTGCCGAAATATCTCTTTTAATCTACTACCGTCCATAATATATTTTGCATATCCCATAGAAGATATTAAAGTATTAAATCTACAGAATAATAGAACCTAAATGGTTATTATCGTTTTTATGACAAGCTAATATTTTTCTATTTTTCGGGACAAAATTTGATCACAAGTGTAAAGCAGTAACTTTGATTACCAAAGTTAATTAAGTATTAATTTTAAATAAAATTGGAAATAATGTATTATGTTTTTACAATTACAACTGTCGTAAAAACGATAAAGAAACGTAATATTTTATTGTAAATTCTGTTTCATTTTTCAGAAAATTCGTATGTTGAATAATTATGTTATACAAAATGAGTAGATATTCTTCAAATGTCTTTAATGTTTGAATTCATTTTAGCGGCACTTTAATAATTACATTTTCGAGTATAATTATATATCTTAAGTGACACTTTCATATATTATTTAACAAAAATAAAAAAAGCTTTCTAGTTTTATTATGTTTAAAAAATTCTTTAAAAATGTTAATTTTTTAATTGAAAATTTAAAGATTAATTTATCGTTTATATGTCACATAGATCAATAATTTAAGTATTATAATTTGCGTTATTAGAAACGAATATATAAATGATAATTATTATGGATTTATTTGGTAGTACTCTTTTAAGTATTATTAAGGAATACGCAGTTATTAAAAAAACAATGTTGCATATATTGAGTAAAGTTGAACATATAATAAACAGCTAATGAATTATTTAAAGGCATGTTTTTGCGTAGTATACGTATACATGCAAGTATTGCGAGTAAAAGCAACGATATAAAGAGATTATACATAAAACTGGTAGAATTATTAAATTTTTGAAACTGTTTAGTTTTTTTACTATTATTATTTATCATTAGTTTTTATTACTAATTCATAAAGCTTAGCTTCTAAATTTAAGAAAATTTATCATCGACGTTACAATTAAAAAATATACTTTTACGTAATTTTAGTTATTATATAATTATAAAATTAAGAATGAATATATCATAGGGTAATGTAAAGAAATTTTAAAAACTATTTCAAATTATTTCCTTTCTTTAATTATCTTTTTACCTTCGCAACTATTTTACAATTTTATAGATTTTAAAACAATACTAACAAAATTGGATTTAAATGAAAATCCAAATCCACAAATGCTTGAGTCGATTCTTTGAAGTTAGTTAACGAAAGCGATAACGAAGTCGATACACTTTTGTTTGCTTTGTCTCTCGAGTATGTGATGCATTATGTATATTGTGTACGACAAGTGATTCGTACTTTTCCATTTCAATACACGTTTACTCTAACGTTCAACCAGTTTCAAGGGAATTTTTATTACCTTTTATTCTAAAAATTTCTACCGAAGATGCGAAATTTCTTTGCCATAAATCATCTATACGATATTATTTTTAAATATTATGTTGTTTATAATTTTATTGACGTATATTGTGAATTCTAAATACTCGATATTCATCTTTACTAAATAAATAAAATCCTTCGTTATTATTCTTTTTATTTGCAAAATAAAAACTACGATTATTTCAAATATTTCACTCACATATAATTGAAAGAAACGAAAAAATAACTGCAATAATTTACTATTGTGAGATTTTTATATTTTTGAAACGTTGGTATAATATATTTATTAAATGTATCGAGATTTGCGAAGTAATAATAAAATAACGGAGTGCTGAAGATTTTTATGAAATAATATATTTTATCTTAATGTACAGTCTTACGATACTTTATTAAAGACGTCGGTTAAATGATTTCTACAGCGAGAAGTTAACTTTGCTGGATTATTTTGAATGCATATGAAATTTTGTGTTGCGCATATGACAAATTATTAATTTGAAATTATTTGCGATCTGACATTGAATAAAATTGATTTCTGTTTTGATCCACGTAATTAATCAACCGATCGAATAAACGTAGCTTAAATTTTGTATATTTTTTTACGCTAAACAAATATGATACTTTCAAATTGGAAAAGTTTGCAATACAATTATAAAATATTTACAATAATATTACAATATAAATTTTCGTAAAAAATAACATAAAATAAAATTTAAATTTAAATTAAAATTTTAATTTATAATTATTTAAAAAATATCTATTAAAACACGCAAACTGTCGTTAAATTTTATTTATTAGCGGTAAATTTTTAATTTACTTTTCAATAAATAAATTATCCATCGATGCAAATAAATTATTGTTAATAAAAATTATACGAATATTATCATTATTATTATAAAAATATAATAAAGGTTATCATTAAGTATTTTATTTATAATATTTTTGTAATATAAACAAGGAAATATGAATTAGTTGTAAATTTTAAAAATAAAAGTAAAAGTTATCGAAGCTTTAAAAATTTGATACAAAGCTTAAACATTAAGATTAGATATCGAACGTCACAGATTATTGTAATAATAACGTGGCATTAAGAATAGTATTAATTAAGAATTTAGAAATAAAAACAAGAGTAGAAAAACTAATAATCTTAATGTCTATGATTATATTGTCAAAAGACAAAAATCAATACTCACGTATCGTACATATGACATCGGTTCGAACAAAAAAGATTTTTAATTAGTATTAAATCTTGGGCTTAACAAAGATAATTTAATAGTACCGAATATAAATAGTTTACTTAACATTTGGAGAAAATATTCGTATAAGTTATTAAACGTTGATGTATATCAGACCAAAATGGAACGCGATAAATTTTATTCCATCGAACTAAATACAGAGTAATCTGTTATCGATGAAATACTTGTTGCTTTATCAAATTATGAAAGCATATTTTTTATTAATTTTTTAATCGATAGCTTAATACTTTATATTTCTGAACTATTATGTGATATAATAAAATAATATAATTATACTAAAAAAAATGAGAATCAATTCATATTTCAAGATTCTATACAATTAAAATAAAATTTGATCCATTTTAATTAAAAAGAGTCATTATGTACGTTGAAGATGATACAAGAAATTATTGATCTGAATTTTAATATATTTGGTCTTTAAAAATTAAGGCTTTTAAAAATAGTTTTGCTTATTTGTCATCTGTAAATTAAAAAATGTTTTGCAATGCGATAAAAACAATTAAAATATATTAAGCTCTGATTTAAATAAGAGTATCATAAAGGATAATTTAATTAAAATAATTGTCTTAATGATAATCAAAGCATAGGACGAGTAGAGAATAATTTATTAGAATAGTCAGTTGTTTCATTTACTTCACTAATTTAATTTTGAAATACGTTATTTAATTTTCACTGCGAAGTAAAAAAATGGTATTTTAGATGGTATAACTCAAGAACTAACGAATATAGATGATCTAGATTTAGTGAGAGATTGCGAAGAAATCTTGATTAAAAGTACAAAACTTCTCTTAAAAGAAAAAATGAAGCAAAACTAAAAACGAAAATGTAATAAAGTAAGTGTATAGTTATTGATATATTACGATTAAATTACAAAGTTGCCAACTTGTGAACTTGTGATACAATCTTTAAAAAACTAAAAAAATTAAAATATATCGATTTTGTTATAATTTAAATGAAATTCAAAATAAAACTGGAAATTAAATGCTGTAAATGCATATTCATCTGCTAATAGACTATTAAGATCTTAGTTACCGTCGTATAAATCTTAAGATAAAAGAAGTATAAAATAATTATAGTGTAGATATTTCTGTATAGATACGAAGCTGGAGTCCTTTTAAAATGAGAAAGAAGAAAACTCAGACTGTTTGAAAACAAACCACTTACAAAAATACTTGAAGAAAATAGAATATATAGCGAAGTACACGTAGAGAATGACACAGTATATACGATACAATAACATTGAAAAATTTGAGATCTATCCAATGTTGCATAGGTAACTAAAAAGCGTAGACCAATTCATGGTTTAACATGTTCGGAAATGATAAGAAATAAATAAGTAAAATATAGTATTTTGGTAGAATCGCGAGAAAATATAGAAACTTGGGATAAACGAAGACAAAGTTGAAATATGTTATTACATTGGATTTAAAAGAATTAAAGTATAATCAAGTATTTTGGATGGATTAGGGATAGCTGATGAGTTGATGAACTTTTTTTTTGTAACGTTAGTTATACAACAACAACAACAACAACAACAACAAGAATAGTAACTAAATTAAAAACTTATTCTTCATAATAAATATTATAAATTAACACGGAAAAGTATAATTTAAAGTTAATTATTTTACGGTGTATCCGTATATATAATTAATATATACGACGTTGATTATTAAAATATTTACTTATAAATTATGTATCTATTTTTTTGAAGCGTAACATATATTAAAATTCATTAAATTTTAATATATATGGCTGTAGAACGAATTAATTATTAAAACCATGTTTTTCGATTTCATCGACTTAGTCCAAATTAAAACAAAATGTCGGGATAAGTGCGATAGAAGCTAAAATACCGCAATTATTTCTAAGCGGTTGAATCTGCTAATTTAAGTTTTGAACACTGGGAAAACGCGTGCGATGTTTTCCGTTTAAACTGTTTTGCACACAACCGACGAAAATTTTCCAACCTATCATTTCTATATTCTCTGCAACTTTTTGAAAAAACAAATAGTTTTTGCATGAAATTTAAATATTTTAACATATTATTCGAGGGTTGAAATAAAAAATAAACGTAACTTTTTAAGTAAATAGTTTAATAAAATAGAATTTTATTATTTGAAAGTTGAGTAGTGATATATTTTGATACGCAGAGAATTACTCTAATTGATCGAGTCAGTAACATATAGATCCGATGTATCATAGTTCTTGTTCCTGTCGGTTGTAGATATTATTAAACATTTGCATGTTACGCAATTATTATTTTAAAACGAAAATGGAAGGTTTTCTTTTTAAATAAATAATGAAATTTAAAGTAAGGAGTTTTAATTAATTCACTGGTTAGTTTTAAGGAGTCTAAAACTCGAAAATTACAAAAGGACTAAAATGTTTAATTATACATCTAATTGTGATAAAATTCAATAAATGATATATTTTGATTTTGTCGTATGTTTTAGTATACTTGTCAAATATACTTAATTCTTCAATTATTCTCCTTACCTTTCAACTTCGTATATATTATGTTTACGTATTATTTTAATTAGTTTTTATTAACTGAAATCATATTACTTTAGTATAAACAGGATTATTTCATTATTAAACTTTATGGGATATTATTATTTTTCTTATCATTATTATTAATGTTATCTTCTAAATTGTCAAATATAGTTATGTTTTTAATAAATTTTAGAGACAAAGGAACTAAATATTTAAAAAATTCTTTTAAAAGTTTACAATATTAATAATACCACATATTGCAAGGATGAATAATCTTTCTCTATACACATACACGTATGTATACGTTTCGGTGTAACCAGTATCACAATTTTCAAAATATACGGTTGCCTTTCATTTTGAGTTTTCTGCAATTTTACTCGATATTCGTAAATATTAAAATCAATGCAAGAAATACAATGCGGTTTTTATGTACCTTTTTTTTTTTTTAAAACCTAGCTCTCTAAACATTCTAATAAAAGTTGAGTGAATATATATCACATGTGTTATTTGCAATATTCTTGTTGTTTTGTATACATATTTTATAAGATTTTATATATGACCTTGTTAAATTTATTTCAAAAAGTTTAATTATTTAAAAACGGTATTTATTTTATTCGTGGATAAAACGTCAATATTATGTTATACTAATGAAACTAAATTGGAAATAGAACGAATTTATATTTTCATTTTATATAAAGCCCACTTACATTAATGGTATTTAATAAAAAAAACAATAATCTTAATCATCGATCAAAGCCTCTTTTATAGTAGTGTATTATTTCTGCCATCCTTTCAATGGTATATTTCCGGAAAATTTGTTCGCCATTTGTCCCCATTCGATTATCAATTATGGAAATTTTCACGCAGTCATGGAATCCGGATCATAAGTTACCCCTTGGACTCAATTTTTCTCCTATCATAAATACATCCCACCTTTTACGAAAATTGTATTTTCCGCTCAATTGAGAAAATATTCGATTTTCTTTTTACAGTATCAAAATATTATTCGCAATTTCGAGTTATCGAATGAACTCGAAATATTCACAAGCTAAAGACGTTCTCATCTTGATACACGCGATAATCTTCAACGGTTAAATCGACCCTAATGTACATTTAATTTTGTAATTTTTATTTAAAAAATCAAGCTAGAAAGTAATAAATAATATACTCGATTTTTGAATGGAATGAATTATTAATTATCGAATCGAGTATTATGCAATATTATAAGGATTATTTAAGACAAATAATCTGAAAAAAATTATCGTTTAAGCGAAAATGTATAAGGGAAGTTTGTTGTTTCTTTTACACGGTAAGCAGAGAAGCAATGACTAATCTGCAAGAAATGAACCGAACAAAGTTTATTTGGAGTGTCATAAATTTTACACGGAAAAACATTGCTATAAGGAATAATTGGTAAGAAACTGCCTAAACCGCAATTTTCATTTCTGTCGAAGTAAATGGAAAGTTAGTCATTCTGTGCCTCTTGTTGAGAATTAATGTTTCTTAACTTACGATTCAAATCAATTCGTTGTACTTTTACAAAATTTTCTCCATTTGTTTAATTATTAAATCCAAATTTGTAATAAATATAATATTATAAATCAACGTTGCGTTTAAAATTATTCGCATCATGTTTAACATCGATCAATTAGCTTAATTCATATTTTCTGTATTCTACCAATTATATAATTTTTTAAATAATTTTTTACTATTTTGTAGTTTAATTAATTAATAATTTTCGTAACTTTATCAGCTTAGTTTTCTCTTATATTACATAGTTCGGACGGTACTTCAAAGCTTACATTAATAATAACACGTCTAACAGAATTTGCTATTATATATTTTATCGAACTTCGCTAAGAATAAAAGTATGATGAAATAACTTGGAAGTGAAGAAATTTCTCGTTACCGTATAAATAATAATAAGTAATACGTAGATTTTTTCATTTTATATTAGAATAGTTTTTTTTTATTAAAATGAATTTGATGCGTAGATTCGTTTTTGCACCTTAAATCTTATTTAAACAGATAAAAAATGTTGAATATTAAATTTAACGAAAGAATTAATATTTGTTAAAAGTATATAATAATTAATAAGAAAGGTTTATATTCATTTTATTTTGCATCACCGAATCAGTATTCGAATAGGAAATTTTTGCTTAAAAGACAACTCGTATATACAAAACTTTTATTAAAAATATTTCAGTATTTTGGCAATGTAATCTAAGACGTAAAAAATATTATAAAAGAAAAAAGAAGAAATATATTTAATAAATTTCAAATTATATTTGCAATAAACCAACCGATCACGTTTTAATCGCATCTTCCGATTTAATTTCACTAAGAATAATCGGTAAAAATTTTAAGTAAAAATTTTGTTTTACTACTTTTATAATTGAATTAGTGTATAATTTATAAGTAAAAATAAATAGTATACGTGCAAGGCATCGTAATTAAAAAATGCATCATTCGGCTATCCATAAAAAAGTATTTCACGTAATTATTAAATTACAAAGGTTACCTCGATTATTATAGTTTGAGCGATAAAACTACAAAGTTACAAGAATTACAAGTGCACTTAATTACTAATAATAATTGTGTTTCCTACAGTTAATTTACCAGATTCATCATCAAGGCTGCGTAGACCGAAAATGTCTTTGTCGCTGAGAGGGAAAATGAAGTATCGGACTGGTTAAGTACCGAGGTTGAAGTATAGGTTGAAGTGTAGGTTGAACTCGTTGTTTTCGGGAAAGTTGTAACGGGAAAGCGGACCGATGAAAAGTCGTAGCCACCTAGTGGAGAGTCACCGAATCATTGGGTATTGATTTATTTAAAATTTTCGTTATAATTTGTGGATTGATGTAGTTTTGTCAGGCTTATAAAAAAGAAGTTGGAACGGGCACGAGTAAAGTTTTGACGAATGTATATTAATATTTCCCATTCCTCCTTTGCTCGGTGCGGGAAACATTTAAATTAAAGCAATTAAGATTATACCCGGTGTTTGCATACGAAGAAAATCTAGCGAATACCGTTATAATTAAATTTGTATTTCCGTAAAGCGCAGACTAACGTTTTCGTCTTTTAAAATTGCGGCTGAACCGTACTTTTCAATTTTACCTAATAACTCTTTTTTTTTAATCGAATCAAATACATTTTTTTAATATCGGCGGGCTTATTTAAATTAAAAAAATACGTTGCAACTTGCGTTTAAATACAACTACGTTTGCGCGATCGAACGAATAGAGAATCGATATTTTGAGCTGCATAAACGTCAAACGCGTACCTTATGGAATCGAGTACATATCGCGGCAAATTATCGAGGAAAATTAAGGAAGTAATAAACAGATTCCTATGGTTGTTCTCCAGCTGGAAACGTATTGTGCATTCGATAGAAGTGCCATCGGTGCATAATTCAAAGAGAGAGATGGATCTATTTTTACCCTGATTTTCTCGTACAAAATATTTTGAAATACAAGTATAATCAATGGAGAGTAGCGTTATTTGAAGCATCTCGGTCAAAAAGCAATTTATATTATTTATTCAAATCGTTACGGAAGACGGACATTAGCCTCGTACTTATTTTGTATCTCGATGTTTCGTTTTTACGTCGATGTCCGAAGGAGCCAAAAATATTTTAACTAATTTCTGACGAGTATAATTAAAATTGAAACTATTTCGTAAGGAGTAAAAATAGATTAGCAAAGCCAAAAGAAAAAAAAATGATCGACGGTGTTTCTTAGTTCTCTCGCGAGAAAATTTGAGAGGCGAAGGAAAAGGTTTGTATACTTCTCGTCATAGTTTTCGACGTCGCGTTCGAGTTCACGGAAAAATTGTTTTCGGATAAAAACTATGAAGGAGAATTGCTCGAAACTGATTAGGATTGAAGTAATGCAATTTTTACTGATAAATCTTTTTTTCTAAGAAATGTTATTCAACGAAGTTGGCTTGTCGCCATAAACAGACTTGTACAGTCAACTGCCAACTTCGACGTAGAACTACGTATTTGAAGCTACTTTTCAGACACAAATTTGGCAGATCGAACTCATATTTTATATATATATGTACATATGTATATATAGATCAAACGCTGAAGAAATGCTGGAAATTTAAGAAGAAAGCTTCGCAATAATTTGCTCCAAGTTCGTTTGTTAAGTAAAATAAAGATTGTATCAAAAATGATGGTAATCACGCGAAACTACGAAGTAAACTTTATTCTCAATTGGTCGTCCGGTCGTCACAGTGGGCTCATGTTAATCTACAGAAATCATTTGGTCATGCATAAAGCAGTAACTTCGTATAAGACAAATATTTGCTTTAAAACAGTTATTTCGAGAGATTTAGTACTCGAATATATTGTCAATTTAGTACAAAGTATGCCTTAGAGAATTCGATTAATTATTAATTAAGCTGGATATTTGGTGTTTTAATAATAAAACTATGATTTTGCTAATTCTAGTCGAAAATTCACCAAGAATTTACATATATATTTTATAATAAATTATTTACAAATCGAGCGAACCGTATTAATTATTATATTTATAGAAAGGAGAATAATTTCGCAAATATTAAATTAATTAAGTTATAAGCTAATCAAAAATTTGAATATTCAGAGAATTGCTTGTTAGAAATTCTAACCAACTGCAAAAATAGAAAAATTAAGTGTTACTGCAACACCAGGAATACCAAGTAACTTTCATCTACGGCTTTAAAGTGTATAAATATTTACCTCGTTTCGCATATGCTTTAAACGTATAACTACGGAACTATTATTATTATTTTAATAATAAGAAATCTTGTTAAATATTTGATAACGTGTGTCTATATAATTTTAATATTTTTCAAACTTTGGTTTAAGTATTAGATAAATTGTAAAATGTCAGCGTTTTGCTCTTTTTCACGGGACATTAATCACGAGAAATTTAAAGTTGAGCCAAAATTTGTTTCAGAAATATAGAACATTAAAATAAACGATTTTGATTAAACCAGATGTCTACGCGTGTATTCGAAATAAAAATTAAACTCTTATTTTAGCCTGATATTTAAAAAATGATGTAGCGTATCGATACGAAAAATAAATTATAATTTATATAAATAATAATTTCACGATGCAAAAAAAGACGGTTAATTTTAGCTACGAGAAACAATCGAATATATATATATCGCGACTTGCGATCAGTAAAAGAAAATCGTCGTTCCGATTTTCGCAATGAGTTTTTCACAGCGAAACGTACGTAAAGCGGCTTTCGTATCATTATAATAAAATAAACATATTTTTGAACGTGTTTTTGAATTATTTATAGCGATAAACATATTTTTAGAAATAAAAAATACGATACAATAAATTTATGTGGTATTAAATTGGTGTATGGAATACGAGATTAGTTATTTTTCTTATAAAACAGTTTCTTTCATTGCGGTATTAGACAATCATTTCATATAAATAAATTGCCAGAATTATTTTTAAAAATTCTTATACATAATTCACAAAAAATACAAAAATATATTCAAATACGTTAAGAAAGTTGTATCTACGATCGTCTTAGATCTTATATGACTACTTTCCTCTTTATTCTTAAAAAAAAAAAACGATCGTGCGAGATAATTCTACTTTGATGTAATTTTCCCCTTGGGATGTATGTGTCCATTTTCCGTTGCTACAGTAACACAGATGCATCCCAAAGGTGATTTCTATACGACATATTATGCGGGTTCTTTGGATAGTTTCAAACGCGTTTTTATATTTATTTATACATTTACCTTGCCGAAATAGTATTATGTAGATATCATTAATTTTTATAGAGGGAAGATACCGTTAAAATGAAAAATAATTATTTACGGTTGTACAAACATTTTTTTAAATAAAACTAGTTTTCCAAGTAAATATTTACTTATAAAAATACCTTTATTTAAAAATATACGATTTATATTTAACCTTTATAAGAGCCTATTGTTTTTTATTGTCGTAAGTACTTCAAAATTTTGCGCATATATCTCGTAAATAAATATTTTACTTGCAATATATAAAATATCTCGTAAAATTTTCAAGCAATTCTAGTTTTTATAGTTTTCTATATAAATCACTTCAACGGAGTGTGATATTTTTTATTTTTGGTCTATCAGAATCCATGTAAGCTTTCGAAGCAGTTATTTTACTTCGATATTATCGCGACACACACACATACACGTATATATATACACAGACAGTTGTATTTTTTTCACGATTTAAAATTTAAAGTAAATCCGTTCGGTAATCTACTTTCAAAACCAAAATAGAAAGTTAAGCCAGTCGAAATATACGTGCGTTACTTTTTGCTTCTCCATCTTTCTTATCGCGTATCGGTTGTCGAGCAGATTTACATTTAGTATTGGTGCATTGGTCGCGATCGATGACACGCGCAGATCAAAGAATCATCATCGAAACTTGTAACCAATTTTTGATACACAAGAATCTGATGATCATCGCGTTCTCAACTTACAGCGATTATATTTTTGTATTTCGCGTTTGATAAATACATAAAATCCCCGCCTCGGGAAAAACCGAGGACAACGAAGCCGAGGTATTAACGAGTCGGCCAAGTTGCCGAAACGGCTCGATCAATTTTCACTTTTTCCCTCGTTGCCGATGGAAGAGCAAAAACTGCCGACGGGATTTGGAAGGTAATTCGGTCGGACGAAGGCAACGATTCGCAGGAGAACTTCATCCCTTTAGTTGGTTCACGGGTCCGTAATGAGCGGTGAGCGACAGTCAGTAAAAAGTAACCGCAGTGTCGAGTCTTTGGTTCGACGTTCGGGTCAAAGCCTCCGAATTTCATTATTTGTATTTTCTCGGCTCGCCTCGGAAAACTCTCGGCTTTCGCAACTTTGCTCGGCGAATTCGTGTTTATTATTATACGGCGCGACAAATGCCATTTAAAATAGCAGCCGTCGAACGAGCGTCAGATTTGTGTTCGACCCCTTTCCGTGTGACCTCGGCGGTTATAAATATGTTCGCTATTCTCTTTGGTAAATTTACGATTTTCGTACTTTACATTTTGATCCGTCTTATCGGTCGAGCTTATAATTATCGAATTGTATTATTTTTAATGTATCGATTAAATACATTACGCCTCGAAAAGTTAGATTATCAATATTAAGGAAGCAAAGAGGATTGGCGGTACTTTATAAAACTGACAGTGAATTATTTGATCTTGAATAAATTTGAAACCACGCCGGTTTAGATTTCAATCGATCCTTAATTCGTATCGATGAATTTTTTATTTTTGTTTAAAACATTAGCTCGACCGTAAAGTGAATATTGTAATATTGCCTAGAAAGAAAAGCTATTCAAGATTTAATGTATTATATTTTAATACAGCGTATGGTTCGAGAGATAAAAAGTATGTATCGCGTTAAAAATAAAGCATAACAATGTTTAATAAAAAAGATGTATCGATTTTTTATCGATGAATGTATAAATATTTCGTTGCTTTGCGCTAATTTTTCAAACGTTGCGAGTAAACTTAATATCGTATTTAGAAAAACTAATGGCAAATATTTAAAGTGTTATCACTGGGAAATTTTGTTGAAAATAAAAAATATTCCTCCTTGTTTAATTATGAAGACTCGTTTAAAAATAAAATTGTTTGTGCGGTAAATCGTTGAAAATATCTCATCGAGTTAAAAAATTGCAACATTATTAAGTAGGTGGTTCGTTCGTTTCATATATTTTTTTAACATTATATATTCGTTACTCAATTTTTTAAAAGAGTATTTACGTAATAAATTTTGTCTATCGCGTTTATCCATAATTTTGATTTTAATACTTGTGTCTTCTTACGTCACGTCTATTTACTTATTTTATTATAATAAATTTTTCGTTATAACGTTAACGTATCGATTAATTTGTAATTTTGTGAAATATAGAAGCGTAGAAAAATATAAACATTGGAAATAGATTTACGCCAGTGCCACTTATAAAAAATATTATTCGTTGAATTTCTATTATATCATTAGCGAGTAAACAAACGCGTCATTTTTTTAATTTAATAATTCAGTGCTTGTCCGTCTCGGTAATAGAACAGAAAATCGTAGTTGTGCTACTTACTTTGAAAAAGCTCACTGTCAACTTGTCAATTATGAAAGCTTATAAACGCAAAGCTTGACCGACCCATTGCACAAATATCGCAAATCACGGAACGTTATTTTTAGTTTGTCACAGCTGCAAAAGTTACATTTTCACCTGCAATTTTCTATTGCTTCGAATAAACAAAATTTTTATTTTTTACGCAATACAAAAAATGCAGAGTACTGATAAAGCAAATTTCCGTTCGATACAAGTTACGATCGATAAATATATCTTGATTTTGGCTTAATATTTATTACCGTGTATACTTTTATATTTTCACACATATATATATAGAAATTACAACTTTTCTAAAGCGTTTTATGCCGAAAAATTATAATGCATATCTCAATTATTAAATTTTTCAAAAAGCCTGTATTACATTTTATACGTAATATTTGTAAAAGGTTTGTTTATTAACAAAGAAACTTTAAACAAACGATGGTAAGAATTTTACTTTATGGATTCTTTTAAAAATAATATTCATACAATATTTCGAATTAAATCTGCTCAAAGTACAAAAAGTAATTATAAAAGGAGATTATTATTTGTAATTGTAACAACTTTAGTAATGTATTTGAATATGAAATACTCTAAGGATCTCGATATCATGCGAGTTGAAAGCTCGGTATTGAATTCTGTATAATGTGTGTAAACGCGTATTCTATATATATATATATATGTGTGTGTGTCAGTAGCAACGCTAAGGGCTTAAAGCCATTTAAAATCTTGGGGTCAGGAATACGTAGATATATGGTTATGCAAAGTCCTGTATATTAATTTAATATTTTAGCAGTTTTAATAGAAACAGCGTTTGCTATGATATAGATGGTGTCGAATCTTGTTCGATGATATAAAAGAGAAAAATTAAAAGTATAACGAAATAAGCGAACGTAAAATTTTATTAGCGATAAAATTTCAAGTTTATTTTAAATTATTTAAAATTTATTTTTAAAAACTTTTAAAAGGTTTAAAATTTGTACGAACGGTACGAAAATTAAAAATAAAAAAGATAAGTCGTGATTGGATAAATAAGAAGCGTCGAAATTAAAATTTCTTTTTGAACCATTAAAAAATCATTTTTGTAATTTTTTTTCGCTATGATGTATTTTTAAAAAATTTTTTTCTATAAAAAATGTATCGATAAAGATTTTAGATTTCAAATTTTTAAAGAGGAATTTATACAAATATAAATATAAATCGTGATTTTTTAACGTAAATACAGTAAAAATATAAAAAAGTTTTGACATCCATTTTAAGGTTAGTACCGATGCGAGAATTTAATCTATAACTTAGAAAAATCTCTTTTTAGTCTTTAAACAGCAATGGTGTATATAAAAGTGTTTAAATTTTAGAAATCTATAGAGGATGTTTATCGATTTATTGAAAAACACGTAATATGAAAGCTACTTTTTCATTTTGTGCTATTTAACTTTTACCGGATATTTTCAGAGCTATTAAACTGTAATAGAAGCTACCAGATAAATTCTCGCATGTTTGCCAGCAATTTTTAAATCTTCCAACAATGTTTGTTTAGTAATAAGGAGTCGATGATCACGAGTCGTTGTTTCTCGTAATTCTGGTTTTCGTGCACGATATTTCCATAATACTCGATACGCAAATTTACTCTAGTGCACTCAAATCGCGACCAATAACTAATCCTGCTTAAAAAAATTTATTTAGGTTGCCTCGATTTATTAAAAGAAATATTTTTACATTCGAAGATCGGCGAATGAAATTTATACGTTTCTTTAAATCTATTCAGCTCGCGATCGCTTTAAGACTTACGAACAAACGAACAACGTTAAAAACATTAATTTTTAATACTCGTCACTTATATACATATAGTTTTAAAAAAATACAATTCTATCGTTATCGGTGTAAAGACAGCGTAAACAAATTGGGGTTTACTTTTTCAGGAAACTCAGGAAATAAAAAACGAAGAAATTACCGATACTTTCGCTCGTCCCGCTAATCTAAAATAAACATTTGTTACGCCAGATATATTTTTCACGCGTTTAGTCGAGAATACGAGTTCGCGTGCAATATCGCATCACCGACTTGTTTTCGCGCAGCATTAACCCTTTCTATATCCCGTAATAGACGCAAAAATTGTTTGCTTGCAAATAGATGCTCCAAGACGAAAGAAAAGTCGAAATATCGCATTTTAAAAGTACCATTGCTCCTGCAAACGAGGTGGAAGAAAAAAGCAGGTATAAATTTTTATTCGGTGGGGAGTCTCTCTCTTTCTCTCTCCCTTTCTCTCGCGGCTCTCGCGGCTTACGATCGCACGAGCGCTCGACGTATATCCTTTGCTCACTGGTCTGCCCGATAATAAAGAGCTATACGTACAATGTAAGTGGTTGGCTCGATTCCAGGTGACGTTTTTCCTCTGGCGTTTCGCTGCCGAATTTTTCTTTCCCGAAATTACGAATACGCGCAGGAAAATTTCGATAAGGTCGTGGCCCCCAACGACGGATGTTGCTTCGCTCGTGCGTCAATCTTGAACTTTGTCCGTGATAATCTTCTCCCATCGCTCGAGAATTTCCTCTTGATTCGATCCACCTGCCATAAAAGCACGCGTGATTCAAGGGACGAGTAATTATTTACCGATGAGTCGCGTTCGTTCTTACGTCTCATCCGTACCTTCGTTTTAAACTGAATAAATCTGAATGGATTTATCGATACAACTTGGTCAGTGGGATTTTGTCGCATTCGTCTTTCTTTTCGACGTTTTTCTTTTTAATCCAAGATTTACAGCGTGATTTTGATTCGTTTACCTACGATCGATTCTATCGAACTTACCGCGATACCCTTTTTTTTTTTTCGTCGACTGTGTTTATTCAATGTTCCTCCGACGCTTATTTCCTAGATTAGTCGCACATTTGAAGCTTTCGCGCAATTTTTAATATTGAAAAATGATACATAATTGCAGGGTATTAAATTTTATCGGCAAGGGAAAATTGTCAAGGAGATTACATTCGCGAATCGAGAAAGGTAATTTGGTAATATGGTTAGTTAGAAACTTGTAAGATCTGTTAGAAACTTGTAAAATATTCCGATCTGGTTATAAAATCTATAGTTTTGGTATTTCGAAGCAAAATATTGTTGTAAAACGTATTCGATAGTTCCGACGGTTATTTCAATAACAATTGTTTAAAAAGTGTTCATCGTTCGAATCCGATAACGCGATATCGTTGCGACTATTATTTTTATAACCTTCGATTCGACATTTTTTTTATGTTTTTCATCCACTTAAAGCAAACACGTCTCTGAACATAAATACGCATATTGTATGTATTTTTTTATCGATCTAATATCATGTCATTATTTACTCCTCGTATAATTTATTACTTTATACAAGTTTAATTACTATTATTACGTTAAAATTAGTTGAAAACGTATTAAAAATGAATGATGTATTCGCGCGGAATTGCAAATTTAATAATATTTCCAAGTGGGATTAACTTTGTAACGATATTATTTTATATTAATTTTTAAGGCTAACGTAATTATTACGTATTAATAATTAAATATTATGCTCATGAATATCTAATTTAAAACTAATTATATTATATCAATATTCGTACATCGATATTTAATTAATAATAATCAGGCGAACGAATATATTAGAAACGAATGTTGTTATTTACGAATATTTGTACAGTTCGAATTTAGAATATCTTTCAAAGAGTTGTCAGGATAATTTTTTTATGGACAAGGGTGATAAGGTTAAAGTGAATATTTTTCCAGATAAAAAGTACAAAATTGTTTGCAAAAAGAAAAAACTGCGACACTATTTCTAAAAAGTGTGGGATGTTCATGGGTTCCATCAGTCAATGAGACAATAACAAACAGCTGAGAAAAGCACACGCACTCGTAAAAGTGGCCTACAGAGCCAACAATTTCCTCGCGAAAATTCTCTTCACGTCCTCTTAAAAAATGATCCTTCGCACAAAGGGGGATTGGTTTTTCTCGTCTTTTTTCTCGGAAGTGGTTCACCCTTCTGGAGACTACACAGTCAACGAGGACTTAGTTTCGCACTTACTCATTGTTGATTCGGCTACCGACCTGCGATTTAGTACTTTTTTAGCTTGAGTAATAAATATCTATTACCTTATTTTTATACAGTTTTATCGCGATGCATATGTATCATATTTTTTTTTGCCTTTTTGCACTTGTCTTACTCGTGGCTTCCCTTTCGGATATTTTAGAACTTTCCGCGTTGTTTTCTCTTAAGCTCGAATAAAAATTCAACTCGTTAAAATTTTCACGGTCAGCTTTTTACCGCGATTTCTCATATTATAAACAAATGCGTTTTATATTAATGGGATGCTAATTCCACTCAACTTATTCAACTTTGAATAATTATACGAATATGCGTATCACATTGAATGAAGCACAAGTACTGTAATAGGTTATCCGCTTAAAGGTATTATCTAGATATTAAGTTATTGATCCAATTTTGAATAGGAAAGTCGTAATATCTAATCAAAATGATATTTGATAAATAATGTGATCGCCTTAATTGAGTTAAGCATGACGATGCGAAATTTTTACTTTACCGTTATAATAAAAAGAATTAGGTTTGGTTTGATCGATGTTATTTATACGTATAATGTAGTAAAAAACTTTTTAATATTTATAAAAATATGTATAGTGATAATATTTGTATTATTACAGAAAAAATGCAATTCATGATTTTTTGATTAAAAATATCTTCGTGAACTTAATATAAATATCTAATGTGTGTATATATATAACGAGAAATTTCATTTTCCTAAATGCAGATATTTTGCATAATTTTTTTATTAGTTTAAGTAAAAAATTTAATATTTATAGAAAAATTTGCTATTTAATTTTACGTATAAAATTTATAAAAGATATTTTAAAAATAATAAATGTATACGAAGTATAATATCTAAAGTGATTATACTGTATTAAAAACTTATATACGATTGCTTAAACATATTTTGTAAAATATAAATTTCAATGAATTTTTGGTACATTTCAAGGATATTTCTGTATGATAATATCATTATATAAATTGAAATATAATAATTTATGAATTTTAATCGTTGAATAATTATAGAAAAAAATTTTTCATTTTATATAAAATTGTAGAAAGAAATATTTTATGGATCGATACAATTTTTATTTTTAACTACATATACGAGCGTAATTTTATAATAATCAATTGTTTTATCGGTCGAAAGTACAAATTTTCTCTAAAGTTACAAATTACATATTTATATAAAAATAGTATCATTTAGTAAGAACATCTTTTCAAGACTTTTGATTTTTAAATTTGGAAATCTAAAATTTGACGTAGGAATTAAATCGAGAGAGAATTAAATTAAAGTGAACGATGAGCCATTTCAAAGCCTAATTTGAGTAATTTTCTTTGATTATAGTTGACCAAAAGTTTTATCCGTTTAAATACTTTTTTTTAAGGCATATTTTCGTATACATTAAATTTTGTTATTTAGATAATTTCGATTTTTTCTCCGAGTAATTCAATGGATATTTAAAAAATCGGTCCTTTGTCAATTCGCATTTTTCGGTAATCGTTTTTCTTTTTTTCTTTATCGCTACTTTGTCTTTGACTCGGATATATAACGATGGACTCAAGTTTTATCGCGGTTATGAAACAACGTGGAAAGTATATCCTCCGTCGAATAGTCAACAGTTTCTTCGCGTATGACTTTTTATCGTATATTTCTTGTACAGAATATCGTTGTCTCGAGTAGTTGAGATATTTATAAGATCGGTACAATACACCGATATTTGTTGTACTAATTACCATCAAGTTTCTGGAATTTACTTCATTTTTATTTTATATCCGTTTATGCGCACATTTCATATTTATAAACAAATAGTTTAGAACAAATATCGAAAGCTCGGATCGTTTATAAATTCTTTAATTCCGCTATTTATTTCGTTAATAAAATAACAGTTTTTATCGCTCTCATTGAAACCGTTAAAATAAATTTTTCAAGCAGTCATCGATTGTACGGTTTAATGAAAAGAACGAAACTCGTTAACAGTAATATCGTCGCATAAATAATCGTACAAAGATCCATAAAATGTTTACAAAATGTTTATAAAACGTATCGCTTATTAGATACTTAAAAAAACATGAAATAAATTTTTATTTTATTTATATCCGTACATTTTATTTAAAACACGTCCGAAGTATTTGGTATCTCGAGTATTAGTATAAAGAGAATGCATCACGTCTCGGAGGATTTAGCTCCGAGCTTTCTGTCCATGACGCGTATTAGCCGCTCAAAAGAACAGTGTTCGGGTACTCTTTGGTGTTTTCAGCTATAAAACCTCTATATCTCTCTCTTTTCTTCTCTTTCTCTTGGGATTTAGTTCTTAATTAATGGCCGGTGATCCGAGGAAGGTAGACTATATGGAGAGTATGCACTTGGCACTTAAGCTTTCGGATAGTTTTTTAAATGTAATTTAAAAATCATCTTTAATTAAAATTTATATCGAAATGAATACACACGGAATTTCAAACGTAGGTTTATACTTTTACGTAAATACCTGTACAGTATCGAAGAGTCCCGATTATACGTGTACGCTTTATAATACGTTTATTACCGAGTTGCGAAGACACGGTGTGAAAATGATGGCTTTTGTGATCTTGTCTGGAGCTGACAACGCAAGCTTTCATTAGAGGTTATCAACTAAGCCGATTGACTAAGCTGTTGGCTTATGGACGATCAATTTCTTTTTGGGATTACGTACTCATAGATGTCGAAGTGAAAGCTAGAACAATTAAAAATTGATTACGCGTGTGTCGAGGACGAGAATAATTTTAGGTTGTGTATCAAAAGAACTTGCGCATCGTTTACGCATCGATATCGACCAGATTTTTACTTTCGCTGTGTTTTACAACCAAAATTATATTAAATTTTAAGACATTTGGTACCTTATAGTTTGACTGAAACTCTATTAATTACACACTCAACTTTACGATAGGCTTTCGATAAGTTTGCATTTAGCGGTATTTATTATTGTTTGTATACCCATCGGAGGAAGACTTTCTCGTACACGTACACAAGACGTGTGTGGATGTGTGGGTGTGTGGTGTGGGCGTAGGGTCGCGCTTGTGCGTGTATATATAGATAAAAGCCTCGGCATTGTTTACTAGATACCGAGACTACTGCTCATGAATTTAATAAGCTGAGGCTTGCTAGAATTACGAGGGGAGGTGTCAAAATGCCTTGTCACGTCCCAATCCCTGCTTCTAAGTTAATCAGATATTTGGTTCATGATGCTACGGGTATTTTCATCAAACTTCGAGTAAATTTATGTTTTTTAACAATAATTTTACGTACACGACTCAAATTATTTTCGATGTATTTTATTCAATTTTTTTAACTAATCCGGGCAGTATTCGTTTTTCGTATGAACTTACCCAAAGCATAAATAGTTTTACACGTTAAATATCGTATGAGCTTATACTTTTGCATATCATTAAATACATACAGTAATAATTCTACGTAATAATACCCAGTGAATAATTTTTAAAATGTTATTCAATTTTTTTCGAAATGTTCAAATTTTACATTTTATCGGTGCGAAATTTTCTATTCATTCTACAAAAATATTTTCTTGTATCGTTTTGCTCCAAATTTAATGTTATCTACATATTAATATTTTATCAACTAAAAAGTATATTTTCATTTTATTTTTTTTATATATTTTATGAACTTATTTTCTTAATATTTTATAAGGGTTGTAATTATCATTTTAAATCGACTCTTGATAATATTATTATATTTTCAATGTATTTTTTTATTATTATTTTTATTATTTTTTTATTTAACTTTGATTTTCATAATTTATTACTCTTATTGAATTATAAAATTATTAAAATTTTAATCTACTTATTTTTAGCTATTTATGTCATTACCGGTGTCACGATTATTTGCGATTTATAAATTCATTTTATTTTTTAACGGTTTTGTTCAAAGAACTTTATTTCAATGTTTAGTTAAACATTTTTTATTCATTAAAATCATGATTTATTCATAAAGTATTGTTAAAGATTAACCAAATATTATTAAATATATATTATCGTTATTATTTGAGTTTTATTTACATTATTTAAAAAAACAAAGTTTACGAAATCTTTTGTGCGAGTCAATGTTTTTAAATTAAATTAAATAAAGGAAATGACATTATATTTTAATCGTGAATCTAAAGTGGTGATAAATTATTTCCTTTTCATAATCTATCTTTACGTACACCAAGACATTTTTGTATCAGTTTAATCAATTATTTCAATTTCGATGGCTGAACTAGAAGTTGATAAATTTAAGGTTTTTGCTAAGATCGCTTACCTATAATTAGTTGGTCTACGAGTTTCTAATATTCTTTTTTAACGTCAGTCTAAGTAAGAGTATTTAATAGCATTTCGATGTATTACGTAGAAATCTAAATTGATAATCGAGAATAATAGTTTTTATAAGGTTCTTTGTATTTGTTCTATTATTTTGTAGAATAATAATTGATTTTCTACGTTTTTAGAAAATATTCAATTTCTGTGTATTTAATTAATGTGTTCCTTAAACTTTTAATACTTTATTTATTCTTTTTCTTATATTTATTAAAAATAATAAATTTTTCTTCAGTATAAATTGTTCCTTTATATTTAATTTAGTAATATTTATTTTTTTATATTATTGTTCTATTTAACCGTAATTGTTGCATAATTTATAAGAATAGTTTCTTCATCCACTAAGTAAATATTTCATACGTTTTACCGATAATAATTTGTGATCTTTTTCAATTTATTTCTCCAGGATATTTTTATTATTGTTTTATATTTATAAATATTTAGTAATTTTTATTTATTTTTTTAATAATAATATTTAATTTACTTATACAATACAAAATCTATTGAAAATTGTTGAACGATCTTTGTAATTTCTACAAATGCTAAACTTAACATTACGAGTTTCTTCTTATTTTTAAAAAGTTAAACTAGATTATATTATTTTTATGTATTTTTCATATTTTTTTATATTTAAAAAATATATAAAATAAAGTAGTTTAGTTTGTTTTATTTTATATTTGTACCAAATATTTTTATTTCAAATTACGAATAAGTTTATTTATCCATTGTTGAATCCTTGTTGTTTAAAATTGAAAAATTTAAGATAGTAATTTTTCAATATTATCTGTTGATTAAATCGTGATATATCTATTTAATTATTTTTGAAATATTAAAAATTGTTGAATTTCTATAATTGCAGGAATATATTTTAAAAATAAATAAATTTAATTTTTTTATTACAACTTTTTTTTTACGCATAGTATGCACAATTTTTTTATTCTAAAAGTGATTAAAGAGGAAAATTCTCTTTAGATTTTATTTCAAATAATGAAAGTATATTCGTATCCTATAACATTCGTATATTTTATAATTATTACAATAATTCTTTTTAACATACATATATTTTTATTCTTTGTCATACAGATATCTTTTAAAAATTTTTTTATGTTATTCATTTTCTATGATAATTATCGAAAATCTGTTAATGATAAAATGAAATGAATCTTTTTATTTTTGTATTTCTTTTCTTAGTTATTAAAAAAGTTTTTTTGAAACCATTTTCATCAGATCTTTGTGCATATATTAAATATTTTAAAAGCTATTATTTAATGGAATTGTATTAAAATTATATTATTCAGTTTAATTTATAAATGTTTAAAATATGAACAAATATATTTAATAAAAACTGTAATATTTTTCCCGATTAGATTGAAATTTTTATGTCCATTCACCCATAATTCCTACTAAGTGATTTCTTCCTGGAGTTATGAATGAGGGACTATATTACCCCCGGAATCTGAGATGAATTTATAGTTGTACTCGAGTGGTCTGCTTAAATGACTTAAGTTTATCAGTATAAGCTCGTCAAACCTATACCTGGCCTTTAATGGATGTCCGTAAGTACTTATACGTATTTTCATACTCACTTATAACATCTAGAAATCTTACTCTTTGTCTTAAACCTGAGAATTTGCTATAAGTCGGTGATGTATGCTCATCTAGTAAAATATAGTGGAAAAAATTTAATAAAATATAGCTCTAGTATGATTTTGTATAACTTTGACTTCAATTTCAATTAATTTTAGATGAAAGTTATGAAAGTAGTCTTAATATTTTTATATAGTTAATGTAAAATTAAGAAAAAGAGATCATAATTGAAAGTAAGTATTTACTACTTTTAGTTCAAAAATTACACAAACAGTTACTTTACACTTTACTTACTCATATATTAAAAAGTTTTGCCTTTAATGCACATACGATTATAAATATTATTCTTTGTCAATATTTGTACACTTGATTAAACGGTTTCGTATTTTGTATGCTTAACATTTATTGAAAAAAAATGTACGTTACGATTTTTACTTAGGGATTCCAGTTTTCTATTTTTAAATTGAATATAATTGTTATAAATAATGAAGAACATAAAAAATATTATAATAAATATAGAATGTATAAAAAATAATTAAATAATTTCATAAAATAAAAATTGAAATGATTAATTCTAATTTTAATATTGTAAACAGGAATTATTGTAATACAGTAATAATTATATTCTGTATTTTAATTATGAATAAATTTTAATTACAATTAGAAAATTTGTATGTAATTAAGTCATAAAAGAATATAATTAAGAATATTTGATTCGAATAAAGCATTTAATTTTTAATAATAAATTATACTAAATTGTTATTATATACAATATAAAATAGAAAATTTCAAAAAATTTCCCCAAACCCGTTATAAAAGTATATTTCTTATTAATGAATATATTGAAATAAAATATGTGATTAATTTTTATAAGATAAACAATTTTTTCAATTTAAATAATATGCAAATGGAATTATATTAAATAATTTTAAGAAGCTTTTTAAAATTAAGAGATTTAATGACAAAAGTAAATTTTAGTATACTGTTTCATAAGAATTTTAATTTAATTTAATTAGTAAAATGTATTGTTATATATTTACTCTTTTTAAAATTAATTTTCTACTTTTTATTTCCACTATAAATTAAAAGTGTCTTTTATTAAGTTATCACACAGTATAACAACATATTGCAGTTAATAATTTTACTTAGATCAACTATTTTGAGTATCTTAAAAACTTTGATAGTTTGTTAAATTTTTCAATCGTTAAAGGTCTTTATAAATTAGTATACATAAATAATAGTTTTAAGTTTTATCGTTTTTTAGGTCAATAACATAATATACCATTTAAAATTTTTTTTATATAGATAAAATTAATTGATATATTTACTTATAAATCTGAAAAAAAATTTTTAAAATAGAATTGTTTAATATTTATGTTTTTAAAAATATTATTATAACGTGCTAATATATCATATATTTTTGAATCAATATCGTAATTTATTTACATTTATAATAATTTTATCTTCATTGTTATAATTAATCTAAGTTTATTAATTAATTATTAAATATTATTAATTAGAGATTTTATAAAATAAATTTGAAAACGTTGTAAATTATGAGATAAAGTAGTTGAAGATGGTGTCATATATTACTTATAATCTCTATTGATAAATTTAGCCAAAGGTGTAATATTTAATTTTTAGACTATCCTTATACTTTGCTATATTAGGGTAGCACTTAATCATGGGATAGGGTATATATAATTTGTTACCATTTATATGAAAATAACTAGATAACGTAACGATAAGAGGCTTTTGATTTTTATCAAAACTTTAAACTCAAATTATTCTTTTTTATGCTTTTTAAAAAGTATTATTGAAATATAGTAGTCCTTTTATTCTTGTTAATTTAGAACTAATGGCTGAATACTTTATTATTGAAAATTTCTCATCTATATTTTCCCCATATCAGTTGAAAAAGACCATTAGTTTGTATTTTTTTTTTTATCGTAACACTGTGTTTCTTTTTTTTTGTCGCTTTCTTTGTTTCTTATACGAGTAATGTGTTTAGTCTAAAGTTATACGTATTTAAAATTTTCTAATCAAAGTTTTATAATACCATTAGTTTCTTCCCTAGATTTATTAAACGTATTTTACTTATTTTTGATAATCCCTACGGTTCAAGAGACACTGATTTTTAAATGATTACTCACAGAATATTATTAAGATCTTGAAAAATTATAGAATATTCAATATTTTATTTCTATATTTACATATTTACCATAGGATAGATGAATTAATTCAAGTTTCCAGTCGGAATCTTCAACGAGAATTTAATTGAGTTTTAACATCATCTTACTATTTATAAATTCATGCGAATAATTCTTCTTTTTATCTATATGAATGTAGTTTTTATACCATTGTTGGATCCTTTAATACAACTTTTAGTTTTCCAATCTCCATTTTGCTGCTATTTCAAAACTTTTAAAGGTCCTTATAACTTCCGAGGGTAATCGTTAAAGTTCCTCTGTCAGTTCTGAAACCTTACCTTTTCTCGTATCGCTTTATTCCGAAAATCGTCGTTTTATTAAAACAATATTAGTATATTTATAAAAGACTATAGTCTATTATGTATTTTCTATATTATAAAGTTATTATTTTAATCGTTGCTATTAAATTATCGATCAATTTCATTTCCAAGGTTTGGTTTGTAAAAGTTTTCATTATACTTGTGCTATTTATACAAGAATACTAAACATTCCTGTATTTAGATAAGATACATTATCAATTACTCGATATTTTCATATCGGATTCATTATAAAGGTAGTATATAATATATTAAAATTTAGATACATTCGGTTCCTTATTTAAAATAGTCACGTATGTTGGATATACTACAGTTACGAAATCTTTATTGCGATACAAGTTAATTTCGATGAATCTCATTTACACATTAGATATAGAATTTATAATTAACTCGAATGTCCTTCATCCTTTTTCCTTGATCCTTTTTTTTTTATTTATCGCGACGGTAATTTCATTAATATGCAAATCCAGTTTATTAAAGCATATTAATACAGAAGCGTAGTTTCGTCTCTTAAACTCAATTTTTTCGCTGATGAAAGAACACATATTTCTTATATTTCAATAAATTCTAACATATCGCGGGACAAATCAAATTACCTTCGAATATCTATTATGCTTTCTTTTTGCGAGTAAAATAACTGCTGAGAACTAACTATCATACTTCGGTAATGTTTTCTTCGATATTGAATTCTGTGATATTCTTTCGTTTAGAGAAGAGTTTTCAGATTCTTTGCGGTGTTTAAAGCTCGAGATACTCAGGATACCACGTCTCCACTCGGATTAGTTCACTGAGCCACTTATGCTATTTTTCTAGTGATTGAACCTTCGTGGAGCAAATTCCTTTTATCTTCTTTTCACATAAAATCCTCGATATTTTAAAGTTGAATTCCTTGTTTATTGTTATTTTAAAGGTATATTTAATTTCAGCTATCAAATATTAATGTACCGTAAAGTAATTGGATGTTTTGGATATTAAAAATTGTATTCGTTTTTAGGAACTGTATCGATCGATAAACGCATTTAATTTTAGTCGCGATATTTCGATTTTGATCGTCCTTTTTAAGTCTATATTTTGCAATCAAGTTTCACGAGTGTTTAAATTACTCGATTTCATACACGTCAAAACTGTCGATCATCCGCCAAATTTGTGCTCGAAATATTACTAAATTTTACTTCTCGCGTTTGTTTAAAGTTTATTCAACTTTATGATTAGTGACTCGCTAAATTATTAAACGCGCAACAATGCATTAAAGTTATGTTTAAAGCACCGTTTACGAATACCGTACATATCGAAATACACTTTAAACTTTTGTTCGGAGGATAAATATCTCGTAAATTTGATTATAAATACGTAATGAAACGAATATTATACGAATGCAATATTTATAAGGTAGAAATCTTTGTTCGTAAAATCTGTGCTGCTTAAAAAAGAAAAAATAAAAGTAGGTCGTGTACGTAGATTCATATTGTACAGCCAACTATGCATCTATTTTAAGTATATATAAAACGTACGCGACATGTATTGACCTCTTCTCCTCTCTTGTAGCATCGTTTGTCGAGTTTCAGCAACAAAGGTAACATCTTTGGTTGCCTATAGGAGAAACTGATCTAACTCCAACGACTTTATTGTGCGCCGGAGGACCTTCCTTCGGAGTAAGGCCTCTTCTTTCGTTTTCCTTGGCTGATTACGGTTTCCTATTATTACAAGGGTCGGCAGCGATCGTAAGTCGTTGCTGCTTACTCGGCGCTAAAAGAGAAAGAGAAAGGGAGAAAAAGGGAAAAATTGGGATGTATAAAGAGAATGATAGAGATCAAAGGAGATGCAAATAGATGTAGCTGGAAAGAATGAGAGATAGCAAGAGTGTGTGTGTGTGAGAGAGAGAAAGAGAGAGAAGGGCAGAGAGATCGAGATCGAGATAAAGAGAATGAAAGAGCAAGAGATGCGAGATTCTCTTCTCTTGCGATCCACGTTTCCTCATTTTCGGAGGTTTCTATTCGCTTTCAGCCATCCTCGTCGTTGCGGGTATTATATGCTCCACGTATATGTGTGTTTGTAGGTGAATGCGTGTAACGTGTGCGTGTTTCTGTCACATCACTCCCACGCGCATTTATTCAATACTTTCGTTTCTCGGACAAACTTTATGCGTTCGCTACGAGAATCTTGCGGTGTACTTATTTTTATGTCGTAGTTGCAGTTTATTATAACGTTAAAAATTATTGAATATGCAAGATTTTAAGCGGATAGTTGAGTGGCAAATTTAGTATATAAGTAGTAAATAAATGTTGATTAAAACATGTATAAAACTTCGAATAACGCGTGTAGCGATAAAAAGAAAATTTTTGAAGGTGCATACGCAGAATTTTATTTCCTATTTTATTTTAATTATTTCTGAAGGAACGTATTAAAAATTTCTTTAATCAAGGAAATTTATTCAAAATGTTTTTGTTTATTAAATTCGTATATTGACGTCTTTAAAGAAAAAATTTATTTCCTCGATATCCGATACGGAAAATTTGCGTGCATTTTTATTTACTTATTTTTTTGACTATAAAGCATTTTAGTTAAAAAAGTAACGTATACCTATAATTTTAATGCGATTAATTATAAAAAATGTGCGTTCGAAAATAAGAAACTTTATTACTTAAATTAAAGTTAAATGTATAATAAAAATAAAAATTTACTTAAAATGTTTTTTTTTCTTCATATTTTGATAAATGTATTCAATTTAAAAGATATTTTTGATTAAAGAACAATAACTATATGAGCTAAATAAATATTAAGTAATCATGCTAATTATTTATCGATATATTCTCAGTAGTGCTTTATCAAAAATAGATTTACGTAAGGGTAACTTTCGGGTATAGGTTTATTAATTCCACATTAATTTAATTTATACTATTTTAATGAAATCGTGAAATAAAATATTAATATAATTCAATAATTTTGAAAAATTTATTTATTTTGTTACGTCTACGATAATTTTTTAACGGATAAATAATACAATAGTCAAATAATACGTATGTTTATGTATAAGTATATAGTTTAAAAAATGTATCAAAAGAAATATGTTTTTTATTTAGCATTATTTTCGTTTCATTTTTACATAACAAATACAAGAAAAGAGTTTATTTTAAAATGTTATATTTTTAATATTTTCCTAAATGAAGTAAATCTATCTCGTTTAAATTATTAAATTTTTTTATAATTTATGTTAAAACTCTTTAAAATAAATACTTATTATCATTTTTTTGTTCTAATATTTTTATATAGAATGTAATTTTAATTTTTAATTACTTTATCCTATAAAAAAAATCAATAATCAAAGTACTTGATTTTTTTAATAATTTATTTTTAGTAATCCGCTTTAATTTGTTTGTAAGCTTGTTAATAATTTGAACTAAATTTTAAAGTTATGAAAAGTACGTGTACAAAAAGTAAAGATAATTTTAATTAAAGTATATTATTATCTACAAATCATAATATTTTTTTAAGTTTCATTTAATTTAATTTTAAGTAAGAACAAAATATTATTATTTAAGTGCTAATATTTTTAACTGTTATGGACAAAACTTATTTTTTGTTATTCCGTTATCCGAGTTGTATCTTTATAAGTTCTGATTTTTACTCAAGATATTGTTTTATTTGAGTGATATTCGTTACGTTGTCATATATTGCCTACGTGAAAAATTGTAAGTAGTAAGTCTACTAATCTTTGTGGACAATATATTTGGTTTTCTTTACGACGAACATTAATTAAAGTATAAATTATATGGGCTATTTTTTAAAAAATATGGAATGGAGTCTAATATAGTAAAAATATTATTAATAACTTTAATATATTTAACATATGTTTATGCAGATTAAAATTGTCTGACTAAAAAGGAAAAATATTTGCAGGAAATTAATTTTGTTTAGAATAGTAATAATATATTTACAGATAAATATTTTTTAAAAAAATAGTTCATATTTTTATATTAAATTGAATATCGAATGATTTTGTAACTATTATTTTATAAATAAGTTTCATTAATAATTACTAACAATAAACTGTTGTTTACTGATTATGGGAGTGAATTACCGGAAAAACGTAAATTGCGATTCAAAATTGGTTCATACAATATATATTTATATACGTATTTATAATTTACATAGGTACAGTACTTCGCATCATTTTAAATTACTCTTATTGAATGTAATTTCAAATCACTTTATTTTAAACTTTTGAATTTGTAGGTTTTATTTGTATAATAATATATCATGAATTTATTCGAATCAGTAATATCTTCGCTAACCTTTTAAATATTTTTGATTTAGTAGATATCGATTTTCATAATTATACCACATAATATTATTTTAGTTTAGAATAATTTAAATTAGCCTTCATTTTATATTTTGCATTACAAAAATAAATAAAAAAGAAGGATTTTATAACTATATTTTACAACAAATGTCTGAAATTTAAATTGCAAATTAAATTTTTTTCTTGAAGTAATTTTCTTTACAATTTTTATAATTCTCTAATTCAATCAATAATTGCGTTACTTTAGTATTTTAAAACCGTATTATAAAACTAAAAGAAATGTAGGATAATTAAAGTTAATAAAAGAATAATTTCTATTAGCTTTATTTTTAACAAAATAAATTTTAAATAATCAATACTTATTAAAATATTAAATATATATATATATATTAATTTTCATTATTATAATATTTAAAATTATGTCAGTAAGGAAGATATTTTTTTAAACGAGGAAGTTATGTTTTAATTAAACGAAAAGTTTAATTATATGTAAATGCATTAGCGAGGGAATAAAGTGGTTAAAAGTAGTAAGTCAAGTACCCCCAATTTTTCTTAAATTTGTTACCGATCGTTGCTAAATTTAGCAAAAATTTTAAATCAGAACAGGTTTCTTACATTTTACAGCAAAAAAGCAAACAAAAAGAAATTGAAAAATTGACGCACACTAAAATAAAATTGAATAAAAATACTGAATTAATCTACATAAACCGTATTTTATCTTATCTCTTACACAAATAAAGAATTTATTTTTATATTCTTCATTTGTATTCAGTTGAAAAAGTGCTAAGAAAACACGAGGATTGCGAATACGTCTCGTTTTTTTACATTTGTATGCTTATGCTCATGACTTACGTTCATTGTATTTGTGCTACATATTCTCTCACTTATAAAGAAGTTCGTATCTCCGTAAACATTGAATGTTTTTTCTTAATTTTAATTAATTAGTGAGTCATACATAAAGTAAAAAAAAAAGCTAGAACAAAAAATTTCTCTCGTTTCTTTCTTTATTTTAAAAACCATTCGTTTTTTAAACAAAGAGATAAACAGACATAATAATTTTATAATTCCTTTGATCGAAGCTTTGACAGAAGATGAATTTTAATATATAAAAATATTAAATATCTCTACGTTATAAATATTTATCTTCTATTCTACGTTTTAAAATTCGTTTTAAAACAACCACCACGTATTTAAAATGCATTAAAAGTCTTTCGTATCATACGAATTTCATTAACCAAAGTAAATTCGGGTTCGGCTAACGGTATCATAGTCTAAGCATCCGTGTAAAATACGCAGGCGTAAAAATCGTAGGGATAAGCGTTGATAAAATATCGGTTGGTAGAAATGGATCGCAGTGACGTAATTACTCGCCGCGAAATTTTATACGAACATTATCGTTTTGTCTCGTATTATTTTACCACTGACTTTCTCAGCTCTACCCCCAAGTGAATGGCCCATGGCATAGCACTTCGTAATTCTCTTTCGAGAAGTGATTTACATTTTTCGTTTTGAATGTACTTACTTTTTGAATGTATAAGGCTGAGAAGAGGGGCAGAAACGCTTTAAAACGAGAAACTGTATTATAGCTCGGGGAAATTCGAAACTTTAGCTAGAATTTAATAAAAACTATAGATAAAATTTCAAATAAAAATATTTCCTTAGAAATGCAGCGGAATTATAACTTAACAGAAAATATAAAACATGATAGAATGGCTAGAAGAAGAGTATATTTAAAATATGTCTCTAATAATCGTATCGGAGTAAAATATTAAAATATTAAAAACGCGTTTCAATTTTTTTTATTTAAAAAATATTTGGAATCTGCACTTTATTAAGTTGTTGTATGGTTGTTTGCATTGAAACCGATAATTTTAACTTAAAGGATATCGATAATTAGTATTTTTAATTATGTATTTATTATTATTTATGATTTCAATACGTGATTAAAAATAAATTTATATGTTTAAAATCACGATAAAACGTTGAGTCTTTTTAATACAACGCACTCGATTCACATTCGATACATAATTCATTTAAAATAATTTTAATACGAAGATTTGCGTATAAAAAATTTCATAAGTTTGAGGATATAAAGTAAATATCTTGTAAAATGATTTTCTATTAGAAATATATGTAAAATATGTAAAACTATGAATTTATTCATTTATGTAATTTTTATAAAAACTAAATTCATTTTTGTGATCTGCTATGTATGAAATGTATATATTATACCAAATATACATAAAAAATGAAAATCGTTCAAAATAGTTTCTTATAATTCTGACGTAACTCATGCAAAGATATCCTATGAATTGAAATTGTATTATTTTCTCGAGTTGGTTTCCGAAACCTAAATTATTCATTTAAAATGTACATCGAAGTAGTAAAGGTTTTCTACGTACATATTAAGAAGCAGCGACTCTGAAAAGTTTCTTAAAGAATGTACAACAACTTTTTATAACTTTTTAGATGGTTTTAAATTACCGTAATACAACCTTTACTTGATTACCAGCGACAAAATTTATGAAACTTTAACCAAAACATAATTAGTTGGATTGCTTCTAACCTGATGTCTAGATAAGACGTGTCATCGATTTTAGTGTTTAACTATATCGAAGTAGTTGGGCTTCGCTTATAGTGTCCTTACGGAAGAGAAATACAATTATTTTAATATAATACTGTGCACTCGAGAGAAATTTTCATTGATTTATAAGTGTTGAAAATGTATATTAACGAAATTTCAATAACGATGTTCTAATTAGGATGAATTTTGTATGATATAATTATACTATGTAGATTTTAATGGATATATATATAAAATTAAAATGATTTTATGATATATTTTATGAAATTTTACTTTTTAATCATTTTTAATCCTTAAATTTTATTAAATATTTTTTCACTAATCTTTTTTTTTTTACAAAATTCACGTATCGAATTTACGATATTTTATCGAATTTTATGATATAATTAATTTTGGATCCAACAATGTAAATATTTTTATAAAGGAATTGTCGTGCATTTTTTTGAATATTCCGTAATCAACAATACGTAGTGAATTTTATTCTTTTTTTTTTATTATGGACCATAGTTTCATTTCTTTGAGTTTCAACTTTTGTATATTCGTACGGAATATTTTTTTAGTTCCTCGGCGTATAACAAGAGCATAATCAGGTGTACTACACAAATAAAAATGTTCTTTGATGTACGTCGTTTAAGAGAGGAGAAGCTTAAAATATAAAAAATTTTTCTTTATTAGTTCAATAATATTTTGTGCAGGAAACTCGCTATACGAATATTTTTAATGACTCGATGGATTTAAAATATAAACTAATATCGACAATCGTAATTCAATATATTATTTTATCTTATAATCTTTTGTTAATTAATGAGAAATATTCAAATAAATTTTTATCGAATAATTTTGTTTTGAGTAACGATCGAATGATTTCAATCCTTTCAATGATAAATATTATAATATCAATTAATAAGATACAAGTTTTTAATTGATTCGTTACGCGGATCTCGTGTATCGAATATTGGGTAATAATATTGAACTCTTAGAATCGATTGAATTTTGAAATAAATAATTATACAATTAAAATATTGCTTTGTGTAATTTTTACAAGATATCGAGTCCAGCATTTGTTAAAAGATAAGAAACAAAAAATCACAAATGAAAGAAAATACTAAAAGCGAAATATGATTAAGTTGTTTGAGATAAATAACTTTTTAAAGTAAATAGTAAGAGTTATATCGCCAAATTTTATTGAAAATATTTTCTTTCATCTATTTATTTTATTGTGTAAGTAATTGCTAATTAAAAATTTTTTATATTTCAAATAATAAAATAGCTTTCTTACTTTTTTCTTTATCAACTTTAATTATTTTTTACTTTTCAATAGTGGTTTATCGGAATATTTAAACCCAAAGAACACAAAGATAAAGTTACTTCAGATATTTTTTAAATATAGTACCGCAATACTACTATATATATAAATCATTAAAATACGAATTTGATCCATTATGATCTGTTTTATAATTTTTATATAAAATGTTACGTCTTACGTTACTAAAAATAATATATAAAATATAAAGTATAAAATAGAAAATATAAAATATAAAATATAAAATAGAAGATATAAAATATAAAATGTAAAATTATTTTTTCACATTTTTAGGTTAATTTCACTTACTCTATATTGTATACGAAAACATTTAATAGTTTAAAAATGATACAAATTTATAGTGTAAGTAATCTGCTGCTCAATTACCGAGATGTTTAATTACAAAAGCTTTTAAAGTCTATTCGTTAATTTCGAGGACCCTCATATACATTCATTTTTATAATTGAATTGAAAATGGAGAGTATTTATTGTATTCAAAAGGATGTACGCGACTCATTTCGAGGGTTCTGCTATTGAAGTTTGATTTTCTCAATCGGTACAGACTTTTAACTAGATTTTGCGGGTCACTGCTTGTTATTAAGTACTAATTTAAATAGTATTTATTGAAAGAAATCAAAGGCAAGTACTAAAATATGCAGGTATTTATACAATTCATTTCAATTTAATAAAAATTTATATTTAATTATCAAGCCTGTAAACCTTAAAATTTTTATTTATGTCGTAAGACTTACATTTTATTAAAAGAACCCATATTTCGTATAAGTATGTCAATTTCTATAGATTTCTTCTTTAAAAGAGTAAAGATTTATATATATATATGTATAAGGATAGATACATAAAAATTCGTTATTCAATTACAACCAGATTAATTTTGTAAAAAAAATATTTGACAGAAAATAACTTATAAGATCTTTGCAAAGGCAAGTCTTTTCGAGGAAGGAAATATATTGCATGTACTCAATTATTTGAAACTATAATTTTTTATTGCGTAAAAGCAACAATGTATTTTAAAAAATCTTTTTCAACGGCTTATGATATTAACTATGTATGAAACTGCTTTAACTGGATTTATGACTTATTTCTTTACCGAGTTCAACAATATCGATCGCTTCTACTTGCTGAAGTGGATTATATAATCATAAATTTTCTACTCTCAAAAAGACAAGGATTCTAATCTTACAATATCATATTCATTTGCTTTTCAATACCTATCGTAAATATGTAATTAAAGTGATAACTTTGCTCCATAGAGCTAAGCTAGTTTGAGCCAAAGTTTGTGTTCTATGAATATGATTTCAATGATTTCGATATTAATACCAGCAAATTTTATAGTTAAATTAAGACGATGTTTACATCGACGTCAAATATAAACTTAAATATTCGATGTTTTGTTTTTTAAGTATGCAAACATCCGAATAAAAATCTATGAATTACGTTTCATCGGTGGAAATGTTTTTACAGTTCAAAAGAACGTCTTTATATTTATTTACGTTTTTTATATTTTTGGATAAAATTGAATCATTAGTTCCTTACGGGTAAAATCTTCAGCTACCATACAGTTTGCTTTTAGATGACATAATCGATACACAATCTATATCGCATAAACTTCTTATCTGTGTCAATGAAGTTAAGGTATCCATTTTGATCAGCAACATCAGAATCCTACTATCGAGGGAAGAAGAAGAGTTTCTGTCAGGGATTGCAAAGTGTAATTCATGTTTTTGTATTATATATAACGAAGGCAAAGATTCGAGAAAATATAAAGAGATTAAGTTTGAATATTATATTTGTACACAATTTTTAAAGATAAATATTCGAAATTCGAAGCGAATAAATTCCTACTTCGTTTCGTTATCTATTTTAAACTGTCTCTTGTAATTTTTCTTTAAACGTATATGTTTTTTATAAAACTTTTAAATATTATGATATAGATTCAGTGATTGATAGTACTTTTTAAAATTAAGATAACTTTTTATATTTAAATTGCGTGCAAGGATGAAACGATAGATTAATATAAAAAGTAGTAAATGATTGTTGCACGCAATAGATTATATATAATTCATTATAATTATTGTAATAATTGTAGTTTTGCGTAAAAAATTCTTGTGAGAGATGAAATTTTAAATTAAAAGTAATAGTTTTCGTTGAAAAAGAAAGTATACGGTGTAAAAAATTATATGGATTATTGCATGTAAAAAAATGTTGTTGAAAACTTTTAAACAAAGAAATATAACGGGTCATGTATGTTTGTTTACTTTATTCATTTATCCTGTGTAGAAACAAATGATTTATGATACGTCAATGGAACTCTGTAGGTACATTTGTCTTACGATAATTTCATTTTATTTTTTGCAGTGAATGTATTTTTCCAAAAAGATTATATTCAGAGATTTTAAGATATTTTCTTTTATTAATTTTCATTATCTTATTCATTATTATGATAAGGAACTACAAGTGATAATATTATTTTTATACAATGTTTTATAATTTATTTGGATAATTCAATAAGATTATTATCATATATTTGATAAAGAAAATTGAAGAAAAATAACGATAGCGAAATTCAAACAATTTTGCATTATTATTAAAAGTAGTTTCAAAATTACTATGAAATATTTTATGTGACATATTACTTAACGTATAAATATAATCAACAAAATTATAAGTTTATAAAATTTAAATTCTCAAAGTTTTAAAATTTCTTTAACATTTATGAATTATTTTGAGAAATTTTTTCAATGTTTATACACTTATCAATTTAAATTACTTTTTAAAATTACATTCGAGCCCGATATTTTATTAGCTAAATTTTTTTCGACTAAAAAAATTAATATTAAAATTGAAGTTTAAATATTAACGAATACACAATATTTATGTTGTAAATAATTATTTAGCTTTTGAATAAAAATATAAATTTATATATTAATTTCTACGAAGAATATTATTAATCAAGAACAGTTCTAGAAAATATCTATAAGAATACGTTTAAGATTGAATTCAGAAACCTTTTTTTACCGAAAAATACAGACTTTCGAACTAATGGATAAGTCGACTGATTTTTTTTTATCGATTTAAGCATTACTACCAGGAATCACATCGTTAAAGGCTTGAATTTTCGCGTTTTTCAAAATTTCGTTATTCGTATGTTTAACAGCTATGCAACGAACAAACTGTATTTTCTTGACGAAATAAAGTATTTTTAAGTATTTATAGTTCTTTGTTAATTAATGTTATTATGAACGATGTTAAATAATTTAAAAATATTTTATAAGAAAGGAGCATTCATTTTAAAAAATGTAATCTATTCGATAATCCGTAGAACGAAAAATATCTTACTAATTTAAAAAAAATATTTCGAAAATTTCCATGGATGTTAAAACGTATCTATTAAAATACCATTGTTTTATCTATTTTTCGTACATTTTTTCGTGGGTGCACCGAAAGTTTTAAAAAAATCGAACGAAATCATTCGATAATTCTATTTTTGAGTAAAAAAGTTTCTAAAAAATTTTTAGAAAATCCCTAAAAAGTGTTTTAGACAGTTTCCTCTCTGTTTTAAAGTTTATACTCAGTGTAATTTGAAAGAACTTTTTCGTGAGTAATCCCATAGAAAAAACGACGGTATACACGTGTTTGTAATGCGTTTGTATCTCCGCGCGCGAATATAAAGTTACCGTTTAAATAATTTTCCTATTCGTTTTCTGTTTCTTTTTTCTCATTTTCAGGTTTTCTCGCTCTCGTAATACCTCATGCACGACGAATTCATTTATTACAGTGTAGAGTATGTTAACGTTGTCCTTAATTAACGTTAATAATTGATTGCGCAACGGATGAAACTTTGCCACGTGCTTTTATCACATTTACGCCAATCTGCGTCTCTTCGGTCTGCATTTCGTGCGAAACAAGCTTCCGAGCTCGTATTCGACGTGCAATAAAATGAGAAAGCGAGGAAAAATAGAGAATCTGAAAAAGGAAAACAGCGGGTGAGTGAGAGAGGAGGCAGAGGGAGAGAGAGAGAGAGAGAGCTAAAGCAAAAACAAGGGGAAAGAAAATGCACACGAGACAGAGACGGAAGTGTTTTTCATTGCCTCGGTGACAGTATGTTAGTGTAATGTGAGATAAAATATTTATTCTTTTTATACGTATATATGTATAGTTCGCATACTCAAAAAACACTATTCTTGCACATTTATTTCAATGTAAACGTACAGTTAGAAAAAGAAGAAATACTTTTTTAGTTAAAGTGGGTTAAAGAAGACTAGACGTAGAATACAAGGAGTAAGGTATAAAGAACTGATGGGTACAAATTTAAGTTGAGGTTTATTATTAGTACAAGTATTATTATTCATAAAAATAAAATTATAAATCATAGTTTACGTACTTGGCTTCTTTTACTTAAAGCGCGAGTATAAAATAAAATTTAAGCGTAAAAATTCTTTGCGCGTAGTTAAAAAGACAAGTTTAAATGTACATAAGAAATTCGCATCGAAGGTTTTGTTTCAAGGTTTATTTATTCTAAGATCGATTCTAAGATCGCATTTCTACAACCTTACTTTTTCCGATTATCCGAAAATAGTTTTTTTCCGGTTCCCTTTTTTACACGGTTTTGGCATTTTGCATTCTCGAATAACAGATCCGAGTATGAAATTGAGCTTTGAGATTTTTTTCAAGCGCGAAACTTGGATATACGCGTTGTTAAATTATTACAAAAATTCCATTATTTTGCAATTTCTTAATTATCGATACACAAAGAAAGTCACTAAAAAAGTCTTTATTTTCCACGTGATTCGTACTTGGGTTAACAAAATCAACTTCAATATACGCAATTTTAATACCTAAAAAATTATGCTCGATTCGGTATACATTGGATTTATTTACTTTGTATATGGTATTAAAAATTTAAAGGAAAAAAGTTTTTTCACGCAGAAAGGAGCCGCCCTTATTCGAGGGTGCTTTAATTACGCGCACTTTCAGATTCTGGGCGTTGGGGAAATTCCGACGCGACCTTGGAATATACTCGATCGCTAGTGGTTTCAACGCAGGCTTCGATTTTGTTCGCGGGATCTTTAATCAACTGCGGGACCCGCGATTACAGTATTATATTTCCGCTTTTGATAATAAAGTTTATTTTTGTTCGCAACTTTGCGAGTTGTTTATTTCACTTAGCGCGACCACATAATCCTTTAAAGTATAACATAGTTCTAAATGGTTATTTTTGTTGGTAAAAAACTTGTAACGTTGCAACGTTGTTTCGATAAAATTATTTTTATTTGGAAATATATAAGATTTTTAAGTTTAAATACAAAATTTGAATTAGAAAGAGTAAGAAATGGATCATTGAAAATTACGAGGCTAATTTTACTTTTTATTAAGTCATTGAATTTTTCCTATCGTAAATAACATAAATAAATTAAAAATCTTTGTTTTTCGAACAATTTGATAAGGTTTGATTGTAATTAATTTAGTTTACGTATAATATACAACATTATCGTATTCCGGTAAGAAATATTCTAATCATGCGAGTCTGAAAATTGATTTTACAACGAAGTCTATAAAGGGTCTACAAACTAATTGGGCGGTAAGAAATTTAATCTTTGATAAAATATATGGGCTTAATATTGTTCTTGAAAATTTGTATAATTTGAGTAAAATACATGTATGTTAAGTAGCATGAGCCCGATATTAGAGTTTAATCCGTTGATAATCATACTCTTGAAATTCTAGAGAATTATTGGGAAAATCAATTGAAATTTAAATGGAACCAAATACAAAGAAAATTATTTTTCAAATCGTATTATATCATAATAATAAACTACTTACCTAAATAAAATAATATAAATTTAGAAAAAAATAATCGATTTAGCTGTATAATTAAGTATCTAGTTATTTCATTATTTACGGAGGATAAATTCCAAAGTCTCTGCAAAGTCGAATGAATTCTAAATTAGGATAACTAGATTTATTTACATTTTCTTCCTTTTATAAATGTTATTTCATACCGTGTACGAACCGCGACAGCCTATCGATAAACAGCGAAAAATTTTAATTTTTTTCATTTTATTAAACAAACAACGAGTAAGCAAAGTTTCAATCGAATCGAAATTATTGCACGTAAATTCAAGCTTTCAAAATATTAAAATAAATAAAAGACACGGATCGTATCGAGATACCTGTTAAACAATCGATGAATTCAATCATTTTATTATCTCGTTATATAAATTAATACTTATTTTAGGCTATTTCCACGTATAAGCATCGAGAAATAATTCGTATATTTTTCAATTAAAGCAATTGTATTTAGATAACGATTATTCGAAAAGTTCGTTTTCCGCGCGACTGAAAAGTCCACACCCGAAAAAAAGTAATATCGCAGAGCATTGGATAGATTACGGGAGTAAATAACTAAAATTCGTAAACGAAAAGTAAAAAGGGACGAAAGAATAAAGTAAAAGCCGAGATGGAAGGAAAAGCATTGGATCTTCAGTATATGGCAGTTACTTATTTACGAAGCGATAAACCGTTGAGTGCAATATTCACGTGGATTCGAGTCTCGCGCTCCTTCGTAGCATCTAAATATTGCAGCATCCACGGATACAGATGTACCGATTGTAAATCGTGGGGCGATCGGTCCGGTCGTGTACCTGTCCGCCGAGTTCCCCGAGAGAAGGGAGGCGCTGCGCTTGCGCGTCCGCTTCCATTTTCCGGTTTCGCTCCTCATTTCCCATATATTAGCTGTATCGCGTCGTCGGCGTATCCAAGCACTCGGCGAAAATTCGCCTCAGTGCGCTCGAAAGTCTCGGCCGGGGAGCAACGACGCGGTGGCATCATCGAGTGTTTCCCGCGCGTGCGCCTCTCGTCGTCTCTCTCTCTCTCGCTCTCTCTCGTTCTCTCTCCCTTTACCACCCCTTTATCCCTCTCTCTCTCTCACTCGGATTTAGGCAACCGCTGGTGATTCGACTGACGCCGCCTGCGCCAAGCGCGACAGTCGCCCTTCGATCTGTCAGTCGAAACTTTCCGCCCAAGCCGGGGAGATAGGCAGATAGGCGTTCGGTTATTTGCGCGGGCGCGTGTGATTTTTCCCGCCGTCGGTGTCTCTTGGTGATGTATCATGTGACGCGTGTGTACTCGAGTGTAGGAGCTGGGTAATACAAACGCGTCGCTCGTTATCTTTTGTCTCGGCTCGGAGATGCTTTTCGCGCTTCGGGACACGTGCATTTTCGAATTTTCGGAGGCGCTCGATCGACGAGCGAAGCGGCCAGGAATTTTTTAAAATGCTAGCGGTTAATGCCGATCCGTTAAGTAGATACACTCCGAGTCTAACGAGGTATTGTCTCCCGGAACTCGTAGCCGTGTACATTATATAGGGATTAAAAGGAATTTGTCCCGATTTCGCTATCGGTTAAAGGATTTTCCTTCGGTATGGAGCGAAACCCTTCGAGCGTTTTAACGCAGCGACGATAGACTTTTATAAATTTTGTTCGGAGGACGAGAGATGAGTCTAACACCTTGGGGGGGAGGGGAAACTCCAAAATCTTTGTTTGGAAACGTTCGTGTAAATTTTACGTTTGACCGAGAACTAAGATTCAACCGAGACAAGTTTTCTTATGATACGGATGAATATTTATGTATCGATTCGTTGTAGTTGTTTGTGGAATAAGAGAAGAGTCAAAACCATTTCCCGATGAATAATTTCATCGAATATCTGACTTTGACGTAAATTATTACCTCTGTCGAGCGAATGAATGGCTTCTATCTGCGTTCGAGACAAAGACTTGTATTAACGCAAAGAAATAAAATTAACCTTCGTTTTGAAACAGCGTTAAATTTTAATCATTTTTATCGCATCAAAAAGAATTTTGATCAAATTTTAAGCGGATCCATCAGTTTTTTTTATACGAAGAGTGAATTTAAAGTTTAATTCGCGAACCGAACGTATCGGATAAAAATAAAAAAAAAAGAAAGTAAATCCGTGAATCGTAAAACGAAATCGATACTTATTACACTTATTTAAAATTACAAAAAAAATAATTTTTTTAACGTTGAAAATGTTTAGAAATGCTGGTTACGATAATCGTAAATTAAGTTAGAAATTTACGTTCACGAAACGAGTACGTAAAATTAAATTCCTTAAAGTGTAAAAAGTATCGACTTACTAAATCGTACGCGTCGCTTTTATATATTATAGTCTTATAGTACTATTTACTTTTCCGTTTGTAGAAAATAATAGCTTTTTAAAAAAATTTTCTCGATAAAAATAAAAATAAAAATAAAAAATCCACCTATTCGTTAAAATTATAAATATCGAGAGCAGATTTATTTTTTGCCGCGATACAATAAAATATTCAGCCTATTTCATTCGAATTTAACATTCAAAATGTTATCCACTCTCGTCCCCCGAAGACTCAAAGACTCGTAAATTTGTAGAAAAGCTAGAAATTCTTTTTTACGCCTACGTCTCGTAAAAACGCGAGCGATAACGAAAACGCGAAAGATAATTGGACGCGGATATCGGAGCTAGTGTTTCAAAGCGCGAACGATCCTCGCGAGTTGGTTGGACCGGTTGAAGCGCTAAACGAAGGAAACGAAGGGAACGAACGAATTTATCGAAAAAATTGCACGAGCCGCGGTTACTCGTCGGGAAAAAAGGAAAATCGCTTAGTTTACTTGTTTCTCCGACCTTTACGACTCGACCGAGTGGCCGTCAGTCACGCGTCATAAAAACATACCCCCGGGGTGTCCTCCGAAGGTTAAGCATCTCCGTTTTCTCAAGCCCTTAGGTTTACGAGGGTTGCAGAGGCTAAGAGTCCACTCGACCATACGTTTCTCTCCGTTTCTTTCATCCCTCGAACTCACCGAGGACAACTGCCTGGAGCATTCGTAGAGGGCAATTAGAGGCCAACTATCGTCGGCGACAGCCGCGAGCGGAAGGAGTTCGGATCTCCGGAGGAGGCTCGTCGAGACCCTCGGATACCACCAGAGAACACCAGAGACTCGAGGGTTCCCGAGTTCTCCAAGCTTCCCAACCCAGGCGAGTGCCCAGTGTCCCTGTGTACGAGGTGTGTGTCGGTGTAAGAGAGTGCGTGCACACACTTCGGGGAGGTTCGGGTTTACCCCCTCGAGCAGTGCACGGACTCCGCGGATTTCCAAGACCTTCCGAGTAAATCACAGTGCGAGTGAAAAAGGGGACGGACCGTCGCTTCTCGACGTTGCAAGGACCGGGAGTACAAAGGATCATCGAAAATCCAAAGGAAAAATGTGAGCGGGGTGAAACGGGGATTCGAGATTCGAATTTTTAACGATAATTAGGTTGTGACTTTTCATCGACGCTTCGACCGAGCCAAGTGTCCGGGCAACTCCGAGCAGATATGACTATACGAAGAAGAAGAAGATCCTCCTCGAGGTCGTGCGCATCGTAAACGTCGTGGGCGGTTCGCGAGCAAAAAGCCAGAGGACGATGAGGACAAAGTACGCTCGAGAAAACCACGAAAAATGAGGTTCATCCTTCTCGCTTTGAGTCTGCTGTTTGCCGGTGAGTTTTTTCCCTTTATCGCTACAAGGAAAATCGAGCGCGTCTCGCCTATCCGACGCTTATCAACGCGATAGCGATTTTCTCTCGCGCTTTCTTTCCTAAGCGTTTACGGAGCTTTTTTCATCGGAGAAACCGAACCCTCAAATTTCATTAGGTAGATTCCAGGGATCGAGCGGTGAGATTTCGCGCTCGTGCGGAATTTATATACATTTAGAATTGAAAAATACTTTTTCTGTATTTTAATTACTTTTTACTATTGAAATACCCTTTTATCTCGATATCCGAAATTTCTATCGATCCTGAGAATTGCCAGACGATTTTTAAAGTATTACCGCTCGATGGAGTTTTCCGATGCGTAAAATATGTTCCTTCGCTCCTCGTTTTATTTAATTTTGAAAATAGTGCCGAGTTTAATTTAATTTTAATCCAAAATAAAGAGTTTCCTTGTAAACGGGTTCCGCTGAAAAAATAAATCTATCAAGCTTCGTTGGAACATCAAAGTGATGTATCGCGCGCGTAAAAAGTTTTTAATAAGAAATATCAAGTTTCCATTAAATATTCTTTTGAAGTGCGCTTGTTTTCAAAGAAAAATCATTCTACTTTAATGCGTGTGAGTAAATTAAAATGTTTTGTATCGGAACGCAACCGAATTGTATTACTTATCGGATACAATTTATTCGTTAATTTCATTTCGAATACGATTTCTGCCGATGCCCCGATGCTATTTGCTATCCTCAATTTTAAGACTATTAAATCGAACTTTATGCGCCAATAATTTTTAAATGTATAAGCGTCGAGTAACGATCGATGCGTTTCTGTAAACGAGTAAATAAATAAACCGTATATAACAAGCAAACTCATCAAATCTATTTCAGACGAATTGCTTTCATTTAAAAATACTTGTTGCATCGTCGAAGTTGATGTTTGAAGGAAAATCATTAATTTCCAGTTATAACAAAGTCCACAAACTCGCGGTTGCTCAACGAATACGTAACGATTTCGCTGTAAAGTAATCAAACGGCTTTAAAAATATATGACTCGCGAGTCGTTGAAAAAAAAAGAAAGAAAGATACGCGACCGAAGCTTCGACTGAAATTCGAAGATAAGCTTTAATTTTCAATGGAGCCGTTAACGACCGTTACAACATGGAGAAGTGGCAAACGATACCGACACCCTCCGATCCTTTCCTGCAAATTTGAAACTGTAATCGGTTCGCGAAACTGCGGGAAACTGCGCGAGAAAGTCTCGGTGGATAATTTCGGGTGAATCCCGTCGCGGAATACGTTCTCGAAGCGACGCTCGGAATTGTTTTTGCTGATAACGGGAAATATCGGTCCCGCGGGGAGGAAGAAGAACCTCTGGCGAAATTTGAAGAAACGCGTAATTATGTGCGCGCGCATTTGTTCGGGGTGAAAGTAGGGGTGAAGAGTCGACGAGTGAAAGGGAAATGGTCGCGACGAGTCTTTTGCATAATTTCTTTTGCAAGCAAAATGTTTAGCTTCCTCGCGTTCTTTAAACTCTGACCGTGAAATTTCATAAGCAATAAAGAGAGAGATTCGAGTAAATTTAACCACCTTTTAACGCACCGATTAGTCTTTCGTTTTCCGCTCGCGAAAAAATTATTTCGCGCGTTCGCATCGCGGGAAAAGTTAATTTCGTTTAGACAAATACATATAAGGTGGTCGGGATGGAAAAATGCATCGCAGCTGTAATTCCATGAACAGACGCATCAATTTCACCGGGTACGCGTGTATTAACTGGAAAGAGTGTATTTGTCATACTTTATTCCACTCTAATATTCTCGCGTGTATAATAACATTAATTAAAATAATATTCGAGAGATAACGGATGATCGTAATTTGAAAATGTATCTTCGTTTATATTTTATATTTTACGAAATTCATCAACTACTTATAGCCGCATCATGAATGAAAACATAAAAGTATAACCAAGGAAATTCGCTGGAAATTCCGGTTCCAACGAGTCAATTTTCATTTTATAAAAATATACGTTCAAGACGGAAATAAGGTTTATTGAATATTTACCATTAAAATTCTTGTTACGAGTCTCGAGTGGCTCAACTCTAATCGTTACGTCTTTAATTAAAATTTATGCTTTATACCATAGTTTTCTAAAACGTAGATCAAACTTGAATTTCCTTAATTTGCGAATTTTAACGCAGAAGCTTCGACGTTTTTGTCGCTAAGATATTATAAATTCAAAAATATGCGAAGATGGAAAAAATTTACGAATTTATCATTTCGAAAAGATGACTTTAACCATTAAAATTTATCTTTAACTTCGTTGATTGCGTTTAATTAATTTTTTTTACCACGCTGTAATTTAATAATAGTTTTTTCAAATATACGTAAAACTTTATTTTTAGAAATTCATCTATTCTCGAATCTGAATATGATAATAAGAGAGAGGCTAGTCTTTTATAAGGTAAATATTATCCGTGCTCCTCTACAACCTGCTCTTTTCTACACACGGAATATTATATTAAAAATTACAGTATCATCCTGTGCTATACTTATCGAATGCACGATAGTTGTAATATTTATCGTCATAAAATACTTGGCGTACTCGTGAAACGCAGAATACAAGAACCGTACATTCGAGTAAGAGTATGATCTACCAAAGCTCTTCTAGAAACTAAAGTATAATATTTTGTGTCTGTAAATACGAAGTTACAAAGAAATTCCTTTTCTTTTTTTAAAGAAGAGATAAAAGAAACGCGGAAGAACTTAAATTATGCGTTTAAAAATAATACTTATTTGTTGCTCGCCTTTACACTTCTTTCTTTATCTTGTAATTCTGAACTCTTTACTACGTATCTTCGAACATTCGAACAGACGAGTTTTCGCACATAAATGTATTAACTCTAGTTTTCTAGTTCTCCGTAAGAATTCACTTTTCTTTTCTACATCTGGAGTGGTGCTCTTTTAGTTCAATTTCAACTATGTTCTTTCATCCTTCTCAAGATTTTTCGTGCGTCGATTGAAATGGGAAAAACTCGTTTTCCAATTTGACGGGTAGCGACGGTAACACAGCGGCGAAAAGTTTGTAAAGATGGACCGACCGGAAACGAAGATATAGAAAAAGCGCGAACATAAAAAGTGTTGAATGACGAAAAGAAACTAATTTTATCCGACAATGGTATGACTTACTTCTCTATTTACAATAGATAGCGAAATCCCAGTAGTTTTAACCAATGTTAAATCTACCAGCAGCGCGTATACTAGAATGTTTTGTACAATAACTTACAGAATGAAAATCAAAGATATTTTTCACCCGAAATGTCATTTTGAGTCGTTTGTAATAAATATAAGTATGCTATATTAATAGAATTAAACTTTTAATCTACATTTTGATATTGCGTTTTATTTTTTTAATTAAGATATAATTTTATTTTCGTTATTTCGTATATTTAATTTTTTTTTTTTATATACGATGACGATATCGTTATTTTAAAAATAATTGTCTTATAACGATAACATTTAAAAATATAAAGACGTACAGGTTATATCTTTTTTATTTTTCATTCAATTAATTCGAATGAAAATAAGATATTGCGACAAAATAAAAAATTTAACATTATTTTAAAAAATTATTTTTTACGGCTACTTGCATAAAATAATGATTTTTTACGTTTGATTTTTAAAATCTATTCATTAGCGATACATTTTAATTAATATATTGGTATACAGAATAAACTAAAAAAGTGAGTATTTGAACATATCAATGATAAAATTACAATTCGGTAGAATTTAATATTGAAACTTGGAAATATTTTGAACACAAACGTATATTCAATTTTTGAACTACAAATTTTATATTTTTTCAGACTTTTATCGTTACAGTTGTTAAAATTCTATAAGTTTTTGACCTCGTTTTCTAATAATAAGTAAAATTGCCGTTGTTCTCAAGTTTTGAAGAACAATTTTTATAGATTATAGTAAAACAAATATAAAAATAAAGCCAATTTTATTAACGTCGCAAACATCGCTTTGATCATATAATAAAGTGAGTAATATTATGAGTTATAATTAAAAGTAGATACATTTTACACTGCATTGTAGTTATGTATATTATAGTGCATTTAAATGTACTTTCTAGGTTGAATACGAATATCAATTTACACTGACTAAATTCGATACGTGTTATCGATACACGTAGTTTTTTTTTTCTTTATGCCTCGTCTATTTAATATTTCATTCATAAAAATTTCAACTTTGAGTTACAATTTGTCGTTAAATAATCATATTTGAATAAATATATTTATTTTCGATAATTTGATCGCGTTAAAAAACCTTTCCATTATCGAATAAAGTCTTGAAAACATAAAAATATCAAAGAACCACTTACTAAAACTCATATGTCTCTATTCTTTTAAAAATGATGAAAAGGGAAAATAACAAAATAAAAATGTAGAATTCAGCCGTCCCATTTCTCCCAAATATACTTATATAAAGAAGCAGTTTGTTCAATGTCTTGAATCTTTCCTTCCAAAAGTCCATAAAGTTACACGAAGGTGGATGGATACATCTGAAAGGAACCGAGTGAGGCTTAGGAGACGGATGCGAATTCGTGAAGAAGTTTGCTCGTACTTTTACCCACAAAACATTTCAAGAACCCTTTTGCAGACTTACATTCATACAGTAATGTGTTGCAACAAATATCGCCATCTCTCTCTCTCTCTCCTTCTCTTTCGCAACTTTATATGTACATATACTTGGCGATAGATCGATAGATAGGAAGATAAAGATACTTAAGTGGATAGGTAGAAACGAAAAAAGTAAGTAATACAGTTGTACGTAGGATTTTCGAATTTAGGCAGTTCTGATAACTTACAAGTTAACTCTTGTAGTACCAGCAAAATCTCGACAACGAATTGATACCGAAAGAGAAATGGTAATTGTGATATAGATCGAGACTAGGGGATAGGTAAGAAAGAGATAGAGAAAACGAGCGAAGAATGGATAAGCAAAGAAAACATTTACATTGATCGTCGGATAGAATAGGAAGAATCGCTGTGTTTAAAAAATTGTAATATACGATAAAGCGAATGGATTTTCGGAAAGGTTACACTTTCCATTGTAATTATCCGTTGTATTTATCTTTTTCAATTTTACCATGGGTTTGTCAAATAATGTAGTTTAAAAATATTTGAGAAGTACTCCGTAAACTTAATGCGACAAAAATCAATGGAAATAAATATTGATATATAAATAGAAAAATCCAACGATAACCGGAAAATAAAATGAAATGGTAAAATGAAAGAGAATAGTAGGCATTGCACATCGAAAGGTTTTATCGTAAACGATATCAAGCCAAGAACAGAGAAAAATATAGTCCAATAGGTATATTCTAAAAACAAATATTGTTTTTTGAAATATAATCGAAAAGTGTTGATTAATAATATTTTATCTTATTTTTCAAAAATTTAATATAACGTTCAAATTTTACAAGATATTTTAGTCTGTTACGAAAGTTATATTATATATTTAAATTAGTTTTAATAGCAGTAAAATGGACTATCAAGTCAACGTTGTACTTTTATTAAACTTTATTTTTATTAATTTCATTTCGTCGAGATATAAATTTTTTCGTAATAATAATAATAAGCTTTTCGGATATATTTTTTAGAAATTTTTGTATACGGAATAAATATTTGCATAGTTACTCATAAAAAGCTTATTCAGTGTGTATAAATTAAATTATAAAAAAATATGAACAGAATTCTAAAAAAATATGTGTAATTCGTGTTACTATTTATATTTATGATTCAAATTTTATTTAAATTTTGAACAAGATTTGTCAGTTTCATTATAATTAAAATATAAATCTTAAAATTTTTGTAAATAAATTAGAATGACATGAAATTTCAAAGTTAAATACATATCAAAACTTAATCATAATTTTCTTTCAACATTTTCAATATTGTTAATATGGATAAATATAATATGGCATAGTTTTCTTTGAAAAATTGTAATTCTAATTTTTAATTATACACTTTTATAAAATGCTTAAAGTTCTTACTTGAAATAATTATACGGATAAATTAAATAGCTTATATTTAAACTTATAAAGAAATTTGCGAATTTATTTAAATTACTACAAATAAAACCTTTATATTAAATTTCATTTAATAAAAGAAAAGTTTAAATAAAGTTAATTATATTTAATAAAAGAAATGTTTTACATTTACATCTGATTTTAATTTTTCATATATTTGCATTTATTTTAGATTTATTACATTCTTTCAAATGTATTCCCTTAAAACGATTTTCTGCTGAAAGAATCACGTAAAATTGAGTGAAAAATTGTTTAATATGAAAAAAATGTGTATAAATTAAAATATAATAATACATGATAATACTCGATAAAATTATATATAATTTAATATGAATATAATAAATTGTTTTATTAAATTTTCTTTTGAACAAAATAAATTTCTTGAAATAATCATTTAAATTAAACTTTAATATTTCAAATGATCAGCCAATATTCAATTTTTTTAAATATAAGTAACGGATTTTATTTATATTAAGAAAAATATTTATTAGACATGGATAAATATTTGTTGAAAATGTTTCTAATCTATAAATTTTTTATTTACGTTTATATAAAATACAAATTTTCCAAATAAAATATTATATATACGCAATGAAAAGTAATGAAAAACAAACAATAACTTTACGAGAATAATGAATTTAAATTTTATATAGAACAAAACTTTGTTATAAATTATAAATTTACAGCTGTGATTGATTCGGAATGAGCAACAGTTCACCGAATCCGAAAATTATTAGATTTTAAAATCCAAATTTTCGGATAGAGTTTTTGTAGATTAACGTAGAAAGTGTTTTTTCTTTTATGAAAAAATTGTTTACAGCTTTATTAGATAGACACGTAAATATGAAATATTTTTTGGCTTTATGATATAAAATTTTTACGTTATCTTTTTTTTTTATTAAGTCTTATTATTGTTAGATCTTCGAATTCGTCGCTTTAGTTAATAAAAATACAGGGAATCTATAGAATTATTAATTTAAAATTAATAAATATAATTATACAATAATTAATCTATAGTAAATTTTTACGAGCGATTTATATTTTTCGTAAATCTTGTAGGTATTTTACCTGAATATGATATCCCATAATAATTGAAATATCAATTATTATTTGAATGATTTTTTTCGAAGAACAAATTTATTAAAAAATAATTAATTTTTCTTTGGACTATAGATTATTTTTTAAATTAATATATTGATATTTTCGTATACTATAGCAGAATTTTAATCCGATACATTTTTAAATACAAGTAACCTTCAATATGCAGAATTTTATAATAAAAATCCAATTAAAAGGTGCTTTAAATTATAATTGTATAATTTTAATTACTAAATTCAATATTCTTAGTTTATTGTAAATTATTAAAATTTAGAATTTGTATGAGTGATTTTATGTGAACATTAATATTATTAACTTTAGCAATTTCTTAAAATATCTTTTCCTGCTCTTAGAGTATTACTTTTTTATAGTGATTACAAAAGAAATATTAATTGCATAATAATATCCTAAGTTTATTAAAATTATATATAATTTCTTGAAACCGAAATTCATGTTTTATTTCAAATCATGATACGTTTTGGTTTCTAAGATTTGCTTTAAAGTTATATAGATTTCTATTACATTATTAAAACTTAAAAGTAAGTTAGGTAACATATCTGACCGAATCAGACAAAATAAGCTTAAACTGTTAATATTTAAGATGCGCTTAACAGAGATAATCTCTGAAATTACGATTCTATAGTTATCCAAAATTGCCAAATCTTAAACGATAGTTAAGACTAGCAATTAATAATTTGTATTTATATTTCTAATTTAAGATAATTGGTGATGCGTAGATAAATATAAACTAGAAAATAATAAATAATCAAATTCTTTCTAAATATTTGACAGAATTTTTTAAAAGGTATATTAAATTATTTTAAATAAATAATTTTAAATGTATAATTTAAAAATTTTGCTATTCGAAAAATTTGATTTCAATATAATTTTTCAAAAAATTTATAAAATTATATATTGAAATATTTTTTAAATAATAAATTAGAATATAGAAGGCTAAATACTAATTTTAGATTCCTAATAAGTGAATTTTAGGATAAGATAACCATTAATAGTATGGAAATGCAAATTTTTTATTTTTTACTCTGATAATGTATTTAAATCGAAATGACTTAATTTATTTTCTATGTATTTATAACTAGATTTTTTATATTCTTATTTTTATGAGTAATAACTAGATAATTTTAATTATTACCAACCGGAAATGACAAGTTTATAATCCTATAAAATTTTGTAATATGCTCCATGAATAAAAACATGAAAGTTATTTTTTTCAACAATGTCATCATAAAAGTTAAAAACGTTGGAAATGATTTGAATAGATATTAAATACTTGAAAATAACGTTGTTACAATTAAAAAAAAAATGATTTTATGCGAAAGTGTTTTTTTTTTAATGCACTTTTAAACTAAATTCAAACGTTAACACTTGTCAAAAATGTTCCTATGTCAAAGCAATTTTAACTTTAATTATATGCCTTTGAAGTATCAAGTCACTCGAAATAATTTTTGTTTCTGAAAAAAATAATCGTAGCAGCTTCGCTGAATGAGGTCGATACAACAAAGAATAAGGATCGAAAGGTGATAGAAAGTAGTTCACAACTTGTAGTCTTGAGAGACATTTGACATTCGTACGCAGTTCGCTGAAAGTCTGCGGGCAAGGCTTATCAACTCGACAAGTGTCCCATTAAAGCGATTTTCCGGCTACCAAAATTGAATACGAATGCTCATAAAGATACATTAAAAGTACGTGTTGGATCGGTATTCTTACTCTCTCTCTCTTTCTGCACTATTCGCTCTGTATATTGTTACATACAGTTGGGTATGTACGAGTCACTTTGCCCTTACATACGTATACGTGCCGTAGGTAATACCGGTGGAATTTTTGCAGATGCAGCGCAAAGGTACAATCTAAAGCTTCCACAGAGGAAAGTTCGTTGTATATAAAGCGCCTATGAATATTAATTTCTTTTTATTTGTTACGAGGATACGTGTCTGTGAATATCCGAGCATACGAGAGAAACAGAGACGAAAATTGTTGGAGTGGAGGAAGGATGAAGCGAAGCAACAAAAATGGAATAAGAGACGAAGAGGGCGAAATCTACTTTGCATTAAATCCAAACATAAAGCGAAAAACGCCCTTGCACTCGGTTCAACGGTGTGATAACGATTTTTCTACAACCTTTGCATATCAATTTACAAATAGTAGCTAATCGTCATCGTAGCACCATTTCGAGTTTTATACCTTAGCTTTTGAACTTTTCATTTGATACGAACAGTTTATAAAAGCAAAGCGGTAATCAGATTTTTCCCTTTTTTTTTTTTTAAATACGATTTACAATATCTTTTGTTACGTATTAAGCTTACAGACCAATTGATTATTTGATAAACGAGATTTTATTGGACTATTTAAAAATGTACGAGTAAAAATTGTAATTGATTCGTGGTAAATATAATTAATTATTCGCGTTAGAAAATAATTTTTTATACGAATGCGCATTGAAATAAAGTACCGCAATGAACTTATCTTGTAATGCCTATTTGAACTAGATTTCGTAAAACCTAGAATATTTTTATATTTTCATTTCTCAAATGTTCTTAATTACTTTTGGAAAATTGTAGCGTTGGATAAAATTAGAAATGCATAAAAGATTTGCAAAATGATATTCGTAAGGAAGCTCAAGCTTCGGAGGTTCAGTTTCGTACTTACGTCTTTTAAATTTGAATAAATGCTATCGAGTTTTTAATCATGGTTACATAATATTATATAATTAAAAGTTATTTATTATGCGAAATAAAATTTGTATCGTTATCAGTAAAATTGCGGACATTTTTAATAGATAATATATAATTTTATTGTAAGATATTCATTCATTTGCATATAATCTATACATGAAATATATTTTATGGTATTTTTATACTTTTTCTTTTTACGATGTAAAAAAATGTATCATACTTCTATTGCTTACGTAATATTTTAAATATAACATCGATAAGTAGTTGTCCCGAATTATATTTATAACGTACAAAAAAATTTAATTTATTTAAATTTTCTTTTTGAAATACACGTTGTTTAATTAATAAAGCTCGTACACGTTATTAATATTTATAATTGTTTTTCTTCTCGGTTATACAATTTTAAATTAATAATTTCTGAAAGATAATACTTTATTATAAAAATTAAAGTTTAAAAAAAATAACGAAAAAGTATTATCATAAAATTGTTTTGCCTTATACATCAAGTAGATTTTAAATTATTTAATTGTAAGACTTTGAATAACCATTGCTCTCATTATCTAATGAAAAATAATAGAAATATGTACTGCAGATGCATTATATTTTATGCACAATTAAATTTTCATGAAAGCATTTGATATTCGCGTAATGTACTTTATAATAACGAATTATCTTTTTTGAAAACAAAGTACGCGTGCTTTTAATAAAATTTTATACACATAGGTTTATAAACAAAAGTGATGAACGTATCGTTCGATATTATATTTTAAAGGATAAAAATTGAAAAATAATATATTATAATTAAATCAAACTGTAAGGATTTATTTTCAGCAAAAAGTATATAAATTCATCGCATGTTAAAACATTGATTTAACGTCTCGAGTTTGTTTTCGTTATTTCGATACTCGGATACAATACGTGACTCTTAAATACTATTTACCGCATCGTCGATCAGTTTTTTTTATTAATAATACTACAGATACTTTAAACTAGAGTATTTCGAGTAAAAATTTCAAATAACGCAATTATTTTGATTCGATTATTTATTGTTAATATGTCAATGGATAAAGGCTATTTGCAGTTTAAGCAACCGCAATTTGTAGATGGAATGTTAAATCAATGTTAAATCCAATGCAAGATTGTCAGTGCAAAAGACAAATGAAATAATAATTCAATCACGAGTCGATGGTAATCTATATAATTAATAAGAATAGATTACAGTCTTTAACGTTTGATCGAAAATTAGTATTCGACCAATATTCCAGCAAAAAAAAAATGGAAAAATATCCACTCCGCTTTCATTATACATTGAAAATGTTTGCAATTTATAATTTAGCTTAGTTCCGTTCGTTTGTGTACGGAGACATATGCATAGTTCCTAGACAAAGAAGTGGATTTATAGTTTCCAAACTCGATTCACGCAAGTTTTAGTCTAAACGTCGAGCGGGACCCAAAAGTCGGAAAAATTATAGCTTGTAGAATCGGCGATCGAACGTCACATACAGATTAAAGATTTTTCTCGGTGATGAAATTTCCTAGTACTTTTCAAGGATATATACGAGACGCAAAGGCGAGCGGTAAGCCATACGATAAACATGCGCGAGTTTGGCCTCGTTTCGAAGTTCATTGAAGGCTGGTTAAACGCGGAAGACGCGGTGTAGCGACGAACGACTGCCGGCGGCAAAGAGGAAATGAGAGCGGCCGAGAGAGGAAAGGGGGTTCAAAGAGAGCGAGATGAGAGGAGGCTTGGAAACCCGGAAAGAGCGGAGGGAAGAGCTGATAAGGCACGGGGAATATTCGAGAGAAACAGAAGGAATTAGAATAGTCAAAGGGAATTCTAAACAAGTGACAGGAATGCGAGAGAAAGATGAATTGGGACAATAAGAGATCCGTTGGACGATAAAAGACACAAAGGTGGAAGCTAAAGTAAATTGCGTCGTAGTTTTCGCTCTAAAAGCTTTTAAGAAAGATGCCTAGTACCTAGTACCTAGTACCTAGTACCTAGCATTAAGTAGAAACAGTCAGCTAATTTTTACCTTAACGAGAATTTTTTACCTTTTGTCGTATCATGAGAAATTTATGTGGGTCAAGCGTCCGACGACGGTGGATTTCTTATTCCGTATTTTTTGCATTTCTGCGTTCTTTATTTACGCGTAAATACTTGTGTATTTACTATTATGCGATACAAAGAAACGAATGCGCTAACATTTTTCTCGGCTACTCGAGTGTAAATTCCGTGTATACCGCGTACAATATTTATCGAACGTCGAATTCCAATCGCTACAAGTTTTCTAATTAAATCTAATAAATACACGGGTTAACATTGATTATCGTTTTGTAAAATTTTTGCGTAAATTTCGAACGTTAATTTAGGTCAAAATCGTTCCACGCGACGACGAGCTTCGATTTTTCTCGGTTGTTTAATCTTGTGTATGCGTCTATGCGTTACGGATAATATGATTACGCCATTCGTTAGGATAATAAATGTTCACCGAGTTGACGAACTCGAATGGAATTTTCTTAGTGCACATGTCATGGAAACGGTCCGTTCGAAACTGATGTCCAAGTGTCCTAATTTTCCGAACAAAGTTTCTTATTTTATGTTTATCGAAGTATATACGTATACCTTTCAATTTACCAAAATTTATCGTTTCGAAACTTAATTGTTATTCTTCGTTGATCGGTTGGAATGCGTACCAATATTTCAGGGAAATATTTCGGCCAATTGTACATCGTGGGATTATTCTGGTTCTTAAATTCGGTCTTTTACCACTGGATTGATGTTTGGTATATCGTTAAATCGGAATCGTGGGAAGTTCGAACGAGTTTTCTTGATTAAGTAGCGCTAAAGTTCAAGAGCAATGGATTAAAGATCGGTGTGCATTTATCAAACTTATTCGGTCATAAAACAACATTTTTGGCTTTTCAACGGTACGACGTAATCGCAAAAAAATTACTTCGAATTTAAATTTTTACCAAGGCTGAGATTACCAGTATCGGACATCGATTTTGACTTATTTCGAATAGACTAAAAAGTGATTTCTTTGAAAATGACTTAATGCGGAACAAAGTGTACCAAGACTGAAAATTTATTTAAAAAAGTAAAATCCATTTATAAATTTTACTCCCCAAGATAATACGATCGCAGCGATATCATCATCATAATACAGCTTAAACAATCGTGAATCTTATTTCTGTATTAAAATGCGATGCGATGCGAGAAAAAGAATGGATGAGTGTCGATCGTCTCCTCAAAGCCGGCAAATCTGGTACTTATGATCGATGGAAGACGCAGACTGTTGTATCGCCTCGACGAGGGTGATTTCTTTAGTCTTATGGAAAGAAGGACGAGGGGGAATTTTGGACCGGCGATGCTGCGTCGAGGTGAAAGATCTGGGTCGGTGGGATATGTAACGTACACGCGTACACACGTAAGCATCGCGTATTATCGCATCGTTTGAAAACGACGGCCTCTCGGTCGGTGGCAAGACCATGGTGATGACGTTTAACAGCGGCAGCTTTTCGGTTGGTGATTACGGGATCGACGATCCTTAACATCGGGGTGTGGTAGTGGTAAGCCCTTTGGTAGTGGTTGCGGTTATTTCCAAGGTTCCTGTATACCCTCGAACCTCGTTGTCGGCGTAGTGTAATTTCTCCTTTTTTGGAATGGCCGTTCGACTCTTCGGATCGAAGGCTCTATGAATCCCTTGTTATATATCCTTTAGGAGGACGGCAACACCGATCGGATCCCGTTTTTTCTTTTCTCTTTTAATGGAGTTTCGTTTGTCTCTCTTTCACCGTTATCGCATTTGGTTTACGTACCGTAAGAAAAGACGTTTTTGGCATCGCAGACTACGTGGAAAAGTCACGAATGAGCGAAGCGAAGAGGAAAAAAATTACGTACGTTGAATCTCGATATCTTCGATGCACGTCGAACCTTACGTATTTAAAATTGATAATTTATGTTAAATTCAAATTTTACGGTATTAATTGAATGCCAGAAAATTTATGTAAATTTTTATATTTAAAAAATCTGAATATATAATATTTCTATAAAATTTTTAGTAATAAGCGATGATTGCGAAAAATTATTACAATAATCTAAAATTTATTTCATTTAATCGACAGCGTATTTCAACAAAGTTATAAAAAATTGTAAGTTAGCGATCGTGAATAATTAAAATAAAAATTTATACATTATTTTTAATTTTTAAATTTTCATTCATCGTTAAATATACATAATTATTAAACGTGTATATTAAGATTGAAAGATTCAAGTTTTTAATTTGAACATTGATTTTTTAAATCAATTGTAAATTCATAAAGATTTTATCTGGCTATTAAATAAAATAAATGTTTTAAACATTTTTTCTTATTCGTTAATTATTAAATTAAATTACAAGTTTTTTTTATTATTGGATCAAAATATCAATTAAAAATATTTAATCTAAGTTTTTTTTTGATATTTTGTTGAATTTTTACTTTTGTATTCTTTCACAAAATTCGAAATAACGCTCGCAATTTTTAAATTTGAAAAATGTAAAAAATAATTTTTACAGAAATCTTAATGATATTTTTTTTAGCGAATATCGTATATATTTTCTTTTTTACTTTTATTCGGTAGAATACAAAAAAATATTTTTTATATATATTTTTCTAAAACATTACGCATTGTTATAATAATCCATAAAGCTGAGAATTCATTAATTTTTTAAAGGTGGGTGAATTACATTTTAATTTATAAAATATATAGTAAATGCTATAGATAAATAAATATTATGCAATAAAATTGTTGAAAGATAAATAATTACTATTTTCGTTAATTTTTAACATATATTTTTATCTAAAAATGTTTCTACATTTTTTTGACTTTAACATTTGTTTAAAATAAAATCGAATAATTCTGTTATCCATAGTTTGAATTATCCAAAAAAATATGTCGATCAAAGTTCGTTACAGGTGAAACAATTTATATCTGTATAATTCTAGAAAACATTACTGATAATAAGTTTTTATGTTGTAGTTTATATTTATTTCATTTTATTGTTACTATTTCGTATTTTGTGTAAATGATTTTAACAATTTTTTTTATAATTGTATTCGTACATTTGGTATAAATCGTCGATTTAAAATGATTCTTTTTATTTTCATATTTAATACTCAAAAGACAATATATCGATATTATATTAATGAAATATCAATGATATGTACACGAACATAGTTTATTTTATTACCGTAATTCGTTTAAATTTTATTTTATAAGTTTCACGATATTAATATTTTAATGATAGAATGAAATATATAAAATATTAATGTTATAATAAATATAATATAATATAATTGTAACATTCACACAAACGTAAAAAAAATATTTCCAAATCAGTTTATTTTTTCTACATTTAGTGCACTTTTTATATTATAGAGTGAAATTGAACCGACATCGAAATTCTCATTCGAGTGTTAAATTAATAAATCGGGAATACATATAAATAAATCCTAATAAGTTACGGATCCATATAGTATAGAATCATGTGATTTAAACTTGGTTTACTTCGAAGTTTTATTCGAAGTTTTCTGATTTGACGATTGGAGAGGATAAGAAGTTTAGGCATCTCATACTCAGAAATAGGGAAAATAGACACATAGAAAGGAGGAAAAAGAGAGAAACTACTGCAATCGATGCTTTTCAATGAAACTCGACCGAGTAACTTTCCAGCGCGTTGTCGAAGTATACAAAAAGCGATCGTGAGTATTAGGTAGAAAAAGAGATAAGAAAGGATAAAGAGCGAGAAAGGAAGAAAAAAAAAGAAAGACGAAAGAATAGAAGACTTGGAAAAACAGTTTAAATATAAACTTTTAATAGTTTAATTTAGATAGAATTGAAATATTGCATGACGATTTTGACATTTTTCTATAATTTAGATGTCTAATAATAATTTCGAGTCGAGATACATTCTTTTACAAGAATATCCCATTAATATTAAATATTAAGGCAGAGAATCTAAAATAAAAAATAAAAGAAAAAAGTTTCTTACTACGTATCAAAATGACTTGGATAATGAAATTTGTTGTTCGTTAAGTTTAATTATTCGAACGGACCAACCGATACAATGTAGAAAATAAAAAAGTTCGCAGTGATTTGACGATAGAAAGAAAAAATATTTATGCTCAACTTTTGTTATTGCCTAAAATTTCTTTGTATCTTAACGAACGCCATAAATAATTTACATAACAATCGAATCGCTCGTACATTTTCCAGACACGATATTGACTTTCATTTTAATACCGTTGAAATACTTTGACTCGTTCCATACGTGCGTTATTTTCTACGCATAGATCGATTTTACAAATAAAATTTGATACGCTAGATAACGCATTATAAGCAAATCGAGAAGAGCATTGTGTCCGTAATGATTCAATTACATGTAACGATCGTACCTTGTATTTAAAAACATACGCATTATATTCCATCGCGATATCGAATAGATGATATTTTTGATAATCGTTAAACAGCGATTCTCGTCCAAGATAGCAAGACAATCGATACTTTCCCGTACAATTTTTTCGCATACTTTACAATAGCCGATAAACATGTTTTGACCGTAGCAATAAAACACGATTCGATCGGCTCGATAAAACTGTTTTGTCGTACTCGTGTCTACGTCATCGACAGCGATTGATACGCGCATCCGACGGAGAAACGGAGTCGGGAGGATCGCCTGGAACCGATCGATGTTCTCTCGGTACTCATCGGAAGGAGTTTTCGTTCGCTTCGGCATAATCATCGAGAATCCAGGCGAAATGAGTTGGCGCCTCTCCCTGAAATTCCCAACACCTTCGCTCTTTATTTTTACGTGGATGCGTAAAAATCCTCCTCCTTTTCCTCACAGCTCGCGAATCCGGGGCTAAGCACAGGAACGATCGGATCTGTATCGAGGCTTATTTTTCATTCGTCGGGGAGTTACTTATACTTATTTATAAGAGGCAATGACGTGGACAAAGAAAGACGATCGCAGCTAAGTATAAAAGCATCGGCTTTTACCGAGTTCACCCTTGTCTAGCGAAAATTATCAATGTGCTTAATCCGAGCGTCGTGGCAAGGGCTTTTGTCCCGAGACATCTTAATTTTTTTTTCTTTCACTGCTTTCGAACGTCCGCAGCCACTTGGTCCATTTCCACGGCCTCACGATTTCATCCTCGTTTTTATTAGTTCCCTCGGTCCCATTTTTCTTGCCAATGGGAGAAAAGCCGAGCGAACCTAGGGCCAATCTCTATATATCGTAGGTCGACTCGTTCGTTGCTCGCTTTTTAATTTCTTGTCCTTTTTCCACTCTCTCTTCCACTCTCTCTTTCGTCTCTCTCTCAGCCGATTTCTATGCGACGCTATATTGTAAATTGCATCCCGTAATTGCGCCATGTGTTTTCGCTTGCTCTCGTACACACGAGCACACGTGCATACATACGTGCTTATGGCGTTCGGTCCTAAATCATGGAGCTAATCCGAGCTGGCATTGCTTTGCGCTCGGTTCGCTCGGTTCGCTCGGATGGAGAAAGCACCGAATAAACGAAAGGCAAGGACGTTTTGCGGCACCGAGTCGCGCGTTGTGTGTACAATTCCGCAATGTACGTTTTAGATTGTACGTGCTAAGCTTAGGCATCGCGTGCTTAGAGAGTCGAAAGATTCCCGACTGATTTAAGAAGACTACCGTAAGGGATTTGCCATTTTAGCCGGAGCAACTTGTCCCGACGACCAGTCACACGTTTCCCAGGTTTTTCTTCGTCAACGTTTTATTCGCGGAGGAGCCTCCGAGTAAGGAAAGTACGTATCCACGTTAGGCGTACATTTATGCTTATTAGCCGTTGGCACAACCACTCGCTTATCCTTCCCATTCCTTGTAAATATTATTCTTTGTGCGCGTCTTTGAGAAAATGTAGGAAAAGTCCGAGCAAACGAGAGGGTAAAAAACTCCTGTTTCGCAACGTACATGCCAAGTCGATGCTGAAATACAGAATTACTTATTCGACTGGATATCGAAAAATATTTATATTTACATATCGAAGAGATATAAGATAACGGGATAAAAGACAAGCATGAATTTAAAATATACTTTCAAAGTTTATAAAATTTATTTATCCGAATTGATCGTCCGTCTATAAATATATATATATATATATATATATAATTTTTTTTTCTTTTTTTTTTTTTAAATTTTCTAGCAAAGTTCTGCGAGGAACGTCTCGAGTATGCAAATATAATTTATAACAATTTTCAAGTAACGTGAATCGGATTATAGTATTCTTTGAATTTAAATGCACATTCTTTACTTAAAATCTCTATTTAACTTATATAAGTTTATTCGATATCTAAATTATTTTAAGGCTTAAACGATTAAAATACTTAAAATGGTTCTTCCGCGATAGTTAAAAAAATCTGTACTTAATCCTTTCTCTCTTTCTGGAATTCGTTTTTTACCATTATTTTCTCGTTCGAGTAATTACAACGTCTGCTCTCGTGTAAAAAGCCTCTGTAAAAAGCACTAGGAATTTTTCTTTCTTTCCTGATGCGTTCGAATAACTTCGTTACTTCTCCAATGAAATTATAGTCCGTAAAAGGCTTTTTATGCATCAACCATTTTAGAGATATCGAAGCTTCGCGATATTTGGTATATAGGTAGACTTATTTTCTCTATCTCTTTCGCGATATACTTTTTCATCGCGCGAAGCTTCACTTTTCTCTATTCCATCGTTACTCGTATCTTAATTTTATATCCTATTCGCGACAAATGACTCGAAGAATTCCAAGGTGGAGAAAAGAAACGGTACCGAATCTTTCCGACTATCGTTTGCACTCGCACTCGTTGATTTAAGAAATTCATGCATCGCAACGTATAAGAAGCTTCGTTATCGGAAAACACAGCGACTCGAGGCATCAAAGTTTAACAAGTTGCCGAAGCGGACGAAATCTTGGATATCTTATCTCCATAGAACTCGTGTGTTTCTTCCTTCGATTCCACCGACTGGATAGTTTGAATTTTATATCGATAATTAGTAGTGGACGAATACAAAAGATTCACCGACTTCAATTTCTTATATATACATATATATATGTATTATAGGGGCGAATTCGCTGGCTCGAAGATATTTCTACTTCTCGACTACGTCTACTTTCCCTTATCACCGCCTGAATCTTACCCATCACAGTTTCGCGCGCGATGCCGTTGACAGTTTGGTTAACAGTTCCGAATTCTTTGAAAGTGCTGTTTCGATCGCGAGGTAAAAAAAGATCGACTCTTATCCGTTGATCCTCCCTTTTATTCCCCGTTCCCGATCGCAGCACTCGCGTAAAAAAAATGTTAAAGAAAGGCACGTCGTACGCTTACACGGTAAAGTGGCTATCCGATTACACACTCGCACGCGTATCCAGAATCCCGGCGAGCTTACCGAGTCATCTTCGATAAGCGCAGCATAAAAAAACATCCACTACGGTTTATCGCGTGTCAATGGGACGCGTAACGTCGTCGGTGCTATCGATGTTCTCTGCTGGGAAAAGAAAGGCGCGGCAGTCGATGGATCCAAGCAGCCGGGATTCGAGAACCCGTGAATCAACCCTATCGCTTACCGGACTCCGGTGTCAAATGTACCCGTGACGTATAGGTGTACGTAGAGGCGCTTATACGTACTCCCGGGAGTACGGGTTAAGCTCGAGGGCTTCCTCCGGATCACGTAGAGATCCTTGGAGGAGCGTTGGAGCACGTCGTGCATCGCTCCTTGCACTTTGCAGGTGCCACGATTCTGCACGAACTCCTCGTCTCGTGGGCCTTGCGGCTTCTCGTTAAAATTACTTTTTGTATGCTTCGCAGCTTCTCGTTATAATTCCTTTCTCTTTACCTTCTAAAATACGAACGAATCGTCCGGTATAAAGTCTCTGGAAAGTCTATCCGTCTCCAGCATCTCGAGGAGAGGAGGTGTTTCTCCAGTTTCTCCAGTTTCTCCAATTTCTCCACCCCTTTCTCTGTCTTTCCATTCGTTTCCACGCCAAGTACCGCATTCCGTTAACGCGACGATAGATCTAGGAATATGGGTTGTGGTGAAAGCCAAGGAGCGCTCGGCATGAGATATTATTCCGATAATAATATTTCGCGTACTTTTTGCTCTGCCCGTCAACTTTCAATTATACGCGGAAAATTTAGACGGAAGCTATTGTGTACGTTCAAAACTCGATTGTAAATACATGTTTGAGTTATTTCTTGGTACTCCAATTTTTTTTTTTTTTTTTTTTTTCATCCCTTTTCGCAAATTAAAAAGTTTAATTGCGGTATCGAATGCTTCGTTGATCGCGTTAAATTTTTTTTGTTCGACGACGCTCGGGTTTACGAGACTTATATTTTCTTAGATTTTTCGTTATTGATTTATTAACGTTCAAAAAAAGAAAAAAAAAACAAAAATTACTCGGTTTCACGAAGAGTTTATATTTATGATATTTTTTATATTCTTAGTATTGTAGAAATCAAGTCAAACGGATAATTGGTTTAACCGTACAAAGATTTTCTATCATTTTTTACGCGGATTTGTATAAATAATTTACGCGATTTACGTTCGGCGAAGCCGTTATAACGTAAAATATATTTTCTGATTTTTCTCAAGGGAAAATTTCACATTAAAATAACGCTTTTCAACGAATTTATAACTTTTGAATATTAATTCGAACGTAAGATATAAAAAATTCACTAATTAATTAAAAGGGCGTTGTATTTATGGTAAATATAATTGAAAAATATATTATCGCAAACGAAATTGAAAAGTACGTTATGAAATTTTACTTTTGATGTAAAAAATCGAATCTCTTTTTTAACGTTCTTTTTCATCTTACCGTTTACATTTGCATACATATCAACGATAATTCTTATCGTAAGAGATTAATGAAACGGAGTGTACATCGATATTTTCGAATATTAAAATATAGAAATTATAATTTTACGTTCGAAATAAATAACGAGCGTAATAAAGTGCGAATAAAGTACACCGAGTTTCCTTGGTATTGAATTTTAAAAGTAAAACAGGCGAAAGTGGGAGAATGAAAAAATCGCTGCACAAGAAAGAAAGTAAAGGACAAGGCAAAAGTAGTCGTGATCCGAAGCTAAGGAAAAGTATCGCTCGTTAACCTTTATCATAAAAACGAATAGAGGCATTGATCGATCGAGCGGCGTATGTTCAATTAAATCCAGCAATTCGAGTAGCAATGTTCGAAGCACGTCGGGTTAATGCGTAGGTACACGCATGTACGTAGCAGACAGAGAGAGACGTAGAGCTACAGAGAAACGCGCTTTTCTATCTCGATCACGCATCCGCGCAAACGGAGTCAGTCGAAGGTGATGGAATATTCGAGGGGTGGTGGATTCGATTAAAGCGGTAACTATGATAGTCCGGAGCAGCGGTTGCAGTTTCTCCGAGCGCTGGTCGAACTCACGGAGAATTACACGCTGATTAGGCGTCGGAGTGCGCGAGAGCACGTAACTGGAGTGGTAGGGGGAGGTAGAGAGAGGAAGATTAAATTTTGTTTGCATTTTCCAGGTTCGGCGAGGTGCAGGAGCGACGACGATGAGCAGCATTTGGAGCAGCATCTCGAGCCTCTTAATCGGGGCCCGTACTTCGACCCGATGGCCTCGCCCAATGTTACAGCCCTCGTCGGGAAAACAGCGGTGCTCAACTGCCGCGTACACAATTTGGGAAATCGTACGGTAGGTATTCGGTTTAAGCTCCTCGATTTAGTATTCTTTGACCGTTGGATTATCGCGAACGTCAATTTAGTCGCTAACCTCGATGCTAAATCCTGTGAATTGAACCAGGCGAAGGCGCACTTTGCTGCGTATTTAGTACGTGACTAATAAAATGGCCACTCAAGAAGTGGGAAATAAAGAGAATTACTCTAAGAGTAGTGACTTAAGTGCAGCTGCTGAGACTACAAAATTTGCGAAAGTGCTCTATTTGAAGTAGTAAATTCACGAATTCCCTGTAAAATTACAAAGTTAAAACTGAAAAGACTATTTTGCGGGTAGATATTTAACCAGAGATAATGAAATTCTAAGATTTTCCTAAATCATAAAAACTTAATTATAACTTTGAAAAATTATTGGCATAAGCTTACCTTATCGTCGTCTTTCGTGTATTCGATATAATGATAAATAAGTTTATCTTATGCTAAAGGTTGTTATACTTCGAAATTTATAAAGGCGTAGTATAAAAGATATAAAATTCAAAATTTTGCCTATAAATTTTCGTAAAGATACAACTAAGTAGTTACAATTTTGAAAACTTTTATATATGAACACAGCTTACTTCTCACCGTATAATTCAGTAGTATAAAGCATAAATGACCATCCAAAGTATTATAAGTTTAACTTATACACTGCGTAAAAGCACAACTTTAAAGTAGTAAACTTGCAATTACGCTTGCGAAAATTACAGTATTTTGATGAAAAAATAACTGAAAAGGTGCAACCTTTTATTTTATTTATGAGCTTAGTTTTCTATTTTCATTTTTAGCCTTATATTTTTTAAAATAAGACAAGAGTTAATATTTGAAGCATTATGCTAATATCGCTAAAAAAAGCTGAAAGATAATTTGCAAGATGACGTACATTTTATAGTTTGAACCAAAAAAATTTTCAAATCCAAACAACACGCAAATTTACCGACTTTTTCCAAATATTTACTTCTATAAAATTCAGATTCTTAATCCTCGCTCCTGCTAATGTTGATTTTATAAATTCTTTATTAAGCTGAATACAGTCGTCTATTTTGTAGGAATATTAAATTTTTTGCCAAAACTAATATGATTTTCGTAAAGAAATAAATGTGATAAGGAAGAATTATATCGTGTAAAATTTAATAAATTATCCAGTTTTTTTTGAGCGGTGTTAAATCTGACAAGTTTTTTTAAATATTAAAGCGACAAAGTTTAATTAAATATTTCTGTCGTTTAATAAATTTTAAATTTTAACAATGGTATAATGAATCGGAGTATCGAATACTATGAATCAAATATCAGAAATATAATTGAAATAATTTAGCATAATCGTATTCAGCGAGATAATTAGTTTACGATTTGTGCAAATAATACGCTCAAATTGTGAAAGTGCAAATCCAGTAATTAAATATTTATTTGAAAATTCTTCATATATTTTCGCGCAAACTGGACTTTTCTGTTATCACAAATTTTTACGGATCTTAGATATTATAATCTTATTTAATATCATCAGAAATATACGATCCATACATACGAAGAAACTATACGATTTTATTCATAGAAAAGAAATTTCTACGTAAATAAAAAATATTCCATTGTAAAATGCATAACGCAATCGTTAGTTTGTTAAATGAATAATCATATTTTCGTATGTAATTACGTTTAACTTCGTTTAAGCTTATGTTTAAACTTTCGCATTCGATAATTCTGTTTCTTCCTAAATTTTAAATGTAAGAAAATACAGGAAATTTCATATTGTACGTGGTAGGATTTTAGAATAGGTGATATTCTTAGCCTCAGCGATCGAGAAAGAATATTAAGATAGTATACACTGATCTTGAGATAGACACATGTCTGTGAAATATTTCGGCTTCTCTATTTTATAAGATTTCCTTTCTTTATTATTTACACGTATGCGGAAGCTCAAATATTTATCCTCGGCGCCGATTATTTTCTCGATGCATTCACGTAACATACACGAGAAAATAAGTCATTCGACCCGAGAAATTTCTTCGGTTGAAAATCACAATCGCGATTCCTTATAAATTGGTTCTATTTCTCTCTCTCTCTCTCTCTCTCCTCTCATTTGCTCGTTCTCCCGTAGCCGCAAAATGACACATCGTACCGCGTAAACGTTCCATTTTTGTTCTATGATCTGTGAAAGCGTTACATACTTGTACTCATTAACCTGTCGGAGTCGGCAATAATATTCGTACGCACTGGCATTAATGTGAAAAGCGTTAATCAATCACGCGAATTTACAAGAGCTTGGGACTGTTCATATTCGCAAAGGTGAAATATTAATTATTACGACCAAATAAACGCAATCTAGAACGCGCGTAAATTTTCGAATTTCTATGACTATGCTGTGATCCAATAGAGATATTCGTAGCTCTTTCGCGAACCGACGGTTAATGCATTATAAATAATTTAATTATCGACTAATTAACGGATTTTCCGACAGTTGGTAATTTCGCGTTGTGTTTTTTTTCCGTAAAAATACATTTTTTTATGGCATTTAAAATTATTATCTCTATCGATTAACGAATGCAAAGGGACAACTCGGCGATATTTTATATCTCAGCAATCGTTGCTTTTTCAAATACGTGCATTTTTTATGCGATGCCACGCACTTTTAAAATCAATGCATCTTGAATACTGGAAATTCCATCAATTTTGTAATAGGTAAAATTAAACGAGAGAAAAAATAACTTTGCTGAATCATTTATATTTACGAGATCGACGATTTAATGAAAAGTAATTTATTATTTATTTTCATGAAAAAAACATTGTTTCGCGCATGAGTTTATAAGCGCGCGCGCAAAAAAAAAGTAAAACGAAAATAAATAGCGTACAGGGATTAAATATGTAAATCGAAGTTTCAGTTACGCATAATTAGTATCCGCGATGGTATTTACATTCTAATAACGGGGAAGGAAGGAAAGGAAGAAAAAACAAGGAAAAACAAGGAAGCGATCCAGAAATGAAATTACGTGTCTACTTTAAGAAGTAGAAAATATATTATTTCGAAGCGATAAAATTAAAGCGCAAAGTATTCTGGCTTCCTTGGCTCGTGCTGCGCACGCGAGCAATTTTTCAAATCGGAAGCTGAGCGAGAACAGCGGGAAACGGGAAAAGCGAACGTAAGCACGTAATACACTCGTTCATTTTTTCCGTAATCCCCGAGCGCCCGTTTTTCCACGAAACAAGGGCGCAATGCAGCTAACGGTCGAAGGATGTTGTCGGTTCCTTCCTCGTCCTCCTCGTCCTCCTCGTCCTCCTCGTTAGGACGTCGATGGATCGGCTTAACGCCTTCGCCGCTAAGGGCGAGGACCTTTCCTCTTTGCCCTTTGCCCGACGCGCCGCGAAATACCTTCACGTATAAAACAAGGCTCTCTCGTCTCTTTCCCGTCTCTTTCCCGTCTCTTTCCCGGCGATAAATCGCAAAGAGTACCACGAGATTACGTTCTTCGATAGGCCTTTACCCGACCTTGTTTACGACTGCTTTTACGGGCTTTGTGATTCCGAAGGATAGATTTTTTGCACGCAGGTCGGAATCGAGAATCGTTGCCCGTTTTTCCATCTCCTTTGCTGCGCTTTCTCTCAGTTTCTCTTTCCAAAACTCAAACATATTTCACTTTTATCTGTGTATCGTTCGATTCAATTTCATAGTTTCGATTTTCCTATCGAGAAAAAAATACAGTAGTAACATACGTTTTTGATCAGCCATAGTTCCCATCCCGTAACTCAATACTATTTTTATGTCTGATATTTATTTGTTTTTCGACTTTTTACGTATAAAATGTATCAAGGATAATAGTCAAATAGTGTTTATAGCAACGATAAAACGAATTTAAAATACTGTATAGCATCTATGGGTTATTAATTTATAGCTTACCCGATACTTTATGTCATCGTATCGATATTTTCGTGAAAAGATTAAATATATAATTACCGAAATACATCACTCATTAAAAAATATTTATTTATTATAGATCAATCTCGTTCGATCGTCGCTACTAACAATTAATTACGTTGGAAGATCAAAACAATTTTTTTAATTATCGTATTCGGAAAGAGAAATTTTCTTGTTTTTTTTATACATCGCGAGTTTCTAATTAAATAATTAAAGAAAAGTCTTCAATTTTTAAATTGTATACCGTTCGTTTATTATTTACGTACGAAGTAAATTACAATGAATCGATTAAGTCGACATTTACAAATGCTACGATGATGTTTGTCTAAAAGTATCGAAATCGTTTGTTCGCAACTTGTAATTATAGAACTTGGTAAATCGAATGCTTAATTAAATTTAATTAAATTAAATATGTTAAAAAAATAAGTTGCTAAAGTACTCGATATATATTTATGAGAAAAGTATTAAAAATTTGAGAAAATAATACGTAACGATAAAAATTACGACGCGAACAAATTTTTTAACCGCAAAAAATCATTTCTATAATTTTAGTCGATAAATTTTCGCCTCTTTCTCGATAATTTGAAATATATTAGATTTAATACTCATTTTGTATCGTTATAACTTAGATATTATTATTTATAAAACTTCATTCGAATTATTAATAACACATATTATTGTAACGGTTGAAAGTATTATTTGCTATAAATTGAATTATATTATTGTATTAAAGAGCGCGATATAATCTAGAATTGAATGAAACGAGTGTTTGATAATTAATTATTATTATCCCGAGAAATTTTATCTACGATAATATCGTGGCAATTATACAAGCATACACAACAACTCATCGCTTAAATTTGCATTTTAAGTTCTGCAAAAGCATTACTTATCCAAGTTGAAACAGTTAGGTGGAAACATAAACAAAGTGAGAATTCTAATCCGAAATAATAAAGTTTGTTATTGCAAAAGATACGTATATGAAAAAAGGTTAGCTTTAAAATAGAGGCATGAGGAATAAAACGAAGGGGGACAAAGAAAAAGCGAGGCAGTACAGAGAAGTAAGCAGTTTCGTCGTCTTATTAATTTTGTGCAATTAGAAGTTGGCATGCTTAATACGAGTACAGTACTTAGCGCTAGTTATCTCTGACTATACAGAAAGTCTGGTTGCGAAAATCGGAATGAAGCGAATAGGATTAATAAGGAGCGCTATTTCACGTCGCGGAAGAATTCAAAGCGCGATGACTGGAATTTTTTAATTCAGTATGAAATTTCACACTTCCAATGTCAGCATCCACCCCGACGTTAGCTTTTACAAGGCTAAAGCGGTGCTGCCAAAGTATTCACAATAAATGATTGAAATTTTCTTGTCGATCGTTCGTCGCTCGTAGCTTCTAACCCGATTAAAGATTCGGATGCTCTTTTCGTCTCTTCGATGTCGCTCTCTGGCTTTGAATTCACAGCAGCAATTAGGAGAAGAGCGGGAATCATTTTCGCTTTTCTTCTCTCTCTAACTTACAATAGCTGGAAAGGGTGGAAGACGGAGTCGTCGAGCAAAAGCATTTCACAGAAACGAGAGTAGACAGTCGAGTCTGCCGATTAAGCGATACGATCTTTCGCATAGTAATTAACGTCGAAAAAGCATTCGAAACCTAAACCGTACCTACGGTTCGGTGCGAGTGCAATTTGCCAAGTAATAATTGATACAAGAGCAAGAATCATTAAGAATAATTGGTCTCTTTGGATGACTTGCGGTCACACTTAAGATCGGGTGTTGCATTTGCTCCTTCCTTGTCTCTCTTTCGTTTTCATTGTCGTAGCATCGATTAATGAAATAAGGTAATCGCGGATTACCGGAAGAGATCAGTAATTAGTTATTCATCTTTGTTGTTCTCAAGATTAATATTTTACGCTACGATTTTTATTTAATTTAATCCGTTAAATCTAAAGATTTCTCAGCAAATTAATTCTAAATTTTTTTCTCCATTTAATTCGATAATGTCTTTAGTCCGTATAGAGTGAAGATGCGGCAATAGCAAAATTTTTCGACGTATATAAAATGTTTAAATTAGAAGTAGAACAGAATTATGATGCTAAATGTTTTTGAATCTTGGAATTTTATAATTAACGAACTGATAGTAGAATATAAGAATTTACAAATGAAATTCTCCGGTTAGAAATAAAATTAAATATAAAAATAGCAATCTTGGGAGCATAATTGAAAAAAATTTTAAATATATTTTAAGATAATTAAACGGTATATTAGTATCTCGGTTAGTTTTAAATACACGGAATCTTTGTTAAAGATATTTATATCAATTTCATAATTTGAAAAATACTTTCGAATATCTTTTACGAACACTGAATTCCGAATTGAATTTTAGAATTGTTTGGAAATATGGAATCATTAATTTTTTATTACCTTCTCATTCCAAATATTTATCAAAATTTTTTTCTTTTATACATTCCTAAATCAATCGATATTTTTTAAAAAAGTTTTGATCAAATATAAAAATGTTACATTTTTTGAATTAAAAAATTAATCGAATAATTTCTAATACGAATATCGGATATCGATTTTGTACCATTGAGTTTGTAAACATGTATTAAAATACTGTTAAAAATACAATATAAAAATATCGTTTAAATTTCATATAACGAAAATACAATATCGTTAAGATGTATCGATCTTGTAACTGTAAAAACAATATCCATTATCTAAATTATTGCAATTTATTAAGGTGAAAAGTTTAAGTATCGTGGCTAATTGGAATTTGTGGGTTTACGAACGGATATAGTTAAAACGTTCAAATTTCTTTTAACATTATTGACTAATATTTAGAGCTAAAGTTGGATAAACTCGATACCTAAAATTATGTTGAAACTCTTCGGAGTTCTCGCATACTGGGCATTTTTAGGATACTCCCGCGTCGTAAGCATTTTTGGTACAAAGAAGACTATCGTTCGCAAAAAAAATATGAATGGGAATTTTGAGAGAGAAAAGCATTTAAGGGAATAAAAAAAACGGAGAAAAAGAAATAAGATATAAATAAAGAAGAATTATCGTAGGCACAGTTTACGACGTCTTAGACGAGGTCGAGTGCGAAGAGTTAGAGATCTTAGAGATATTATACGTAGATAAATAAGAAATAAAAAAAAGCGAGAAAATAAATGGGGTAAGGGAGAAAGGAAACGATAACGCGTACGAATATTTACGAGGTCTTACTCTTTCCTTTTGTTTTTGTTTGTACGGCGCAGGTCTCGTGGGTGAGGCACACGGACATCCACCTGCTGACGGTGGGTAATGACACTTACATATCCGATCAAAGGTTCATTGCCTCGCACTTTCCAAGGACCGAGGACTGGACACTCCAAGTCAAGTATCCACAACGGCAGGATTCTGGGACGTACGAGTGCCAGGTTTCGACGACTCCGCCTATTGGTCATTCCATGCACCTCTCGGTAGTCGGTTAGTTACCTTTTACCTATTTACTCCAGTTCGAACCCCTGTCTTCGTCTTTCACTCGGTTCTCTCTTCCCTTATTTGCCATGTCGTCAAAGTCTAAGCCACTTACTCAGCTTTAAGATTGTAAGTGTGTTGAGCGGTAAAAGCTTTCTCCTTCGATTAAAGCTCTTTTCAATGGCTTCTGACAACCTGTTTGATTTTTTTTTCTGAGTTACCGCTCCGTCGAAATTCGCCTGTCAGCTCGGAAATTTAATTTCAGTAAAATATAGCGAAATATCGTTCGGATTATAATTTTAATAAACTTAAGGAAACTACTATTTTTAAATTATACGTATATTTGTGCGATAAGTTAATATTGCGCGTACGTAGTTTTGTTATATACACTCGACGTTTATAGTCGTAATGAAATACCGTTCGTATATTCACGGCTGGAGTTAAGAGTATCAATATTATCACGTATTTTTAGAGATGGAAATTGAGTTAGGTATTATATAATAATAAACAAATACGATTTCAAATTAATATTAGTATTAAATATTTTCATTGCCTGTTTATTTTATTAAAATCAAATAAATATATATTACATAATTTAAATATCAATTTGAATTATTAACGATGTTACTTATTTCATTTGTGCGAGAGGCCAAGAGATTTGATTTATTTTTATTTTTTAACCTTATTTTTGTTTCACAATGCACATAATTACAGAGCAAACAACATATTTCCGTTATTCGATTACTACTTTTAGCAAATTTAAATTGGCTTTATTTTAAATAATATTCATCACTTTTCGGCTTATGTACGTTATTTATCAGAATTTACCAAATATTTCATAAAATTATACATTATATAATATAAATTAATCAAATATTCATATTAAGAATTTAAAAATTAAAAAATTCGTTCGTATTTCGATGAGAATGATCGAATAAAATTTTTATTAAAAAATTTTATCGTGAGATTTTCTTATGTTTAAGTATCGTGAAAGCAATTATGAACAAAAATTTGTGATCAAATTAATTGTAGGTCAACGCGTCATCGAGTAGCTAAACTGAACAAAATATTATAAATAATCTTTACCTTACTTTAAAATGAATGAAATGTATTTTTTTATGTTATTATTTATTTAATAATTTTGTTAAGGTATAATTATTTCTTAAAAACGTTTTTTGAATAAGAATCAAGTAGGATTTGTAATTAAAATTTTTTTAACGAAGGCTGTAATTTATGCATTATACTTAAAAAATATTTTTCTTATAAACTTAATTAATTTTGTACCGACATCGAACGTTATTATTTCTTTTTCTTTATATTAAATAATTTATGCTTTATATCATTGGTCCGAATAATACATATTTGATAATATTGTTGACAAAATATAAATTTAAGAAAATAATGAATATTAGTTTCGATATACATTTTATTAATATTTTTTGTTCGCTAAAGATACAAAATGCGAATGTACAATTAAAAATATTAAAATTTTAATATATGTGACAAACGATAAATGAATAATTATAGAAATTATTACAAGAGGAAGATGCAATTTTAATGAATGATAATAAATTTATGATACTACATAAAAAATAGTAACACTTATCAGGACATACTATAATTTATTATGAATAAAATTCTATATTTTTTCCATATAGCTTTGTATACGTATATATTAGTAATCAATACGTCTATATTTTATAAATATTTACGATATAAATATTTACTGAAAAAGTTAGTAAAATATATTCATTTTATCTGATAATATTTTTTTACGTATTAATATGTTTATCCAAAAAACATAATACTGACTTCTATATATTTTTACATTTTATGAGTATCAGTTACATAAATTGTTGGTATTTGCAAAATTTCATTATATCTGCAATAAAATTAAATATTATTCTTATTGCACTAGAATTTAAATAGTTATTATTTTAATGTGATTATATATCCCTTAATGTTACATACTCATAGAAAATCGCAAAATCATTATATTGTTGCATATTTATAAAAATAAAAATATTGTTGAATCTGGGATCTTTTAATTAAGTTATTAGTACCAATTTCTTTGTTTCATCGAATTATCTTTCTATCGTTATTACAACACCTAATTCAATATTATTCTACATAGTGATAATATATATCAATTTAATAAATATTTCAATAAAAATCCGTCAACTTCCACTAATTATGAAAATCTAAAACAATGGCCTCATTAATTAGAAGTAGTTAACCTATTTAATAATTTTAAAATTATTTTATTTTATGCATTATAAAGGATTACAATTTATTAAAAACTGAAATGTATAAAATATGCATTTAAAATATAATAATTTAAATTATCTTCACGGTATAAACTACTTTTAGAAAATAATGAGAGTGATAATTAAACGTATTATAAGTAGTTTCGTAATTAAGATACTGCTACTTTAATACCTTTATGATTTTATTTAAGCTCTAGAGTATACCATTTATTTAAAAAAAGTTAAAAAATATTAAAAAAAAAAGAAGAAAAATTTTCTTGAATTAAACTATTTAGATTACGAATTTTAGGTATTCATAACTATATTTAATAATTCATTTTTTTATGCTTTTAAATATTTATTGAAAATTAATAATCTGCTTATTTTATATACGTAGAATATATTATAGATTGCATAGGATTATATTTTTATAAAAAGTATCTAAGAGTATTTATTTTGATTAATTTAATTATGCTTTTCCGATTCGATAAAAACAGCTATTATCAATTTTTTTAAAATACACATAATAATACAACTGTAGTAAATTTAATTTGCTACTTTATTCTATTATTCAGTTCAGAAAATAGCGATATCTTTTACAAATCTCGTGAAATAATAGATCAAGATTGTATAAAAATGCTATATATTATAAGGATAACAGCGAATGAGGATTGACTCCTTTCAAAGTGGAAACTCGCGGTCGGAGGTGGAATCACGGATTTGCTAAAGGCTGATAACAAAAGCTCACGATGATAAACTAAATTTACATGTGACCGTTTCAAACGATCCATGATGTTTTCGTTGAATAATTATACGTAGATGGGGAAGGGATATTGGTTGAAGTGTAGTCAAATTACCGTGTGATTGAAACGTTATAACAAAATTTATAATATATTATTTCGTATTATACAAATAAGTGGAGCATTTCGATACTTGAAACGTAGATTATTTTACCGTCTGGTAAATTAAATCTATAATGCAAGAGTTGACGCAAATAAAAATAAGTATTAAAATCATTTTTGTTTAAATTTCGTATAAAAATTTGATGTATGGTTAATAAAAAAATAATTTGAATAAAACACGATTAGTAAGAATTATTCACTTTATTTGCCGGTAAGTTTTCATAGTAATCTTATCGAAACAAATTTCATAAAATATTTAATTTTTTATGAAAATAGTAGAATATACTTTTGATTATTTATTTTAAAAGTTCACTATTCGGAATAGTAAGATTTAAATGATATTTGAATCCCTACAAATAATCAAGTATCAAAGTTACATCAATGGTAACCATTAGCGAATACAACAAAGCCAATTTCCGTAATTGTAATTACTTATCATTGTAAATAATGAAAACAGACTTGGAAACATTGCCTTTATATTAAACTTGTATTTTTCATTACTATTTTAAGTAACGTCACCTTTGCAACAAGTGAGAAGATTATATCTGGTCGATTCATCATTAGCGAACTTAAAGCCATTGAAAACTTTCTAAGAAATTGCTGATTTGTACAACTACAGACAAAATTATTAGCGGCTTTACGCTTTATTTCACAAATATCAAGCATTTTCCTAATAAAATATTTAATAATTACAGTGGTTATTATTTATTGAAATTTTTTTGTTAATTTCAGGAAAATTATTACCTCGATATTACGTTTTTACGGCATTGCGATTTTTTTCCCTTTTCGAACCTTTGTCCACCCGATTATCGTATATATTTTGCGAAAATAGCCAGATGAAACTCTGATTTTCCATTTTCTGCCTATGTACTACTTTAGGAACTACAATAGCTACTATATTTGAATTGATACTTTTTGCACTTGAGTCTAACCATGCGAGACGCCGTCTGTGACCTCAAACAAAAAATGCAACATGAGTTATAGCCGCCAATATTTAGGTTTTTAGACACGGAATTGTACCTTTTATTTTTATCCTTTTTTTTCACAAGATTTAATATTACGCACTTTTATATTCGAGTCATAATTGAGTAAATTTGAAAAAGTAAGCGGTAACAATTTCAAAAATATAAATAAAAATTTTTTGTATAATTGTTAATCTGAATTTCGTTCACAGCTGTAAAATCGAATTCGTTAAATTGAAAAAACTTTTTAAAAAATCAATATTGATTTTCTTTAATTTGTGCAATTAGTCTCGATATACTAATTGTTTTTATTGTATCGTTTAATGAATTAAATATCGGCAATTATTTTTTTGATGATTTATGATTCGTAGGTAAATAAAACAAGAAATAACTGTTACGAGTGTCATTTTAAAACGGTTGTATTTACATTAGGAAATGTGTAAGCACAACTAAAAACTTTCCTAATATTCTCTTTTAAACTAGAGAAGTCCATGTTCGCATTCTACTTACGAATATGAAAGTACATAAGAAACTTTCGTTTTATTCGAGCCAACTGTTCTTAAAATTTAGCTCTCAAAGAGTAAAAAAAAAAATTCACTTCCATAGGAAGAAACTCAAGCCTTATACTTTTCAATTAAGAAATATGGAATATTTAACTGACAGTACAAAGTCCTGAATTTTAAATAAAAAGAAATGTAATTGACGTATGATTTATTAGCAGCTGTAGTTTATTGAAAAGAAAATATAAAAGTTACGTACCCTTGTTTTGCAATGTCAAACTTTTTTTTTAATTCATAAATAATATTCATATTATTTCAGATACAGTTCGTAATGTTCTCAAATTGAAGAATTTATAAAAAATTAAAATCTTTTCAACTCTTGCGCGGATCAATACCGAGTCATAAAATAATGGAAAATAATAAATTAAATTTTTAAAAAAAATAAATTTATAAATGAAATTTATAAGGCAGTAAAATAAAAAAATTTTGTCAAATAATGTTGGTAAAATTTAGAAAATCTGTACCGTCTGTTACAGCTGTTTAAAACTGACACGTACAGGACCGAATAGACGTAAATCGAACACAATGTTTTTAAAACGTATTCTATATGTACAGATATAACTATACATACAATTAGCGATTCAATTAAAAAACTTCCACGTTGTTACGATTCGAACAATGTATTTTTTTAGGGATTGATCCGAATGTGCCAATCCATATAATTACTATTGTCGAAGGTAAATAATTATGCAATAAATTAAAAAGGTGTACTTTTAGCGATTAATAAAGTAATTACCAAATCCAATCAAATTTCGATAGTTTGCGACGTTTCTCGATGAACAAAAATCCACTCCTACGATTAAAAGGTGCTTGTTAAAATAAGCAAAAGGTAATGTATTCGACTCGTTAAAAAAGACATTAAAATAATTTAATTAAACTGTTTGGTTGATACTTTAAAATATGAACTAATCTCTCTTCGTACGGAGGTTACTTATCGCAACAACGCAAATGAAAGGAATTCGTAAAAAATGAAGGAGAAAAGGTTTGAAATAAAAAAGTAGCTGAAGCAGCACTTGAAAGGTAAAAAATAAAATTGTAACATAAAAATAATATAAAAAAAGTTGAAGAGAGACGAGAATCTGAATTTAAAATTCCATGGCAATCCAGTGCGGCGTGGCAATATAAAACTGCCCATCACTTCCGGTGATTAACGCCACTGCACATTATAAATAACCTGGAACTTTTTGAAATTTGTACACAGAGCCGAAGACCGAAATCCTCGGAGACGTGGATATGTACATAAATAGAGGCAGTACTATGAACCTGACCTGCGTCGTGTTGCACAGCCCGGAACCACCGCCAGCCATCGTCTGGACACATGATAAACAGGTCATTCTTTTTCCTCTATTTTTATACCTGTCTATGTATCTTTATTCGTGTATCACCCGACCTACATCCACTCGTATTCTATGCCCACTATCTACCCGATAGCGCCGAGACATCGTAAAATTGATAAGGCATTAATGCAAAATTACGCCATATTTATAATTTATTTTATGCAAACAATACATTTTATTCGGTCTTAAAGGAAAACATCTATAACTTACCGCGTCTTTAAAGTAGGAGAGTTGCTTATAATTTTTATACATACGCAGTCGACCTTTTTTCATCAATCGAAAATATGAAAGTCATCTTACTAAAATTATAGCGGTATATTTATATTTGTGTGTTATATTCTGTTATCTGCTTAACTCGAGTAGAACTATTGTGTACTTTTCGTACAAATATGCATCGATGTATCGGATAATGTCTATAAGTCAAAAGTATCGAACGACGTTATTTATCAGTTTATTTTCAGTTTGAAAATTTTCATGGATTTCGTTAATTTTTGGATTGTCATTATTCAATTATAACTCCGAATCAAACGAAAACAAAAATAAATATTTTTCAATGTATATTTTAATAAAAGTTACTTACTATTTTCTTCTGAGTTTTATTAAAAACGTGTATTTTGCTAAATGAGATACACGTCAAAGCTTTTAAGCTAGCAGCTTTAAAATGGTTTAAAAAATTTGCAAAATCAATCTTCGCCACATGTTTTATCATACCAACAGTATTCTATTATAGTAAGCCTTGAATTAACATAAAAATATTTTTATTTGCACATAATTCAAAATTATTCAAGCTTTACAGCGTATTTAAAACAAATGTACGTATGGAATCTTTAAAATTTATTCGAACTCATTAAACGATTCATTTTTTAAAAATAATTTTTACAACTGTAACGATGATTTCTTATTTACAGTATTTTCATTTTATATAAATAAATAAAATAGTACATAAAATATTAATGAAAAAGTTCATGAAATATTAAAAATTATAAAACCTGTTATATGAATTTACAAAAAGGAATTATATAAATTTGATTTTTATGTGATCGTGAAATTGATATTTTAATAAGATGATTTTAATATTTTTTTAATATCAATTTGATTTGGTAAATATAAAAGAGAAAATATTCTGCGTTTATATTTTCGGTATTCGTTCGATGTGATTTATAAAACAAAAACAAATAATATGAATTATATTGAGTTTCGATGAATACATTTTATGAATTATAATTTTTTAATTACTTTCAAAGTTCAATTTTTCTTTACAGTTCATGAATTTTAAAACCAAAGTATGTATTAATATCTTCTATCGTTAAATCAAAATGCTAAAAAATCTGAATTACATAAGTATAACTTCCATACGATGAAGTTAAGTATACGATATATAAGAATTTTAAAGCGCCAAAAATATTTTTATTTTGATATTTATAGGATTTTGAAAACTATGATAGAAGTATTATCATTTTAGTTATATACAAATATCACTAAAAATAAAATATAAAATATTTGATGCAGTTTTATGTGCATCTAAAATTTTTAATGTACAAAATATATGGTATAGAATAACTGTCTTAAACATTCGGTAACCTCATATTTTCTTGGCCTATTTAGATTCGTAACGACCACTAAAACAAGCAAATATTTTTTATGAGTATACAAGTTGTATACTCATTGTTAAATGTAGTAGTTTAATAATATTTGTAAGTCAGTTTTTAAATCAAGCACTCGAGAAATTCTTAGACGTCAAAGTTGTCTTTCTTTATTCTAAATTAAACAAATAATTATATAAATTTTCATAACGTAACAATAGAAAAACTACGACGATACTTATAACTTTTAATCGCTTTACGTTTTATCTTTGCTTTTGTAAATTATTTAATATTTATTTGCTGATAATACTATAAGTATTTTTGTTGACTCGTAACAATAAGATTATTTCGCTAATTTATTTTACAATTATTTGCAAAGTTTAATTTTATACAATTAAAAGTTTTTAACGTACAATTTATACGAGATACAGTTTTATGTGAAATAATCAAAAATCAATATAGGAAAGTTTTTAACTATTATGTTTGAATAGGACAAAGAATATCAAGTATATTTACAGGTATTTTTACGTACATTTCACTTGATCCAAGCGAATTGAAATTCATTGGACGCACGAATGAATACGCGTGTCGTGTCACTTCGATTCATAAGTGTTATTTTTATTGTTTTTCATTTTTCCTCTTATTAAAATTTTTGTATACATTCAATTTTCAATCTTGAAAACAGATATATGTTTCATATCTGCAATTTGTTGTGTAATTTATTCGAATACTCGCCCTAGAAACGAACCTATTACATTCGAAAGTTAATTGTATTCGAAAAACAAAAATTAAATGTATTAATCTGTAATATTTTAAAGTTTTCAAAATATTAAATAAATATTTTTCTTTAAAAGTATTTGTATCGATAAAACATACCAAAATTACATTTTTCTAATCCATATTACCATAATAAAATTACGTATTTTAAAATAAAATTTATTCTTTAAAATATTTCGATATAATAAATCTTTAATATAACGAGACATTCGTGAATTAAAATTAATATTTGGAATATCAATATTTTACACCATACGAACTCCTACCTTATAATCGAGTGTTGAGTAAATCAAAAAACACGAAACTCATTATAACGCGATATTGTTTTATAACTCGTTGAACAAACGACATATTTATCGGAATATTTTTGACGCAACCCGATCGAAAATAGAAACATAAACTCGGATTATAATAACGCAATTATACCCTTCGAGTTCGGACAGTTATTAAATTTTCGTACGAGTGTTTTTCCGCGACTCTTTTACGATCTATCGCGATTTTCGATTTCACCCCGCGCGAAGTTAAGTACGTAAGCATTCGCTCAGGATATCGGCTTTACGTTTTACAACCCCTCTTCGAAGGGCTCCTCACATTTTATCGGGACGGTTGGTTTCTTACTCTCGCACCGGACGAGAACCTATGAACTTGGCCAACTTCCGCGCGAATCTACCAGTCTTAAATCTCGATTTTAACCAACGCTCGGAATATCATAAACAGCGCGGCCAACTCCCGACGCGAGCGTTGACCGAACATCGTCCGAATTCGGTATCGTAATGGAAAGCTCGTAAAAAAACGGAGCACCGATAAAAGCGTGGCTTGTTATCGGCCGTTTCCGAGCAAAAAGTTGACTGTCGCGTAAACCCCGCAGCGAAAGGTCGACGCGGGCGATCGCGGTCGGTCGGGAAATAAAGAAAAACCGGTGCACGCGTGGAAGGATCCAATAAAATATCACTCGCTGTTTCGGTGTGTGCGCAGGAGATCAATTACGACAGTCCGAGGGGCGGAGTGTCGGTGATCACGGAGAAGGGCGAGCAGACGACCTCGTACCTTCTGATCCAACGAGCCCAGCCGGCGGATAGCGGAAAGTATACCTGCCATCCGAGCAACGCCAACACCAAAACAGTCACGGTCCACGTGTTAAATGGTTCGTATAAAAAGCTTCCAATTATTTTAGCGGCCATTCCTGTAGTCGTCCGGCTGTTTCTTTTCACTGGTAATCCAAAGACCGTCTCTCCTCTTCCTTCCAGATCTCATTCGCCTCTCTGGTCTCTACCCTTCCCGAGCTTTCCTTCCATCGCGCCGACAATTATAGAGGCAACCCTTGATAAGCCCTAGGCAGTTTTCCTCGTTCTTTTCCTTGTAAATTGCCGCGTACGCGGAGAAAAGCTTTTGTTTACGTAAAAATGACAAACTGCAACGGCTTGTTACTCCAACTTTTCATTTCTCCTTTCTTTCTTCCCTTTTTTCCGCTTTCCTTTACACCGTCAAAGCCACCATTTAAGAGCGCTTTCTTTTCAGAACCAACGCCACGCTTTGCGTCTTCGAATAAATCGACGTCTTTGTTGCTCGAGGTTTTTTTTATGATTTTTTTTACTTCAATTACGACTTACGCTCGAAATGGTAGTTTTTCTTTAAAGCGGAAAATAACTCCCCGAACGATAATTACGAAAGGCGTGATAAACATAAGCGACCGTTCGTTTCCTGTAAACGGACGATTATCGTCTTTTCGGGATATAAATTCATCTCTGAATAATGGTTGGGTTAGCTTTCAAAATTGAAAAGAGACACAATAATAAATTTCTTTAGTTTTCAACGCAATTTTAATACTACCGCAAAATAACGCATTCCGCGCTTGTAGAAACGATAAAAAATGTAGAAGAGAAAAATAGCGGAAAGGTAGAAAGAGAGGAAAGCGAGAAATCATCTCTGTGTTATTCGATAGAACCATTAGTCCTCCGGGATTTCTCGGACACTTGTCCGGGGAGTGTACTTTTTGAAATATTGTGTTTCTTTTGAAAAATGTCTGCTTAGCGTTAGGTTTTGACTCGGTCTTTAAAAATATTGACCTTATGGGTGGATGGATGCGATGAATAATAGTCGTACGAAAGATTTCATCATGAAATCATGGAGAAATGATAAAATACGGCGAAATGTAAACGATGCTGTTACGTTCGAAATAACATGGCGTACATTTATCATTAATAAATCCTCCTACGGTTACAAGTGTATCTATCATATATACGTGATGTATGGTACGTTCAAGGAATATGAACTGCAATATGCTTTTATTATTATTGAATGTACGTGGAAACTTAGTTTTATTTATAAAACTCCATCGATGTTTTGCGTACGCAGTTCAACAATTTTTATTCCTCGTTTATCGTTTACAAAATTATAAACGAGAAATTTATTCGATGCAACGATTGAATTCATCGTGAAATTCTTTGTATTCAAAGTTCAGAAAAATATTGTTCGCGAAAGTATATGTATTTCGTAAATTATAAATGGCTGAAAGTTCGAGAAAAATTCTTTCCTCGTATCCTCATTATTTACCGATCGAAAAACTAAAATTATATTTTTGAATTTATTTTTAAAAATAGCCACACCTGAGGTGCATTATTCGAGGCCATTGTAAATATTTCAGCGGTACGTAGGAAAGCTGTCGCGAGATCAACCGTCCGACAAGATACGAGATATTTTCATCGTCGATACGTCAAAATCTATTAAAAAAAATATCGCGTTTTGAAAAAATTCGGGAATTTCAAAGAAAAATTCCTTTTTCAAATTTATAATCTTTGCAAACGTTAAATTGGATAGCTTTTTATATTTTTCGTAAGATTGTGCAACAAACATTATTTTGCGAAAGTTGTTAAGAAATAAAAAAGAACGTATAAAGATACTCGGATTTTATCGTGACTCGAGGAAATACGTTTAAGCTTCGAAATCGTTATTTTCCATGCATAGTTATCTTCTTGCGCTATCAAAGCAAATGTAGTATTTTTAAATATTCCGATTAAAATTATGTTACGGCAATATTTTGAAAATTATAAAATAATAATCGATCCACGGTATTCGCTTAATAAAAATCAAGAATTCCCTCCTTTGTCAGGTTTAAACGAAAAAAACAGAGCAAATTTAAATACAAAGGAAAAGTAGGTGCAATCGATACGATGCAAGCGAAGTTGAATTATTCCCTCGAACGCGTTGACGCGCGTTACGCATTCGAGAAATTCGAAGTTTGTTTTCAATAAATTATGTAATAGATATCGAGCGAAGTAATTTTATTAAATCTCCATAAATTTGTTCGCGGATGTGTAACTAATATCGGCGGAGACGCGACGCGAATGTAAGGGAAAACGAAGCTGGAAGCAAATTAAGATGGCATTTTTGGAGGAAGAAGCCGGTAAGAACCGTATTTCGAATAAAAAAGCGATTCCCTTTTTCCAGAGTAGAAAGTAGACGATATCGTGGAGAAAAGGCCGAGAAGAGGATCGAGGGAAAGGTGATCGAGCGAGTTTCAAAGGAGAATTTTTCACGACCACTTCTCGGAGTCACTCGAGCACAATGAATAAAAATACATTTATCCGAAAAAGCGCAGCAGCTCGAATATCTTTCTCGGGCCTTTATCGGGATCGCTCGGAAAAGTCGCGCGTACGTGTGTCGAACAAGATGTTGGTCTCACGCCGGCGCGAATCCCGTCTTAATATCGGTCGACGTTCCGGAGCAGCGTCGGATGCCCAGCCGGAAAAAGAATTCCCGATATTTCTCGACCCTCCCTTATTGACCGATGATATATAGACGAGGGCCGTAACCTCTTTTCGCGTCCGCGGGGCAACGGCTGGACCGATGAGTGCCCGGCATAAAAATTCTGGAATGAAGCTCTCGGTCAGTAAACTGTTGGCTTCCACTTACTTATACCGTTGTCGCGATATCTCCGATGGTCTCGAGTCAACAAGTCCGCGGAGCTTCCATGAAAATTTCATTTTCTTTTTAGAGAATATTAAAATGGGGTGAGACACCGTAACTGCGAGAAAAAAATTACTTTATAACGTTAAGTTTATATTACGAGTTAACGACCAAACTTTCAACAGGTCTCGGCGATGGGAACTTGTTTGACTTTTGTTTACTTTTTTTTCGACGTCTCGATTTATAACGAACGAGTTATAAATCATAAAGTGACATCTTCGTTTCAAATTTTATATAAAAAGAGTTCGTTTTTTTTTTCAGTCTCGAAAATATCGAAACGCAGTATTTTTTTTTTTCATTTTCGATTTAAAAGTTCGGCAGCAAAATTTTTTTCGCGTTTCTTTGCGAATCCAATTAATCGTATCAAATTCAAAATATGATTCCCATCCATACCCGTAGCGAATGTATCGTATGTACGTTCGATCGAAGCGGTTCATTTTTATAATATTTACCATTGGAGGTTTTGTATTTTGTCCGAATTTCTTTCGAAAGGACGTTCCAACGATACGATACGTAATAAATGTGTGTATCGATATTGTCTTAGGGATAACGGACTATTGCGCACAGATTTTCGCCATCTGCGAATGTGTTTTTGGTACGTTAATATCCTGGTTATGTTACGTCTCGGTACGTGCTTCGATGATAGGAACCCAACCTGGATATTTCGATATCAGGATCGCGAATAAACGTCATTATCGCTTATTTTAATAAAATAAGCGTAATGTTATCTACGCGTCTACTTTAATATTATCCATTATATAGATATTATCAAAAATTCAATATAAAACAAAATATCTTTAATATTTTATATATAGCAAACTATTTGAATAGGATCTTAAAATTGTTTTTTATCTCCAGTTTTAGTATATTAAATAAAACATAAAAGAACGTAAGTAAGAAAAGGTTTTTAATGTACTCGATGCGTTTGATGAGAAAAATTACGATATAATAAAGATGATTCTGAATTATTTAAAATTATTTCTAATATTTATTTTTACATTAAAGAAAAAATCTAATAAAAAATTTTATACGTCCTTTTAACTTAATGCGAGCAATATTTTTTATCATTACTATTTTCATACGCATAATGGAATATTTACTCGATTGATTCAATATTAAATTACAAGAATCGTAAATACCATGGTCACGGATTTTATGATAGATATTTCTTACAATTTATGCAATTTTAATATAATAACAAATTGTACGAAGAAAAGTGATAACAAAAATTATAAGAAATCTATCGTACGATACGCGAAAAAACATTACAAGGTTTACGGATCTAAAACATTTTTCGAACGGTCATAGTTTTCTGATACTTTGAAATTTAAAAGCTCACGTAAACATGTAATCGAGTTAAAAGATCATTTCAGTGAATAATTGAAAATAAAAAAACGTACAAGCTTAATTTTTAAATTCTCGCGTTATCAATATAATTAAGAGAACGTTTGCTCGGATATTTATCAAGAGAATAATCGAGGGATATAAAATTCAAGGTATTTGTACTATTAACGAAAACAGAGCAAAGTAATGGAATAATATTTGAATTAAATTAAAAATTTGATAGAAGAAAGAAAAGAACGCTCGAGAATTTCCTTTCCAATTTAACTAATTATTTCGCAGCTCTTTAATGCACGGTTCTACACCGGAGCGTCGCTTAATCGCGCAATGATTATTTTTCAAGCACACAGTTAAACGTTATCGCTCGCTATCAATGTTGCAGGAGAGCATCCAGCAGCGATGCAACACGGCGGCCAATTGAGACTCAGCAATCCACCCTTCGTCGTAATGTTAGCGACGCTGTTGGCCTTCCGCAACAATCGCCACTGAACGTCGACGAAGAGGACGACGAGGAGGAAATGCACGAGCTTGCGGTCAGTCGTTCGTCGTGACAACTCACTATATTCTTCTCTCATTTTTCTCGTTGCGTCTCCTATGCTTTATTTTCAAGTAGCGGTATTAAATTGGCTGAGCTTACCGCCGATATCGGTCGTAGATAAAATTGATAACGTCCACAAATTAATCCAAGATCTCGATATTTACTTTTGAACAATCGATGTTGTACGGGAAACTATTTTTTTTGTTTCGATTTTTAGTCGTTCATACGATTATTAATAAACTCGTGGATTCGTGGATAAAAGAGATTAGTTTTAAAATTTTTCGTTTCCAAGTTCGTTAGCGTATTTACTCGTATTTACCGGAAGAGAATTAAAAAAATGACTTTCGTTAGAATTGTTCGCTTAAAGTACGTTATTCGAACAGAAGCAACTTCTGTATCCTAATTTAATATTCCACTCGTAATATCTTGTTTCAATTTTATAGTTTCTAATCACGCGTTAAAGATAATTCCTACATAAATGTACGTAAAACGTAAATATTGGTAGACTATTTGGAGTCGTTATCACTTTCATCCACAACGAAACTAACGACCTCCTATATTGGCTAATAGCACAACGATAAGAGACCGATTATAATAATTTGTTGGTATTTCTCGCACTCCTTCGCGATTAAATATTTTAGAGTGTAATTTAATTCGATAAATAATAACGACGGAAGAGTTTCATTTAGACAAAACCTTCGCTCCATTAGGGACGCAATTTCAAGTTTCGGTTCGCAGTTGCACTCTTTATTAATCTAAAACAAAGAGAAGGAACGAAGTCGCAGTTCGCGAATCGAGAAGAAATATCACTCTAAGATATTTAACGTGCGCCTTTTACTTCGTGCAAATAACAGTCTCGACGAGTTGGCGCGTGTTTGCGAAGGAGTGACGGAATTGCGCACCGCTGCTTCCTCATCTCGCAATTTCGAAGCGACGTTGGTATTTGCCTTTGGTGGGAAACCTTTACTAAATCAGTTTGCGGAGTCGTTTTTGCTATGTTGTCGATGCTCGGCTAAAACGAATACGTATACTTCGAAGATCCGAGAAAAGAGGATTGCGGGATTAACGATATGCGTATGGTTTTAGTATTCCGCTGCAATATGTGTATATTACGTTATCCGTTACGCTGCTACCATCGAAATTTGTACGGTATTTATTTCGGATCTATTCGAAACTTATTGTATCATACTTTACAGAAAGCTGGACGTGCGTATGTGTATACTAATAAGGGAAACATCGAAACTGCGAACTTAATCCGCCTAAGAATCGATGGTTCGTTTCGTTCTGCCAAATAATCAAGTCTAAAATGTAATCGAAAAAAGAGTATATCCCGAACGATCCTTACTTTTAGTGTATAAAAAAACCGAATCGCGGAAAGTGGACGAGTCATTGCGCAACGCGATAAAAATTACTTATACGATAACGACGTGTCTCGAACGGTACGATCGAATCGAGAAAATGGAACGAGAAACAACTACGATAAATCGAATCGAAGGAGTATATTTATGCGGCGATAAAAATCCGTTATTTTATTTCATCGGACCTAAGTTTTGTATCATATTTAGTCTGAATCATGGATTTCATTGTTCGGTACCGAATAACGCGCTGCGAAAATTTCACTCGAATCCGTAACTTACACAATTGTTCGGTACATATTCCATAAACGTAAAGAAAACCGTATTAATTTGATTTTTTATTTCCACTCGCACAAACTATACGCGGACACTTGACAGAATTTCTCCGCGTTACGATTAGAGTCGCTCGAATCTCAGTTTTCTCTAGGGCTGAAAAATAAACCGAAACAGAAAATGAATAGGAAGCGATATCGCGTTTTATTTGGTAAGGAGGAATCAAACCATCGGTTTCGGTGATACGTACATATATATCTGTCTAATAACGACTAATACGGGTATGAAAATTTACCGCAAGGAGTTTGTACGGTGTACGAAATACGGTATTCACTCGACTATTCATACGACGTAAAAGCGTTTATAGGAGAGAAAATATTAGACTGACTCTTCTCGTGCAGTGCACGCGACGATGTTGGTTCGTACCCGTTGACGCGCCTTCGAAAAACAAGAAAATAAATAAAAAAAAAAAAAAAAGAAAAACCTAACGATCGGAGAAGGTCGTCCTTGATTTCTTTCTTTTATGTATAATCACACACACTTGTTCTAGATTTGTTGCACGTCGTTTCAATGTACGTTCCAATTTGTATCATCCGATATAAAAGAGTATTCAAAATCTTATTATAGGAAAGCTGTTTACTCCATCGATATGCGCAGTTTTTCTCTATTTCGAATTTTATTGTATATTTTTTCGGATGTTTTGGTTAAAGATGTTTTTTAATAAAAGTATTTATACCAATTATTAGTGCATACTTATTTTTTCATATTATTTTTTACATTACGTTATTGATTGGACTTTCATTTTTATCGACGACGGTAACGCAATATTTGTAAGTAGCTTCTTTCGTTATCGACCTCCTAACGTAATTATCGACGAATTTAACGAAAAAAAGAAAATGATTTTCGAGAGGGAATCGCTGACTTTGTTAAAAACTGAAGAACTGCTGCAATCGTTTCAATTCGGGCGTGAATTAGTTCGTCACGGTAAATTGAATTTTGGTTTCGCGTTTCATTAAAACCGAATACACGTACACGAGTATCGCGAGTTTAGTTCCGCGTGGAAAACATAAAATGATAATTATCGACGGATGGAAGTTGTAACGTTTCGCCTTTTCCCGCGTATCGTTTTACCCCGAAAGTTTAAGGAAAAAATTCAATTCGAAGTGGAGAGTAATACGTATAATATCAAAATTTAAATCTACGAGGTAAATCGAGTGTTGGATGAAATATCTCGTGGTGAACGCGAGAATAAGGCTTTTCGCATTTTTTGATTTCCTTATAAAATTGGTGGTATAAATTTTTTAAGAATCTACTTTGCGATCGCCCGGAAGAAAATGTTAAATTTACAACTTGTGGCACAGATAATATTTAAAAAGATATTCGTTGCTTGTAAATTTTTCACAAATCTTCCATTATTAACTCAATGTTTCTCGGGGTATGATACTATAAAGTTATTTGAAAATACATTCGTTTGAATTTTAAAGGTGATACGTTTTTCTTTTTTGGTAATTCAGTTTTGTACGCTGTGAAAACTCAGATGAATAAATTTTATTTTCAATTGTTGTTGTTGCTGTTGTTATTATTATCATCGTTATTATCGTTATGCGATTCCCGTTATCATTTTAATCCAAGGTATTTGTCTATCGAACAACGAAACGACGTCGAAGTATTCCGTATCGACGTTACGAATTTTGTATTTCGAAAAAAATAACGTTATACAATAATAATTTACATAATAATTTTGAAGTTCGTAAGTTTTAAACGGATCGAAACTTTTGATTCAACTTATTAAACGCGTTTACGCGAATAACTTTACAACGTCGAGAATTTTGAAAATTTGGATAACGTTTGAAAAAGTTTGGAAGAAAAAAAATAACAAAGCTCATCGAAATAAGGGTAAAAAATTGGGAAATTTATACGAATAAAAATTTAAAGATAACTCCAACGTTTTTCTAACTTATTCTAATTTTAATGCGAACGCAAAGCTGCATATTCCATAATCCGCAACATAAACATCGGATGAAGCAGTGCCCCATTGTACAGTTGTCGAATAAAAGCAACGGAATAAAGCAAAAGACCTTTGAACAACTCGACGGGCGATTGTTCGAGCGAGGAAAAAAAAATAGGAAAGCAGGAGGGTGAAATAAAAAAAAAAGGTGAATAAAAATTTGATCTTCGATGAAATTGGAAAACACGAGCGTAGGTTTCGGTTAAAACTCGGGTTGGATGGAAAGCCGAGCGAATCGCCGGTGTAATTTTGCCAAGCCGCGCGTATTTCCGTGTAAACACAAACGATTATACGCACATTCGTCTTTCGGGTCGCGCGTCGGTGCAATTTTATCAGCCTCCGCCACGAGCGAAACACGAGTATAATTCAACGGCCGACGCTCGGTTTCTCCCTCCAGGGCGTGAAATCGCAATTTTGCACCTAATGAGCGCAAGCCAACGACCGAGTGGGACAACAACGGGAGAAAGGGGAGAAGGGAGGAAGGGGGAGAGGATCCGCATCGTTTCATCGGCTGAAACCCTGGAAGCTTGGGTTCGCTCGCTCCGGGGGGGCTTGATTCAAACGAGGATTTACCGGGGGAGCGGACCTATCCTGGATTACGGAGATCCGGTAGATAACGTCAGTTCCACGTCGCGTCGTTCACTCGGCCTCCTCCGACCGGGAGACGCGACCGAGCGAGTCAAAGAGGCGCATCGAAAGAGATTCGTCCGGATGAAAGAAGACACTTTACCCTCGCGATAAATAAAAAATGTCGAATTCGGAAACGATACGAGCAGATGAGAAACGATGATTCCACTCCCGGAGATTTAACGTACATTTCAACGGCTCGAACGACGCTTGGTTGTATTTTATGGAAAAATGCCAGGATGAATGGGACTTAAGTGGCAACTGTACTCGAATTGCTCATACGCTCCAACGGGAAGTGATTTCGAAACTTTTTGTTGAATTTGCCGAGGTGTACCCGAACTGGTTTGACGAGAACCGAACAATCGCTTACCCCATCGACGTCGAGCAATAAACGATTGGATTTTATCGAAGTATCAACGGGTGTATAGTCCAGTTAAATGAAAATGGAGTTTGCGTAAAATAAATCATAATTAAAGCTTAATGAAACTTCAAAGCTGCGGGGGCTTACCTTACGTCGCGGATTCAATTTAAATTTTCTACGAGCGTGCGTTTAAAAAATATATAACCTAGGGGAAAAATTTTTTATAGCCGATCCGAGTATCCGTGTAATTATTCATTCTCTTTTATCGGCTGTATCTCTCGACCTCGTCCTATCTAAATTCGAGGATTTTCGCGTCAAAGATTATCTCCCATCCGGAAGTTGGTCGGTTTCTTAATCGGTGAAAAACGGTATAACAAAAAGAGTTTTTTTTTTTTTACGAATTTTCGCTATCTTTTAAAAATATTATTTTTTATCGTCCGGTGCATTATGTTTATCTTTCGCGATAAAAGGTTAAATATTTTGCGTATTAAATGGAATGTTACGTACTCGCGGAAAGGAACTTAATTAAGAGTCGTAAACACTGACCGAAATTGTAAGCCGAGTCGTCGTCTCGAGTGCACTTAGCATGGACTAGCGACTATAATACTTTTAGAAACGTTCTCCGAGTATTCTCCGTATAAAAGCAGAGTGGAAGAAAAAACGGGAACACCGCAACGTTGGAAATGTTTTAGAAAGTAAAACGATAAAAATTAGCTGTCTCCGAGTGGAATTTGTAAATAAATTTACGCGCCGAGGATTCGGGATCGACGAATAAGCGGACCGAGTGTAAAAAAGAAAGTAGCGTAACGACGAGTACGGTAAGACGAGGGTAAGGCATTTGTAGTTGGATAAAGGAAAAAGGGTCTCTCTTAGGTCTTTCTTACTAGCGTATGCGATAGTGTGTATACTTAATAGACTCACGGACGTAAATTCAAATTTAAATGCAGTTTCACAAGCTAACGCTTCAACCTCTGGTCTTTCTCCTCTTAAGCGGAACATATCGTATATATGTATGTATAAGAGAGCGACGTTTTCTTCCATTCTGTTTTCCATTTTTCTTCCTGGACGTCCCTACGTATATTTACCTTCGGCTAGATTTCGCGTATTTTAAAACTACAACAAAAATACTATCTTTTATAGCGTATAAGTACTTTTCCTTCCTCCCGCGAATACTAACAACAATTTTAACAATTATAATTTTTTAACGTTTTTACGCTGCTGAATTTTTCTTTCGTCCCGAATACTTGGCGAAATATTAGCAAAAATATCAATAAAAATATTTAAAAAGTCTGAAATTGAAATTCGTGTCAGAAGTTCAATGATATATCTGAAACTTGATGGTATGGCTCGAGGCAAAGTAAGCTGTGAAAAGTATTTGAATTTTTAGACCTTATGCTGGATTTTTGTTAAATTGAGTTTCTTTTTTTTTTTTTTTGGAACATTTTTGAATTACGTTTCCTTCGTTTGAAGGTAATAAAATTCTTAGGTAATTTCAGCAAGAACAAAAAATATTAAACGAATAAAATCAGACCGATAAACAATATTTTACATAATAAGTGGTTGTTTCGACGAGCATATTTAATATTATTTTATTTACTTTTACCCGCAACCGATCGAAAAGTTCCAAATACAAAGGCTCTTTGTTTAAAAAGTTTTACAAACTACATTTTCTTCCTATTTAGAAAAACATAAATGTAAAAGTAGGAAGCAATATTAAAAATATTATTATTTTCACGCGTACGAACGATGTATTTTTATAAATTGGTATTTTTAAAAATTTTACTCGTAATACCGACACATAAATTTACCGAATAATCCAGTAATTTATCGTACGAATAAGTACGACTTTTAAATATTTTACATTTTTTATTTACTTTCATTAGTTCGGTTAGACAGTAAATATTAATAAAAAAAGACTACGAATGCATAAAATTCAAACTGAGTTTGAAATTGCTTGGAAAATAAGCTCGTATTTTACGTTTTTTTAGCTCTAAAATTCTAAAGAAATTTCGTTCTAAAATTCGCGAGAAATTCGAACAGAGTTTGACTTTCAGAGACTAGCGTGCATTCGATGAAGAATGATTACGCAAAAAGCTGAACAGCAGCATCGAACCGAAGAAACTGCCTCTCCTCTTTCCTCGAAAGCATACATATTCACGTATGAATAAAGCGCGTAATGACAAAAGTATACTCCTTTCCACTCCTTTCAGCTCCTTTCCGCTTCTTTCCACGGTCAAAGAATTCAATTTGTCACTGACAAACCTTCCTCCAGAGGAAGACGATTACTCCCTGTATCTCTCGACGATGCTTCAAACGAACCAGAGTAAAGCCTTACATCGGTCAGAAATGTCTGTTAATATCCGAATCGCTGCGTCCGAGACGCGTACATCGCCTCCGAATCGAAGAAACGTCCTTCGGATTTCGCGTATTAATATTGAGCGAGGAGGAAGCTGAGTCGAGAGAAAGAATCACCGCAAGAAGAAGAAGAAGAAGAAGAAAAAAAAAACAATAGGCGGTTAGTTTGCCAAGGATATCGTATGCCTCTATTTTTCGTTGAGGCTTACCTCCGTATTTTTTCAGAAAGCCTATACATCGACTGGCTTACGATACGGCGCGCATTAACGCTCGGAAAACTCGAATCATAGGGTCCAGTTTTCCTTTTCCTTTTCCTTTTCCCCCTTACGCGTTTTCTCGAGGCATAAAACGCCGCTCTTTTATATCTCTTTTCCTCTTTTCCTTTTCCCTTTTTATCAGCAGCTTTTCCTTTTTTTGCTCCAAGGCTTACCTCAAACCCGAGCATCGATTGGCGAGAGACGTCAGGAGTCGTCCTTGTCGTCGTTATTCCCTTTTCCAACATCTAATGGATCCTTCGATCCGTGAAACTAACGATCCGCTTGTCAGACTTTCTCTCCCTCGCTTTCTCGATGCTTTATATACATGTGGAGTTTTCCACGTCAAATCATCCAGTAAAACAATAAATATCCTTCAGTCTTTGTGCACGTTAAGTATTTGCTACTAAAAGCTTTTAAACAAAAAATTTAGATCTTTATCTTTATCCGCCATAAGGTAATTTCGAGTCATAAATCATTTTTCCATTTATCATCCTTTCACTTGTAACCGAATCTTAATCAGTTCCGCCAATATTCACCGTCAAACAGTTTCGTACTAAAACGATTAATTTGTAATTTTCAGACACTGGCCACTTGTTTATCGAGTAATTGGAGTGCGTGATTTATCGCTAAATTATTAAGTCGCGATTAGAAAATGCTAAAATTACGGAAGCCAGGATCGGACGTAAGATAATAATTTATTTTGGCATACGTTTCCGTATGCCCAACACGTTTTTTCGCGCACTTGGCAAAATGCGAGGCGTTCAGAATTTATAACATTCAAAACCGCGAACTTTAAGACAGCGTAGAAATTTTTTCAAAAATAAATGGAACTCGACCATTTTATCTGGAATCCCCCGTACGTTGTACACACATACCACAGGTACCCGTATTTACGCTATCGCATCCCTTCTTTCCTCCCCTCCAACTCTACTAAACTTCGATGAAATCGGGACGCACGTACTCGTGCACTTATCGAGCATTATACAACCTCCTTTCAATTCCAGTCGAGCGGCGATAGGGAAGTTTTTTTGTTAGATTTCGTGTACATCCGATCCGCATCGGTTCGGCCGACGAACGAGGATCCAGCCTTTGCACCGAGTCCACGAGGAACGCGTTGATACACATCGCGTAATTCAAGCGCTTCGAAGGTTGCACTTCGATCGAATTAAAAATGGAATAAAAAGCTTACAAGCAACGATTAATGTATATTAATTGTACCCAGGATATTCGATAAGAGCGTCTTATCGATGTTTTCATTTTGTCCCTTATAAATCTTACCGAATGTTGCGGTAGCTTCGACCGTTGTCCGGTTTCTGTTCGCCCAAGAGTCCGTTATCACCGACTGCACGCGACTACGACGCGCGTCTCGACTTACGACAAAGGGAAGTCCGACGTCCGGCTGCGTGTTTTTTAAGAAAGCACGGGAAGCCAAAGCTTAATAAACAAGCGGAGTCAAAGAGAGATGTCTTGAGTCTTAAGCCGAGCCCGTTTTTTATTATTTTTTTTAAAGCCGTACTCCGGTGACCGTCGCGTGTCCTAAACCTTCCTTCCGTTCTCTCTAATTTCTCCCTCGGTGAGAGAGGTAGAGAGCGAGAGACAAAGGGAGATCGCGTGATTATACAACGACAATTAGAGCACGCGACGTTGGAGAGATGCGAGAGGTTCTGTCCCTCATTGAATACAAATCACTTAGGGTCACGTCGATGGAAGTACGCCACGAGCAATTCCAGCAGTGCCACCGATGAAACCCCATCGGCGATGTACGAACGACCCGCAGTATCAGCGTCATCTATTTTCCGCCTTTAGGTGCTTCCGGTACTTCCGGTGACTCTATTCCCATACGTTTCCTCGTCTTTCCTTCCTTCTTTTTTTTTAATTTAACGCTTATTCGTGGTTAACGTTCCAAGATTATTCCAGCAAAAAGTAAGTCTTTATTAGGAAAGGATGTATACAAATTAGGTATTATGGTAAAGATGGTTTCAAAGTTTTATGCGAGATTTCGTATTAAGTAAACTTTGCACGAGACTTTATAACTGTTGTAGGATAGATTTAATGGAAATAACGTGTCGTTCGTTCCGACGATGACCATAATTCATTCTAAATAATTCATAGAAAACCATGATACAATTTTACATTCTTTATGTTAATTGGTGGTACTCTTGTGAAAAACTTACAATTCCAATTATTTCTTTAAGGGATTTTTGTCGATAATGGACGAAGATATGGATTAAAATTTTGTAATCTCGGTTTTTACGTTGAATGCGTTAAATAAAACGTTTCGTATTTTTCATTTTCTTCGTTCGAAACTCGTTTATTAACGATATAAACGAACTAAAGTTAAATACGATCGATGCATCTCTTAATTTGTAAAATATCGTCGAAAGATTTGATATAAATACACGTGAATTATTTGTAGATTTATTAAAAGGTATCGCTACGCATTAATGGGTTATTTCTCGTAAAGGGTAAGTTTCCGTTTCACGAGAAGTATACATTATCATGATTTAACCGAAATTTGTAAGATAACGGGTCTTTTGAAACGGTGAGATTGCACGAAGGAAGGAAACAGGATCGCGTGTCAAGAAAAAGTTAAACAAGAGTCAAGTAAGATAGAGATATCGAAATGAAAAGTAAAGTGTTTATAGAGAAATACTCAAAAATAGAATGAAATCGTTTGCGATAATTTGACGAGTGGCAAGAATAGAAAGAAAAGTGATTATCGAGTTTAAAGTTTAAGTAGGACAGTCAGTGACAGTCACCACGATTCGCTTGGAACCCCTAACTTTCATCATCACCCAAAGTAAATGGAAAGGAGCTTACGAGTTACTTTTAATTGAATGCGTCAACGAAGAATTGAATTTGCCGCCTCTTAACTTATTGTTGTTTGCCCAGATTCTCGTTTTCACCGGCGGAGAAAATAAATTTCATAAGTTTCTATCTCTGCTGCTTATCGAGTGATTATATTTTACGATAACATGCTTATAAATCTGCTTTACTTTAATATTATTCTTTGTTTCTATTGTCTTATGTATTTACTTTATCTCGTAATTGAAGATACCGTGACAACTTTAACTTTGACAGAACACAAAAATCGATTTTACATTTTTACCCCGTCTTTGATGAAAGATTTGGAGAGAAAAGAATTACAATTTTTAGATTTTCCAATCTACATGTTAGAATGCAAGAGACAACTTATTTTAATATATTCGCGGTCTATTATACGTCAGAATTTTGTTCCCATTTTTTTTTCTCTCCTACTTTTAATTTTTGCAGTACGCCTATCTTTTCAGTCTCTTCTCGTTTCTTTTTATTCTTTATCTTTTCATCAGTTTTTCTGCATTTTAATATGGACATCGATTTTTTCTCTCTTTCTCTTTCAAAATCGTCTTTACTCGTTCTCGTGTATCTCACCTCTAATTAATTTCTCAGTGACTTTAATTCTAATTTTGTATTCACCTTCCATCATTTTCGTATATATAAGTCTAAGTCTTCAATTAATTCTTTCTTCTTAAACATTTTTTTTCGTGCACTTTCTTGTGCCCTCTTAATTTTCGTCGTTTCAATGCTCTTCTTTTTTGACTTTGCTCTCTTCAATTTTCACGTTTGGTTCTCTCTTAACACTTTTCTATTCTCTTGATTTTTTTCGAAATAAACTCTTTACAACTTTTCATTTTTTCACTCACTTGATTGTTCGCTATGTGTATACGTATGTACTTAACATCCATTTACTTACAAGAACGTATAAACATATATTTTTAGTGCACGTGTAATAATTTTTGAGCACTGACAAGCTTGAATTAGAAAAAAAATTTTCATTGTGAAAAAGCTTGAATGCAAACTCAAAAATACTAATCAAAAATATGACGAAAAATTTCATTTGAAAATGAAATTTAAAATTATGAAAAAGCTTTTATAAGTTATTATTGAGACTACATTGTTTAAGTAATACGGATGAATGTTTCGAGCTATGCGCAATAAATTTAATTATTCCTAAAGTAATGAAAAATATTTATTATGTAAAAAGGTACGTATAAATTACAAAATTTATCATAATTTTTTCTGATTATATATATCTTAAAAGTTTTAATTAATAATATAATAAAAAAAGCGTTAAAAGTTTGAATTATTAAAATTTCTTTATTTTAAATAATATATAGTATATCGTCTGAATAACTATTCTTCTACAAAATCAAATGTCTAGGTATTTTTCATAAATTAAATATAAATCGTAGAATGATTTCATCCGTTAAAAAAAAGATTATAAATATTTTACGGACACTGATACGGAAAAATTTTTCAAGGTATAAAATAAATTTAATTTTCTGATAAAATATAAAAACATGATGAGGTGTTTTAAATTGAGATAATACGATAAAAAAATATTTTCTCTGAAAATTGGATAAGTCGAGGGAATTGATCAATCTTTGTTTAAAATAAATATTCGGACGTTTACGTTATTCGTTTATTTTCGCATATTTATAAAAGCGTTAGTAATCGTTGACCTTCTTTTGATCTTTTCTTTTATTATAAAGGACTATATATTTTTTTTCATTGACCATTTTTTTTTGGTTTAAACAATAATACGTGTTTCAAGAGATTTTTTTATAATATATTTTTTTTATATGCCGTGAATATTTTTCTCTAAAATGTAGAATTAAATTACATATTGAACTTAATATTTTATTTTGAGTATTGTTTGAAAATAAAAGAAGTAACATTCCAAGCAAAAAAGTACACAACGAAAAATATTTTTTAAAATCTATAGAATTTTTATTTAAGATTTTGGCATTTATTCGTTATATATTTGAAATAAATCACGTCTAATTACGACTTTTAAAAATAAAAATAAAAAACCGAAAAAGATAATTGCTCGAATTTATCTATAAAAGAAAATTTATTTCATGGAACAATACTATTTTTGTGAAAGGATATATGATTTATTCTATGGATGGTAAACCATTGTCCGCTGCAAACAGAATCAATTTACGGGAACGAAAATTTTAGTTTGATTTAGAACTTATATTATTTTTTTATAATGTCATAGGTTATTCTAATTACGAATGTAATAAGATAATGCTTTGATTCAAATACACTTTTTACAAAATTTTCAATGTAATAATATTTGTACGTACCATTTAAGCCTGTTTTTAATAATCAATTGTATAATCTAATGAAATATGTGTTTTCGTGGATCATTTACACATATCTAATAAATGGATGCATTAGTAGTGTTCGATTGTATATAATTGAGTATATATTTACGTAATTAGCGTAACATTCACTGGTGTTCGTAAGATATAGATCAAATAATTTACGGTGAATAATATGATTATATATATATGCGTATAAGAATAAATACGAATATTGAACTATATATTATTTTATAATTGAGCACACACACATATATACATATTTCTATACTTTTTAGGACTTAATTATGTTTGTCTTTGTTAAGATTGAGATAACATCTTAATTTGTTCTTATAATTTACAGTGTCTGAGCTTATAAATTTTAGTGAATTATATAATTTTACAATAATTCCTGTTATAATATAATAATTGCACAAACATTAGTTTTCAAAACTATTACTAATTATACGATGAAAATTTAAATTAGTTTGAAATTTTATTTTTGATACTTTATGCGTTATACTGAGAAATTATTGTAGCGAAAGAAAAAATTAAACTTTATAATATTAGCTTAAAGACTTACGTTCAATCAATGGAAATAATTTTAGAATTTGAATTTATATGGAATCCATATTTTACTATTTAGTTTTGTTTTCAAATAAATAAATTCTGTCTCTGTGAGAAAGATATTTTCACGTTGGAATTTACTTACATATATTACGTAGGCTTTATCTTAAAAAGGATGTACATAAATAGATTATTTCTCTTTTATTCAATATCACTTATCTTTAATATATTTAAATTAAATTTTGTAAAAATTAAAGTAAAATGATGTTTTATTTACTTTTAAGTTTGACATATTTCATTCATTATTTTATATTTCATAACAATTTAAAAATAAAACTCAAAAAGATGCTAAGGTGAATTATATAAAAGAGGATTTTAGTTTATTTCACGAGTCAATATTATATTTGAATCAACGGTCAATATGTTCCGTTTCACATAGAAATAATAAGTGGAAAAATCTGATAAAACGATTAATAACAAAATTTTTTTCACATTAAAACATTTTTAATTACATTTTTTAACGTAGAGAAAAAAGTTTTATGTTTATATTTATAAAATTTATCTTATAAAACTTTAAAAGTTTTTCTTAAAATTATCCAAAGTATGTTTATATTTTCCGAATAAGATCTATTACTAGATAGATGCAATCTAAATCGATATCATACCTTGTAACGAATGAATCGAAGAATCAAAGTAATCTTTAAATAAATATATATTCCAAATAATTTTAATCTAGAAGGCGTTATTAAAAAAAAATATTCATTCAAATAAATAATATCGTTACCGTCTATATTGATATTCGTTATTCGTAATTTTTCAACTTTTTCGATAATTTACACGATCGAAGGCAATACTTTGGTTTTGATATAAAACAATAAATTAATTAATAAAAAAATAAACGAATAATATTTATCAAAGGCTGCCATAATTATCAAACTCGCAAAAAAATAATTTCGTAAATTTTGAAAATTATTTTATTTTTGTTACTTTGGTAAGAATTAATAAATGAATTCATACCCCAGATTTTTTTGTATATTAGTATTACCGGTACCTCCTATAATAAATTCGTGTGTTGAAATTTTAATACATACATTTTAAATGCATTAGGTATTCAAAATAACGTACTTCATTATTCAAATTTACATGATTTATTATTCAAGAACGTGGCTTATTCCACTATTACTATAAATTTCGGCGGTTAAAAATTCACGAGTATACGCAAAGCGAAACTACCTAATTACACATTTTATTTACTTAGCGGGAAATATCCTTAATACGCACCTTTAATTTAAGTTAATTATTCGATTACAAAAGGTCCCGTAGAACCAAGAGCAAACCCCGGGATGATTTTCGTACACGCTCCGCCCAAAATACCAGGTGCTAATTCAACCCTGTCTACCAAAATTATAAATTCTTGAATCTACCCGCGTTATTAAGTAAAGTACGCGCGATCGCACCTAATAAATGATCCTCGTCGAGGAGTGCGAACCGAGGCCATCGATCTCCGACTCCGACTCCGACTCTGGAAAAAAAAAAACAAAATCCGAGTTCCGAGTTCGGGACGCGCCTCTCCGCGATACAACCGAGCGTTCGTCGAGAGATTATTCCGGTTTTTCCAAGCGGCGAAGCTTATCTTGGTTCGTTAGGCGTGGCTCGAACCGTCTCTCGTTCTTTACTTCCCCTCGCGAGGATCGAATTTATGCACGCGCACAGATTATCCACACGCGCCGAAATTTAAGTGCGCGGCTCCCACGTATTTCACCGAATGTTTCAATTAGTCAAATTAAGCTCGGTGCGTCTCTCCGGCCTCGTCGGCCTCGTCGGCCTCGTCGACGCGTACCTGCACCGCACGGTTGCTCGATAAAATGCGACGGCACGAATTCCATCGAGCCAAGAGGGAGGCACTTTGCACCCCCGTCGTCTTTCCCTGGTGGCTTAGTCTTGCGTCTCGAAATCCGGCTCGAGCCGTCGCCTCGATCGTGCACTTATCCCTCGTTTTACCGTTACAACCGAGGGCAATAATTTATTTTATTTGCGCATCGTTCCACCTTTTTTTTTTCCCTCTTACTCTTACCTCCGGCCAATTTCGCTGGACAGCTCAAATTTTCCCTGTATCGTACAATCTACTCGCAATTTTTATAATTGACCCGGGACGCGGAACCGGTGAAATAAGTATATATCTTTGCTCGAAACGTTTCGGTTGTCGTAGCTACGTACTTTCTAAATTACCAGCTTATGTCTACAAATTGTCTCCGGTTACAATTCGCTATGAAATTTCCTCCGCTCCGGGAGCTTTTTCTGCTACAACTAACACCAACTTGTAAAGAATACGCTTTATTTTGACTTTCTCTATGGAACGATAAAATTAATTCGACTTTTAATTGTATTGTTAGGGAAACGTTTATTCCCAGCGAATTTCGAGAAATATTAGCCCAATTTTTTATTACGGATTCAAAGTGGAAAAAACCCTTTTCGGGCGAGCGACGAAAATGTTTTCTTGCTATCTTTGGAGCGTTGAATTCTTATAAATGAATTTGGTACCGTTCGAGTATAAAAATAAATTTTTAATTCGGATCGATCGAGTGCTCCGGTTTATTTCGATAAAATAAAATTTACTTTTTTTTGAAAAGTATTTATTATTTAAGTCTTTTAAGAAAATCATGTTTTACATCGTATTCGTAAAATACGAGCGAGTTAGAAAAATCCAGTAGTAATTTATTTAAAAAATGAATAAAATCGATGTTACATTGTATCGATTAAATTTATTTTTGCCATACTTCTATCGTTGATTTTATTCGTTTTACGGTTAAAATTAATTTTTTCGCATAAAAATATTATTCGACGCGTACATTGTTAAATATTAACGACTTCGTTAAATTGCAAAGTAAACGCACGATATTATTTTTTAAATGTAAATTCCAACGTCGAACATTTTCAATAATTTAAATGGATATTATAAAATATCTAATCTCGCAAATTTTTCGATCAAATTTTTTAATTAAATATTTAATAAATGCTATCAATTTTTTTTACTACGAAAACTCGTTTATCAACGCGCGCAATGATAATTTTCTTCGATGCTAAAACTAGAGATCGCTAAAACGTACGTATCCATATTTGTTTGATGCATAAATTTATTAAATAATAAAAAACAGCTACGCGAGTTTTTGTTACTCTTGTCTTATTTACAAATCAGTACTTATAAATCATCCCCAACACTCGACTTCGTTTCCGTCTTCATAAAAATATTAATGATCTTTACCGCGAGAAGACTCCGGTATTTATAACACAGTTATCGCACGTCACCTCGAAAGTTACATTTCCTCTGCGCAAATAATATCCGAATTCGGGTAAAAACGATGACTTCGCGTTCGACTCTCTGGCATTTCTCAAACGATTCCCGGATACCCCACAAGTGGAATACACAGGCTATAATACACGCGAATCGCAAAAGTGCGAAAAGTAAAGACTAAGCTCGTTATCCTCGTTCGAGTAAAGATACTTCCGAGCTATCCACCGTTAAAAAAACACAAAGGTACGATCTCGTAGGTTTATTTCGTGATAGAGCGCGTATTCAGTGGGTAACGACCGACTTCGCACCCCTAATCCATCCCGTACCGAAAAACGAGGGGAAGGGAGACTCGGAGCAACGCTCGGAATGCCTCGAATGCATTTCAACCACGGACTTGTCACCCGTCTCTTCTCCTCGTAGATTTAGCTACTCGCATACCAAACATCGCGCTAATATGATTGACAGCTGCGCGCGTGTGGGTAATCCGAGTTCGTCTTTACCGATGTTTCCTCTTGCGTGTTCGACCCTTTTCGCGTTTCGTTTTACCTTTTTCTCGTAGTACTCGGAGCTGTTGTCTAAGCCTTCCGTTCTCTGTTACCCTTTTTTACACGTCTCGCACGAGTTTGAAGAGCCTCTGTCAGCTAATCAATGGAGTTATCGATGTTTGCTTTCTTCGAGGATTTTGCGCGAGTACTTTCGGACTCGTAGAAGAGGAACCGAGGAAACAATGGTTCGTACGGTAGTCGAGAATATTAGCCGCGATTTATAAATATTTTTGTTCGTTGTTGAATTGTAGTATTGGAAAAAAAATTCTTCTTATTACCGATGGAGTAATAAGTTTTATGGAAAAATTCGTTCGAGTGCTTTGCGAAATTTCTATAACTTTTAATTTGAGTTTACGAGAAAAATTATAATTTATAGATGCAAGGGGAAGGAAATTTCTGACGTCTGTTATGCGATGTAATTACAGTATCTGCATTAGTCTCCTCGTTAGTGTCTCAAATTGAATTTGTTACATCATTTGTAGAATTGCATCGAGCGTTGCACATTAGTACCGCGTTTAGACTCGATGAGATAAAAATTGAGTTAAATAAGAAAATGGTTTCGTTCGATATATATAAGGTTAAAAATTACGCGTCCATACCGATAAATATTATTACGAATAAAGAAGCGAATTATTAAACTTTGAAGCGCGTGAGATTAAAGCTATAAAAATTTATTATAATTATAGAACATTCCTGTATTATAAAATATTATTATTGTATATATATAAATATTATTCTGAAAATTGTAGTTTTTAAAACTTTTATCAAATTTATGTTATACTTAGTTTTATGTCAAAAATAAAAACTGTAATTTTTTATGTACATTTTTTTTATTCGTGCTTATCATGAAACAAACATTTTAGTTTCTAAATTATATTATTATTGATAATCTTTTAATCTTTAAAGCATTCAACCGTATAAAATTCTAAAATGGTTATTTAGATTTAAAATTGTTCATAGTTTTTTCTTTTTCGTGATAGATACTTATATAATACTTTTAAATCGATATAAATTATTTATATTAATAATTATATAACAAAAGTAGTTAAAATTTTTTTTTAAATTTAAACGAAAGAAATTTTAATTTTACTTAGTTTTTAAAATTTTTTACATTTGGTATGTATGAAATGAAATTTTAAATAAGGATTAAGTTCATAACTATTAACTCATATTTTTACTTCTTACAACCATTTCAAAATTGTAATCGTTTTTAGAAACTTATAATTTTCAAAGTTTCTCTATATCTACATATTTTTAATTTAAGTTTTAAACTCTTGCCTTTAATCGAACCATAAATATAGTCTAAAAACAATCTAAATGATTGATCGAAATATCTATTTAAATAGTCATTTATATAAATTTAACTTAAAGTATACAACGTTAACAACAATTAATGTTAGATATTAATGTTTATAGTTTGAACTTTGAAATTCAGCTTAGATTATTACACTGATAAATTTGACATTAAAATAGTTTGTTTCCATGAATAAAGTATTTACTTTGCTAGTAATAATTTGTGTCTAAGAAATCAATGCCTAAGACCTGAAACTAAGGGTTTATTGTTAAGTTCTAGAGAACATTACCCAAAGCGTAATCAAAATCTGTGATCCGGAAACCGGAGTTCCTCTTGTATGTAATATTTGATGCTTGTTAGCTTATATTTATAGTACAAAGTGAATCATTAAAGTAATCAATGCATTAAAACTTTTCTATTTTTTAAAAATGAAATCCACTTATTTTTAAACGCACATAGGTATCAAATGTAATCGAATTATCTTATTGTATATTTACAATTGAATTTTAGCCAAAGAGTTGATCGATCGTGTAAAAATTTATCGATTTACATTGGCCGTAAAATTTTCAACATAGTTTCAAGTGGATTTTAACGCCTTTTTTTACTTTTATTTGGTGTTTCGTTCAATGAATTTTGAAGTCTTTTGTATCGATTTTAGTACTGATTTATTCACAGGTGGAGTAATGCTTTTACTTTTAAAAGTAGAAGAAAGTTACAAAGAAGATTAAATGGCTAATTAATCGGTAGAAAAAGTTTAAGCAATGTTTTTAAATCTTTTATTTCTAGTTTCAATAAAGGCGATAGATTCAAAATTAATTTTAATGAAAGAAGGCGCGTCACGGAAAAAATTTCTTCGACGATCAAAATGAAATTGAAAACTTCTAAGTCACACGAGAATTCATAAAATATGTATGTGTATAAAGGAAACTAGACTGTTGTATTCTCGTGTATAGGCGTTGATGAAACTATTTATCAAATGTTCAATAATGTTTCACTTTCAGTGCTCGATATCGTTTCATTTCACACGTTCTAAAACTCTAATTATATATATATGTACAAATACACAATACCTATACATGTATCTAACTATTTCCGTCAATTCAATTCTAATTTGATTTTAACGTCGACGCTAATGATGTAAATATATTTTAGAATCATTTAAGACAATTTAATATATATAAGAAATACATTGTTAATCACTACTTCATTATAATACATAGGCAAATAACTTATACGATACGAAATGTTTTTTGAGAGCGAAAGAGAGAGAGAGAGAGAGAAGATAGAACAAAAAGATACTACGAAGTTTTGTAAAACCTTTCCAGTATTCACAAACTAATGTCACGTACAATTTTTATACTGATTGTTAGTCGTAGCGTAATTTATTATTGTTAATTTAAGTCACATTATAATCTATGAAATCTAATATGTAGTTATAAATTAACGATAACGATCAACCGAAATTACTTTAGAGTGAATTTTGTATGATTTTTCTCTGCAACGGTGAAGTTTTGCATTCGTTTGTAGTCCCTGTGTTCGCATACTCGAATAGCAATAAATGATTACACGTGGATGCTTTGTATATACGCGTGTACATTACTTCATGTGTAACAGCACAAAGGGACAACAACATGTGACATCTTAATATGACAAAATACGATATAAATGTTTAAACGCGACGGTTAGAAACGAACGAGTTACGTATACGTGGTGCAACGAAGATTCGGTTCCAATGCCTGGCAAAGCAAATATCAAAGTGACGTATATACGTTGCTTCGAATGCGCTATTCATAGTAAGAATGTACGAACTCGGTTAGTGAAATACATTTGTTCGCTATTCGGTGCGAGGGAAAACGAGTACACGTGTGCATGTAACGATAAAGAGAGAGGGAAAAAATTGTTACAATGCAGTCATAATTCAAACGTTCGCATACGTAAATATACAACTTTCTTCTTCTACACCACAAAGAAGGTACGCAACTAAAATTGTACATTTTCGTCGTATCTTAAATAATTGAATAATTTAACATTATTATTTTGATACGCGTTTACTTTGAACACGCATATATATGTGATTTAGTTAATTTATTTTCTTAGTCATTAATCATAAAATTATATATGTGTTTACTTAATTATTTTACTCACGTTTACCGTACGTAATTGTACGAGCGTTTGATGTTGGAGGCATAGAGTAGTCTTCGCATTTGAGATAATGCTTAAGTAAATTAAATTATTTTATAACTATAGTAGGAAAAGCGGTATATTCATCGAAATTTAATTGAATTTTAAATGATTAATAATGTCATGGAAATTATAGAGAGAAGCTTTTTATTAAAAATGTAAATTTCTTTATTCGCTAAAATAATATAAATTACTATTCAAAAAATTTATAAAATACGGATTTAAATAGTTTTTACAAATTTATGCTGCATACAATCAGTATTTACGAAGAAAATTAGTTTAAATAAAGTAAAATTCTGCGTTTAATACGACAACGTTTACCATACGCAATTTACATTGTATCGCGAAATGCGAATTGAACGCTTTCCTCGTTAATTTGAGATTACACAAATTAAGAGAACTAAGTTCGCAAACAATATTTAGACGGATAACGGATAAAAAAAAACTACAGTCAACGAAATATTTTATTTTTCCGTGTACGCGTTGGCTAGGACAACCTTTGGAAGCAATTTCGAGAATGTTTCGGTGAGCGATTCGAGATCGATTTCGACTCTGATTTCGAACGAGAGTCGTTTGCGTGCCGCTTCGAGTTGATTGATGCCTTTCATTTTCAAACCGAGTCCGTGTAACATGCGCAGGGCGCACGTAATCGAAGAGTCCAAAATGAGAGAATCATTTGATTTTGAACAATTGTAAACGTGAATGGATGTGTGGTAGAGACGTGCGAGCGATCGCATACTTTTCGCGCGGAAACAAAATGGAGAGAAGGAAGAAAGCGAGAGAACCGATCGAAGATTCTCGCTACGTTTAAGAGCGATGAAACATGTGGATATGAGAGACGAATATACGTAAATGCTAATAAAGACTAAAAAAAAAAGACCATGAAAAAAGAAAAAAAAGAACGACTCGTACGAATTCACCTTCAAAAAGTCCGTGAGTCCGTTTCTAGTTCCTGACCTAATACCGAAAGGAGTCCAGTTCGTCGGAGATTTTTAATTAAAGTTTTTCACGAGTTCACGATTCCCTGGAGACTGAGCTCATTTCTTACGACCTTGAGCCTCGGTTGGGGTATCGGCAAATTTACATTCACGCCGACGACTTCACTCCTCGAGCTGTACTTTTACACGAGCACCCTTCTTTTTTTTTTTTTTTTACACGCACGAGTGTCTTTCATCAGATTTAACTACTTGAATAAATAGACGGGAAGACCCTTTAATACCTCATTTTTAACTGTCATAATAGAGCAGGAAAGAGGTAAAAGAAATGGGAGTTGCGCGACGGCCGCGACAAACTCAGCTGAAATTCTGCAAAGTGCACATTTTTTTTAATAAAACAGTTCCTCGCAAATGTACGTTTTAACCTCATTTGTAACGAGCCACGAACCAACTACGAAGCGATACTTTTACGTTCGGATGAACTTTTAAGAAAATATCTAATTTTCTAAATTTCCAAAGTAATATATCACTCATTTTTCATTTCCAATTTTTACTGAATTTTATGCTCGGTGATATATATTTATTCGAAAATGATCCTTTGTAGAAAAATCATAAATTAAATCCTCGTCATTAATCTCCGAATAAATGTGTCGTATCCGATATCGTATCGCGAAGCGAATAATTAAAAATTTCCTTTCATTCCTAAAATATTCGTTAACTTTTAACATTTTCAATTTGTAATTAACGATATTTGCTTCGTAATAAAAATCATAAAAATGAACTTGCATAATCATCCGACTAATAAAATAGTTACCTTCATCGATATTCCAAATTTATTTATCCGAGCGATCGAAACTACGGTTTTTGCACCGACGAAGGAAATAAGATAAAAAAAGAAAATATTATAGAATCCGATGAAGGAGTGTAACCGAGAGAAAAAAGTAAGTCTTTTAATCGACGAGATATTTAATGAGAATAAGTGAAAAGCGCGAAAACTTCATAGAGTCGCGAGTCGTTAATCCGAAAAGAAATTCGATCGACTTTCGCCCCTCGGTAAAAGTCCATTCGTTATCATCGGTTGTACACCGCAGCCTCGAATCGTAATAAATGGACGTCGTCCACTTTGTCGACGAGCGACCGACTTTTTTCACCCTTTTTCCAGACTCGCCAAAGGATCCGAGTTGGCTCAAATGCCGTGTAGCTTGATCCTCTCGTCGCGTAGGAACTGAGCATACGAACCCACAGCCCGAGTGACGCGTGCAAAATTGTCTGGAAATTTATGGTTTTTCATAACGAGCGGAGCTACTTCGTACTCGAGAGCAGTTCTCGTTCTCCCTTTTACGCGATCCTGGAAAAGCTTCAAGTTTTACGCTCGCGACGCACCGCATTGTCGATTCACGCTTATTAATTCCACAACCCTCGAACCTTCGTATAATTAGTTAAGTAAGTTATTCCAAGTTTCTCGGGAGAAATATTCTTGATTCGTTGCTTCTCGCTTTAACTCGTATCGATGCGTATTTATGGATTTTCTCCGCGTACCTTAAATAATGTCTCATCTACTGTTCAAACTTTCCAACGAATGACAAAAATGCCATTTATTATTAGATTCTAAATTGTCGATCGATTATTTACTTTTAAATTAGAGTGGATAAATTTCGCAATAAAAGAAACGATAATTGCACCTAAATTTCTACGATATTTATAGAATTTTAGGATAAAAAACTTTAATACAATTAAACAACAGCCATGTTTTTGGTTCGTGAAAACCAACGTTGTTCGAATCAATATTAGATATTGTTATTAGTTATTAAATAATACATATATATATATATATATATCGCAAAATAGTTCGATACTAATTATTGAAAAAAGTAGGCTACGGAACAAAAACGTTGTTAACATTTAATCAATGCTGAAATGCTGAAATATATCCTGCAATTATCCTTTTTTTAAATTTTAATCGAAGGTAAATAAATTCCAAATTAGATGAAAATTTGATGTACTTTCGAGAGAGAAACGCTCATTCTATTTTAAATCAGTGTGGTTAGTTGTATAAAAGCTCTAAAATCGTCGATAAGATGAAATAAAAATGAGCTGGTTGAGTTATTTGTGACAAACTATTTGGAAGACGGAACGATGTTAAACGTGCCCAAGTTTCTCGTCTTTTAAGACGACTGTTTTCAAAAACAACAGACAGAAGCAAAGCTGGATAAGTTTATTTCCCGTGAGACCATTCGATTACCACTTTTATGGGCTCCAAAAGACTAGCCATGCTCTATTCAACGCCCCGAGCGAACGCAAGGAAACTTCCGATCCGGTCGAGAAAAGGAAAAAAATTATCGCGTCCTTTTCCCTTATATACACACACACACATAAATGCGTGCGACCACATCACCCGGTTAACCTATATTCATAATTCGGTGAAATCGATGGGAAAAACTCGAGTCGTCGCATAGGAAAGATCATCGCGGAAAATCTCTTACGTGTTCGACCAACCGCGGAATTAAAAGTCCGGAATTAAAAGCGCGATGAAAGGAACATCATCGAAGAGATTACCGACGCGGATGTAAAACTGTACTCGCACACAAACTCACGCGTTTATATCCCGACGTATTCACTTCGCATTCACGACGCGTGGGCGCATCTCTTACACGTGCCATAGGAATAATTAATGCCGGAATGGATTTTTTAACGTGGATCACGCGCCTGGTCCTGAGCTTCCGGACGCGGCTCTTGGCTATTTCGGCTGTTTAGATCGGTAAGAGCTTTTCTTTACGACTCCGGAGGTTCTTCTCTCTCCAGCTCTCGAGCAGTTACGCGTCGAGGTTTGTTGGGTCGTCAGTGGCGTGTGCGAAGTGGCTGATGAATTTTTGATGCCTCGCTCTAAAGCCGCTCCCCGTTTGAAAAGGTAATTCGCGATTCGCATCCTCAGCTGTTACTACGAATAATCCGTCCATTTTTGAGAAATTAAGCACTCGGAGCTTAACGAACCCGTCGCTCCTCGTTTTTTTCGATGCGGTTTCCGAGCTATTGTTTATCAAAATTTCACGTTTTTCCCTAAGTATTTTTACTTTATTTTGTCGCGCGTTTCGATTAATTTTTCGTCATCGGAACGAGGGATTACTTTTCGGGTATTAAATTTTCTGGGTATTAACGTATGTAAAATGGACGCGCACACACACACATACACACACACAGACGTTGGATAATAGCTCGGAGAGAAAGGTTAAAAAAAACGCGAGAGATCTTTTTACCCTTATTTTTTTGACTAGAAGTTGAGAACTCGTTATCTCTATTCTCCTAAATCTCTGAAATTTTTACCACTTGGAGCGTTCATTTTGTTGAGTTTAACCGACTGTCGAGAGAAGTTCCAGTTTTCTGGAACGCATGGACGACTGCATATCTGCGACCGAACGTTATGATTTATGAAAACGTCGGTACGTCGATATTGTTATAACGGAAACGCGTGCGGTGAAAGAGAAGTTCCGACCGAAATAAGGAAAATTATTTAAAACAAGACATTAAGAATTTAACAGGCACGAGAGACAAAGAGCAATTCGCGATGTTTGAGAAATCTCTAATTTAAGAGATTTTAGACCAAGCTTTCTCTATAAATTGGGATTGTTATGGAACTTTTCGGTCGAGATGGTTTTGTCTATATCCGATCGATGCACGCGTATAAACACAAATATAAAGCGGGATTGAGGGAAACGGAAACAAACCCATGAACAATCGTATCGATCTTCGACCTCCTTATCGCATCCAAGATTTTCGATGGCTGCGAGTTAACTTTATTTGTCTCAAAGTTGTCTTCGAATACTTACACGCGTCAGTTTGTAATTCTTTGCTACATTCGATAGCGATGAGAGAAGCAAACTTATTACAGCAATTTCGTATTAAGGACGCGTTATTTAAAATTAACTACGTTCGATTCAATTTTCGCAACTGACTTTCCCGAGTTATCTCAATTTGTTCGTTCGTTTGTTCGTATCCTACGAGATCAATGTTTCGATTTTCCCTTCGCGTGGCTGATTTACTCTTCCTTTTTGCTGTTTTAACAATTTTTTATTACCTCTTCCAGTATTTCCTCGTCTCTCTTTTACGGTATTTATTTTCTACTATCTGTATCTATTTTCTTGCATGCACTTATCACTCGATGAACTTCGTGTACATGTAAATTTTTTCCTTTTTTCAACCTTTTGATCGCATTTTTTCGTAACCAACGAATGGCTCCAGTCGAACGAAAGATTAGTCGGAGATACCGAGCAAATTTATTTCGGATCACAATTCGGTGATTTGAATAAGTAACTGTACAACTTTGAATAGTTAAACCTCTTTAAACTATTAAATACATGGGAAAAATAAATATTTATATTTGTATAAATAAAGATGAGGTATTATTATTTTTATACGCGAGTGTAATTAAAGGTATAAATGTTTACCATTTGTACGAGTGGAAGACTGCGATGAAACGATACTTCGATCATCTTTAATTTTTGCTCTAACGTAAATATTATTTTTAGCCATGTTAAAGTCTCGTTATAACGACGTAAATATTTACATTATATTTAAGAGAATGCCTAGCGAGTAGAGATAATTGTTTGTTAAGATCAAGTGGCGGTATAAGAGTACTTTTGAGCATAAAAATCCGACGCGTACGCAAATAGTTTGTACGTGTTTCTCGCACCTTTTCTCCACTTGTAACCACTCGAGACTTACATCAATGCGCCTCTGTGTATCGTTTACTAGTCCAAACAGGGTCGGAAATCTGTAAAAAAGTTTCGAATATCCATGAGACGACGTACCGAATTTCAGATATCTGCGGTCGATTTTTGTTATTTCGTATTCACTTCCGGGAATTCGAGGTCATGTTTCTAACGGGAAATCCTTTTAGGAGTCGAAAGGAGAGAGAAATGGAGGAACATCTTGTCTTTTTTACTATTTCATATATTTATTCGTGTAACGAGATTTATAACGTATTCCCAAGAGTACATTCATATTGTTCGCTTGTTTCTTTTTTCTCTTTATAAAATCGATTTCGTTGTGCATCGACTATAACTGTACAACCGACACGGAAATTATATTTTTACTACTTCAACCTGCCAAAAAGAGTATTAATATATCCGCGAAATCAAGAGTTTCCTTTCTTGCAAATGAGAATAAGTAAATTTTATTCTATGCCTTTGGGTTGATAATAATTTAAAATTTTAAAAATGACTCGGTTGGTTCACGAACCAATGATATTCTCAAGATTTATCTTTCTCTTTTCTTTTTTTTCCTCCTTATATGAAGCGTTAATTTGAACTCTACACTAGTTAGAGCAGAATTTATGAGAATGAAGAATCGTAAAGAAGGACCGACGGAAAATTATTACTTATTTAAAATAATTCGTATACGAGGTATATAATAAATTTAAAAGTATAAAGGATCGTACGTTAAAATTTCTTAGAAATTAGCTTCTCAATTTGTTTGTATATTAATAACTTTGTTATAAAATTTTAAATTTTAATGCTGGTAATAATTCAGTTTTATTATTAAAAAAATAACCATTAGGATTTACTTATGATTAAAAAACTTTGTAATATTTTTATTACCTGCAACAATTAAAGAATATTCAAAGGTTTAATATTTTGAATAACAATGATCATTATCAAATAAAATTATTACGACAAAACATTTTCAGTATGACTTTTTTAGAATGTTTGAAAATTCATAACAAAGAAAGGAAAATATTTTACTTTTTTTAAGTTTATATTTCGAAGAAAGATGCAATTTTGTTAGATATATAAAAAAAATTTCTCTCTGTACTATAAAAATATTATTTATAATGTATATTTTTATTACTTTTTTCCCTTATAATAATTTTTATTAATATTATGTTTAAATTCAGAAATTGTTTAAAAAGTATACAAAATATACATATTTGTTATAAAAACATAAGTTTACATTAACAGAAAGATTTTTTGTGGAGATTTATAATTTTTTACTTTTATAAATTGTATCATTGTATGCACATGTAGATAACACGAATAAAATAATTATTTTGTAATTATTTCACGTTTAAATATAAAAACATGTAAATATTAAATCAGGTTAAAATATTTTTTTATCAAATATTTTTATACGAAAATATTTACTATTTTATCAATACATCAATATAATTATAGCATAATACTGCACAAAATGTGTTTTTAAATATTTAGAAAATGTATGCATTGTTCATCCGTTAGATGACTCATCGGTTTTTTTAATAATATCCAATGAATCGACAAGATACATTATATTTATCTTTTAAGAAAATATAAGAATTTACATAATTTAAAAACTAACGCTAATAAAAATATTAAAAAGTAATCACGAACGAGGTTATTATTAAGTGATGAAGATTTTTTAATTTTTATAAATATAACTCATTATTTTTAATTTAAGAAGTAACGAGATCGTTATTTTTATTTTAGCTTAATTAAATAGCGGTAGATCGATTATAAAACTATTTTATATTTCGTATATTATTATCGTTATATTTTATATATTTGATTCCAATCGATATAATCAGTTTTGGACCATCGATACATTTAAATCTACAAAAAATCGATAGAATTACTTGGAATGTTATATCAATTTCATTGTATTCATTGGTATCATTAAAGAGAAAGTTGAAAGTAATTTCATCGTGGTCAGAGGCAATACGTCAAACTCCCTTGTGTTAGAAAGTGAAAATATTACATCTCTGAAAAAGAAAAGAATTCCCTTGGGTAGGGAGAAAATCTTATACATATAGTAACGATACTTCTCTTGTCATCGCTATCGGTGAATTTGTTACTCGTGTCGGTAATCAGCAAGAAACCCAATTCTAAGGGAGAGTAATATTTCTCGTACGTTATTATCACATGGTACGAGATAGCAACAATTTTATGTTTCATTCGAAACGATAAAACGATTTTCTAGTATTGATTTAAATTTATTTTAAAATACGTAAAAACCTTGCGTTTTTAATAATTTTCCATCGCTTTAAACATTTTCAAATTTTACATAATTTAATTTTCGACCGACTTTAAAAATATATTACCATACGCACGTGTACTTAATTTACAAGCGTATCGTTGTTTCGCAATTCGAAATTTCTTGCCCAAACTTTCCAAGTACAAGTTTTATTAATATTTTTCGCGAAAAGCAAGACAGCGCTAAATAATATTGAATCTAAGCTAACTTCTAACGAAGAGGTATTTACTTTGACTTAACAAAATTGTTGCAGTGCAATATTTGAGAAAATATAGACAGTACAGGTAAGTAAACCGTTTTTTCAACTTTCGCTTGGACGTAAAGTCTATTTTTCTTGAAAATAAAATGAAAGGTCGAAAGAGCCGTGGAAGTTTATTAATAACCCACTGTTAGTTTTCATTAGTTCGTGTTTTTTCATCCGTCTTCGCTCTGTAACAATAAGGGATAAAAAGGGAAGAGGTTAGCTTCTCTCATTTCGAGTCTTATGTTCTTCATCGCGAACCGCGAACGAAGCGCACTTTAGTTCTTAAAAGAAGCCTTCCATTGTCATATGCGGGCGGTTCTTTCTTTTTCCGTCGTTTGCTCAATACAATCGAGATTGGCTGCATCCCCGGGGAAAGCAGAGCCTCGTTTCGTTTTGTGTCCGGTGCACTTTGAAAAATCCATGGAAAAGCGAATCACCAAGGAAACGTACGAGCGATATTCGCTTCGCCATTATGTCCCTCCTCTCCTCCTCTCTTCTCGATATCAACAATATTTACGCGGAACGATTTTTCTCCGTCGCTCTCGTCCCTGTAACCGTCGATGCTCTATGGTATAATATGGAGAGTAAAGAAATTTCCGACCTGATACTGCGAACATATTTTGTTTGGCTGCTCGACTTTTTTCTGCGCGCGATTATATTTTTTGTATTTTATGTATTAACTCAACTAACTTTAGTAGCTCGATTGTGTTTTTTGCAGGGTATAACGGATAGTCTTATATACGTTACTATAATCGTGAATAACATTGTAACGTATTTTAATCAAAGACTCAACGTTATTTAATCGTCGATTAAAATGTTGAACTCGCGTGAAAAATGATCGAACGCCGGTCGTCAATAATTTTAATAAAAATTAATAACTTCGAATGAAGCTTGACAAACAATAACAAGGAAGATTAAAAAAGTTCGTTCTATATAAGACGATTATGCAAATATAATGCTTACATAAATTTAAATAGAATTATTAAGTTTTAATACAAAATATATATCAATTCATTTTCCGTAATAAAATGAATTACTCTATTAACGTATAATTGGAATTTCATCACACCCTATGTTCCAATGATCAAGTAAGTAAAATCTATACGTTAAATTTTATTTTTACACGATTTGATCGTTTAAAGAAAATTCGTATTCGATTACAGGAAATTTTTTCTTGTATTATTTAAAAATTTAATTTTTTATACGATCGGTAAAATAAAAGTCCAATTTATTCAATTGTATCCGTTGCTACGTTAATAAATTGATTATATTCAAGTTTTTGAAAAAAGATGAAAACGTAATCTTTTTTTAATATAATAATATAATTACACATGTTTTATTCGTTGCAATCTGTATCTATTTTAAGTACTTAAGATGAATTTAAATATAAATTTACTCTTAGAATATGTATAGTGTACTTAATTGCATTTGGTATTAATAATTTTAAGATAGATTTTATAGGAAATGTTTGTAATGCTGTTTTTATAGATTAAAGTAGATTAATAATAAAAAAGTATACGAGATTCGAAAAGAGGATTTTTATCAGTTTGAATAGTTATATACGACTTTCTAAATCTTAAATTTTTTATTGATTTTAATATCGGACATGATTTAATATCATATTCCGAATTACATATAAAATAATTATTTCTACTCTTTTATGACTTTGTGAACTTTTATGTAATTTTGGGTATAAATTGAATTTTTGCATAACTTTGAAATCAATATATACATGTATTTAAAATTATTCTTTTCAAATTAAATATTCTGATAAGTATTGACGTGATAACTAATAATAAATACATCAAGTTTTACCAATTTAAAATAAATTTTTGACACTAAAAGTTATAGATCTGGATTCAAGATTTATGAGATTAAATTAAGCGAACTGGGATTTATTTTTAAGTACCAGAAAATACCTTTCAAAGGCTGATCAAAATCCATTCCTCTGAGGTCACGTACTTTTCTTATAAAGAAAATGAGTAAATTGCTTAATGATGATGGAAGATTGATATCAATCCTATCGTAACTTATGATTGTATCCTAATCTCCGAGACAAAATATTTTTGCGCTTTTTTATTTTACAAATAATATTATACTTTATAGCAAACTATCGATTAAAAAATAAATGGTATTTAATGTTTAATTCTTGAAGAATAAAATCTTTTACAATATTATTATTAGACGGAATATCAATATGGATGTATACATTTATAATAAAAATTAACTTTATTCAATTTTTTTGCGTTAAATATAAATAAATATAAAATTAATTACTAATTAATTAATTATATATATATTTATAAATATTAATTGTTTATAATTTTTCTTCAATAAAAATGAATATTACTTAATTTTTATTATTCACGTTTAATTTGATATTATTTTAGTATTTTTATTTCAAAATGTTGAAAAGCTTTTTCAGTTTTTGTTCTTTTCAGAACTGTACGTTTCATTTAAATACAAATAATTTAAGTACCATTACAATGTTGAGTGAACTTTAAAATGCTTTTATATGATAGTTTTATGACTAATTATATTCTTTGCTTTATCTTTATTAATGTTATATTTCAGATTTTTATTAAATGGAAGATAATTTTTTTTTAGATTTTAACTTGAAAGAATAGTAAACTAAAATTTTTAATTATACTTTTCTTTCCATTATTATTTTATATTGATATAGAGATATTAAAATACAATAATGTTTTTTATGTTTAAATTTTTACTAAAATTTACTTTAAATGTTTAGGATAATATGTTTATAAGCAATTAAATATTTCATTTTATTCTGCTTACATTTTTAATTCACATCTATTTTTTATTTTAGTGAATTTTTTTCATTTCTAATTACTTTTTCTTTAATAGCTACCATTAAATATTTATGATATGTATACCCTATTACTTAAATTATACCATTTAAAATTATCTCCCCTTTATTTTCTTGTATAAATTTGATAACGTGTTTCAATACTAAATTAAATCAAAGGTGATAGCATGTCGCCTTATTTTAATCTATTGTATAAATCTCAAACGGTTCTGATAAATTGTTTCTTACTTGTATTATACTACGAGAATCATTACAGCATGTTTGTATTAATTTAACTAACTCTTTACAATTTTGATAAAATTAATTTTATATATGTTACCGAGTCTTTCATTTTTATAGCTGCTGAAATATTATTCTTTTCTAATAATATTTTTAATGCTTGTTTAATATAAATTACAGACTTTTTATTGCTGTATTAAAATATTTAATGTATTAATTATTTAGTAATATATACATATATACTTTTTATAATCTTAATCCTTTAAAATTTTTAAAAATTTTAAATTGTTTCCGTCTGAAAGTTTTTGCGATATCGATATAGAATTCAATATTGCAAGTCTAATCACTCATCAAATAAATTTCATTTATATATACATGAAGTTAAAATTTAATAACCTATCAAAATAATTTCTCGAGATTTAAACTAAATCATGTATTTTCTATTAAATTCACTACTGCTATCTCACATCACTTTTGACGTGACATGAAAATCTTTCCTAATCGTATTTATACCCATATTTATTTCATAGATATGATTTATTTTAACGTTACTTGGTATATTTTATATATATAAAGTTTTTATTCTTTAGTATAGTTACATGTATTAGATTCAAATAATTTATCACAACATTGATGCATACGAAATAATGTATTTCTATATTACAAAACATATTATTTTTTTAATTTAATTTTTAATAATTTATTAAAAAATATTTAACGTATTTTATTTCGAAAAATGTTCAAAGTATATTTAATAATTAGATTCTTAATTTTGAATGTTTAATTATTCATATTACTATTATGATTTGAGAAATTTAATTTTTTTTGTAGTATGAAATCAGACTCATTTTTTTTATTTTTTATGTATTTTTTGAGTCAATATCATTTTCAAATATTATATCGATAACCACATAAATTTAATAATTTTTTTCTTTTATTTATTATAATTATAATTTACGCAAAGATATTTATTCTAAAGCTTCTTGTAAAGGACAAATTAAAATTTCTGGTTAGTAAATTTAATCTATCCCATTGATAATATTTGATTAAATCATGCATGCATTAAATATTATTTAATAAGACCGAAGAAAAAATATTAAAATAATATATTTTCTTTAAGCTATTAATTTATCACATATGAATGTAATTTCATAAATCGCTTTTACGATAAAGCAGTATCTATTAGTTTCATAAATCTGCCAATTATTTTTCCTTTAAAAGTATTATAAATATTATGTATTGCTTCTTTAAGATCCTCATTTTTATTTATCTTTTATTTCCATCAAGTACTAGGTAGAATTTCTGAATGGGAGAATATTTTATTTTTGGAATATTTTAATCGAAAGAATTTATGATTTCACCTGTGTTATTAATCAGCTCATTTAAATTTTATTTACATATTATGCATAAAATGACTTCTAATTCACTATTCACCTTTGGTAATATTTATTTTTAATTAATATTAAATTATATGTATATATATATAATAATTAAATTTTACGATCCAAGTTTTTACTCTATCTATGACCTTATTTACATTATAGAAAGATAATTTTAATATATTATAAAAAAGCTTAAATTTTTAAATATTTTAAGATTATACGTTTTGCTACATAGAATTTAAAATATTAAATTTTTTTCCACAGTTTAATAAGAATAAAATTATAAATAATATAATTTTAATATATTTTAATTTATACTTTGGATAATGGTATAAACAAGATTTATATTTAAAAAAGTAAAAGACAGGAATAAATATTTTATTTTTTATAACTGCATAATTTTAGATGCAATTAATTTTACGCGTAAACAAATCATAAAAGAACAATCAGGAATTATCATCACCTTCGGTAAAAGTTTCCTTTTTAACAGAAATTATGTAAGCTTTTTTACAGGGATAGTAATTATAAAGCTTATTACAAAGTTTTCACGCCATTCAAAGAATCACTACACTTTTTTCTTTATTTTAAAACATTCTTTTGTTGAAAAATACCAGTAACTAAATTTTCTTAACGTTAAAAATATAAATAAGAGCAAAGATAATTTATGTGTATGTAACGATTAAAATTTAAAAGAGCATTAATACATTATAAATTGAAATGATCAATGGGCTGTAATTAATTCCGTGAAAAACACGTAAAAATGCACGCGTATATAAAATAATGAAAACTTCCAGTTATAAAATATTAAGCACTGATAAGCTTTTCAACGGGCTCGATAATTAATTCGCTCGCTCGTTGAGTTCCGGAAGAAAAAGCAAGAAGAGAACAAGCGACGATAAAACCAAGCAATATAAGAGCAATAAAAAATTCGTTAAATGTAGTAAGTGTACATCCGTACGCGAGAGGTGTAACAAAGGCAGCATATGCGTAAGAGATTCAACTTTTTTCAGGGTCGCATAAAATTGAAGCTCCCGACGAGATTTTCTCAATACGCTTTTATCAAGCTTATCGGCTGAAACGGACATACAAAACAGGTCAGCGATAACACAAGGGTAGAGGTTCGATCAAAGTACCAGCGATCGACTCGTATTGGGCAAAGCTCGAGACCGCACCGATGAAGCCGGGTCACGGATAGAAACGGAGAGGAGTGAAATGGAGAAAGAGGGAAGAAAACAGCAGCCAGATCTCGCGCGTCTTAACTTTAACCAGTTTTAAATCGAGTTAAAAACTTTGACGGGGTCTCGCTCTCTCTTTCGGTAACCTCCCGACGGAGACAATTGGGGCAAGTTTTTCCGGACGCGCGTCTTTTCTCTCCTCTCGTACGCGAGAGAACGAGAGGCCGTAGCGGCGCCTCTCAAATGAAATTCCAAGCGCAAAAAAGGTCGTTCGTGTCCTCGCACCAACGAGATATTTCAAGCTTCCCCGAGAAATACTCGCGCGCATCCAGAGTTCGGTCTTTATAAATCACGACTCCCGGGGGTTGGGACGGTGTAAATTACGCGTACGCGAGTCGCCGCGAGACAGAGAGAGAGAGGGAAGGAAGAGACATCGCGATACCAACGCGCCTCGATGCCGAGTAAGAATTTAACGGAAGGTGGTACGAATTTAACGGTTTTACGGCGACCGCGAGTCGAATATCCATAAAGTACAACTCTCGATACAAGTGAGAGTCTGTCATCGAACTTTGGAGAAAAATGAAAATTGGAAAACTGGAAGCCATCTTTGGATTTTATTCTTCGCTCGAGATCCATTCTCCACTTTCATTTTTCCGCCAATTTTTCTTCCCTCTCCGCAGCTTTCCGAGTGTAAGACAAGAACCCGCCTCCTCGAATAACCGAATAAGACGATATCGCCCTGGGAAATCTAATTTCCGGCGTTGGCTAGAGTCGCTCGTTCCCACTCGGATTTCCCTCCCCCCGACTAGCGGCGAAAAAAATATTTCTCTACCGACGTCTAAGCGAGAGTTCCGGTAACAAAGCCACTCCGAGGTGTCCAAGGTGCGCTCGGATAACGCCGCTGTCGGATCCAACGACGAGATTGCATCGACGAAATTCATAAGTCGAACTCGAGGTCATCGAGAGCGATCGAGTCGTGTCCGCTAGGCGATCGATGCCCCGAGGAAGGGAAGACGACAGCTGCTACGACCGTCCCGAGATGGAAGACCCGGGCTTCCATGGCCTTCGGCTATGAAATTTTTCCGGCGGAACGTATCCCGATCGCCGGCTTATTTCTTATCCCCCCTTTCGCTTATTTCTAGTTCGTTTATGGCGGAAAGTCGGTCGACCGCATTGTGCGCGGCTACGATGTAAAATCTTGGAGAGTTAACCGGGAAAAGAAAGTTTTTAACGATTTTTAAGCTTGCATTTATACCCGGGGAAGTTTACAGTTTTTATTTTGTCCCGGACGTGCCGTACGAATGCACCTGCGAAGTAATGTGGTTTTGTATACGTATATTTGGGAATCCTCGCGCAAATCGTCGTATTATCGAGTTGTGTTTTGCGACGAGGAAAAAAACTTGGGTGGATTTTTCTTCGAATCTCGAGAAACTTATCCCCGGAATCTTTTTAAGTATCGTCGGACTACTTTTTGCGCGTATATAGCTTGCAAAATAATTAATACTGGAAGCAGGTATATTAAGGAGGAGAATGGGATTCTCCTTTTGCCGGCATCGACGAAAACTACCGTTAACTTTTACTCGGGAACATAATTCGGTAATGGCTATCGACGTCCATCGAATATACATTGCCGCAACATCGATAAGATCAGCTTATCTTCTTTGATTGCAACAACGGAAAAAAAAAATAATGACAACGGAATTGCGGTGAAAAAGTAATTTCAAGTTTATTATACAGCGTAGATAATTACCAGCGAAAAATAATAAATAAGAAATACGACGGACTAATTTAACGTAGACTTGTATTATTATCCAATTAATAAATATATGTTAACGATAAGCAATGAAAATAATCTAATTAGATTACGGTTGATAAAAATAGTAGCTGTCACGTGATATCGACTATAAGTCAAATATTTATGGATTAAATTGTACAAAATTAAATACTTTGAAATATTCTGTAGACTTTAATGAAATTTTATATTCTATATGGATAAAAGAATTTGTAAACTTTATAACATAGCATTATTGAGTCTCTTTTAATACATTTTTAAAATTTATATTCTATTGTGATGCAATTTTTTATCGAAGATTTTATATTTTAATAATATCGTTAACAAACCATAACTTTATTAAAATCTCTATGTTAAATTTTGAAAGTCGATGAAAAAATTTTTTATCGTTTTATCCACAATATATAAATGAATCAATCTACGCGGAAAAAATTTAATATGAACGTACGTATTTTATATAATTAAGAATTTTTTAAATTACATTTAAAAGAAGGTTATTTATTTTATCTTTAAATGAGACTTGTTTGATCAATCTTTATAAATAATAAAATATTTGCTTATGTTCAAAGTTATTTATTAGATAGTCACTGAATATAGCAAATAAATTTTTAATGCAATCGTTATATAAGTAATTACAGCTACCGATTGAATTATTTGCGTAAGTTTTAGTAAACTACATTATAATTGTAATACTTCGAAGTTGATTGAAATTAAAATCGAAAGTAAAAACTAAAACATCAAATATTCAATTATTAATTTATAAATAAAATAATGGGAAAACTCGTGTTATAAATTTTTTATTATTATTATTTTATTTATTAATATTTTTTTTAATTGTTCGAGTATATAATCTATTCTTATAAATGAGCTGTTTATAAAGATAACTTCTTATCATTATGACGGTAGAAATTAGTTGTGATTTAATAAAATATCATTTAAGCATTTAAAGATTGTAGAATATCTATAGAATTTTTTACGATAACATTGATTATCATAAATTATTTTCCGATTATAACCGAAACTTCGTATAATAATAATAATAATAATAATAATAATAATAATAATAATAATAATAATAATAATAATAATAATAATAATAATAATAATAATAATAATAATATAAATAATAATAATAATAATATAAATAATAATAAATAATAATAATAACAATAATAATAATATAATAATAATAATAATAATAATAAGCTTACGAACTATTGAATATTTATTAAATTTTGTTTACACTCTATTCTCTCCTTTTATATTTTATTTCTAATTATTTCATATAGTTTACGTTTATACAAAAGACAACATAAATACATATACATATTTTTTTGTTTATAAACATGAATAAAATACATAAATTTTACTTTCATTTTTATTTTATTATATATTTTGTCTTAACTTCTTATTTTCTTTCAGATTTCTTCTCATCGATTGTCCACTACTTTCTTCTTTTTATTTTGTTCTTTCACTAATTCTATTAATTTTATTTCTTATCTACCTTTCCTCTGATCTTTCACTTCTCAAATATCCTTTGATGAATTCTACATGGTTATAATTTAATTGAACACATTCTTTAATTATTATATCGATTTCTTTTATGCTCTCCATTTATACTTTAGCATTTATATTATTTTTTATTGTATAATACAAATCATTCAATCTTTAAATATTTCGACATCTGTTTCGGATTGCGGTCTAGATATCCTATTTTACCATATCTATTTCTTAAATCACTTTTACCTTTGTTTTTTCTTTTTTTAGTCGAGTTCTATCTCTTTCCATAGGTTCCTATTTTTTTCTGTACTCTTCTTATTTTTAATTTGCTCCTTATTATTGCTTTATACTTTTTTATTCTCCTTTTTACTTTTTCAATCTTTTGCTTTTTTTGGATTTTGTTTTATTATTTCCTCTATTTTTCTATACCGTATATAATTTACTCTTTAAACTTTGCTCTCCCCATGCTTTCATTATTTTTTCCAGTTTATTTTTTTTTATTATTTCTATGTTTCGTTTTCTTTTTTCGTTATCATTTCAATTTTTTCTCAGTTTGCTTTTCTAATTTTTTTCTCTTATTTACTATTTCATTTAATTATTCTGATTTTTTTGTATCTTTTCTTAAAACCATCTTCTGATATTTTTTGACGTTAATATTTTATAAATTATTGTTTCTTTTTGTAAATTTATAAAGTTGTTTTATCTGTTTCACACAACTTTTATCGTTTTAGCTATTATTTCGTAATATTTATAAGTCATTGATTTATTTGTTAATTTAACTGTAATCATTATTTATTCTTTTTCTCGTCCTTTCAGTTCTCCCAAAGTATTTATGTATTTTTATTTTCTTTCGTATTATTTCTCTTACCTTCCTTATTCTTTACGTATTTTTATACCTTTATTTTATTTTTATTTCTATCTCCCTTTCTTTTCTTTAGATGTTTCTTTCCATTTCCTCTAATGTTCTTTAAATTTCTTCGTCTTTTTTGTACCTTCTATTCATCTCTGTCACAGGCTAGTTCTCTTTTCCTGAAAAATCTTCTTTCCTTTTTTTAATTTTTTATTTCTGTTTGCCAAGAACCTCTAGCATTCTTACTTTATTGAATTTCTTTCTTCTCTTCTTAATATTTTTCATATCTTAGCGTTTTTCTTCAGTTTTTATTAATAGAGTGTTGACATACAGTTCCTTCATAATTTTATATACTGACAAGTTTCTTTGTAATTTAAACACCTAATATACATACTTGATTTGTACTTGTTCTATTTTTTTTATTCTTGTTCGAGTCTCGCACTTTAATAGATAGATAATAATCTTTAAACCATTGTTTCAAATAACCACATTCTCAATTTCCATTCTTTTTGCATTTGTCTTTATCCTACCTTTCATATCCTTTCTGTGACTGCATTTATCTTTCATACTGTATTCTTTATTAGTTCTTCATCTCCACTGTTTTCATTTATTTCATATATTTCGGATACTTTATTTTTGAACTTATTTTTTCTCCCTATCTTTTATTTTCCTTTTAATTATGTTTTCCAAGCTACTTTCATAAAATGTTTTTGATATTTAAAGGAAATAGTATTTTTTAAATACTTTTAATCATGTACATATAATTTTTTCACTATCTGCAAGTATTTATAATTTCTCGGAAGAACTCATGGCTGTTGTCTAGTCAAAATAATATTAGCTTTCTTGCTTTATAAACTTAAATATAAGTGTTTTATTTAATATGACTTTATACTTCGTAAAGTCTCTTATAAAATTTATTATGATTTATGTATAGCAAAATAATAATAGATAAATTAATAATAAATTAATAATTAATAATAAATTATAATAAATAATAAAGTATTATAAATTAATAATTAATAATACTGTCGATACAAAAATGAATAAGTAATCTACACAAAACTAAACATAAGCTATCCATCATTTGATACCTTTATAGATAATAAACTCTAGAGTTAAAAATATTTCATATCTGTCTCGATACATTTTAAATTTATGTACCTTGATAATATAATATAGATATAGATATCATTAAAAAGGTAATCTGCTCTTTGATAAAATGGAATATGTTATTAATTTGTATTATTCCAAATAATTAAATTTAATTTTTATAAAAGTTTTCAGTTAGATCATAATAGATATTTTATTTCGAAATGTTTTATAATTTATATGTAATTTGTTTTAAATTTAATTTATCAAAGTTTTTCCTAAAAATGTACGATAAAAGTATGAATATGGAAAGATTAATTTTGAAAATTTGTAATAATATTATAAAATAAACAATTTATTTTTCCTTTTAAATTATAAATTTTATAAACTACGAATAATAAATAAGAATCAATATTTAAAAAATGAAGTAAGATAAACGGTAATTCAATTTTTTCTGCATTTCTATTTTATATAGAAAATTCGTCTAAAAACTGTTTGATCTCGTAAAAAATACATCTACCAATAAAAAAATATATAAATATATATAAAAAAAACAGGAATAGATAGTAAATTTATTTTTTGATTATAAGATCTATCATATTTGGAACAATCTTGATTTCGCATAAATGTACATATTTATTGATTAACCTTATATATGTATGTATATGAACAAACTTTTACTAACTGCTTAAATATTTTATTCGATATTTAAAAGCATATCTTTATTATGTATAATCTTTATAAAATTATAGTAAATTTTATTGATTATATATAGTACTTAAATACTACATTTATACATTTTAATTTTAAATATCATGGACAATTTTTTTAATATCATATATCTTTGCAATACAATAAAATTTTATTAAAGTTTAAAATCAGTGATTAATTGAAATTTAGACGTGAATTGAATTGATAAAATTCATATCTAAAACAGATAAAATAAAAAACAGTATTATTAAAAAAGAAAAAAACAATAAATTTAATTAGTCGCATAAAAATCTATTCTGTAATTTTATGCACTTATATAAATAATAGTTATTTTTAAAAGGAATAAATAAAAATTTGTTAAGTTTTGTATTTTTTTTATTTATATTAAAAGTATAAAGATCCAAAGTAAATTATACGAATGTGTCGAATTGAAATCGAGAAATTATTACTTATATATAATTCAAGTATTATTATCTTATTAGAATTCTTATAAATTTAACACTAATACTACACTATGCGATAAAGAATGCGAAATTTTTCTAAAAATTTTGGTTAGCTTGCGTTTAGTAACCGAAAAGTGATAAGGTAATCCGACTAGTTCGAACAATACGATGCGATCGTGTTTAACCTGACTCAAACCTACAAGCGTCTAATGGCGATAGAATTAGATGATAATAAATAAGCTTATTCTACCAATAATAATTGCTAAATGTAAAAGATAAATTGCGTGAAATATTATATTGTAATAATAGCTATTGTAATTCGATTTCAAAATTAATTGTAATATCAATTTTTAAGTACCAATATTATAACCAATTTATTGGCTTTATAACATTAGTTGTGTGTAATTGAGATGTCAATATAAATAAATTGACGTTGATCGATAGAAAATAATATAACAAATTGAAATTAATTTTAAACATTGTATTAGTTGCGTTAGTTGCATACATGCAATAAATTTATCGATATAAATATTTAGATAATATGAATAATTTAAATCGAATTCAAACTTATATATAGGATTTTCTTAGGTAACAGAATTCTAGCAACAAATTGAGTGCGTAAACTTTTATTACCGCTAACTTCCTACTAACTCTAAATTACGTAAAATTAAAGGATTTTAAAATTTTTACTAAAGTCTTCGACTATAAAAAATTTAATGCGCCGACTAACCACAGAAAGGTTAAAGTTTTCTCGATTTTAGTTCAAATCGAGATTATTTTATTTATCGAAGTTTTACTTCATTTAATTTTAGGTAAACGCAGGTTTTTATTATTTGTCTGAAATTTTATATTTACTTAAGCATAATTAATTATATAATCTATGAAATTTAAATGTAATTTTATAAAGTAGTGTGCGAAAACTTTACTTAAACATTTTAAAAAACTTATCGTTTAACCCTAGCGAAAGATATTTCTAAAATTTATAGGTTTCTTTAATAATAAATTCGAATATTAAATTTGATTAAAAATTAAATTATTTATCAGCTCGAGTTAGTTTTAAATAAGTTTCCGTTTCGAGTAGAACACTATTTTTTAAATTGTAAAAAAATCCATAAAATCCTAAAAATATTTAATATACCGTTTCATTACTTTTAAATTAAAATATTGGAACAGAAAATTAATTAGAAAACAATACAAGATAAATATCACGATCTTGATTATATGATGCTTAATTATAATCATATACAAATCAGTCTTTCGATAATTAAGTTTTTTAAGTTAATATAAGTTTTAGCACCTTCCTTCGAATAATGAACGATAAGAAAAGAGTTTTTCTTTCTTTCAAGATTCTTACCAAAGACGTACGCTCTAAAGGGGTTCGATGGTTTCGAAATAAAAATTTCAATCTAACAGTTCTGGGTAATCGAGTTTGCTTGAAAAGAAGCGTCACGTAAATTTTAGACGACAGAGATCTCATTTGGAATCAAATTAAGTTGAATCTTCTTATAGCAGATTACAACGTAGTAGCTCGACGATATTTTACTCAGGTGTTCGTCGGATCATTGGGATCTCGGCTTAAAAAAGGCTATTTAAATGTTTCAAATACTCGAGCCGTTTCCTTTGTCCATTTAAATCTTATCGATTCGGTCCTGCGAAAACAGGTCTAAGAGTTTTGTTAAAAGCACAAAGGCCTTTTTTATCTACGTTGGCTATTGTAAGTCATAGGCACGGCTAAATACATTTTAACGAACGTCGATTCTACTTCAGCGTTCATTTTCGTTCGATCGAAAATTATCGCAAATATTTCAGTAGTCGCGCGCGAAACCGGCTACTTATCATTTTTCAAAATCTGGGTCTAGGAACAAATCTGTAACTGTCATTTTCAAATGTATGTAGCGCATTGTGCATTAATTTCAAATTCGTATTAAATAGGAATTATATTCTTCGGAGCTGATAATTCACATCTTCCTAAATATCGAGATTTGAAATTAAATCCGTTTATCGCTATTTTAACACGGGAATTTCTAGAAAATTATAATCTTTCGTATTCCAATTTATTTATAAAAATATGCATTAGAAGTAAAGAGAGTTACTTTTGTTAATGTTTATCCTTATTAATTAATCATCGACCAATCGATTCGCATTCGTCTTTTTTTTAAATCAACGTAAGTCGTATCTATATAAATTTTATCTATGCGAAAAATAATAAAATAAACGTACCACGATTATTCTAAATTTATCTTGATATCCGTTACATTCTTTTTCACGTGATAAATAATTTCCGCTTCGGTGAATTACTTTATTTATACGCGTATAAAATCGTTTAACTTTTATAAAAACTCCTAATTGATTTTTTAAATATTTTATAGAGGAAACCTTGTAATTAGACAAAATGAATCAAGAGAAATGAATTTTGGAGAAATAGAGTTTATGTTTCAAGTGAAATAATATTTTATAATTTGATAACGAGAAACTTTTGTCTCCGTTAAAAATAATTCTTTTTACCAAAGAACAAATCTTTTTTGAACCAAAATGGTTAGTATCGTTAGAGATTTTTAATCAAGAGCGCTAAAATTAATTTGAAAAAATTGTCTTTTCCGAATAGTAAAAGATCTGATTTAAAAGGATCTTCTTGTAATCATCTCATTTAAAATTGCTCCTTCTGAAATACGTGAACCGAATTCTCAGTCGGTCATCGCTTCGCTACAATTACATACTTTCGTAAATCGCGAACAATTCTTTCTCGGACAGTCGATACACTGGATAGACTCGATAGACTCGATAGACTCGATGACTCGGATAACCGCGGCAACGTTTTCCCTGGAAAAGGTGCGCTTTTCCACGAGCGAAACGAATAAGCTTATTATTTCCAGAAGCATCGTCCATTGCCAAGCTCAGCTATATTCGGGCCGCACGGGAGTGGCTCCAAATCCGACTGCATAAATCAAGAGACGTGAATAAATTTATTCGCGCTGCGGGACATATATCGCGAGGAAGGCAATCCCGTGAACTCGGATATAAAGTTAGCAAAACCACGCGAGTGCGCATACTGTGAAAAATTTACAGAATTCGTTAATATGGTTTCGCGCGAATACTTCTAGTATTGTTACGCGGAATAAAATAAGAAGAGTCGAGGATGTGTGGAATGGAGTCGTGAAGGAGACAAGACTTGATCCGAGACTTGATCCGTAACTTGGCTCCGATGGTAAACGTCAAATGTCTTTGACATCGACGATTTTCGATGATTTTTCGCTCCCTGTCTTGCTTCCTTGATTTCTCTCTAAGTTTCTCTGTCTTCAGATTTCGAAATTCAAGTATACTCGATTAAAGTAATCGAATCTTTTAGAATCTCCGCGCACCTCGTCTTCGAACCCCGAGGGTCCAACTGCACTTGACTCAACACTAATTGCATTTATACGATGTCTCCTGTATATACGTACATACTTAGTTTCATTTTGTAATTAAAATTTGTTCGATATTCATTATCGAACTTTTTTTTCCCTTAAATGTACTTAATTGTTTTATTTCGGTACTGGTTATAATTATTGTTGGTATTATTTACTCTTCGTTCTTTTATCGACCTTAGAATTAACTATATTAAATTTATTTCTATATAAATAGCCATTGAAAAAATGAGATGCAAGCAGAATTTTAATAAGCACTCGATTCATATTAAAGAATATTCATTTATTCTATATTAGACTTTTAATTGAAAGAAATTCATTTTTGACATCGATAATTTTATTCCAAAAATATGATATTAGAATTGTAAATCAAAAAAATTTACATGAATAAATTAATTTTTAAAATCAATTAATTTATTTATTAGTTAAATATGTATAAGTGAACTTGTAAAAATGAACGACAATTTTCAAATATTTACATGTTCTACTAAAAACATCTCCAACGATATTTGCTAAATGTATGTTCTATCGTGTACGTAATATTTGCTTTTTGCAATATTAAAAAAATAATTCGTATAAAAGTTTTAATTAGAAATGTGATAAACGCATTAATGCGGTTTTGATTCAATATTGGTAAAGCTAATTTAAAATCAATTATATTGATTCTATTAAGTTTACCTATTGTATTTGTTATTTTTTATTAATTATTTACATTGTCATTTGTAAAAATTTCCAATTTTATCAAACAAATTATTTAATTATTAATGTAAATGTAATAATTTTAATAATGATATATATAATTTTATTATGTTTCAACGGATACTCCTAGACATATTTTTAGTGTTACATTAGATTTTCATTCTGTGATATTATATAAAATCCCTTTAAATATATATTTAATTTTGATTTATATTATATCATAATTTAATTTCATATAAATTCTAGTTACCGATGCGCGTACAAAAATTTTTCTGAATACTCTTGAAAGTAAATGTTAAATTTTAAGAATTTTAATAAGGTAACATTTGATTTAAATAAGTTTGAAGATTTGATAACATCGAAAAGATAGAGCCTAAACTCGGTAATTATGCAACGGATAAGTGAGAACAAGTTAGATCTATTTTATCCTTCAACCAGTATCTATGGGTCTCTAATATAACTTAAGTATAAGATTAAATCTTTCATTGAATAAATTTTGCAAACGTACAGTAGTTAACGTAACTTCATACTATGCGTTTGTAAGTATGTAATCATGATTAAGTAAAACAAGTAGATATTTATTACACGGTGTTTTTGTGATAAATACTTCATGCTTTTTAGTTTAAAAAATATGCTTGAAGTCTGCGTCTGAATTTTAAGAATATATCGCATAGTACACAATTATATACTTACGGTAGTAAAACTATTTTCACCATTTTATCATTTTTAATACTGAATAGTATCAGTATTACTTAAAAAAATGAAGTACACATTTTTTGTAAAATGAAAAGATTATACCTGTAAATTAAAGACATTGTTTATTTTAAACAAAGTGTAGATTTATTACTACCGTAATTGATTTTAAAAAAGTATTAAATTTCATCGAATATTGTAATTAAAGTTTTAAAGATACATGCATAAATCATATATAAAGAAGAAACGATTTTTCTAGTACAACATAATCCGTCATTTCTATTTGTCGTGTTTTATTTTATCATTTTATGTTGGACATCTTTAGTATCAAGTTTTTAGTTTCAAAAGATCCGAGGTAATGAATCTCCCGTCTTCATTTGTCAATTTTTAAGATGATGTCACTAAAATTTTATTTTCTATCGTATAGAAATATTGTGTAAATTTAAAAAATATCGACACTATTAATAAAGTTTTAATAAAATATATTAATACAAAATATTAATTTCTTATTTATTTAGTTATTTACTTATATTTTAATTAATTTTCTCCGAATTTATGTAATAGGATTTGAATACATATATAGCGAATACTAAAAACTGCCAAAGTTATTAAAATATTAAACGATTCATTAACAATTCATAAATGTAACTCTTATGATTATAGAATATATCCGATTATAACGTTTTGAATTATTTCTGGGAAAATGTTTTATTTTGTTTAATAAAGTTTTGTGAAGTGTAAATTACTCAAATTTTATTGGAAATTATTTCATGAAATTAAAAAATATATCGTATATATTATAAAATATCAATATTTTTTAATTATAAATAATATTAAATTTACTTAATACATAACTTTCTTATAAAATTTAATCATTGCTTATTTACATAGTATCTATCCAGATAAATTAAAAAATCTTTTTATTACAAAGTTTATCTTATTATAAACTCTATTTTAAAAGTATACATTCGAAAAAAGATGGCAATTTTAATTTAACCAAGCAATATATTTCTAATCTATAATATTTTTTCAATTTATAATTAATTTGTAAAAAATAATAATTTTTGTTATTTATTAATTAATATAAAAATCATTTAACGGTATATTTGTATATTACAAGAAGTAAATGGATTTTTAATAATCACTCGAGAAAAATACATTTGCGAGTCTAAATTACAAATATAAGTTTTTATTCGAAAGGGAAGAATCATAAGACATTAATCGTTCATTAAACATACTCTAATCTGGAATTTAAGTTTTACAGTATATCGGAGATTATATTTAACTGGTCTATTAGTTTGCGCTAACGTAAATGGCGCGATATGTTCTCCAGAATCGGTGAAAAGTAAGGCTTACAATATCACCGAATAGCCCAGGGCTAAAGAAACAGAACAGACCGAAATCGGATCAATTGTAGCTATGTCTAACCCATAACCCATTCAACTTTGTTGCAGAATGTTTGATAAGTTACTATATCAAGTTATTGTTCCATCTGGAATGTAATTCAGCCCGAGGCTCTACTGAATTGTGATTTATGGCTTATAAGCAAAATGCTTAGCGACAACTGCCAACAACGGTTCCAACAGGTATTGTTGCAGTAAACACGAACAAGTGATGTGTAACCACTTTTATTTTTAGTTACGACTATGCTTATACACCGCCACAAGCTCAACACCATCAGCACCACACTTCCTTATATCCAAAGTGCTAAGTTTATAGCTATTCGGTAAAAGCGTTACGTCTACTTTTTCATATTTAACAGCCGAACGTGTTGTATCGAAATATATATTTTTTTACAGCTTGGAATGTATTTTTGAGTAAGAAGTATATAAGTTTGGGTAAGTTTATTAAATTTTTCTCGCAACCTAACGATGAGTAATGTATCCTCTAAACAGATTATTAAATTCGTGGATAGTCGAAATACTTTGATAAATATTATTTATTATTTTTACATCTACAAACTATAAATTTGACGATTCGATTCTCGAAGAAATAATTTAAATAATTTATTGTTTTTAACAAGAAAAAAAAGATCACAATTCGCGATTATCCGGTGTTAGAAGACGAGAATATTTCACGATTTATTTATCGAAAAACATCGATGAGCGAATCAAATACCTCGACGCTGCCGTGGAAACGCGTTAAAAATTTACAGAGAAACTTCGTCGGACGCAAATAAAAATTCGACTACGCGCGAACGTGAAAAGTTATAGGTTGAAAATCTGAAAATCCAGTAGCTTCGTTAAGAATTTTCCGCGCTTGCTTCCATCGCGCTTAGTATTCGTCGCTTATAACGCATATAAGTACGGAAAGTTCAACCTCCTGCTTCGCTGTATACGTTTCGCAGTTCTGTTATGGGTCGAGAGTACGAGATTTGCGGGTTGCGAATCTGGAAACCTCCGGCAGCTCGACTCGCGTATTCCACGTGAAATTATGTGCGCAAGTTGAGACGCGTCGGCAATTGTAGCGAATACAACTTGTTACTATTTCCAAGTTATTCTCACATTGGTCTCGGTGAAGTTTACACGCGATACGAATTTCACGCGACGTAATTGATATCCTAAGCGCTTCGTCGACTTATCCTTGCGTTTGCCGTGAAGCTGTAACTAAAGCATATTTGATATTTTAAACCAGAGGAACATCGGTTTATGAGTCATCGCAATTATCGCGATCGTTCGCGTATTAAGACTCGCTTTAAGGAAATTCGAGTAAAATCAAAGCTCGATGTTGGTTGGGATAACGATTCGAGTCATTTACAACTGAGTTGTAAGCTTTTATGACGTACTTGGATAAGTAATCAATAAGTAATCAACACGAATGAATATGTTATCGTAATCTGGTATACGTGTATTGAATATTCATGAAAAAACACTATTCGAGAACAACGAGTAGTGCTATTGAATTCTCTTTGTAAAATTTATTTCTTACTTAATAAGTGGGTCAGCTGAAAACGGAATGTGTTGTAAATAAGGTTTCTTTATTTAAAACATTTGTCAATGTAATATTATATTGCTTTATAGATGATTGTTTTTTTAATTTACTTTACGTTTACACAACGCGAATGGAAATTTTTTATAAAATTTCTATCGAATTAATCGAAATATATTGTGCGCATTTTTCAATTTTTCAAGGTATCAAAATTTTGAAATTGGAGTACCTAAAAATTATTTAATCTTAAACATACGTCAAAATAATATTTTTACAAACTTTTTCGTATATCGTTCTTCTCTTAAATTTATTAATGTTTGTATAAAACGGTTCGAGACTCTTTTGGAATGTCTTTCGAGTTAAGATTTTTTTTAATGGAACAATTTCCTGAAATTTTATTTATATTTATTTGAAGCGTAAAACACAAAAGGTGATTAAATTTTTTAAAATAGAATCGATTTAAAAAAGTTTTTTATAAACTACAGCGCAAGTAAGAAAAAGTAATCAATTTTTAATTTTTCAAGAAACTGGTTTATTTTTCATTAGCGAATGCTTTATCGATACCTTTTTTTATTCGCGCTCGATATTTAACTACAAACATACGAATGGATTGTGCAAGTAATAATAGACTATCAATATTTGCAAAGCTTTCAGGAAACGAAGAGATGAAACAGTTGAACCAAGACGAAGGCGTACCATTACCGAAGCTTACAAATCCCATACATATAAACGAGTACGTCTGTGAATTTTGAGCTCCAGCTTTTTCGGTAGCTGAACTTTCGTCGCTATTATCGTCTCCGACGCTACGTCACACTTTCCGAGCCGAGAAGTGGAGTCGCAACGCTCGAGGAGTTCGGGAAATGGCGGAGTAAGCCGAGCAACTTATGAGTTGAGGTTTGCATTCGCGGTCACCCTCGAGCTTGAATGAGCTGCGGCGCTTAAAAGTCACTTCGCAGGTGTGCACGAGAGTCTCTGACGAACTTGGGCAACTTCCTGGGCTGATATTCGAGATAAGAGGTTAACCCATGGTGTGTTATGAATGTGTTAAATTCTGATTTGGGTCTCGTTGGATTTTTTAATTGCATTTTCTGTACAACCTTCGGATGTATATGGAAGCGTATTCTTATGTGCGACCTCGGAATAAATTGTTACCAACTGCAGTTCATGGTTTCAAAATTTAAAGCGCAACTGGGAAAAGATAAAAGAATTTGAAACTTTATTAAAATAGTACCAGAGTCGTAGACGTGGTATTTTAAGAGGTAGTTATTGTTATTTGAAGTAGAAAAATTCTTTTAAAATTTTTGTTATCGCCTGTTAAATTTATGAAGGAAACAACGATGACTACGTTCGTTTCTATTTGTTTCACTTAAGCTTGATCCGTACTACTTGTGCACACATCTTTTCCGCGTCCATTTCAGAAAATATTACATAAAGTAGACTAGAATGAAGTGCATTCTTAAAAAATATATATAAATATATTATATTTTTACAAACGTTTTCATAAAGTAGAATGATTAAATATAGATAGAAAAGAGACGAGTGGTTATTTAATAAAGTTTAATCAAATTAAAATTTACATATTTAATTTCTTTCGGAATGTAATTGTAAATAGATTTTATATTATCTTATTATGCAATTTTATGAAGATAATAATTGGATTATTTTTAAATTAACATTCAATTGAAACATATTAAACTTCCCGTTAATTATATGTTCTTTTAGTACAATTAAAATAAGAATAATTGCTTTTATATTTAGATCAGGAAATAAAATATTTAATTCATAAGAGTTTCTGTTTCCTTTACATATAATTTAACTTGAAAAAAATTTAATATTCTATATTATACGAAAATTAAGGAAACATTCATATAAAAATTATAAATCTTAATTTTAGAGGTGCAATCTTGAAATTTATGTAAAATAACTGAATTATCAACTTGCGAAGATGTTGAATATATAATGGAAAATATTATAAATAATTAAATATAGAAAGATTATGAACAATTTTTATCATGATAATATTTATCGACCTTTATTAAATCAAATATTTAGAATATATAATAAATCGATAACATAAAATCGAAAGTTCAATATGTTACATAGAACATGCATGACATTTTGATAAAAAGTTATGTTATCACAGTTTTCATTTTTTTGTTATTAAAAACTCCTTATTTGTAATACTAAAGATGGGATATATATGTAATTTACATATATTTATAATATACATACAATACTATGTATATCAGATTGGATTATGTTTTTTGTAACACTGCGATTGATTCGTACATATTGCTTTTTAAATTATTTATGATATTTGAACTATGCGAATGACTTAAAATATTATTTAAATTATTTGAATATTTGAATAAATATAAAATATTGAAAAAGTTATTATTAAAAAATTGCTATAAAATCTTTATAGTATATTAGATAATAATAGGATCAATCATTTAAAATTCTAAAAAAATTTTGATTATGGAATTTCTAGGTAATCTGTTTCAATGTTTATTAAAGAATATTTTTTTAGCGAATACGTATTTTCGAATAAAATATTACATGGTAATTTCATTCGCATATATTCTGAAGTGTCGTTATAGCTTTTCAAAATTGTATGTTTAATAGTGTTTCTTAATGCTTTTCGAAAACTACTTAAGAATAGTCTAAAGCAAATAGTTTTGATAAGAACTGTATATTTCACAGGCAGTACAAACTAACACAATAAAAATAAATCTAATTTTTTCAACATTCTAAATCACGGAAGAAAATTTACTACGACAGTTGAATAGTATGTCTTTACTATAGTTTATGGCAAAGTACTTTCCAAAATGACCAATGTAAGATAATCTTCGAGGCAGTTATGTTAAACAGATTTTTCAATATAGCTATTTAAATCCAAAATTCCTATTTTGCTTCCCAAAGCATACAATATTTTTTTACGTAAAGTCTTTATATAAATTATTATACTCAGATATAATTATTTTTGTAAAGAATTTAACTTGGTTAAATTGATTTGTATGTTGTCTTTAATAACCAAATGTATACAATTATGTTTAACTTTTATTTAAGTACACGAATTTATAGATAAGATTGATTTATATTGTTTTTATCGATTAATTAATCTTGTATAAAAATCAATTAACAAATATTCATATTTATGAAAAGTATACTTTAATTAGGAACGTATATAAATATATATATATATAAATTTTCAAAAACTAAAAATTGAAATGCAATAATACGAACGAAAAGATAATAATATATTAAATTATAAAAATGAATTTATAGTAATTTCACGAAATTAGCTTTTATTGTGGCTAATTTAATATGGATTGCGATCTTGTAACGTATTGTAAAGAAACCAATTAAAATATTGAATTTTTAAATATTTGAACGTTTACACTTTTCTACAGATAAAATATATTAAGAAAGATTAAAACAAATATTGAAAAAAATATTTGATGCACGTTAGATTTATTTGAGAGACGCGAAGGTACGATTTATTTATGATTGTTGATTTAAAAGATAAATAAATAAATTTAAGGCAATATAAAACAAAATAATTTCAGAAAATCGAAAAAATATTAAATCAGATACGTTTTTATATTATACGTTACAAAATATATTTATAAACATGAATCTATATGCATTAAGAATTAATTAATTTATTATTTTCATTATTATAGAATACTTATAATATATATATATATTTTTTATTGAAAAAGTATGTTAAATCTCTATAAAAATTTCTTGAATCTATAAGTGAGCTTTATATATATATAATTCAATAATACCAGCAGGATAAAGAATAATGGTAAGTTTAATCAGCCAGTACTAATAAATTTAGAGAATTGTCTAAATAACTTTACTATTCTTGAATACAATATATTCAAAGTTTCGTAGTTACTAGTTTTACTTTGCGAAGGTACTTATTTGCTTTGAAATATAAATTCTTTGCGGTAGATCAATTTATAAATGAAATTATAAATTAGATAAAAATACACAGATTTTTACATAACAATATGGCGTAAAATAGAATAATGGGCTTCAATTTTATCAGAATTGAGTCATACGACATACATTAGTATTCCCAAGTTAGAGTACCTCTTAAAAGTTGTTTGTTTTCTTGGAGTTTCTGTCACTTTCTCATATAATTTCAAAAACTTTGTTACTCAAGGTTATTTTATACCTCAAAATATTTATTTAAAAAGAAAATATAATCTTACGTAGCAAGTAATAAATTGTTCTATAACTTGTTTTAATTATTGAAAAAAATAATTTGGTATCCAAATAAAAATAAAGTATCTAATAGTTATTAAAATACTTTTTCAGTTTTCCTTTATTACATCCACGCAATGTTTTAAAAACAGTATAATCCGAAAATATCTTATGAATATAAAAAAAGATATGAATGAGATAATAAGATTCCATATTCTAAAACGGTAAAAGTAAATTGTGTCATTCTGATATATCTAAACAAAATTTTAAACAATGTTGCTTCGATAGTTCAACAAAGGAATTTATAAAATAATTTTTTATAAATTATTTTACATATAGTTGATATAAATCATTTTTAGTAATATTAAATATATTTTGGTATCTATGACGTATTAAATTTGATAAATTAAATGTACTAAAATAAAGTAAGTTTCAATGATTAAACTTAATAAATGAATACATAATAAGTAAAGTTTATAATTCCAATATTTTTAGTAATTATTATGATAGATATCTAGTACAGTTATTAAATGTAATTAGAAAATTTAATTACTTCTTACATTTGAGATATATTAAATATCACAATTATTCGTTTATTATTTCTTTCAAATTTTGATTTACGAGTATATTTAATTAGTAGACACTATGAAAAGCAAATAGTTTATAAAGAACTTCATAAAGAAGAAAATAACATTATACTTTAACGAAACAATAATTTTATACATATAAATTCACACACATAGATTATTTAGAATAATATAATTCTAAGAAAAGTTTCATAATATTCTTAACTATCTTACGTCAAAAGTGTTCTAAATTAACAAAATCCTCCAAAGCTTATCAATATATTTAGTACAAAATGAAATTTGATATCTATTTATAATAATTTCTTGACTTCTTTAAACAAATATTCAAAACAATGAAGTTCTCAGCTATAAAGTTAGATTATAACTTTAACGAATGCCTTTATTATTACGACTTAAATTTATTATTTTCAATTTTTTTAAACATAATATTATTTTTAAAGCTTCATAAATTCTCATTATTCATTAATTATTTAAATTTTGTTTTTAATTATCGGTTGTTGTAGTTGAACATTATTCCAAATTAGAGGAGTTGAGAAGTTATTAATAAAGGTTGTAATGTAATGTTAATTATTTTGTAAAGTAGTACTTACAAAAACCTAAAGTAAGTACTTATCAAAAGTTACAGAACTATTTTTAAAAAACAAAAAGCTACATTGTAGCATTCGAAGAGGAAAAAAAGTTTCTTCTTTTATACAATTAAAAAAAACAATATGTTTCAAAAATACCATTAACGACATATAAATATAAAGAATGAATTTATTTATTTCTAATGAAATAATATCGAATTTTATATAAATTTTTAGTACCAAGTAAAAAACTTTATTAATTTTTTTTACGTTTGCATTGATAAATTAGTTTTCCTTCTTTTCGAAGTGGAATAAAAGTATAAATACGTTGTTTCGTTTGAAATAAAATAATACACAAATTAATCTTCGTTATAATTTGTAACTTAAATAATATATTATTTAATCTTCTCAAGAAAATTTTAAAATAATATTGTTATATGATTTTCTTACAAGGCTCCTATCACCTCTTCACAGCGTCTCCTCGGATTGTGAGATGAGGGTATGGCTTTTAGATATGAAGGGTAGCAGTGAATATACAAATAAGCTGTCGAGGACAATCGATAAAGACCAGGCGTAGGTGTGACGAACTAATACTCGTAAATTCAAATACCTCACAGACAGTACAAGTACGACCAAGGATTCTCTTCAAGTAAAATATTCCAAAGCTAAAATAGTAATCTATTCTGATCTCTGTGCGGGTATTACTCGGCATGAATCGTGGCGAAGTGAAAACAACGGTCTCCTGGGATCTGTACGTAAATTTCTAGTCGTTCTAATCTTTTGAAAGAACCTGCATTTTCTGAAGTTATAAATTAACGTTAAATATGTGATATTGGTTTTTAGTATGTTACGAGGTTGGATGATTAATCGATTGTTTCGGAACATTCGATATACATAAAACATAGCTGATGTAAAAATAATCAAGGAGTACGATAAAATAGATTTTCTGTTATAAATAAGATTGTTTTATAGAAAATTGAAAGCGGACCATTTTTGTGATAAATTCAATATTTCTTAGAGTGCTTTTGGTGTCAATTAGAAAATTCCTTCAAAATAGTTTCTTACAGTCGGTATTAAATAAATATTCGAGCCATTAACAGTCAAAACAGAATTAGTAAAGCTTGAGTGCACGATTAAATATTTTATTTTCAAATTGCATGATTCAAAGTGTCTTTATATATAAACAGAGATTCACCAAAATGTGTATTATATAACCTAATTAATAAGGATTAAAAATAAATTATACTGAAAATCTACGGTAGAGTAAACAAATTATAAAATAGAAGAAGAAAACCTAGAATATTTAATTTCACATTAATTAATTTTAACTTATCGATAACTTCCAGAATAAAGACAATGATTGAGAACAGCAAAAAAAAATGATAAAGGCATCGTCATGAAAAAGAGCTATTATTTTTAAGAAAATTTTAAATGAAATAAAATTCTTATATTGTCTTCTGATGTAAATATTTAATTAGAATTATTCGATATCGATGTAAATCAAGATTTTTTTTCATCTTAATTTAGTTAGAGATTTAAAATTGAACAAAAGAAGAGACGAAATTTTAAAAACAGAACTTATATTAAAAAGTGATAAATATAGAATCATTATAATGTAACCTTGTATGTAAATCAACCTAAAATTTTTTATAGAATAATCATTGAAGTGGATAATTTAAATATGAATATGTTTAAATAAATACTATAAAAATGTAGAGGGAAAAGAACAGAAATAAGAAAAGACTGTGTCGATAAATTTTATATTTTTATTCTGCTAAGAAATTATTCAAATTTAAATTCATATTATTATTATTTATAGCAATTTTATTAAGGTAATAGTAAGATTATCTTTAAAATATAGAGAAAGTATTTTAATATTTGAAAAAAATTATCGACAAAAATAAATTATCTAAAATATGATAAGAAAATTTAAAAATAAAAAAAACTACATGATCTCAAGATAGAGAAGCTTTACTTCGGATAATATTGTAAAAGTAATTAAATCAAGTAAATGAGGAAAGGAAGTGTATGTTGCTGGAATAGAAAATAAAATCGGAGTATATAAGATTTCAGTAACAAAATTATAAGCTAATAAACTTAGGTAAATCAAAATAAAGTTAATGAGAAACTGAAGTTAAATAGAGGTTTACTTAGGTTACATACAAACTGCAATTTATAATTGTTCGATTTTTTATATCGATAATTCTTCAAAAAATTCAAAATCTTACAGTTTTCTAAAATATAATTATAATTTTCAAATTAGGCTGCTATATTTATCTTTTTTAATATATTAAAGAAAGAATAAAAGTGCGAGAATTTGAGTAAATTATAATAGAGAATTTTAAATTCCTATTTATCAAAGATGAGTAGAGATCAATTTTTTCTAGGGACAATTTACATTAAAACTCAAAAAGAGAACTACTTATCTAGATTATGTCATTCAAAAGATTATTCAGGACACTTTTCTCGACTGAAATTATTTCAAAAGAGCCTTTCACATAAATATTTCTAAGTCTAATTTATAGAACTAAGTTATTTTAATCTATTATAAAACTTGGATTCATAATGAATTCGAAATTGGAACAAAATTCAAAGAGTAAATGAAATTTTTTAGTTATGATAGTTTTCTATTATTTTTAAGGATTAATTATTTTTAAACGAAAATTACGAGCATTTAAATATTAGATGTACAATATATTTAGTTTCCTTTTCACCTTTGAAAACCTTTAGAATTAGGTAAGAATAAATTGATTATAGTGACAATATGTCATTAATTGACATTTTTCATTTTGCAATATCTTTCAATAATTCACTGGTTTAGAAAATTGTGACGTTGAAATCAGATCATTTAAAATGTATAACCGTTCAAAGTAGCTTCATTTTTTATAAGATATATATACTAATAATCGATATCTGTATTTGGAATTTAAATTATGTACAATTTTAAAATTACTTGTATCAACTTAGTACACAATAAACTAATTATAATAAAATTATAGATAACTCATTAAATTTATTAAACATAAGCCTTTTACAAGGATTATAAATTAATTTATGTTTAAAACAGTATCAAAATGTTTAAGACTTTATTAAATTACTATTAATATTTTATATACATAATACGTTAATTATATATTTAAAAAAATACATAATCAGTTTTTTAACAAAAGTTGTTTGAATATTAAAATTACAGATACTTATATAATTTTACATATAATTTTTTAAATTATAAATTACCTTGGCATAAAAAAATTTATTAACATAATTAATCAGTTCATGACATACCTAATTATTTGTTTAATGACAATTTTCAATAAAAAAATTATATGGAAAAATTATATTAAAAAATAAAATAAATTATTGTAAAAGAGAATTGTTAATACATGTATGAAATACAATATAAAAAATATAAAATAACACGTAAATACCAATGTTTTTGTATAAAGTTACAAAAGGGAATATTTAATAAAAATATTACGTAAAAGTATATATTCATTTTGAACGTTTTAATCTAATTACTACTCGACATTTTTAAGGTAATTTATTATAAATACATAAAGATATTTTTCGTTCATCTATAATGCAAAATATATATGTTTTTGATGTTGTATTTATACAAATATATTTATTATTGATTTAAAATATTGGAATTTATTAATTTAGAAATAAAATATACGCGTTAAATTGAAAAATTTTTAAAATGAAAACAGATTAAAGTTACGGAATCTCTTAGAATAAATAAAACTTCAAAAGTGTGATGAAACAGTAAATGTTTAATATTTCGAATCTTTAATCGGTTTAAAATATCAAAATATTTTTCTGGAAAATAATCTTAATGAAAAATATTAATAAAAATGAAAATGAAAAGTTAATTTAATATTTTTATATACAAGTGTTATTTTTTACTTTGTACTTAAATTAAAAGTAATTAAGAAAAATAATAATTTCTTTAATAATTATTCAGAATATTTTTTCTATTAAATTATCTTATCGAATAAAAACAAAAAATTAATAATTGTAAAATTCATTACGAATCAAAATAAAATGTTTTAAAATTGTAATTTTAATTTTATCAAATATTTCAAATTAAATTATAAATTGATTTAATAATAAATTCGATAAATTAAACTATAAATTTTTAAAACGCGAGTATTATTATTACGAACGAAAAATTTATAAAAAGTTAAAACTCGGTAATAAATGAATAATTAAAATAATATTTTTTTCATAACATAAACTTGGAATTTTTTGTAAAGAATAAGAATTATATATTCAAATTATCAACTCGGGATCTAATTGGACTTTAAGTTTACTTCACATTCCTTAATTAACACCCATTCTACATAATATTTTAAAATTCCCAAGATTGCGTCATTCTTCATTTTTTGAAAAACCTTCTTTTTGCAAATTCGAGAAGTTGACTCTTTCCTAACGCGTGTATACAAAGAGTCTAAAATTTAAATCTCAAGATGATTTTATGCGCTTGGAACGATTGCAACAATAAATTCGGTTTTCACTTCGGTTAGAAAATTCGAAATTCTCCACGTTTCCTTCTCTCCGCGCGACAACGAAATTTTAGGGATAAGTTTTTTAAAAATCTACACGACACGTGAGTTTTAAAAAATTAGTCGATAAAAATAACGTAGAATCGGTAGACGCTCGGAAGTAGCGAACCACGGGTAAAAAAATTGGATCGATAAAATAACCATTCGGTCACGATAACGATGTAGTAGTTTCATGGAATTAGCGTAGAAGCTTACGTCCGCGTGTATACATCTGCGATAGCACTGGAAATTAAACTGTCTCTCTTTCTCGATCTCTCGGTCTTGCATTCTGCCCTTATGAATGTATTCATACCTATATTAAAGGTATTTACGCGGATTTCGCAGGCACACATCGACTGCGAACGAGAGAGACGGAAAGACAGTCGATCTCTGTTTGCGCTACACAACCGCTATTTGTTTATTTATCGTTGGCGAGTTCTCGGAACTAGTTTGACTTTAACACTCCTTCGTCCGTTCCATCTTCCATTTCTCTCTCTCTCTCTCTCTCGCTCTTTACGTGCACACGCGCACTACGTATATCAAATTGCACACGTAGTTTTCGTACTCGGGCAAGCAACGATACATACCCCGACTCTCGTACTCTCGTAGGCTTTTACTCTTATTGACACATTCTATTCGCTACATCAACCTATACGCCGCTGCCATCGATACTCAACGCGCGTAATACTCTTTGCAGAGGAATAGAGAAGGAAAGTTGGAAGCGGCTGGTACATAGAGAGCCTGGGCAAATAAATAGAGAAAATTTGTTTCGTCGTTCTGTTTTCTCTGTTTTCTCTCCCCGTCCACGCTTCCATTTTATCGAGGTGAGCTCTCCCTGTTTTTTTGCACTTGGTGTACCTTAACGAGCAGGACGCGTCGGATCATTCGAATTAGGCAGCTAGCTATAGTTTTGGCGCATAGTGCGCAGTTTAACTCGGTGCTCGAGCCACACTCGAGCATGTTTACAACTGCGTGCGGAGTTTATTCGATGTTTTATCGCGGGAGTTATGTAGGATGCGCAGCTACCGATGGAATCGAGGAAATCCGCGTTCGTTCGCGATCCTCGGTTTGTATTTGTTTACGCGAAAAAACACGGAAAATTGAAGCGAGGGATGGTAATTTGGACGGGGTTTATTACATTTACGATCCGATATAAAGCACGTGTACATAGGAGAGCGAAAAGAACGGTGAGGGTCGTATCGGTACCCTCGCAAACCTCCCGACGAGCACGTCAATTTCCTTCCAGAGACACAAGACGTATATTTGCAATTCACTTTATACATCACATAATTTCTTGCTTTTTATTCTTGCCTCTTTCTTTAAATATTCTCTCCTTTTTTACGCTCTCCATTTTTTACTTTACAAACATTTGAATATCGTCGGTGGATTCTTCGTCTCTAGTCTGCTTTTATAAACTTTGTATTCTCTACAAGCTATATTCGCTTCTACGCCTTTTAATAACGAATATTTTAATGAAAAAGTCTTTGTAAATAATAGAAAGAGAGAACGAAGCAAAAAAAAAAGGAAACCTTCCATTCTAATTCTGGCTCTCTGAATTTTATTACCACTCGAGCGAGAGGAACCGTTAGGAATAGGGACTCTGTTAGGGAGAGGGAGAGAGAGAGAGCGAAAGATATCTCGCGTCAAGCTTCATCACAATAAAACGAACAGATTGTCAATTCCGCTCTAGTTAAGGAGCCCTCAAAAAGAAGACAGACCGAAGGTTGAAATAAAAAACTCTACGGGATCTCGATGAGAAAGCTTCTCGAGCTTTGAAAATCGTGTAATTTTCTCGCGAGTTGCAATTTTTTGTGCCCGTATATATATAACTGTCTATATCAGACATCTCGCCGCAAGACCACTCATTTACCAAGTGCTGCTACCACCGTTGCAAATATACATCTTGAATTTATTCATCGCATTAGTGACGACATCATGCGTCGCCGGTTCTTTTTAATTACCCCAAATGCCAAATGCCCACGGTTCTAACTGCGTATTATGAATGCAGGATTCCACGTCCGGTTACCCGATGGATATTTTTAAGTACTTTCCGCAAGAAAAATATCCTAATTAGTTTTAATAAACTCGTATCGACTTTTGATTAAGTATAATAAGCTAGTCTAAATTAAAGTTATAATATTCGAGTAATAAAGTCCGACTATTTTCCCATTGTCTTTAACGTTATTTCTTCTTACGCAAAAAAATTACTCGCGGAATCGGAATGTTTCAAACATTCGAATAAAAATTTTTATATCCTGGTAATAAAAGATTCGCAACGTATTTAAACAATCTTTTAGAAAAATGTAAATTATACGATTATTATTTAATTTCGCGTTTATGCGAAATTTTTCGTTACCTGCGTTGCAAAGAACGATGTTAACGTATAATATGAAACTAATGTCAAGTAAATTATAGCGTAATTAAAGTATTTTCAATTAAAGAAAAATATGACACTTTCGTATAAAAGAAAGTTAAATTAAAGATCCGACGACAATTACGTTGAATTGAATGCGGACACGTTGCAATATAATCGTATATATTATTTCCCCTGAATTTTAATGAATTTTATTTTAATTTTTAAAATAGTAGAAAAGTTTATTTCTTGAAAAATTAAAGGACTTTTTGTATTATCGCGATGACGTGATTTCCTACGTTTCTCCCAAAGAACTAAATTTGTTGTACACTTGGGATGTGCTCTTTCCTTCAATAACACCTAGTTTAAAAATAGATAACATTAACTTGATATAAAGTTATTTACTACTTTTAAAAAAATTTTATATTCTAAGTTTGCGGAGATGAAGAATTTAAAAGCAAATAAAAAAAATTGCTATGTACATACGTTTACGTACCTTTAAAGGCAACAGAGCAACAAAATTTAACTTTCCGTAGGATTTTTTAACATTGATGTATGCGGCTTTTTATTGTCTGAATACTGTCAAGCAATAAACTGTTTCTGAAGTTGTACGAGTATCGAGCTTTTGTTGGATCGATAAGAATGGGCCAGTAAAATATTTTTTATCGGTACAATGAAATCTGCAGTATGTAAATGGATATAGTTTTTGAGAAATGTCTTCAAACTCTACTCGTATCGTACAGTTTAACGATATTGGCGAATAAAAATACTACGCGTTCAACTGAGCTCGAATCTGTATATTTTTAATTATCTAGTACAAAGCAGAAGGTTAGCGAAATGTAAGTTAGCGAATATCGTTGTAAAATGATTATATAATTGGGTTACGCGCAATAGAATAATATTACGATGTACACATTCTAATGCGATTAAGGAATGTTACGAATGTAACATCGCTATCATATTTACTGTAAAACAATAAATATATAATGCAGTGTTAAATTATTTGCATCGTTTCAACGTTCTCTTAGCGGTATATTAATGTTCCGACCTAGTATTGAAATTTGATGGAAAATTCCAAATTATATTATATTATAATAATAATATTAATAATGATTCTTAAATAAAGAAACTCGTTCGAATCTTTTACGTGTATTATGAAATCGGAAAGCTTTAGAAAATATTTTAAAGAAAATTTTAATGAATAATACGGTTAAAAAATCGGTAAAAATCTTAGATTACTCGATTTATACACGAATACGTATATTTTATATAAATGAAGCAATCAATATTTCACACGTACATGTGTTTCTAAATATGATTCATACATGCCAAAGTCGTAAAAGTTTCTATCTTTGTCTTTCTTTGTTTGTCACTTTCTGTTTATACACTCCATACTTTTACAGCGTTTCGACACAGTTCCTGCGATTCTAGGAAAACTAGATATTCGCTCTACGAACTCTGGAATTCGTCAAAAGACTTAGCGAAGCGTATCTGGAAAAATATGTATCGCGCGACTTGATACCACGTGTTACTGAAATACTGCAGGGCTCGACTAAATCTCATTAGCAAATATCCTGACGAATTTTCCTTACAAACTTTAATAGGATATTATTTTATCATGAATTTTCATTTCCCGCTTTCCTCTCTCACTTTTGTCTTGCTTTTTCTCCTTTTAAATATCATATATACATCGTATATACATCATATATTCACGTACGCATCTTGTTTCTCTCTCACTGACACACATATATATTTCTACATATTATTCATGTATTTATTCCTTTTTTAAAGTTTTAACAACGTAAGTGCGAAATTTTATGTCGCCTCGGACGTGAAAAATTTTCTTTCTATATCTTCTTCTCTTTTACGGCATTTTATATTGAGAGTACGCGAATTGAAATTTCGTTCACGTGCGAAATCTGAAAAATCAATGAATAAAAGGATTCTGCACTAGAAGACCGATAGAGATAGAGATAGATGGATTGATTGATAGGAAAAAAGACAGTGAGAAAATGAGGCTGTAGGAGAGAGAGAGAGAGAGAGAGAGAAGAGAGGGAAAATAAGTGAGATGATAGAGACTGAAGTCATTTGGTGAATAACCGACTGGCACTTTTTCCAACGGAATTGTCTTATTCTTAGTCATCTCTATTCTACTGTACGGTTCGTATAATCGTTTTGAGTTTCCATAATGTAATCGCAACTCGGATAAATTTGTCTGATTGAATACAAAGAGCTCAAAAAATTCCTTTACTTTTACAAAATTTGATTTATCATCGCTAAGTTACATACATTTTTTAAAATAAAGTGCGTTATTTATCTTATCGAAATAACTATTTTCTATTTAGATCGAATAGAGTTGAAAACCGTAACTGCTTCTATAGAAAAAGAATTAACATTTTAACGATCAATTAAACGAACAATAACTAATTTGCATAGAATTTTTATAATTTTATACTCTTTGATCTTTAACCGTAATTTTTAATAAGTGTAAAATATAAAAAAAACATGTGTAAATACAAATGTATTAATTTATGTATTCGTATCGATAATTTTATCCTTTAGTTTATACACGAGAAGATTTTTTTTACGAAAGAATAATGTTTTAAAGATTACTTAATAATACAAGACATTTTTAATGACTGCAGTATTTTGAAATTTATAAAATTTATGAATCGTTTATTATTTAGATAGCTGGTAAATTTCCTTTACACATATATAAAAGTAAAACTTATTTCTAAGTAAACTACGTATTTTATGAGATAAACTAAGATATTTTAACTGTATTTAAATAATTAAGGAATACTATGGCTCTCCTAAAACAACAATAGCTTCTTTTTAGTACTAATTTAATTCTAATACAATTTTGTGTTTAATTTTAAATAAGAAATTATTATTTGCACTTTCAAGATAATTCTAGTTTATTTCTGCAATACTGAAAAAAAACGTAGCGCAATAAATCACGAGTTCATGTTTCTATCATCAAATTAAACGGTAATATACTTGATCTATTAAAGATAAGCAAATGTTTTTATTTATTTATATTTTGAAGATTTTAAGTAGTAAGATAAATTAAATTTTAAATTTTAATTTTTTAACCTTATTCTACTCATGGTATCGATAATTAATCAAATATAAAATTATTCATAAAATATAAAAAGTTTGTTTCACAAGATATTCAATTTATAGTTTTTGAATGTAATAATAGTCACTTTGAACAAAAAGCATTGAGTTATGAGAGATTGAACTTAAAACTATTAATTAATAGAATTATTTAAATTCTGTGCAATGCATCATACTATAACATGAAATGTAACAACTGTGTTTAGCAGTAACCGATGAAAATACTACAGAGTAATACACTCCATTAAATTCTCCGTAAAGCTAAATAATGTGTTCACGGAATCATATAATTCTATAAAACATACGAGTGTAATAACTTACTTAATATACAATTTTATGACTAATTTAGTCCATTTAAAAAAGATCACAAATTATTTCAGAATTATTTTAAAAATGGTGATCAGAAAATAGTAACAATTAACGCGTAATCTTAGAAAATTATAGAAAATACTATTTAAGTACTATAGAATATTTATAGATAAATTGGTACTATTAATGAAACAAGGTCTGGCGATTTTACTTGTTTATTTTTAAAAACGTGCGAATTCTTTGCTTTTCACTTATTGATCAAGATATTAAAAGAAAATTTAAAAATGAAATTCATGAACATTTTATAAAGTACTTTTTCAAAATTCTCGAATTTTTTATAAAATAGTCTGATTCATAATAATATTTGAAATTTTAGTATGATTCACCAATGATATAACAAAGTTTTTTAGGAAATTCGCTCAGCTTGTTCACATTAAAAAACTTTTCCTCCAGAAATTTCTAATTAAAACTAGGATAATTTGATTTATAATCTTGAAAATCATCGAATATACGAATTTGGTCTCGAATAATCAGAATGTCACCAGAGAAAAATTATTTTAAAAAAATCTTTGAATTGAATAATACCTACTTAGTCAGAATATCAAGTTTATGGATAAAATTTTGTTTAATGTAGTTAAATAAAAAATAATAATTCTTTGCTTAAGAACTGTATTGTTACTTAAGGTTAAAATAAAAAAGTCACTGTAATTCTTGATGATCTCTTATATTAGCCAAATTGCATTTTATGTAATTAGTCTCAATTTCACAAACTTCAAATTGTAATTCAAGAAATGATTTTCTTAGAATTTAGAGTCACCAATAACACAAGAATTAAACTAGTTTAAAAACAAGAGTTTCAAAAATTTTTTCAAAATTTAATATAATATTTATATCATTAAAGATTGATATAAAAAAATCTTAATATATTTTGCCGCTTAAATGAATTCATTTATAGAATAGCGCTAGTAAGAATTTATAACTAATTTTTAATAAAATAATACTTGTTCTATTTAATTATATAAGAATAAAATTAATTGAATATATTCTTGTTTTAATTACTCAAGTTACACATAAATTTTTCATAAGTTTGAAAATTTTATAAATTCACAAAATATGTATCAATGGTATTAAAGTTATTTAATTACTAAGTACCTTTATAATATTAGAAAATTAGAATCGTACGCTAAATTTTACTGATTTTATTAAAACTTAATACGATAAAGTTATTAAGATTCTTCGTATCTAAATTTATCATGTAAATCGTCTTTTGAATCGTATTGTATCAAAGGGTATTGAATTTTATTGGCAGTACTGCTCTAATTTTACTTTCTAATAACGAATTATTACAGAGCCATAAATTGAACCTTCGAAGTAATCTAAATTTAAATTTACTAATAGATAAATTAGTTTATAAATATATAATAGAACCAATGAATATTATTCCTAAATATTCTCATTCTTTTATTAAAATATAACGTATATATATAAATGACTCTATAAATGTATAAAGTAGCACATTGAACTTTATTTTGTTAATCTATCACTCTGAAATAATTTTTACGATATTAAAACTAATTTAATTAATTATATATTATATTAATTAAAAGAATTTTAATTATTCTGTTTTCTATAAATTACATGAAAAAAATATTGAAGCATACATCAATATTTCCCTTTTTATCATTACAAATTGTTATAGAATTTTATATTATAATTTCAAGCTATTTTGAAATTAATAAGATTACAACTAAATAAAAAAATTTTAAAAATAAAATTGCTAAAAAACTAGAAACTGGTATTAAATTAATTTACTAATGTGAAATATTTATATTCGAAAATAAAAAACTAAATTTATGATGAATGAATCATTTTAACGACTAATTTTTATTTAATATCTCGACTTAAATATTATAGGAAGATAAAGCATTACATTTATTTATTAATGTCAGCTTGAAGATTGAAAAATTTTATGTATTGGATTTAATTTTTTTTCAATTTTTTATTTTATGCTGATTAAGATAGTAATAAATATTTTACTAACATTGTTGTTAGCTTAAAATAAATAATAATAATTCCAAAAAAAAATTGTAATGTATTTTCTATTCGCTGACTGTTTTATTCATATTTCTGAACTCTTAATTTTCAAGCAATATTTATAAACAATTGTTTTACACATGAAATATATAAAATAGCAAATTTGTAACAATTATAAAGCAAACTTATTTTTTCTTTAGAAAATAAATTTTGATCAGTTTAAATTAATTTTATCTAATTTTAGAATAAAAACTTTTATTCATTTTAAGAATAAAGTATTATTTTTTAATGAGGTCAATTTTAAAACAAGTAATTTCTTTACCCGTGAAGTTTAATTAAACGAATAAAATCAACAGTAATGAAATTTTCACTGTTTTAAAGTTTTGTCTCTAATAAAACAATATATATGTGTGTTTGTATATCTATATATAGATTTAATTTAAAATTTTAATACGAAAAGATTAATAATTAGTATAAATCTTTCAAAAAAAACATTTTGAAGTAAATAAACTGTAATATTTTTCTAATACAATCTTACCACCTTTTAGTTCAATCATCTTTTAATTCAATGATTTGTTCATACATTTATTAAATCTTGAACTATAATTTACAATAATGTTCCTATTTAGAATATAGTTAAATATTATTATTAATTGGTTTTTATTTTTCAATTTTCTGTAAATAATGTATAATAAAATATCTAAAATATCAAAATTATATTATATATAAAGTAAATCTACAGATATTATACATAGCCATATGTATTAAGAAAATAAATAAATGTTTAATAATCTTTGATATTTTAATAAAATATATAAAATAAAATGTAAAAAGAATTTATATTTTTAAAATATAGCAAAATAATAATTTGTTTTATCGTCGATATATATATATATATATTTAAAAGAGTACTAAAAAATGCTTTAAATATACTGAAGTTATTTATTTAAAAAAATAATTACATAAAATTTTTTCTTTTTATTCTATTTATATATATTTATATAAATTTTTCATTTATTTTATTCATCAAACAAATAATGGAAATTTCAATTTTTTAAAGAATATTATAATTGGAATGGCTATGGAATTTTATCGAATAAATTATAATCTTTTTAGTAGAACATATTTTATACTAGAGATATTCGTATATTATGCCTTTCTTTACTTATCTTCTACAAAGAATAAAGAAGAAGCAGAGTTTACGAATCTCATGCTATTTTTATTATTTAAGTTATGCAAATTTTTTCTCCTTGTGTTATGAAACTGATGGTCTGTAAAAATATATTTGTTTGGGTTATCAAAAATTAATTCTATTATATTTTGATTTTAAATGGATTCGTAAGTACTTATGAATATATTTAATTTTTCTTTGTATATAATAAATAATAAAGTATCATTGGAAAACTTTCATATTATAATATTTTTTTTTATATTTAATAGGATATTCTTAAAAATATTAATTTTAAAAAAGTAGACATTATTTTCATATAAAATAAATTTCGCTGTCTTTAAATGTTTTATTCTTCAGATTTTTATGATAATAAAATCTCATTCATAAATTTTTATTTATAATATTTATAAATATATGAATTCTAAAAGGTACATAACATTTACATTATTATTTTTGTTTTTTTCATTCATGATCTGTAGTGAATATCAAAACGAGGACCATTTAACTCTCTGAATATTTTATTCGAATAAAATCTGTAGTTGCTCATCCATTATCCGTTTGATGATAGCAGTTCAGTGGTAAGGTTTATCATATCTCTCCCTAATCTTCATCGATTGTCCTTGACTGCTTATTTGTATATTTTCCGCTGCCCTTCATATTTGAAAGCCATAACCTTTATCAATAATCTGGATTCACTATGAAATAACGATAAGAATTCTCTAAAAAAAATCAAGTTATAATAGTAATTTAAAATAAATCTTGAAAAACTCAAGTACAAAATCATTCACCTTCAAAAGTTTATTATAATTTTTAATTTAAGTTAAGTTCAATTGAATTATCAATCGACGTATTTTAATTAATTATTTTGCAACTTCAATAGCGTAATTTATGACTTAAACGTATAATTTTTTAGATTTATAATAAAACTTTTAAAACTCTCTATTAATTTAAATTCACTACGATCGAGTTATTAAAGTTCGATTATTGATTTTTTATATTACAATGAAACTATTATAATACTATTATTTAAAGAAATCAATTTTGTTATTAGGTTTCAAATATTTCCTTTATGTTTTCTTTAAAACCTTCTCTATTAATAAAATAATACTATGTCTGAAAAGAGTAGATAATGTGAATCTTTTGTAAAGTAGATACTTGGCAAAATAGTTAAAGTTAGCATATATTACTTATTTAGTGAGATACTCTTTAATCTTGTTTAATACGGGTAATTACAAATAAAAATCACAATTAATGAATATAAAAACTTAAAATAATTAATAGATGGGCTGAAAGAATACTCAACTAAGATTAATACTGTGTCAGAAAATAAACATAAAAATAAATGAATAGAACTTAATAATGGCAGAAGTCACTCCTTAAATAGTTATAGTTTTACTGTTGGTTTTAATCTCTCCACTTACCTATTTTAAGTATTGATTTAGAGAAGTTCAAGGCGCTCTTGTGTATATATATACACACCAATATTGTTATATTATATGTTGAATAGGGCTAAATAGTTTTGACGGTTATTTTTTATATAAGGTTTACTTTAAACACATTTTTACCAATATTATACAAATATTACATTCAATATTATACGATCGAAATTAATAATAAAATACAATTATTTATAATAAAACTAAAAACGTCATTGTCTTAAATTTGAAAATTTCCTTTGCATATTAAAATTATTAAATCTATTTTAAAGTATTTCTTTATTAAAAAATATTTTTAGAAGATATATTATTTGCAATTGCAAAGACCAAAATCCTTCATTTTTATGATTCTAAATATAAATTTTATTTCTCACTAAAACAAGTTTGAAATGATATTTTAAAAAATGTTTTTAATTAAAGAGACTTGATAAATTATAATAGCAGAAGAATTGTAAATAAGCAGAAATAGTCTATAAATTAATTTATACCATATATTTCAGATAGTGATATCCATTAAGATAATACTATTTTCATAAACAATTTGCATACTCATAATTTTAAATTTTTATATTCTGAATTAACTCAAAATATGATAAAAAGAACTTTATATATATATACTTTAAATTAATACAACAGCTAATGAAATCATTATATGTGTGTGAGTTTGTGAGTGTTGAGTATGTGAATGTGTCAAATATAGATTTATTTTACTATTATTAATAAAATATTCAGATTTTACTTATCTCATAAAGTTGTTTGTTTAAATTTACTTTGATTATATTAAAAATATGAACCTAAACTTTTGTATAAATTAAAAACAAAAATATATGTAAATATTATTCATAAGTTAATTATTTTATAATGCCATAAGTTACATCAAATAAATAAAGTTACTAACCTAATTATTAAGTTGTAGAAAAAAATCACTTCTTCAGAACAAACTTTTCTTTTATTTTCTTCGAAATACTTTCCTTAAAACTTGATAAGCAGTAATTATTATTCTTTTATGAATGCAAAGAAAAGGTTTAAATTCATAAAACAGGAATATATTAGAGAATTTTAAAGTTTATGAAATAAAATTTTGTAATCGATTATAGTTATGTTTAACAAGCTATTAGAAAATATTTGATATACTGTATAATAATTAGAATTAAACATACATAAATATTATCATTTATTGAAACAAGAATTTAAATGTACAGGAATACTTATCTAAGTTTTTCATGAAAAATGATTATTCTATGCATATTTCAATAAAATAGAAATGAATTTTGTATTAAAATTGAATTTATATTATATTATATTTTTAATTTAAATATAATTAATTTAGTATGCAGTCAATTATTCAAAACGAATGTGTTGAATAAAAATAATTTATATACTATTTAATAGAAAATTTGAATATTTAATATTATATTAACAAAGTTACTTTATTAAATTTTAAAACATAATTCAAGCATTCATTCACATTTCTTTCTTTTATTCGGAGTTTTGTAAAATATCATTATGATTTTAAGATCTTTAATACTACTCTTATTATTAATTATTCTTGCTATTTAATTTTGAAATTTATTATGTTATTTTTAATTGTTTATAATTAAAAAACTCAATGTAGTTAAAAAATGATTTCTGAACTTTCAAAACTGCAAGTAATAATTTGAAATTATTATGCAAATTCAGTAAATAAAGATATTTGATATTCAATGAAAAATTAGAATAAAACAATTGATCATAATATACAAAATATATTAATCTCTAAAAATATTTAAGTGGAATAATAAATAAATAATTTTATGAAATTGTGTATGAAAGTAATAAAACGATTTTATTTATGCATAAAGAATTTTTAAATATTTCAAATTTTATTTTATTTTAATTGCGTTATTTTTGAATATAATTTAAATATTATTAAATATATTTTTCTATTATTAAATATATCTTCTAAAATTATAACAAACTTATTTAAATAGTTATATTGTATATAATATATACAATATTCTGATTCTGTTTGTAATAATAACCAAAAATAGAAGTTATAAAAAGTAAATACCATTTTAAATTCCCTCCATTATTTTGACAAGATTTTGTCAAAACAATAAGACATGAAAGCAGTAGAAAAATTTATCGACTATTTCAACTTTGTTTTAATCGAATTTTTCTATTTTAACGTTACATTTCTAATTAGAAATCAATCTATTGCTTTAAATATTTTCTGTACATTACAATTATATCGATATAATTTAATAACTTAAAATAGCTTAAAAAACTTTAAAATTTTTTCGAATATTCATAAATTTGTTATTTAATTCATAAATGGAATATGAAAATCCTTTGTGTATAATTTTATTAATATTTTATAAAAAAAATAAGAAAGTATTTTTTCTATTACTTTATTTTATTCCTTTGACGTATATTTTATTGTAAAAGAATTATGAAGTATAATTTATTGTTCTTTCTTTCATTAATTGTAATTCAAAATAAAGCTACTGTAAATATATAGATTTTGAATATATAATTAAGCGTAGAGAAATTATGAAATATTGTAAAAAATTTATATCCATATTTTATAACGTAAATTTAATACTAAATTACATGAATTTCTGGGCACTAATATTATTACAATAATTATATTATTACAATAAAATTATTCACAATAATATTAGATTTATATTATAAACAATAATATAATTATTCAACCATAAATTTATTAATATTTTATTATTTTTAGATTATTCATTATCAAATTAAAAATTTAATAAAATCCGCAACCCATGATATTTTATTGAGAATAAATGTATATATAAAATTTGTATTTTTAAATAAAATTCAAATACCATTTATAAAATTGATTGAAAATTTGTTTATCAATTTATTTTACGTATCTGTTTAAGCTGTTTATAATGAACCTTTAAATTTTGATATTCCGTGCATTGTACGACTATAAAAAATATGAGCTCCCACATTTAAAGAATATTTTATATTTGGTTTACAAAGAGTAAATATGCATTTTGACTCCGTACAGGTCAGGTGAACTTTCGTAGTGGTTTTAATTTTTATCCGCAAACTGCTGAGTTATCCGGTCTGACTATCTGGCAATTTTCCGTTTCTCGTCACGAATGTATTTCGAAAGCAAACCATGACGTAATTATAAGATTTATATCTGTAAAATAATGTAAATATAGAAATACAGTTCAATGGAATTATTCATTATTTACTTGTATAAATTTTAAACATTTTAAAAATAAACATGTTTCTTAATTAAATATTATAAAAGCGTTTCTACCGAAAATCTATTTTTAAATCTCTATGTTTAATTTAAACACTTACAAAAAGTCTGTATTGAAATAATTACTAAAAGTGTTATCGATTTTATTTCGATACTATTGAACAATATTTTAGTATGAATTTTAAGTTTGAACCAGATCGAAAGAGCATTAATTTTGAAAATGCAAAAATAATAACGTAATAAACTCGTTATTTAAATTTTCATATATTTATTTTTAATTTAAAACGTATTACAAATAAAAAAAAACCGTTTGAATTCGAAGTTAATACTTTTTAAATACGATATTACTCTATTAATCATTTTTAGTTTGAATCATTTTTCAAAAGAATGGTTACAAGTTTTTTATTTCCACATCGGTTCACCGAACCACAGCTCAGTGGTTAAAATACGATCTATTTAAGTTTATCACTGGTTAGCGGTGGCTCTGTAAAAATCATGTAAATGTTATGGAGCATATAAAAAAATTTACTTGCAAAAGCAAGAATACGTAGAGTTCGACATAATTTTGAGGTGGAAGTAGTAAACCTTTGAAACGTAACAGTTCGAGTTGTAAATAGGTTGAAACTCGTTGACTACTTCGAGTGTGATATTAGCATTGGTGTTTCCCATGTGGTGGTTACGGAGCAAACTATATTGCATCTCGGCATCCAGAATTCAATTCGCTCATACAAATTATTTCATGCATATAACTAATTTTAAATGGTTATTTGTAACGTGGATTAATTTATTTACAATGCGAACGTCAGCAATTATCTACACGTGGAATAAATTGTTCGGAAATATAAATTCGGAAGTATAAATTTTATTAAAAAGGCAAATTCGGTTCTTTATAGCGGTGATTTGGATTTATTATTTTTAGAAGGCTTTTAAAAGAGTTGCGCTTTAAAAGTTTGACGAATAAAAAATGATCTCATATTTTTATTCGGGAGGAGAAATCACTTTGAAAACTTGTTCATTTACGACATCGAAAGATCAGAGTTACATTCGAGGATGTACTTAGCCGCCGTTTTTCGAAACATAAGATAACAATGGCTCAAATCGAGAAAGGAAATATATAAAAGATAAAGTTATGAAAACTACTGCTTTTTCGAAAAGATGTCCTTGTTTGCATAAATTAACTTAACGTGCATTAGAATGTTTCGCATTGCCGAAAGCATTTTCTGATATTTTTTAGTTAAAATCAACCATATAATTTACTTATTTTATAAAATATTTGAATACGGTTGCGTTAAATTTACTCAAATGGAAACTTGTCTTTATCGTATACAAAGTGTAGAATTCTGGTTATACGCGATATATAAAATCACTTTGCAAAGTAATTAACTTGAATAATAGAAAAAGATTCTATATTTTAACGGGAAAAATAAAAATTTATCGACATAAATGACATATTGCTGGAGGATCATACGATTAATCACGTAAAAATTAACCCTCGTAAAAAAGTCTCGCGCTCTATCGAATCACTGCGTACGTTTCATCGGTTTTTGAAAAAAAGTCGATTTTCAAGCACAAATTTCGCAAAGTGAAAATTTCGACAGTTCTTTGAAAAGAGCCAAAATCCGTTGACGCGAGAACGTGAGTTTCAATTGGAGTGTCCACACTCGAAACACGTAAACGTTGGTCCTTGTTAGATCGCAAGCATCCAGTAATCTTGGTTTTAGCGTAATTCCAGGAGCGATGTTGGGCGCGAGTGGCTGACAGGAATTGGTTGGGATGGGGGGGGGGTACGCGCGATAGCAGACCGTGGGAAAGGATAAAAAGGAAAGTGCATCGGGTGCTATGGAGGAAAATGGAGCGGTGGGTGGCGAGAGAGGAAGACGGATAGCCGACACTTGCGCTGCGAACGCGAAGAGGAAATCGAACGAAACGTTCTCTGGCAGACGGATAGAAATGCAATTCTGATTGCATTCATGCAGATTTCCCCGAGGGGAAAGCGCAGACATCTATCTCCGTTGCACCCCTTTATCCGGTTACCCTTTTACGCCAATTCTACAGTCCAAGTGCGACACGGAAGACAGCTCTCTTGCCGCCGACGTCACCGTTGCCGCCGCACATTCCAAAATGTTTTCTAGTTATTCTCTATTCATTCCGAAGCGCGGTGACAGCTTTACTTAGCATCTCGTCTTTCGCGCACGTTCCACTTTAATTTAAATCTCGCGGGAGTTTTACTTTTTACCAAAATTTCGCGTTCTTACAGGCTTTTAAATGTGCGACGTGTTTTCAGGGTTTTAGTCGCGGTATTAAAGAATCTCTGTATCTCGGTGATACAACCAAGGGAAAATATTACAAATTTTACGCGGTGCTTGCGCTGCTGGAGATTTTTTTTAAATCACCCAGAGACTCGCGGATGCGATTTCGTACAACCTAAACTTGCTTTTGTACACTGTACATGGATAATTAAAATTAAAATCAACAACGAATATTGACGCGAAAAATGTGACCTGAATTTCGAGAGGACATCGCTGCGTTCGAAATTTCCTCTTCGGTTACTTCTAAAGCACTTTGTATTTTCATTTTTATAAAAATTATGCACATTCGAATGAGATACGCGAGGCTGAGTCTTTCGGATTCTTAAATTATCCACTTAGAATATAATTTTTTCATTTACGATTACATAGGGGTAATTTATAATAATTTTATTGAAATTTCAAGATGATTCGAACGAATTATGTTACTCGGAGATATCGTGATTTGTAACTTTTTAAAAACTGTATCGTATCACAATTTTTTAACGGAGAAAATTTTTATACTAAAATTGATACAGATCACGTATTTGTATTTAATTTAACGATTATAGGAAAGTAAATTAATTACAAGTTTTCTTCGTAAATAATAATACGAAAGAGATTTTCATTATTATGTTGTTGATAATTAGTGGTAGAATTTTTTATCGTCTAATCATATTTTATGACTTAGAAACGAAAAATTTTCAAGTTTTAATGACATTCTTGGTGGTTTTATAATTACGTGGATAATTAAAATTTTGAATTGCATAATGCACCTTAAGCTTGCAGCATTCGGAAATAAAACTATAACCTACAAATATTAATTTACATATTAAAATGGCTAAAGAATTCAATTCCAATGTAAATTAATGCAAGAAACTCAATGATTTCGATTTCTTTATTTCCCAGTAACACTTTCTCTAGACTCCGTTTTACGCGGTTCGCCGCAAAAAATATGCTACGTTTGGGTGTACAATTAACCTATATTATCTGGAGATAACGAGTAAAGAGTAACATCGTCAAAAGGATTTATTTAAAATAAATTATTTAAATATATATGCGAATATAATGTTTCTTAGCTTTAAAATATTAATATTTTTGAAACTTCGATCACACGAGTTTCATTAGATTTTTCAACGCGAAGCTCAAAGCAATAATAGATGATTCCAACGTAACGAACCTACGGTCGATAAATTTACGTTTACCTAATCTCTAAAATTATTATTTACTACATTCGAATATATCATACGATTATTTTTGTCATATATCGCAACGATCTTATTCACTTAAATATTTTAATTATTCCATTCAAACCGAAGGAGAGATTTGAATACGTCCGTAATACATTCGTAATTTGGGTAGGAATAAAATCAAGGTATTTGATTAATTTATATCTCCACAGCTGAAATCTGTTTTGCAACGACGGATTTAAAAATTAACATAAAATGGTCATCGCGTTAAAAAGTACGACCCAGGCTCGTCGGATTCGGGTCGAGAAGATCCATTTATTTTTTTGTCGAAGTTCGATATCGGAAAGTCTCGGGAGAATTCCATTGTCCATAATAAAAAGCGCAATAAAAAAAATCCCGAGTTCTCGAAACGCGGCACGAAACGCACAAAACGCAAGCTCGCGAATTCGCTCACCGGAAACATTGCGGGTATTGTCCTTCCTTCTCATCCAAATGACGAAAGGAGGCAGTTTCGCAGTCATTGTCTTCCGAGCCTGCTAAGTTTTCTCTTTCCTCGGAGATGGGAACTCGGCGCACGACAGCGACGCATAGACGGAGACACGCGAGTCGAGGGGCGGAAGAAGCGCGGGATAAAACCTCCTCCCCTTTTCCAACACCTAGAAAGACGCGTACAGACACGTACACCTAACAAACCAGCCATACATCGCTGGACCTGCATAATGCGCTTCTCTCTCGACGTGCGGATATCTCGCGCAATTGGTGTGCAGGGATGCAGAGGATTCTCTCCATCCTTCCTTCCTTCCCATCTCCGTCTCCCTGTCTCCCTCTATATCTGCATTATATGCATTATGTGCATTATACGTATTATATGCATCTCGCGCAGAGAGGTTGCGCATCCTCCCTCGCATCCTCGACCCTCTATGGGGTGCATTCGAATGCGCTCTCGCTCATTATAACCACTTATTTCGAGGAGAGTATCGTGCAGTTTCTATATACTAACTTTCTTGAAAACATCGTAAATACACTTGAAACTTTAATTAGTCGAAGCCGCGTAGCGTAAACGTAAGTTTCGTTCTACGAACTAACAACGACTAAAAAACCACACGAAAAAAGTTTATTATGTTCTTAATTTGGAGCGACTCCACGCAACTAATTCCACATGCAATCGGTTTCAGCGACGCCGTTAGACAAATGGGATCTTTAGTTTTAAGGATATTCTGGATTCGAACGATAATACTCGATACATAACTCCGAGAATAAAGGTGGGAATTATATTCGTAAATTAAAATTTACGTTCTCGGGGATAACGACAATTTTATATTCCGTTCTCTATTCGTTGAATAAAGAGTCGTCGAATCTTGTTTCTACTTGTTTATACCAGCTTCTTGTTCCTCGTATTTTGCAAGATTTTCCCCTTTTTTATCGAGCGGTAACGATACATTAGCCGAAAGATGAGGTTTTTTTGATTCGGCGACGCTAAAAACTGTTCGGTGTGCGTTAGTTCGATCTCGGAGCTTCCGAGAATCTCTATGAATTTCATTGCTCCGATTCTTGCGTACGCGTAATAATTATTTTTGCGCTTTTCGTAATCCATTTTAATCATGGTATTTTACGTCGACCGTAAGAACGCATTCGCTGGTTCTACGGGTGTGAGGAAAAAGAGGCAATTTACGAGCGGTTTACTAGCTAAGTCCTTAAATCCGCCATAAGTGTTTAAAGTGGTTGTAGTAACGAGTGGCCTACTTGTCGTGTAATCTCCGACGGTATATACGCGAGCTTTACATTTATAATATACGTGTATGGTGGTGCAAAACGTGCATAACAGCATTTGCGCGTACAATGCGATACTTCATAATGTGTGCATAATGTCGTTTGAGATACCGACTAAGTGCCACGTGGGCTTCTGTAACGGCTTTCCCGAACTCACTGTAGCCGAACACGGGATAAAGGGAGGGATAAGAAATCACGGATGCGCCATGAACCTTATAAACGAACCGACCAACCGACCTTTCGAATTATTTTACTCGCAATCGAACGCTTTTGTTGTACAACGACGAATTCGGAATTGTTTTTATATCCGCGAACGAATTCGTACGAATATGGAAACGCAGAGATTTGTTTCAGCGATGAATACAGGTTCGATCGATCTCGAATATTACGCGAACGAAATACTTTCCTTCGTGTGCATCTACAATTTTTTAAATCAGCGAAATCGATTAAAGCTCGTACGTTTAATACTTTTATGGCTCTCGAAATTGAGTAACCCACGGAAAAATTTATCTTCTCGGGCGAACTTTGTACACGAATTTATATTAGTCATCGGTAAATTTAACTCGTTGTTTACTTAAAAGATGTATACAATCTTTTACATCTCTAAGATACGGGGTTTAATTAAATTTTGGAGACATTTCTTAATTTCTAAACATAAAGAACACCACAGCTGTGTAATTATATATATATCTTGAATTCTAAATGAAAAGGTTACTTTTTATATTTATTTTCAACTCGGAACATTTTGTGATTTTATTAATAATTATTATAGAATGAATAACTCGTAAAAAATTTATTTTTTTAATACAAAAATACTTTTCGAACGTAATTTAACGGATAAGGTATTAACCTGCTTTTAAAAAAAGCTTACTTTTTAAATTAAATAATTTTTATCGAGTACATCGAAGCTTCGATATTATATTTATACCGAGCAAACTAGAAAGTTCCAGGCGAACGAGCGATTGAAAATATTAGAAAATAATTCGAACTTTGGTAAATAAGCGTAGGAATATATACGAAGTAGTCTTCGATGCTACTATAAATAGAAGCTATGAAAAACTTTATACACCGTATCGTTATTTTCACGTAGCACAAAATTCGTACTCGAACGTGTACTAATCGGCCAAGACGCAAAAAATTCATCCACGTAACGTTTAAAATATTACTTTGGCATTATTTAGACGTCTCGCGCGTGCGGAGCTTAAAATGACGCAGAGGCTATGCGGATGCTGTGGATGAAATTTTTCAGAGAGAAAAGTAAAGCACGCCAGGGAAACGGGATTAGCGAAGTTCGCGAGTCGGGGCTAGACGGATAAGTGATCGAAATTTAAATTTTAAAGTTTGACAATGTGTGCAGCTACAGAGAAAAAGCAAAACCGACCTCCGAACGGAAGCCGGAACTCTTCAACGCAACCATTCGGCTATAAGGTTCTAAAAGGCTTAAGTGCCTTTGATTCGAGAGGACGATAGTTTTGCTTAACTTTCGAATCAAATGACTTGAATAATAGGAAAATTTTATTTTTCTTCGATCTACCTCTTACTTTTCCTTCTTTATTTTCGGCTTCTTTTATACGGCGAATAACCGGACTCGAGAAACGGCGATATTTTTTTTTACAGCGCTCATTTATATTTTCTTTTAAACTTTAATTTGTATTTCGGATTAATGCGGCTATCGCTCGATATAAGATTTAACTCTGGAAAAATATTTATCGTTTCACGCCACCGCTCGTTTACTCATAATTCAGTAGCCTGTGGATTGGAGAACTGTGGCCGTTTTAATAAATCAATCGCGCGAATAATTCATTTTTCAAAGAACCTCGGAATAGATTCGGTTAATTATCGTTAAATATAAAACATTATTTCATCCTTTGTAAACGAGATCTTACATTAACAATATTTTTACAGGTTGATAACCCGAATTTTGAAAAATTAAGGCTAACGATAAATTTTGTTGTTTCGCAATTAGTTTTTTATAAAAAGACAGAAACGTCGCTTAATAATCCATTATTTAAATATTTTAATTTTTTTAATTTTTCACTAAAGTAGTTAGCGTATATTCATCTGCATAATATTTAAATTATTTAAACACAACGATTTTTTAAATATCCCAAATATACCTTGCATACTTTACCCTTAAAAGTAGTCGTAAAAAAGTTAATTTCAATTTTTAAAATTTAAGAAAAGTTGGCGCAAAAATTTTGCAAACTAACCTATAAAAAATATGCCTATTACTCTAGAGAGTACTGTTAAACTTTTAGAGTATTTTTAGATTTTTTTTATTAGGCATCTGTAAAATGTTACATTCGACGATTCACCTTCTAGAATAAACATGCTTATTTACTTTTCTTTTAATTGTAATTTAAATAAATGGCAACTTTCTTTCGAAATAAGCAGATTTTACTTCAAACGGGAGAAAAGATAAAAATCAGTTTTGTGCCTGGATAAATGATATTTTCACTATAAAATACGATGCGTTCGACTCAAAGTAGTTCTTAACGTTACCAAAACATATTATATACCGCTTATACTAAGAGTAATGAATAGTTTAAGTTCTACATAATAGAGCAAACAACGTAAAATTAAAGAAACTCGAGTTAAATTTGTACGAAAATATAAGAAATAAATAAAATTTTCATACTATAAACTTAGAAAAATATTTCGACAATTTTCATTTTGATAATTAGTTTTAAAAGTTATTCTTTTTTTAAAAAGAAACGTCTTTTAAACAAAAATACAACTTATTTAATCTAATTAATAATAATAAAAATATCTTGGATATAAAACCGTAATTATTATATAATTAATCATTTTTTCTAAGGTAAAAGTCAATCTTTTCGAGGCAATACGAAGAATATACTTTTTTAAGTACGTAGATTCTTACCCACTAAAATGTTACTTCTTGGAAGCTCTTCGTAAGCATCGCCAAGGGACTCCTTTTGCTTTACTTCAATGGCATGTTCTAATTCTCTACAAGTTTCTACGTTGCTTTCTGCTTTTCCTTACATCTAATATTTTTATATAAAGTTAAATTTTAGAAGCTGTATATTATATTTGAGTGTAAAATTAATTACTTAATTTCGTAGTATCGATTTACACATTTTTTTATTCTTTATAAATGATATAATAAATAATTTAATTTAATTAAAGTTATTTCTTTTCGTAATTTTTATAAATATTACACTGTATGATGATTTTATTGTCAACTAATGTATTTATCAATTTTATCATATAAATTCGAGCGATACGATCGGTATATTTATATTACGTCGGTCGAGTCGATTGTACGATACGAAGACGGTTTATTATATTTCGACTGATATTTTAAAATATAAAGAATAGATTTATTAGATCTTATTAAGTTGGTTTACTTCCACTCATCGATATAATTGGAAAAATATTGAGTTATACATACTCGTACTCATATTTTGGAAAATATTTTAAAACTTAGATACTTTATAAACTTTCTATACGACATTTACTTTTGATTTCTCTTCTTAGATTTTATATTTTTATTATATTTTTATATTCTTTCTGTTTTCACAGAATCAAAATATTTGGATGATATGCTATTCAACGTTGATTTTGTATTCTGAAACTATTATGTAGGTAAGGTGACTAACAATACGTACGTATTCTTTCACAAATAACAATTTAAAAGCTTTTATTTCGGTTTTCGAATTGTTTAATCAATAAAATGAAATATTATACACATACAAACACATGTATATATAACTGTTACCATATCTTTGATACGATCCACTCAGTGAAAATTGTGATTGATTTAGATGTTTGTGTACATTTATAGTTATTCTAATATATTATACCTGTTAGATTTAAAAAAAGTTGGTTTGGTTATTTACAGTCTTATGAATATTATAAATATTTAAATGTATATACATATGTGTTTTTTCAATAGATAAATATTTTTATTTATAGTTCATTTTCCATTATTTGTTTTTATTTTAAAAACTGATTTAATTTATATATATATATATATATAATTTTTTCAAATAATCGATCATCTGTAATTTTATAATATAATCTTTTATCAATATTATACCCAACGTAGACGTTTGTAAGCAATATTTTGATTTTATTTTCTTTGCTATATTGACAGGCTACTCGATTTTACCGACAGCAGAATGTCTGCTCTATTTTCTACACTGACTAGATTATAGTTGTTAACTGCATCCTGTTCGTAGTCTTTACGACAACATTTTCAAGAAGTTTCTTTATTGTATTTAGAAGGCATTAATGGCTCTATATATAGTAGCAAATACAATTCTAAAAAAACTTTGATTGGGATTAGCGCTAATTGTTTTTATCAATTCTCAAAGCTGTTTGAATACACTTATTGTCTAATTTTAACTTTAATTCTACGAAATAAAATTGCTATAATTCAATAAATTGTATCGATACAATTTTTTCTATATTTTTCTATTTACGCTATTTATATATTATTGTTTATATATAAAATAAAGTAAACGGAAACAAAAAGAATATTTGTTTAATATTTGGATATATATTATTAATTTTAAATTGAAAACAGTCCAATATTTATGGAATATTATGTTTAGAAAATAATATTATTTCGTCAAAAAACAAGATTTGAATGATTTCTGTTATTTATTTTTAGTATCATGCAGTAAAATATGTACAAAATAAAACTTTTTATCGATACATGATCTCAAAATGGGTATTATTATTGACTTTTATTTTTAAAGAAAATTCAATCATAAATAAATTCACGATGATGGATACATATGAATTATTAAATAAGACATTGAGGATTTACTTTTTCGTGATCCATAAATCTTTATTTTCGTAGGTAAAAAGCTAAGCGTTAATAGTACGAAGAAGGTGTGACACGAGCATCGAGAAGAAATTATTGGTGATGATATTACACTGGTATCCACGTAAGACTTAGAAATACATTAGGTGACGAAGCATTTTAATAATACATTCTCATGAAAATAATAGCCATTTAAATGAACATTAAAATTATGTACTTTAATTTATAATACATTTTCGACCATATTATTTAATAATTTTTAAATTATATTATTGTAATGTGTAGCATTAAAAATAGATTTCTTAAATAATAAATTCGAAAATAAATAATATTGAAAACAAAAATATAAAAAAATATATTTAATTTAAGAGAATTTAACGCTTTTGGATCATTCTTTTACATTCATCGTGTAAATAGTTGATTTTATTTATTACTTTTTCAACGTTTTATTTATTTCTTTACAAATTAATTATTACAAGCACGAATTAGAAACTATATTTTAAAATAAAAATGTACATAGTTTCTTAAGTATTGAACTGTGTCAGAAACTGTATGATAATTATTTAATTATTAATTTCATAAATATTCGAAGTATTAAAATATGAAAGAATTTACTCACAACATAATTATATTGTAATTTTAGACTACGATTAAAATTTATATACATACAAATTTATACTTAAAAAATAAAATATAAAAATTAATATTGTGAAATAAATTTGATTTAAGATTATTTAAAAAGTTTGAATACATTTACTAACTGAAACTCTTTTTATATATTAATAAATAAAAATTATAGGAAGTAATATTTATTTATATACACACAAATGAATTTATTTGAAATTTGAAATATTTAATATGCAAATAAAATTTTATTAGAAATATCTGATGCGTAGAAATAAAACTAATATAAACCTCGATATTTAATGCACTATCTTTTTTTGACAGAGATATGGATTTATATAACTAATTCAACAATCAAAATACTTTAATGTATCTGAAAATCAACTCTAGTATGAAACTATTTATAGAATATCTTTAAATTTTATATTATATATATATTTATTTCAATAAGATAAATTCTATCAATACTTTCGAATACAGTTAAATTGATTCAATTTAAAAGTTTCGGAAAACCTTTAGGTTTATTCGATTGAAAGAGAGAATTAACAATGATTTTTTTTAATCAAGATGCTCTTAAATATAATGAACGCAATCGATTTTATCAATAAATCAAAGAATTTTTGAAATGTAAGTATTAAAATGATATTTGCATTCCTTAAAGAAATATAAATTTTTAATATTCGAAATTCATTTTTAACACTTTAATATACCGAACTTTATCGAATATTTGTGAATAAAACGGGCATTAAAAGAAATTAATGAATTTTTATAACTATAAATGAAAATCACAAGTAAATAAAAACTGTTAAATTCAAATTGGAATATTTCAATTTTTACACATTCTTTCTTTAAATTGAAAATTTTTTAAAATAACTATTTTCGTCTTATATAATTTCGCAGTATATAAAATTATATAAATGGAATAAACTAATAAATTTATTTTTATAATTTTTTTAAGTTTTATCGGTATATATTTTAAATTCTTATAATCTAGAAATTAAACTCTAAGCCTTGATTCTACATTGTGAAAAAAATTATTTATTCTCAGGCATTTTCAGAAAAACTATTAAAAAGCATTTTTTAAATAATTTTTTTAATATTTCTAACGTTAATTTGACAACTTATTTGATATATAATGAATAAGCTATAAGTGGGTTAAGATTTCAGTGCAGCATCAAAACATCGTACATTTTTTTGTTTCATGAATTTCACGAAACGAATTCACTAATTATATTTACAAGAAATAAGATTGAAAGCAGAGAAATTCTAAAAAAGGTATAGATAATATTTTCTAATACTTTTAATACTGGAAAAAGCTTTGGAAATATCATCCAAATATGAAAAATTTTATTTTGCAGACGACGTACTTTTCAACGCGATATTTGAGAAGTCAGATTTTTAACGATACATTAAAAATTGTTAAATAATAATTTTAAATAATAAGTTCAATTAATTTAAAGTTTTCATTTTTAAATAATTAAAACAAAAACTTACGTTTTTAGAAATTAAAGTTTTGTGTTATACTCGGTAATTAATTATTTTCATTATTCATGATGTTAATCCAGAGGCGCATTTCTCTTTCGTATACATTGTAGAATATAAACACCATTATGGAATAAAGTAGTTTTAAACTGGCTCTAAATTTGATATTTTACTGCATGCTTACCTTCTTAAAATATGTAAGCTACATTGTCAGCAAAGTATGCCTACATCGTCGACTTTCCTAACTAAGATCATAGTCAGCACGAGTGAACGGCAACCTCTGAAAAATGTTCGAGAATTTGCACCGCTGCATCCATTACGATACGTGTCAAAAGCTCGGATTCGCTACCTACGTCGTGACATAAAAAATATAACTAACGCACGATCACCATTGGATGAAGGACATTTTTGATTACGCGATACCAACGCGTCTATCAAAGCTCACGATGGTGGACATTACTCGGGTCGTATCCGGTGACCCCTTACGAGGAAGATTCGTGCATCATCGGACAGTTGTTCTCGGTAAGAAAGAGGCCACGGAAAGTACTAAAGCCCGCACAATGCGAGCTTGGTAAAATCGATGAACGCTCGACTTACTTGCATGGCAGATAAATAGCCCAGTTAAGCAATGATTTGGAGACGTGAAATAATCGTCTGCACTACGACTGAATTATTCTCGGACGTATTTTTCGACGGACGATGACTTGGATTATTTACGTATACAACGAATGTACCAATAATTATTATATATTACATACATTCTTTTATTTGCTTGTTATACGATAACTGCAGAGTCGGAGAACGAATTTGGAGAATAGTAGCGAACGAATCATTATCGATAGTAATTTTTCGCTACAAAATAAATGATATAGCGAAGATCTTCGAACGTTTGTATACGGAGAATATAAAATATCGACGTGAGTGTGCATCGAGAATTTCTTGTACATAAGGTAGAAAAATTGTAGAATGGTTGCCGATCTCGAAGCGGGCGAAGAAAGAATAGCGCTGAAAGAATTTGGAAACTTACTTGTATTTTGAATTCTGGAACTTACATTATTCTGAAAAGTTATTACAGGATAGGCCACTAAAGTTTCACGGAGACCACTCAAAGTTTGCTCATCCTTTCGTACAGCCATTAAAAATACTATTATTAGTGTTATATAGTAAAATATTACTAAAAATATTTTTTATTACACATTTATCTGTTAATTATTATAATTATTAGTACATTACTAATACACTAATTAACTCTTAATCAGTATCTGACGTATTAAAAACACTCGGACATACGTTAATTTTTAATGTCTAATTTAATACGATATTTTCATCTTCATCTTCATCTTGGTATACCTAAAGGTCCATTACTTTACGATTTTACTACTAAAAGCCTATACGCTGCTCTTTTATTTCTCATTCGAGTTTTATGTCTAGCTCATCTTAATCTACGTGATTTAATAACGCTACAGTATTAGATGAAGAATGGAGTTCCTCCTTTTCATGGTTATACGATTTTTTATAATCTCAGTTTCTTTATCTTATTTTGACTAAAAATCTCTCTGTGTAATATTTTGAACCAGCCTCGATTAATTTTTTTAATATTCGTATAAAAATCAATTAACTCGGTTATACCAAGATAAAATAAAATTTTTATTTTACAATTTTTATTCATTTACTCAAAATAGCTTATAATTATTCGAATTTATAAATATTAACGATAAATTCTTAATAGCAATATAAAAAAAATAATGTAGTGTTATAGATAATATGAATTCTAATTTAACTAGGATATTCGTGATACTACAAATATAATAACTCAATTTTTTTAATTAACTTTATCTTGTGTAATTGTGTAAAATATATGCAATGAATATTTATATATAGATATTTGAGTTGTAGAATAAACAAAACTAGGATAAATTATAATTATTCCACTTGATCATAATTATTTAAACTAAATTTATAATAATATGTAAGTAGTATTTTACTTCGCTAGTTTGTAATGAGTTAAGATGAAGACTTTATCTTGAAGCTGACTGTGAATTGAGTTGACATTACAGTTGACACTAGATGAAAACTAATTGTAAGTCTGAATGCAGACATTCTAGTATATTCAGCCCTTTCAAACATTTTATAAATGTAAACAGTTTCACATTCTGCTTCAAAAATATAACTCTTCTAAAATTGCACATTCTTTATAAAAAATATTTATACTATTTTAAAGTATATAATTTTTGAAATGTTTAAAATTACATTATTTAAGTAGTTTAATTGAGCAGAAAAAGATGATAAGTAAATTTATATAAATTTCAAATTATTAAATAATGTGAATTTTTTAATAATAGTTAGGAATTATACGTAAATAAAAAATGTATTTATGTTATTCTTTTAAAGTTTAGCTTCCATTTATATATTTATAAATGATAACATTTATATATTTTTTAAAAAAAAATATCTATTTAAACTTATCTCTTAATCAATTTAAGATGAAGATATTTTTACAAAATAAAATAAAGCTATTTTTCCAATATATTTTCTATTCAAAATAATTGAATTAGAAAAATGTCATTTTTAAAATAAATTTATTACTTTTAAATACATTTATTCATAGAGGCCAAAAACTAATTTTTAAGATGAAATGATTTATCGCATTTACTTAAAAATAAGAGTTTCAGTTTTAATTACGTCAACAAATTTACAAAATCATTAAGATACGAGAACACAATCTATTCCTCGTTACATGTAGAATATATTTCATTCTAATCTATTCTCTTACATCATTTACATCCCACTCTTTTTCCCTTTATGTTTTATTATATTCATTTATGTATTTTTCCCTTATAGGAAGAAACCAAGGAAAAAACTAATATTAAGACCGAAGTGCAAACACTAAATTAGAAAAAGAATTTTCGGGAAAATTAATGTATCGATAAAAATAAACTCGACAGTTGTCAGCAGAACAACCAATTTCAACCTTTGACAAATTCATAGAAAATTCAAACGTCAAATTTAGTAATATTTTTAGATGACGAAATCGACGCTGCCACGAATTAAAAAAAAAAAGCACAAGTTAGAGAAGATCGTTTTAATTTTTTTTATCGTTTTAATAAAAAATAATATTTTCAAGTTAAACAAAAAATAATTAAAAGTTGGTAAGTTCGGTAGTCTTTTACAGTCTTATATACTGATTATTATATTTGGAGCGAGGTTTCATTTATTTTTCATTATTTTTCCCCGTATAAATATCGATATTGTAAAGGAAACTATTTTCCAGTACAGCATTCTTTATTTACGCGGTCGTCCACGCGACTATAAACGAATTAAATAATCGAAAATAGTACAAAGTGCGCACGTAAATTTAATATCGCCGACTTTGAAATTCATCACATTTTTTATTCGGAAAATAAAAGGCGCATAGGTGGATTCTTACGACATTATGTTAAAATTTCATCATAATAAAATTTACTCGAATGTTGTGTACTCCCCTTTTCATTTTATTTTAAACTGGAATCAACTGCACGGAAAATTGAGTTCGTTAGATGGATATCAAGAAGAGGAGGAAAACGATAAAAGTCTCTTTCGTTTCATCCATGGAAATGCGGAAGCTCGCAAAGCTCCTTTCGACCACACGCACAACTCGATGCGAGTGCCGCGGATATCCCGTTAATATCCTGTTTACGATACAACAAACCTGGACATCAATTCGCTGTCGCTAATGTCGGGGTCATTATTCAAAGCAACGGGGGGAACCGTCGACCTCGAGCCTCGTGTTTAATTCGATCTCGAAAACCCGAACTCGCTTCCTTGTACTCGCGAAAGACGAAACCTGCACCCGGATCCTCGAGGCATACGACGCTCGTTGAAATAGTCGCGAGCCGATTCCATTCGCACGGATAGAAGAACTCGAGCCTCCGCTTCGAGAGTCCGTCGCAATTCTACTCGTATGCACCCTCTTCGGCAGCGTACCCCGGTGCTACTTTTATTTAGTATCGATTTTTCTCCTCGGCAACGATACCTTTTTCTCGGATAACAAGATTTTCTAGATGAGACTTTTTCCGCTCTTTTTTTCTTTACTTTTTATTCCACTCTTTTTTTCTCTCCGCCGGAGTCATCGTATTACGTTTGTATATAGAGGAGAATGACGATAACGAGGAACGAGAAGCGCGAGGTAATTCCTTTCGACGAAATATTTTTTCCCGAAAGCAAAATTTCAATAGTTATAAGTTTTCGTTGGGTAACGCGTGTCGCTAATTAATTAATCTATTAAAGGTTTTAATAAGTAATTGTCTCCAACGTTTTTAGGGAAGTTTGGTCGAATCGTGAGTACAAGTTCTCTAAAATATACGGTTTCTGGTTAGTCGCGACGAAAGCTTTTCGAGAATGCAATCCGATTAATTTATTCTCTTTATTTCAGCTTTTTAAGTAAAGTTATTCGCAAGGGAAACAGTCGGGTAAAATAAATCGAGAGAGAGAGAAAGAAGAGAAACGGACGCGATTGTAAATTTTGGAAGTATCGATCCCATCCGTCGTTGGAAATTTATTTTTATATAAATTTTTATATATATATAGTTTTATATAAACATTGGAGTAACGAGGTAAATATCGAAAAAAGTAATAAACCGTCGGGACAGCGGCCGTCGCACGCGGAAAATGTACAGCTAGCAAAGATTACGTTGTGTAATGCTCGCGATAATATAGAGCAGACGCGCAGTGAGTTAAAAAGTGGGCATTACTCCGCGGAATTTATTCCTAGAGAAAGAAATACGTGAGAATTTTCCATCCGTGCATCTCTCTTAGTTTACTATATCACGGAGGTCATCATTTTCTCCTTCCTCCCAGACAACGCTCGAAAATATCTACGCCTGCGCGAACAACCCTTTTGTTTTCTATCGTTGTTTCTTTGCTTCGAATACATTTTCCACTCGGTTCTATGCTTCTATTTCACCTTTCCGCGTTCAGCGACTCGCGGTTGTTCGGACGCAGCGCGACGAATTCATCCCTTTTTTTTTTTCTCCTCATTTTTTACGCTCGGGGTCGGCACTTTGCAACGGCTTCCGCTTCTCCGCTTCTCCGCTCCTCCACTCGAGCGAGGGTTTTACGGTGGCGGTTCGGTGACATAATTATTTTTCATGGTTTTTCTACCCGGACGAGCTTTTCCCTCGTTTCCCCTCTCGCTTTATTTTTCTCGTATTTAGATCATCTCTAAAGTATGCAAAGTTTCGTTAATCCGTATTGAAAGCTGCGCCCGCGAGGAAAGTAATTTTTAACTCCATCAGGGATTCAGGAGTCTCGTTTCTCGTGGCTTCCCCCTCAACTTGAGCCGCTTCAACCGCGTTCTCAAATTATTTCGCATCTATCTCCGTCCTCCCTCTCATCCGATGCATTTCGTTTCCTTTCTCTCCTTCGGCTCGGTACTCTACCCTTCGAGACTCGCTCCCTCGAGCCCTTTTTTTTATCTTTCCGCTCGACGCGATTCTTATCCCGAGAGCTTCGTCATTGGCGCGTGGTATCTTCGCTCCGGTACATCCATTGGGATGAGCTTTACGCGTACTTTTCCATTGCATCGGATACTTAGCTGTAACGATGGGCGCCGAGCACTGGATTTCAGGACTTCGGACTTTTCCTTTACTTTGTGCTTTTTTAAAAGCCGCGCGGCCTTTTCGCTTCGATGCGAGGTTAAAACAAAAGAGTTGCTCGATCGCGTTTCGTTAGCGAACCGTGAGAAAAAAAACGAAGACGTAGGCTTACTCGAACGTATGTTTACTTCGAGTTAGCTCAAGGTAAGAGTAAAGAAGAAATAAAAGGAGAGAAAGAATACGTACTTGGCTTCATCTTTTTCCACTTTTATTGGTCGCTGTCTGCCGTTTTCAGCTTTCTCTCTCTCTCTCTCTCTCTTTCGCTTCTTTCGATGTTTTCGAGGGAAAGATAAAATAAGGCGGTCGTCCTCTGTTTTACGATTTCTCCGCCATTATACAAACTCCTTTCCTTAGGTAGTTTGTACTTCCTTTTCTCGTACTAAATTAGCTTTATTGGCATAGTTTTATGACCTGGAAATTACAAATTTTGACATTTATACATTTACGATATTTGCTATTTTTCCCGCGAGACATCGAGAAAAAAAAAGTCAGAATTTTGACGTATATCGCGTAAGTTTTCTCCCATAAAATCTTCATCGGGGTATTCAACGATGATTCATTTTGTCCTTTGAAACTTTCTCCCTTGGTTGTCGACTAAACCACCGAACTTTCATCAATTATTCCCAGAAAGACACGGTTTTATACTTTATTATGTAACTGCGAGATGAAACTGTCAATCTGTCAAGAAGGTTTCGATACGCGAGATTTATTTTATTTCTGTATTTTAAGCTTCGTCACATAGTAATCGACCATTGTAACAAAATAATGCGTTATTTCCCTTCGATTCTTAATATTCGACTACGAACAAAAGTATTTATTCCGGTTGCACTAGAATATTTGTTCGCGTCATTCAAAAATGCAACTTTGATTACTTTGTCGATAAATACGTTTACAAAAAAACATGTTTCGATTTAAACCAGATGAAAACACTGGTAAAAATTCGTCGACGCCTTAATTACATTTCATAATAATTACGTCGTGTTCTCGTATCCTTCAAGAGCGGTAAATTCCAATATCGAACAATTTTTGCACATTTTATTTAAAAAACGACGAAATAAACAAACAGACAATTTTATTATTTGTACTATTAGAAGTCGATGAAACGTAAACGCATTTCTTTATTCGCGAAACTCAAAATGGAGCGACGTAGGTAAGGCACACCTCGGAAGAATTTAATATTTGAAAACAGCGTTCGACGGTAAGGAAACGCGAGAGGTATCGAAAAATAAATAAAAAAAAACCAAGGTTATGAAATTAGTTCGTTACGTCAACGTCGAAGAGTACGGAAATAAAAGAGTTTGCAAGCACGTCTCGCTAACACCTGATCCAAATCGCACCGAGTACGAGGGAAAAGCCCGTTTGAATGGAAGAGCGAAGGTCGCGTCGCCTCGCATCTCGAGAAAACGTCTCCGATCCAGCGGAATGGAATCTCGAGGAGGAGTCGGAGATAGCGAGTCTCGGCTCGGCAGAAGCAGCAGCTGCAACGCGCTAATAATTGCTCGCTCGGTTGCTCTCGCCGAGCGATAAAATTGCCGGCGCTTGCAGATTTAATTATCCATTTATTTAGAAGGGGGCGCGAGGTGCGAGGGTTAATGCGCAATTAGCGCGATCGCTCGGGAACAGGACGCGGGAGGAGGAGGAGGAGGATGAGAAAGAGGAGGAAGCGTTTGAACAACGCGGGGAATCGAATAAGGAAGAAGAGTCGCAAGCCTACGATGCGTTTAACGCCGTTGCCGCAGTGAGTTTTCCGCTTGACTCTCCGTATTCCCCACTCGTACGGCCGAGCCGAGCAAATAAAGTGTCATACCCTTCCGCCCTTCCATATTTGCACAATGTCTTCGACTTTACTCTTTTTCTCTCGCCTTCTAACGGTTGACCTCGAACCTCGTTCCCTCGATATTCTTTTTTTTTTTTGAGAAATACTAACTTGCTATTGCTGGCGTTTCTTTTTCCGCGCTATTTTCCGCTTCCTTTCGTTGAAACCACATCTACGATCTGAACCTTCGAGTCTCCTCGAGATGCTGATATTGCTTCGCTCGTGGCCAAACTCTAAATTGGCCAATTACGCGACCGTCGCGGAAGTTTTCTCTGCATTCGTATCGCGGCCGATTCGCAACTACAATGTATAATGCATCCTAAATACTTGACGATAAATCCGCTACATTGTAAATCTCGAGTGCAAGATATTTTTCATTGTAAACGAGAATGAAATTTCGATAGAAACGTAAAAATTTATCTTGACCAAGATGGAAATATATTTCGAGTAGTTTATAGTTTATAACAAAAATTGATTCTTCGGAAAAAACTATAAAACTTACGATAATTTTTATAACTCTAAAATGCTTTTAAAGCAAAACTTTTATATTTCGCGAAGCTTCGTCTTATTATTTTATACATTAACGCTTAAATGTTATTGTCAATGTGAATTTTTTTCACTTAAGAGAAATGTTTTATGTACTGTAAGTTTCAATACCCTTTTGCGATTGATAATTTTGTCGAATATCTCTATTCAATTTATAATATTTCTTGTACTGAGAAAATTGATCAAACGGTTCGAGTACTATTTTTAATAATCGTTTCGAGATAAAAGAAGGTAGGATTTGTATTTGAAACTTTTTAATTTAATAAGCTACTACTTTTATTTTATTAAAAAAATTTTTAAAAACTGATATAAGTTTTTTAAGATGAAAGAATACTTACTAAAGTTTTTACAAAATAAATCCAAACTTTATTTTCTATCATTAGTAAAAGTTGAACAAAAGTATTTAGCACGAGTCATTCCTTAATTTAACTTTTAAACGATCAAGTATTTCATATAAAAACATTCGTTAACGAATATTTTTGTCAGTTTCGGCTTTATCGGGAGAATTTTAATATTTGAAAAATATATAAAATTCCGCTGACTTTTAACTATTTGTCAAAATTAAACAAAAAAAAAAAATTGTCGATGTATAGTCGAAAAAGCTCGATTTAATCGATTACGTATTTACCGTAAATATTCGTACACTTGCGGTTCCCAGTAAATTTTTTAATTTGTCTTACAAGCTAAACAAGAAGAAAGGAAACAAAAATTAAAAGCCTTTTAACGGGTTGAAAAAATTATAAACCTTTCAGCAATTTTTGACTGGAATGCAACGCGTTAAATGCTCTGGACATCGCTTTCCATCAATTTATAATTTTAAATTACCTAAGTTTGCGCTCGATCATTTGACAGTATTATTAATTTTGAACGACGAGTCTTTTGCCTCGCGAAAAACTTCTTTCTTAATCCAGAAATGAATAATCCATACCCAAATCTCTTCAGCTTCTTCTCTTTCTTTGAGGTTTTTTCCCTTTCACACCGGTAACGGCCATTTTAACAGAAAGCCATGTTGTGTGAATGCGTTGGTGCCCTCGAGCGACTATACGTTCCGAAGCGAGACCGAGGCTGTCTCGGCACCTTCGAACCAATGAGACGTACAGTCTTCCTCTCTTTTCGACTAGGAGGTGATTCGAGCAAGGAACGTACGCCGTGGGCTTTTGTTATTAATTTGGCTCGTGTTTTTTTGCTCTTGTCCTTGCCTCGCCGGGCTTCTGTGTTTTTTTTATATTAAGCGGGACGTGTTCCATGGCTTAATGAAGCCTTTGTTCCGCTCGGTTTCATATTATACTTCTTTTGTCTTCGTTTTCGTCTCTCCCCGTTACTCTCTCGTATCCTGTGTCGCTCTCATTGTCTGTCGCTGTGCGCGAGGAAGACGATTAGGAAATTTCAAAGGGTCCGTCGAAGACGTGTTTACGTGTCGATACGTTTTATCGAGTTCTCACCGCCTGAAAAACTACGAGGCTATAAGTTAAGGGAACGAGTTAACTCGAGCTTCCGCGATGCTGTGGTAACGTGGAGATAGAAAGGGTTGGAAGGAGATGGGAAAAAGTCGGGATATGCGAGCCGAACTTCACCGAAAGACATTCGACATTGGGGGTCGAGTGCGATGGAGGCAAAGAAAAACGCGCAATGAACATAATATTCTTATCTTAAGGTATTACATATATATATATAATTTATCGACGACTCTAATAACGCGATAAGGCCGTGGAGAGAGAGACGTATATAGATATACTGTCGCAGAGTCTAACTATTCATTGGATATAGGAATCGAAGATAAAGTTTGATTCTCCTTGTTTGTTGAAAACACGTTTTGGTTGCTTTGGCCGTAGCGCATCTAAGAAAAACAAGAATTCGGTTCAGCTTTCGAATTTAAGCGATATGCGCGTTTATTTCATGAATGAGAAGAATGAACTCTTTTACATCTCGCATAGTTCGTTTATAGCTTTTGTAAGAATCAACGGTATTACTTTTATAAATTGAATGGACTAAAAATATGATTGAACAAATGAATTGATTACGGTTGTGTTATCGCATAGTTTCGCTTGAAATACTGGATGATAAATTATATTGTGTTTAATTTAGCTTAAGTAACATATTTAATATCATTATATTAAATATTCCATACTAAAAGTGTTACATTTTATCATTCATATTTAAGTTTTCACTTAAAGTAGACTAAGTTGATGCATATTATATAGGAATAAAAGATTTAGAAAAGCTTGTTATATTTGCTCTTAATTATTTATTTTAAAAGTGTTTACTTCGTAATACTTTAAGATTTTTTATCGTTTAATCTTTTATTAAATATTCACATTTTTTTCTCTTATTTTGAAATAGAAAATGAAACGGTTGCGCAGTAATTAGTATACTCTTAAAATCACTGTTGATCTCTAAATTTTATTTAAATTTAGTTCTTTTATTTTTTTAATTTAGTTCTTTTTTATTTAAATTTAGATTTAAACTTTTAAAAATGCTATTATTTAAAATAATTAAGTAACTCGTTAATTATTAAAATTATTAAGATATTTAAACACTCGTTCGATAATTTTTATTTTTATAATAAAATTGATATTGTAAGGCTGAAAATAATATATTTTCTAATTCTATACAAAGCATTGTACTAATTTTCTTAAGTAAGAACATTCTTCTTTGAAACTTAATTAACAATTTTCAAAAAAGCACTAAGCTTTGTACCTTTCGTATTATATTTGATTATACATGCGATTTTTATTTCTTTTTAAAATGATTTTTAAACCCACCATTAAAATTATGTATAATAAAAACACTAATAAGAAGTAAAGGTACGCTGATTTTATTATTTTAAATTAATATTGCAATATATTTCTTCAACAATTTATATTTGTAAAATTCAAGAATATTCTCGAATAAAATTGAAGACAATTTTTTTTTTGGAAAGAAAATTTAAAAAATTCCGTTTTAGACATTTTTTCTCGATATCGTACGAACGAGTATTATTTTTATTAATAAACGAACGAAAATAAATAAATAAAAAGCGAATAAAATTTAAAAAATATGTCATATCTTAAGAGACCAGTGTAAGATATAAAGATGCTTTGAAAGTGCAAAAGTTGGTAGATAGAAAGAAAATAACAAGGCCGTGTACGACTTCGGAGATGAGGGAGAAACCAAAATATAACAATGATAAGAGTAAGGATAAAGAGAAATAAATGTGTGCGCGGAAAAGAATGAGCAATACAAGCAAAGAAGAATAATGAGGAAAACGCTAGGGGCTGTTGTGGAAGTAGTAGTAAAACGCAAAAAGAAAATGAAATGCATAGGAAAAAGTGAATACAGGTGCGGATTAAGCCGTAGCTGATGAGAGAGGCCGAGCAGAGATGAAAAGGAAGAGAGAGAGAGAAAGCGGGAGAAGGAACGAAAGTTAGATATAAGGAGGAAAGGCAAAACGAAGCTGTTTGTTCTTTATTTTATTTAAAGCAAGACGTCCCGGATGCGGGAAAACTCGTTTCGTGCCAACGAGTTTCCAGATCATCTACATCTTTCCCCTCTCGCGCTTCTTTACAGTTTGTCTCCAAGTTTGTCCAGGACTCGCACTTTTTCCGCGACTCCCAGCGGCTCTTCTTCATTCTCTTCATTCTCCTCGCGTCAGAAGTTCAACACCGCAACACGACGATGGCATGTAGCGAAAACTGTGTTGAATGCTCGGACATTTCTTCGACATTTTTCCGCTTTATAATTTTGAACAATGCGATGCCCAAGGGATGCAAAAGTGTTAGCATAGGTTATGTTTCTTCTCGCGTATCTTTATCTTTATTTCTCTCTTTCTCTCCCTCTCTAAATGTATCGCAAATTACACCATCCGGATGAAAGTGGAAAATACGCGAGTCGGACGTAATTATTGCGCGCTAAGTAATCGTATGCCGCCGAATAATCATGACCGGTTGCCTGGCTTATTATTTCAAAAGAGCAAAAGCCTCCGACTTAATTCAATCTAATGTACACAATTTGTTTCGTTAAAATAAATGTTTAATCAAATATATAATGTGTTAGAGGATCAAAGCCTGATCAACGTTACAGCATTGATTTATCATTGTTTGCAAACAATATAATCATTTTCCGAAGTTATTTTCCTCGATTCGTATATCTAGAATATATTATTACCATTCACACGACAAAATTGACAACAAAAATGTATTTACATTGGCTCGTCGTAGATTGTCTGTTTTGTATCTTATTTTGTAAATTTATAGGTTTAGCGATAAAAATATATGATTCTATTTTTCGATATTACTTAAATATATGCGATAGAGCATTGAAAATTTTCGAAAATTTCTTTACATATCGAAATTTGAGCAATTTTCGATTAAATTTTCTGATTATATATATATATATAGAGAGAGAGAGAGAGAAAGAGAGAGAAAGTTTTATTCCATTTTTTTATATATATTTTTTTCATTAAATTCTTCTGATATTCTATTCCGTTGTAGATATTAACACCGGATAGTTTTTGAAAATCTACATTTTCATCTTCTGTATTTTAATTTTTTAATTTTTCAACTAATTACTTCAATGTTATCAACTTTCTGATTAATAATTAATTTTTTGATAATAATATTGTATAAATATTTTTTATTTGATTAATATTGATTATTTTTTTGTATATTTGCTCTTTCTTTTATTAGGATATCTATTTAATCGGAGGTATAAAAGAGGATTAATTCAATATATTATATTCTAATATCAATAATAGGGTACACTTTAAGTATAAGACTTCTATTACGAGATTATTATTTCAATTTTAATATCTAATAATACTTTAAGAAATTAGAAACAAAGTTTCTTTTTATTTTCTTTATTTCAGAAGTAAATTCGTCTCGCGCAGTTTCAAAAGTAATAAATATTTTACGTAAAATGATCTAAAACTGCTTCAAAAATCTGAGTAGTATATTTTTATTTGAAGTTATAGCGAAATAGCCAATTTCGATACTTCATTTCAACGTCTCCTTGTATTTGTAGGAAAAATTCTCATATTGGTTCACTCGTAATATATAAATCATTTTTTAGGTTTCTATATTAGAATAATTTTTTTCTAATATTTTTTTTCGAAAATCTTTGACTTTATAAAAATTCCTTTTTTATCTACTTTTTAGGACACTTTTTCCTTGTAAACAATTTATTACTTGGCTACAAAATATTTTTGAATATCATATCGTTTTCTCGAATAGAAAGATGTTTGTTCCACTTATAATTTCTATAGTTTGTTAGCATTTCAGAGATATTATATATATACATATATATATATAATTTTATTTTTTTCTTATATTAAGTAATTAGTTGTTTGTTTACTTTACTAAGTTTTTGGTGGTCGAATGAATATTATTTCCGTTCTTGGTTAAACATTATGAAGGAACTTTCGTATTTGGAATTTATGTGGTTTCGTTAAATTTCTAATTGAACAATTGATTATTTTCATGTTTATGTAAAAAAATCAAAGCTGTGAATTCCTTAATTTACATCATAATAAATTTATTAGCTTAAACAGAAGAAAACATAAATTTATAATTTAATACACTTTGATACTTATTATAATGTTAGCTAGTATTTTTCCGTTAATTTCAAGTTTTTCTCTTTTATAGTAAGTAATTTTATCACGTCGTCTACATATATTGCACATCTAATGGGCGTTGAAATAACATACCTACTACTGTTAATCACTATAAGGAATAGTAGCGCTTATCCCGGATTCTCAAGAGACTCCATTCTAAATGTCTATAGAATGAGAGGAATAACCATTGACTCTCACGTGTATGGTTCTATTTTATAAAAGCTTCAAAATATTTATTCACATTACAATTTATTTTAAATGACATCTTAATCGGGTTTTCTCTTCCTAAAATGTAATAAGCTTCCTTTAAATATAAACGTGAAACTATAACATATCCTAATATATTAGGACATTAAGTATTTTTTAAGAATAAGAAGAATATTATTTAGGTTTTTAAAAAAATTTTAAAAGTACGATACGTTTGATCCATACTTTTTTTTAAATTAATATTTTTTAAATATTTCGGTACAGAGATTATTGTTGTTTTTCTCTATTAGATAGTATAAAATTTTCCTCTACATATTCTAATTTTATAGAGTATATTTTAATTTCTTTTTTTTTTTTTGATATTTCTCATAAAAAATCAATCATTATTTCATACGTCAATTACTACATATATTACCAGATTTATGTATATAATTCGTCTAGCTTTTTCTATTTTGCTTATATTCACAAATTAAAAAGTTAGATTTTCATTCCTACTTTTTAGAGAGGCTTTTACGTTATTCCTAGCATAGATTGTAATATTTTTCAAAATTTGTCATCAATCAAGTTTTTTCTTGATTAATGTCAAAAAAATTTTCAACTTTTCAATTTTTTTAAAATTTAAAGTTACAACTCGGATATAAAATTGACTCTGTATGATATTATTATCGATATTAATAGTAATAAAATAGCGGTCACTAGTAAAAATATCAAATATAAGTCACCATTATTATATTTCTGAAATATTTGAAGTATATTAAGATAAATGTATTGGTCTAAAAGCTTCCATCGAGAATAAGTTGATTCCCTTGAGTCTTATATATTGATGTTTCATTCTAAAAGTCAACTTTACATTTATTAGATTCAAGGATTAATTTTTTCTTGTTTTCACAATCGTAAATAAAAACGTGCGATTTACCGTCTTCAAAAATTAAGAAAACTTTTGAAAGTTGCTCGTTTAACTTTACTAATTCTTCTTTTTCTAACTGTTGTCTTTTGAAAGTGTATAAGTTACAAATGCAAATTTATCGAATCTTCCATTTTTAATAATGCAGTAGATTTTAATTTTACGTTTATTTAGAAAATTATGGAAATTGTTCGTTAACCTTTTAAATTTTAATTAGTAGCTAATTAAACTACTATTTATTCCAAAGATTCGCTTAAAATATTTTTTTCTCTTTTCCAGATTTTTAATTTTACATTATATTTTATGTCTTATATTTCAATTAGAAAATTTGATTCTAAACTAAGTTTCCAGGTCGAGTTTGTATGTAAGTATACTTAGTTTCAGTACGTATCCGCTTTACTTCTGAGTTTTGCTATTCAACTGTAATATTTTAGATCTTTTGTGTAAGTTAGAATTGTTGATATTATTGTTTTCATGATAATTATGTGTCCTACAATATTTCACTATACGACTGTTTCCGTTGCATAAGAAATTTACGGTATCGATAATTTAATATACCTAATAATTAATATCATCCGATTAGCTGTATTATTTAATTTTATCTTTCTTAATAATGAACGCGTATCGAACGCTGAAAATTAATTATACTTATGAAAAGTTAAATATTTTTGGACGGTTGTATCGTTCGAAAAAATGTTTTTACGCTAAATATCTCAATAAAATATGTATATTTGAAATATATTAGATTTAACACGACTACGATACAACTTATGATTATATATATGATTATATATTCTGCAAGTAAAATTATCGATCGATCCTTTTCCGCAACTACCGAAATCTCATAAATCAACTTTTAATAGCATTAAAGTAATTTTGGAAACTGATACTTTATTGACTCTAGTAATTATGAATCAGTGTTCGATATTTCATTAGCGATGCAAAAATACAAACGATATGCATCGAATTTGATCACTTTTAGCTCTACTAATCTCATTTGTATTCAGCGACGCAAGTTTAACGTATCGTCTTAGAAGTACTACGAGCGCGAGTTTCGTAATTTAGGCGCTTATTATTTATTATTTAGAATATTGCAATCTCCCGATATTGGTTTTAGAAGTAGCCATCGTGTAAGCAATCACGAAGCGTTTAATTGTTTTCCTTTGAAACATCGCCGATCGTTGATCGGTGTTTGCATGTCGCACGAACACTACATGTTACGGAATAATTTGACGATTGACTTTACGAGATGAACGGTTAAACATTTCAAATGCAATATCCGAATCGTGTAATGGGCACTCAACTCTTTTTTAACGTATTCATTTCTATTTAGATTTTAAAATATCCGATAGACACGTCGAGGCTCGCTTTTATCACGATTTTTTGAACTTGTATTTAATCGTATATACGAATATCCACGATTATTCATTTGCATTTTATCATGTACTATTTTCGTGCTAATATTATCATCCGCACCGACAAATACTTATTCAGTGCTTACACCGATTATGGATAAAGATAGATTCTCTCATCTACCATAATCCGAATCTGTGTATTTACCGTTTATTTAGTACATCTAATGTTGGATCTGCGCTGTAGGTATTAATTAATAAGCTAATTATAATCGTACAATGATACGTAATATTTATACATTACAGCGTTATAATATAAAATATCCAAATTATCTTGGATTTCATTTAAAAATTGTAGCTCCCACCAAAAGCAAACTTCAAAAGGATTATTTTATATTTTTAATTGCAAGTTCAAAGTACAGTTATTAAATATAAATATAAAAATATTAAATTTATAAAGTATAGCATAGAGTTTCGATCCTTTTCTGGAAAAAAATTAACAAATATAAGATAAATTAGAAAAAGATTCAAATACATTACGTATTTTTTTATTAAAGCATATCGTACGCGTTTGGAAAATATAATTTTTAACGGATTAGACGAACCAATCACAACCGCATTTCGCACCAAATTTTTATGAAATCCAAGAAATTTCGACATACGGCTAACAAAGGCAGATATGAAAAAACGTTCGTAACTAGATTATATATACGCGGCTTAACTTGTCAAAAAAGAAAAAAATATAAAACCAACGAAAAAAATTACGGAAAAGGTAGAACATTATATTTGGTAACGTCCTTTCAAATTAACGAGCTCAAACGCGTCAGGGAAGCCGAAACCTCGCTGACAACCAAAACGCTAATATCTTTCACCGTACGACTGTACACACAAAAAGTTTCGCAATTAAAAAAAGAAAACGGGAAAAGCGCGACGCGTCGTTCACAGGTGTCGGGAGGAAGGGGTGGGGAAAGAGAGAGCGGAGGATCGAATGAAAAATGATTATACGTGGAAAAGGCCCGAGGGAAGCGAAAACCCGCGGTCGATCATTCGAGGGAATATCGCGCCTCTGCGGCCTGATTTAGAACATTTGCCCGCTCGCAAATCTACGAAGTTCGGAGTAACTCTCGAGCACTCGAGTCTCGGGGAGGGGATTCGTCTAATCCGGAATTTGGTGCACTCGTCTTTTTAGGACGGCTTGACGAATAGCTAAACTAGAAGTGACGCGAGAACGGCGGCAGGACGACGACGACGACGGTGAGGACGACGACGACGACCACGACGACGACGACGACGACGGAGGCGCGACGTTCGGAAAGAGACGGATTGCAAGGGAACGAAGGACGGGAGAAACGCAGGAGGCGAGTTTGCGGGTTGACCCATTTTCGTCCAGGATCTTCCGTTTCTTTGTTTCTGTCCTCTCAATCTCTTTGCTCGAGTTTGCTTTTTTTCCTTTTTTGCACTCCTTTCTATACCGCTGTTTCAAGCTTTACCTGCGGAAAAAATTAGCCGAGTCTCTGGACTTTCTCGCTTTGCATTTGCATCGAGGGTAAGAGGAGGCGAATCGCTTGGCTTCTTCAGCGCTGTAATTTGTTTCTTTGGAGGAAAAGAGATGAAAAGGGCTCGTTTATGTATTTTCTCGAGGTATACGGCAGCAACGAGCGGAAATAAAAGAATCGAACCTTTTTCTCTCGAGTTTTTCTTGCGGTGCGCGGCGATTGTTCCGACCTCTTGATTCGAGCTCGATGTAACTTTGCAAAACATAAATTTTTCATTTATCTAATCTTTCGAGTAATTCCGATAAATTATTAAAGCGAGAACAATGAATAATAAAAACCGGTATTTTCGTGCATTTCTACATTTTCGTAGCTACGGTTTTTCCCTGCATTTCCACATTTCCACATTTCGTTCGCACGTGTATTCATTCACGAAACCACTCTCTTATATCACGAAGACTTTGTTTTCTCTCGTTGCGCACATTATACATCATCTTTTTTTATTAGCGTCTTTCACCGTACTACGATCTTGCTTATATTTTCTTGCGCTTCTCTCCGCATTTTCTTAAGTGCTTTCTCGCGCCTTCGCAGCTGACACCGTTGCTATATTTGTGTATACTACATTCGAGCTCGGAACTTTTCTTCAAATTTACCTGAACCGTGCACAGGTCCGAAATGATATTAGCCTCCTTCTACAGCATCCATCTACCCAACAGACACGGAAAGATCGGGAGAAAAAGAGAAAAACTTTTCCAATCCTACAACTTACTTTTTCTTACTTTTTGTTCTCGTGGATGTTATATACGTATAGTACAAGTTCAATCTCACAAGTCAGGAGTCACGAGTTAGTCGAAGAAAGAGAAAAGAGCGAGAAGAGAAAGTAGAAGAAAAGGCAGAATACGACCTTTATTACGTGAGAAAAGCGTCGATACATCGTTAAAAATCTCTACTTGAAATTTCAGTTGTGTGTTACATAAGGCATTTTCAAACAGACGTTCATTCGCACATTAAATTAAATTGCGGTTATTCGGCTCGATAATTCTCAATAGTTGCATAAAATATTTTTCGTTTTCTACGGATTTAGGTACTCAAGGGTTAATTCAAAATGCATCGATATCGCGAAATTACGTATATCGTTGGGAAGAGACCAATTTTATTAACAATAATGAATATATATCGTCGTTCTTTAATAATTTCAAAATAAAAGCTTTTTCGAAATTTTAGAGAGTTAGCCAAGAATCGTCGGATTAATAGATAATAATCTTCCGATATTAAATATACGATATCTGTGGACTTAACTTCGTTTCCGTTTTATAAGCTATTTTAAAGTTTTTAAGGTAGTCTTAATCGAATTGAACAATAAAATTTCATATTTTTCTACAACTTTTACCGTACTTTCTTACTTACGAAGAGAAAATTCATTATAAAATGGAATTTAAAAAAATTAAGCATTTTTTAATTAAAACATTCTGAATATTTTATTCTTTACAATAATAATTTGCATATTATACGAGAAAAAAGTATATTTTTTCATTGTTCTTCTTGTTACTATATTTCACTATTAAAAATTAAACGTTGAATATTCATTTATTATCTATTATATAAAACACTAATCTCGTATATATGTACGTATAATTATTGACATATTATTTCGGAATCAGTCTTTCGGATGAATTTATAAAATATCGATCGATACGTGGCGTATAATAAATAACTAATAAATGAATAATTAATAAAATAATTTATGTAAAAATTAAAAATTTCTTTTATAACTTTGATACGATCGAATATTTTAATCATAATGAATATTTTTATTTTAACGAATACAATCGAATACCGAATAAGTTTGATAAAAGTTAAATTAAAAATATTCGTTTGTAAAAATATTGCTGTGATTCATAAAAAATATAATAAAATAAATAACAAAATAAACACAATGGTAAATATAAGAGTAACGATCTTTTCTCTTATACTTTCCACATAATCAATTAATCTTCTTTCCTCCTTTCAGTTTTTAGGTGTACTACCATTCGATAATATTAACTTATTCGGTCCCTATTTAACGGAGGAGAGCCTGTCAAAACAACAGATAAGAAACTGTTATTTGTTTTTAACATACATTGTGTGCTGAAGTTCCTAACTGGCATTATTGAATCTTCCGCTGCATGTACACTCGACGTGAAGTAAGCCTGACAATGGCAACGTTAATTGGTATTCAAATTTAACCTGGTAGATGTGTTTATACATAGATGAACACGCACACGCGTTTATATATATATTTATTATATATTCACATATACAAAGATTTACTTCACGGGTTAAATTTGAATGCCAATTTACGTTATTCTTGTCAGAATTACGTCAGTCGAACGTACACTAATTTCAGTATCCCGAATAAAAATTAAGTATAATGAAACGTAAACGTATTAATTTTTCAAGAAATTTATACCACCGGGATATTATATCTATTATAAATGGATCAAAATCAGTAATTGTCTCATTTCTAGAAAAAATACCAGTTATGAAAGCGAATCGAATAAAAGGAAGAGGGAAAAATTAATTAATTGGCTGATTGATGAATTGATTAATAGTCATTTATTATGCCATGTATCTTAAACGTCATGGTATGTATTATCTATTTGATCCAAGAACTATTTTATCCTGAGAAATAAATGTAATTTCAATTTTATAATAATAATAATAATAATAATAATAATAATAATAATAATAAAATTATTCCGACAAATCGTAAAAATAAAATTTAAATATGCATAGTAATTTGTAAAACGAAACATATGTAACAAAGTTTACGCAACAATTATATGACACTGCATCAACCCAATGTTTATAAAAAATATATGACGCAAGTGCAATATTAAAATTAAATTTAATACCAAATGGAATGCAAATTATAATATAAATCAAGCTAACGTTAATTGCTGGTACCCAATCAACATGTTCGAAATGTCCAAGTAAAAATTTCAAAATCAGAATGTGGTGGTTTTATACGAAGTATAGTAATAGCAAAGCGTAGATTTTTTTAAACACCAGAAACATGGATTATATATACAATGTAGACCAATGAGGTTGTTTCGAATTTTTTTTAGAAAAAACAAGTTCCTAGGAAATCGATCCGTTCTTCGCGAACTTGTATTCGTTGTCTCTGAAAAATTCGCAACAAGATACTTTGCTTTACCAGATTTTATAAAAGAACGTCAAGAGTTATAACAAATATTTATTAGCTATTTATTATGTACAATCGAGGTAACACGATCGCATGTGTACTATGTACATTTCACGAACTTGTGTTCGGATCTTATTTCTTAGACTGGCCACAATGTAGAAAGTAGATGTAGATAAACGAAAAAATGAGGTATCGATATAATAATTTGCGTACAGATCATCGTAAAATATATCGTATATTCTAAGTTAACGAAGACCCGGAATATCTCCTCGGAAATATGGAAGTGAAAAATGAAAGTCCTTCTCGATGTAGGTCAGGAGTATATATAATGGGTGTGAGTGCTATGTGAACACGTGTAGAAAGAGGGATAGAGATATACATATATATATATATATCCATTTTGTACTTTTAATAATTAACTAATACGTTTAATTTATATTACTTCAATTTATATAAAATCTATAACGATTTGTTTCAAATATTAGCGTATATATAGAAAAATTTTAGTTATAAAATTTTTAAATTGTATATGTATAAATAAATTATCGTTGGTTTATTGTATTTTTATTTCAATGTAATTATGTGCAAACTATCATATTATATTCGATTTTTTTTCTAATAAATGAAAATTGTTACAGATTTAAAAGTGTACTTCTTTATAGATGATATAATTTTTACCTTTTAATTCCATTTATATCATAAGATACACTCAAAATTATAAAATTTATTACATTATCTTGGATTATAATTGTTACTAGAATGAAAACTAAATAATTAGATTAATTTCACGTATCAAATTAACATTTTATGATATTGGATATACGATCATTTTATGTATATACAGAAAAGACATTTTATACGACGATAAAGCAACACTGTATATAACGAATATATAAAATTACCCAATAGTTTTAGAATTTTAATAAAGGTTCCTTAACGGCTTTCGAAGATTTTTTTAAAAATTTTGTAAATATCCATTTCCCTCGTATAGTTTCATGGGGGCTGTCGTTCTTTTAGTATGGCCCACACATGGTAACTTCATGAGGGCCAGACAAAGTGGCTAACGTTTATCTCGCGTAGAATGTGAAAATAACGGTAGACTTGTGTGTGGGTGACCTAAAACGTATAAATAAAAGCTTTTGTGTGAACAAATGCCTGTTAAAAGAGTAAACCTTCTCTTTATTAGCTCTATCATAGGACATCATACTAGATTATTCGATTATGTCTTACTAGCCGTAGTGTATATACACCTACGCGGCTATATATACGTATGTGTGTGTGTGTGTGTGAGTAGAAAAAAGGTAAAAAAGGATAAAAACAATGCGTGTTTTTATTTTTGCAGTACTAAATCTTTAGAACGCCAAAGGCATTAGGCTTGTAAAAGTGGAATTGGATGTGTGTGTAGTCAGTCACCCGATTGACTAGACCTTGTTAACTTTTATCGTTCGTTCGAATTACTTCTTGTAAACTTATGTTTACTCCTGTTTCGTTCGAAATACGGATGCTTTAAAAAAAAAAAAGAAAAGATATAATACGCATGTATAAAATTTCAATTCAATAATTTGAAAAGTAAAACTTTCACCATATTAATATAATATAAGTTTTATAAATAAACCGTATAAAAATGATAACGTAAATAAGTCTAATAATTTTTTAGATACTAAAAAAGAAATAACACGGGTTTAGCCAATTTTATTTTACATTAAAGTACATACTATGATACTAACAAAAATTCTCTTATATAAGCCACAGGAGTCCTCGACGTGGCAGAGATGCATCAAGCGCAGCGTATGAAACTTGGGTAAGGCAGGCATTAGAAACCATAGGAAGCACCACATTTTTTAATATTTACTATGCATGCATTAAAAGACTTCGATAATTTATGAACCTTAAAATACTGGTTAAGAAAATTTAAAAATTCGTGGTTTTATAAATAGTATTGTTGGTTGAGAAATTTCTTTATTAATAAAATATTTATTTTCATATTTCCGCGAGTATTGACATATAACCGAACGCGTCAAAAATAGTTTATTGAAACTGATTGAAACTAACGTTTATGAAATTTTACTTATCTTCCTTAAAAATGTCAAAAATGTTCTACAAATATTCACCTTAATTTTTATTGAATAGTAATAAATTTTAGTTGTACATTAATTAAAGTAATGATAGATAATACGATAAAAAAGTTTATAATCAAGTTAGAATATCAAGATAGAGTGAGTTAACTCAAAACTAAAACCATATAACCGTAAATGTTGTCACGTATATTTTAATCTCTTCTTCCGATACAAAATAGAATTATATACAATAATTATTAATATTAATGTAATCAACCGTAAAAATTCTATTTTTAATCGAATAAAATATTATTCAAATAATTTAAGATAATTTAAAAGATTTGTTTAAATATTGACTTTACTGTGAATTTCAATAATAAATTACGCTTTCATTATATATTAATTATCAATTAAATACACATCTATAAAGCAATTATTGATAGAAGTTTAAATACTGCTGTTTCATTTTCATCTTAAAGTAAAACAATAAAACGGAATAAAACAATAAATACACATTCGAAGAATAATATAGCAAACAATCATAATCAATTAGTAGGCATAATTTTTAGTCGTATTGACATTCTATATTGATTGATTGCAACTCTACATGTTATTAATAATTCTAAAATAATAAATGTATGGAAATTAAGTTAAAGTATTATATTAATAAATTATACTTCAATTTAGATTATAGTTATTTACTTATAAGTAATAATAAAATGAATCTTTTGGTTTATTATTTTATAGTTACAGAATGACCGAGATAAACATATTATACGTTTTACGTACTGAGTTTTAATACGATAACACGCGAAATTGTAAATTTCATAAATATTTTGCGTTCGCCCCGTCCGGAGAAATAAAATTTTTGATTTATAAAAATAATAATTTAAAGGAATAAATCCCTGTAATTTACATGAAAATACTTTTTTGGTGAGTAACGTATGTTGAACGATGAATATCACGTACGGTCAAGTTGGAAATAACTAATTTAATTCTGACGAAACTCTTTATGTTTGAAAGCAAAATATTCTTTTACTTTATCTTTTTTATTCGCGCATAAAATATGAACTTTTTCATTTATTAATAACTGAATTTCGTGTTCACGAAAAATCGTAAATTTTCCAATATTGATCGAAATTTTTTGGCTCATCAATTGATGTAAATTAGAAACATATTCGTAATTAATTTTTACGTCATTAATAATAAATTATATAAAAATAATTGCAAACTAATTTTCGAACTAACACAGAATATAAAGTAGATATAAAATAATTAGACAATGTTTCATGAATGTCAGCTAAATTGTATGTGTACTTATCATTCATTATTATTGCATTAACTGTGAAAATGCATTTATCGAATAAAAAAAAATTATGAATTATGTTCAATGTTTGTATTTATTATCTCGTATTATTAACATCCTAATTACGTACTAATTATCTTAGTTAGACACGAAAATCTAGAAATTAAATACGTTCATATTTTGTATCTTAATGTATTATTTACTAGTTGTAATTATTCCCTATTTATGATACTAACAGAATTCCAAAATATTATGCTGCGAATATAATTCTGTAATATAGGGCATTCGAAAAATATTTTTTTAAATAGAGTACGAATGTCTATGGTTCATTCGATACATAATCCAATCCTAACATCGTTAAAAATATTAATTATTCTTTTTTGTTCGTACAAAATAGGATTAAATATATAATTTGTATATATATGTATATGTGTGTGTGTGTGTGTGTCATAGAATTATAACTTTAAATTTATTCCAGAGAAATAAATAACGAAACGACTTTTTTAATATTCGAAGTTTGATACTCTTCGATTATTTAAATATTTATTTTCATTATGTTCAAAATTAGGATTATTCTCTTTTCTCGGATTATGTTTTGAAAGACGAGACGGGAATTTTTCGGAAATATTATATTATGTGTAAAAAATGGTTCGGTTAGAAATATGAATCATAACGCCTCGTTTGACCTTTCGATCAATCTCTGTCTAAGTACTAATAATCCGGGAAATCTGTTCGAATTCTATCATTGCATTTTACCATAATGATTTCAATTCAAAATCACACTGATTTAAAAAAAAAAACTAATTTTTTACGCGATAGATGAGATAATGTAAGAAACATATTCACGAAACCGATTTTTTCAACAAGATTAAAGCGTGAATTTGAAAAATTATACAACCACGAAAATATATAAAAAAAATACTTTGTTTGGTGATGAAACGGTCGATAAGAAGGTTTAAAAGAATCCGAAAATAAAGTAAAATGAGATTTATGCGTAAATTGAAGGTAGAATTTTTTATAAATTTTCCTTAATTCTTAAAATAAGCTTAATATCGGTATCCCTTGTAATTTGTAGACACAAACTACGTTATAAAAAATGTGAATATACGTCTTTCAAAGAAAAATCTCATATTTAAGCGTCAGTCTAGTTTGCGCTCCCTAAGAATGCAAAATTACGCGAAATTTCGCAAATCGACAGAGAATAATACTTTGATCCGAGAATATAAATCGCGTTGAAAATCCGAGATACATCATTTTCCGAGAAGGTAGAGCTTAGATTCACCCTCGAGGCTTATTTATCCCTTTGACGAGCGACACAATCGAACAATCCACTTAGGTTTTGCTCTTTCGTCGAATGAATCCTTTGCCGCGTATCAAAGAACGACTCGAGCACGTAAGAACGTCTGCATTCCTCGACGATCCGACTTACGTGCACCTGTAAACGAGAAGCGGAAGGAATCTCGCGTGTAGCCTTCGGTGCACGCACTCGGATGGGTAACGGGAGCTCCAGGGTCTGGGGTTATCGCAACGGCCCGCTCCCCGTGTACACACGGACGTGGAAAGGGCGCTGTTTGGGATTACCGCGGCCTCGAAACAGGAACAGCCACGAGGAAGAGGGACGGAGAGGGACGGAGAGGGAGAGAGAGAGGGAGAGGCGAGAGCCCCAGGATTGGTAGAGCACCGCTGCAACCGACGGGGGCGAGCCGAGATCCGAGCAAAGGCGGAGGCGATCGATGTATCGGGACGGCGGGGCGAGGTGGCCGAAAAGGAGGATGGAACGTCGCCGGCTGCTGCTGCGCGGTGCCGCCCGAGGAGGAAGCGAGGAGGATGCGAGGAGGAAGCGAGGAGGAAGAGTTAGGTGGAGCGGCGCCGCGACGTCCGGCGTCGCGATGTCCCGCATAGAACGTGCCTCGCGCGGAATCCTGGAGAAACCCGCGAGATCGGCTCTTCCTTTCTCGCTCTCGTTCGCTCAACCCTTTACCACCGCTGGAGCTTGGCTTTCTTCCTCCAACTCGGGAATAATTATAGCCCTAGACGCGACCGAGGCTCTGAGAGCTCTGAGAATCTTCGCACGTCGCGATGCACGGGATTCGTGACTCCCGGGTTCGCTTTTAAACTTCGCCTAGACGAAGCTTCGTTACGTGTTCGCGATCGAACCGAGCCGATTGTTTTTCTTTCTCCCTTTTTTCATCATTATTATTTCATTCTCTTAGATTTTCCGATCGGTTTATCTTCCCGCGCTCTTGAATGAAGTAATTCCGAGTTTTTTGCCGATTCTGATTTATGGTACAATGTGGAATAAGAGCATCGGACTCGGTTATTATATACGAATACGAGAAGTACTTCTCGTTCAACGATTTTATGAAAAGCGAGAAAACTATTTCTTCGATTTAAATAAGGAATCATTGCGGGCGGACGGGAAAGTAATTTGCTTCATTTCGGGAAATCAATTTTGCGTCTAATATTCGATGAACTCGGAAAATTAATAACTGACATTTATGAAATATATTACTTCTTTAAAATGAATGCGTCCTGTTAAATCTCATAATTTTACGCTGAAACTTGGTTTTATAAAATTTTTTAAAATGTTGTTTTTAAATATGAATAAATTATGGCCAATTTACTTTTTCCATTCGGGTCTTTTTTGGCTAAAAATTTTAAACGTTAAATATTTGCGACCAAATATTTTTAATATACATATAAGTTTCATTCTACAAAAATAAAAAATTTCAAAATTTAAATATCGGAAGATAAAGTATAAAACAGCTACGTTAGATTATGAATTATTTATTTTTGAGCGATCGGAAAAGAATGTTTGAATGTAGATTACCGTAAAGATTTTGAGAACGGAAGCATAAGCGTAAAAAACCTTAAATTAAAAATAAAAACACTTTAGTTTTAACCTTTTGACTAAAAATATATCATTAGCGTGCACTTTAAAAAATTAAAATGGTGTCGTCAATATTCGTATAAAATTTACGAACTCCGAATAAATTCTTAAAATTATTATGCATTATTTCGAATAGCTAGTACACGAAACATAAAATTCTAGTCAACGTGTTCGCTTCATATTTTAAATGTATTAAAATTATAAATGTTATTATAACTTCTAAATTCCACTTAAAGTAAAGTAAATATATTTTAAACTATTTTAAATTTAATTGAAAAAAGCTATAAATAATTAATCATATTAGAATTTATGTTTTCTGATTTTTTTATCCTTTTTAAATACAAAAGTTATTATAATTTTCTTTTTATGTTACAATTCCCAATTACAATTAATATGATTTTGATCGTTTTTTAAAATCAATTTATTAAAGTCATTTTTGTATGTAAATACAATTATATGTTGCCAACTTTTTTTTAATTTATGCACTATCCCGAATAATTTTTTGATAATAGAATATAAATATAGTATTTCAACTGAAACTTTATTATTTTTTAAGCGATGTATAAAATAAAATATTTCGATTATAATCGAAAAAATTTTTATCAAATTTTAAAAACCACCAGAAAAATTTCGACGAATGTAATCGACACTGATAAGTATAAACTTCCTTTTCGTATCTCTTATGTGTAGCAATCGACAGTTCTTTAACGACTAACTTATTCTTTCTCTTGGAAAACTTAAGAAAAACTTGTTGTCTCCTCGAGTTTGCTTTTTTGTTACTTTTCAGTAGCTCCAACAAATCCGTCCGAAACATTCTATCAAACTTTACTTGCTTCTCTAAAGTGTCGTTGGTCAACTTTTTACATACGATTAACCGTTAAAATTATTATTACTTCAAACCATCTATTTAAAAACGTGACGGAATATATTTTAGAAATTGACAATACGAAACGATCGTTTACTGTAGTATCAATACAGAATATTTGAAGAGATTTAAATACAATTTGAATACATTATTTCTTAAATATTTTTACATAAAAACACTCGTAAATATATGCGTGTAAAATAATATACGAAGATGAAAGAAAATAACGAAAAAGTAAAAGGAGATAAATTATAAATAAATCGAATAGTTTTATAAGTAGAAAAAAAAGAATTTTATGAAAATAATAAAAGGATTTTAATTTACGAGTAATACATTTTGACGTATTCAGTTCCGAATATTATTTTATTCATAAACCTATTCACATTTATTAACCAAAAAAACCTTAAGCCTATAAATATTTTTTGTATCGTATAGTTTTAAATAATGCATATATATTTAATATAACGTTTCGATATATTTATGATTTTGTCATATTTTTACAATAAAAATAAAATAAACCAACGTGTATATATAAAATTTTCTAAATTATTATAGCTCGAAGAAAAAGAAAAAACACATAAAATAATAAACGACAAGGATAGGCTATTATTTTTATTTATCGATCTCTATAAAATATTATATTTATAAAGCAAACAGTAAGATAGAATTTCAAATAATCGATAAGTTTAAATGAAATTGGAAACGTTAATAAAATTTATATTTATATATATATATATATATATATATATATATATAAATATTGATTCGTGAATTAAGTAAATGAAAAAATAATTTATTAATTTAATAAAAATCAGGAAATTTTCATTTTCAATTATAAATGTAAATCGATTAATTTCTTTACGACATTTCATGGTAATTTCGTTGAAAATTTATCCTCGATACAAAAATGTATTTACTTTGAACTCTAGAGCAAACTAAATGTCGCGAGCTTTGAAAAGCTTTGAAAATTTGATCGCTACATCGAAAATAGAAAAGGAAGCTATATTTTCTCGAAGCGAAGCTTGGATTTTGTTAAAGGACTTTATCAAGGATAAGACGAGCAACTGCGACAATAATCGACACTCATTACAACCCATTCGTTTATTCAATGGATATTTCGTTGTCCGCGATACAAATACGAAGGAGCAAGAGCTTTTATCGATGTCCATTAAAAACGGTGGAAGCTCATTGCCATTACGAAATAAATTGCAATGAATAATAATTAATGCACTTTCGTAAAAACCATAGGAACGTTCTCTTAATTGCTACTTCTTCGGGACTACGCTACATTTCTTACTTCCATAAACTTCCGGGGACCGATGGATAGCCGTTATTACGATAGCGGGGGTATAAAGCGCTAAGAGCTATTAGAAGAAAAATTCGGTAAGTGGGATTTAATGTCCTATGTACGATATCCAAGATCTATCCCTCTAATTTACGAGTCGTACATTACACGTTGCATTTAGGTCGGTCCGGGAAACTTTGAGTCCGGCTTGGCGTTTGAATTTTCGGCTTGGTCGCGTTTCTACCGACGCCGCCATCTATCGGGCTTCGAGTCAAGCAATTAAAACTTCAAACGGAAAAAATTCAATACGATATACGAGAAAGTTTGATATTTGCTTTTACTTCGATACAACTTTTGCTACGAACAAACTCTTTTTCGAAATCTTAGAATTTCCATTCGTATCCGTTCGATGCATCGTTGCGATATAAATTTCATCAAAGTTCGCGTAATTGCTACGAAAGATCTGTGGCTAATTACTCTTACATGTTATCGTAAAGGAATACACACGACTGAGAAAATTCTTTGAGAAAATAACCGAGTAATATCGTAGAAGAAATACTTATTGCTCGAAGCTTATAGTTATCCGATAAAAAACTCGACGATGAATTTTACATCTTATACTTGTAATCGATTATCTGGAAAATTGTCTCTCTTCCATCGTAACGCAAAGTATTTACCAGTACGTTATTTTAATTCCATCGTAAAAATTTACCCGTTTCCGCTACGCGAATAAATAACAATTTTGCGTTAAAAAAATGCACCGGATACGTCTTTAACATCGATGGAACGTTCATTTTTTAAATTTTGCAAAAATAAAAAATTAACGCGATTACGAAACAAAATTTTTTATACTCGTTGTAAACATTTATATTTTTCGAGAAAACGCGAAGCTTCGTCGTCGTCGTCGTCGTTGTCATACATAAACGTAGATTTTATGGATAATTACGTTTAGTGCGGAGCCTACGAAACAGCTCTCCCCGAGTGCCCGAATAAAATACAAAAACAAATCCCGGTGATTTACTCGTATTTTCAAGCTCTACGAATTTCCAAAGTACGCATACGCGATCGGACACCGTGAAATTCCTCGCGACCTTACAGATGGCATCACTCATCGGAGCTAAAGTCGCGAACGATTCTTATCTCGAGACGAGGCAGCGTTAGGGTCTTGGAGGTTAGGGCACAACTCGGGAAAGCGTAAAACGCGTTTCTTCGACCACTCGGCGTTTACCGGAGTAAAAAAAGAATCACGACCTCGAGGACGTCGACGAGCTTGGAGCGAAATGGACCGGAGCCACGCATCGATCGAACGATCGACTCTCGTCTTCGCTAACCATTCCTTGAACCCGATACGGAACACGATACGTCCGCGTGTGCGTATGCGTGTGCGTATGCGTATGCGTATCGTGTGCGTGTGCGTGTGCACTGGCTCTCAGTGCGCAGGTGCAAACTCCGATACAGTGGAATAGGTATAGCTTTTACGTAACAGCACGTGACGCCCACGATTTTAAATAAACGTACTTCTCCTCGTTCGAACCCCTGCCCTTAATACGGATCTTTAAATTTCGCGATAACGCGGATCGAATTCTACCTTGAGAGTTTTATCGAGTTTTATCGAGTTTTATCCTCGAATACGGCGATTCGAACGTACATCGATGCGATTCGTCAATATTCGAAAAGGCGTGTTTCCGTCTATCTTACGATTAGCAACCTTCGGTCCGATACTTTGTAATTTCGTTTATTTTAATTAATTAATTAACTAATTATCGTTACGCGATTTTTGTTCGATACGAGAGGGAACCCGAGCTTTCGAGAGCCGTACACGATACGGAGGACTCGATAAGATTGGTGTAGGCAAGATCGTTCGTTATCTTATTTATCGTTGGAGATTACCAATGGAAACGTTATAAATAAAACAATGATATTAAGTCTCGCGTAAATAAATCTACGCAGCGAGGAATTCGTCGAGACGAGAAGATGCTTTCTTTTCATCGAGCGTCGATCAGAAATCAACCGAGCAAAAACGAATCGCGTCGAAATAGTTTAGTTCCATGTTAAGTTCTCTTTTCGTCGAGAGAGAACGATAATTTACAATTTTTCATCCCGAGTTAAAACCGACGAATAAATAATATCAGTCGCGAATCGACGGTAAAATCGTCTTTCCAGAGATGCGATACAGCTTAAAATATTCGTGTCAAAATTCAAAGCGATAAGTCACAAGACGCGAAGAACAAACTTTACGGAATACTGTTCGAACGCGGGCGTGCAAAAAATGATATGTCGAGTAGAATAAAAGTTGGGTTAAAAGTTGAAAAACGGAGCGATTAAAAAGACAAATTACACATTTAAAAATAAAGCGGAGAAATATCCAGCGCGTGGGAAGTTTGGAATGGTCTCTGGAGCGAGTAAAGACGGTAACGGGAAAATAGAGTTTCGTCATCGATAGGAGGACGGTATAATTAAAACGATCGAACGCAATCCGCGAAAAGCGGATTCCGAGCGCCTCCCCGTTTTGTTTATCTCCTCCTCGACAAGTAGTCCAAGCCACGACAATAACACGCGACCGCCGCGGCCGCTCGCTCGGAAAAAATAAACTCCGGGGTCCCGAGGCTCCGAGGCACGTTCCTGAGCGCGCAGCTGCGCACGATAGCGAATGCAACGAGGAGGTAAAAGCCCAGACGTTGGTCGTGTCAGCCGTTTGTTGTGTACGCGCATTTCTCTCTCGCTCGCTCTCCCTCTATCCACTCGGCTGCGTCTCTCACGGGCGAACGTCGCGCATCGGGAACAACAGCAGCAGCAGCAGCAGCAGCAGCAGCAGCACCAACAGCACCAACAGCAGAGCAGAAGACGGCCGCCATTATCGCGCGGCCTCGCCGTGTCCCGTGAATAATCTGTGCGTGCGTTCTCGGGTGGTGCGTCGCGAGCAGGAAGAGCAGGAAGAGCAGGAAGAGACGGGAAGCTCGGCTCCGAGGTGCGTCGACAGCCCCGAGAGTTCGCGACGGCATTGGTAGGAGCAACATCGTCGCCGTCGTCGGGACTCCTCGACCCGACGGCCTCGACGCGCCTCTTCCTCTCCCGTCCACCTCGCTCGTAGTGACCGGGGCCACTCGTGCGGTCTCCCAGCGGTGTACGCGTGTGCGCGCGTGTACGTCCCGCTTCTCCTCGGTCGAATCGCGCTCCTCGGCTCTAATCAGTCTCGATCAGCCGTCGCCAGCCGGAGGCGACCCACCGAGAGCAGCGAGATTGAGGTTAGAAAGGGGCGGCCCGCGCCTCGAGGAAGAGCCACAGAGGCGCCCGAGACGTAACGTCATCGGCTGAGAGATGGAGAGTCAGGCTGTCATCCTGATGCTCGGGCTGCTATATTTAGCCTCTGCCCTCGTCGAGGTGCAATCAGGTGAGTGTGATCGGAGCTTGGGTCCTGGGTTTCCTTTCTTCGTCGGTCGACGACGACGACTACGACGACGACGACGACGACGGCGGCGATAACGACGACGATGACGACGGCGGTGTCGACGGCGATGTCGACTCGTTGTCCTCGGGTACTCTTATTTACGCTGCCGGTGCGGCTTTTGGCGTTGCTCGCGTTATGTAAACCGCGGATGTTTGCTTTGCTCCTCTTGGCGCTCGGGAAACTCGCGGGTTTTTCTTTTTTTTTTTTTTCGCTCGTCACTGCTCGGCTGTGTCCTTATCTAATCGCGCGAAATCGATGTGCCTCTCTCGTTATCGTCATCCGAGGCGCGATCGCCAATTTGTCGATAAAAAAATCGATGCGCTAATTCGTAGGATCGACGACAGCTCGCGATATCCTCCGAGTCGACGATCGTTTACGCGTCTCTCGTAAGCTCCGACTTGTTAGCGATCGATGAGCAGCGGATCGTTGGCATTGGACACCGGAGGGAAAATCGATCCCGTCGATTCGGAGCCTCGTCTTAAAAACCCTCGCCGTCCGAGCGACGACGGCTGTCCTTGACAGAGACAGAAGTGTATTTAGGGAACGAAAGGAAAGCGCGTACTGCGTGCGTGTGTGGATGCGTGTGTGGATGCGTGTGTGGATGCGTGTGTGGATGCGTGTGTGGATGCGTGTGTGGATGCGCGACGGATGCAAGCGTTGATGCGCGCGTGGATGCGTGTGTGGACGGGTTGGGGAGACGCGGCGGTAACGACGAACGTGTGTGAATTTCTCGAGTGAATAAAATTTCGATGATTCGTAAGAGTGTTCTCGGAGTGAGTGCGCATTTCGCGCGCATGCACATCCCACGCATGCGTCGAAGGCTCGGGCAACTTGCGCCGACCAAGTGGAAGCTCTTTCTTCTCGATATTTTCCGCGTCCGCTGTCTTTTTTCCACATTTTTTTGCTCCTTCGCTTTTGCTTTTTATTACTTCGCTGCCGAACGTGCACTTGTCTTCCTCGGGGGCTTGGAATTGCTCTTTTGTCCGTCGATCGTTAGTCGCGTAATCTTGCCGCTACGCTAGAAGAGTTTATTCGAAGGAACATCTTTTTGGACGATCCACCTATCGAGTTTTACTTCTGAAAATTACTCCACGCCTCGCGAGACGATCTTCTCTAGTCTATATGGAGCACTGATGTATTCTAATACGCTAGACTCTTTCAACGTAATGAAAATTTCTAGATGGCTATGCCGACACTATATTATCATAAACGATAGTAGTTTTTCTCAAAGAACGTCGTAGCGACTTCAACGTTTTACTTTAATAATATATATTTTTTGTTCTCGTTGTAGTTTCCTCCGTTCGAAGCGTATCGCTTTCCAACTTTGTTTTTTATACTCTCGATGATGAATCTTCGTCCTTCGTTCGTTGTATTTACGCTACCAATTTCGATTCCTCCCTTCGGAAATACCAATTTACGATTAGATTCTTTACGACTCTTTACGATTCTCGATTAAATATTTTTCTAATAACGACGATGCTCCAATTTTAAATAATCGTTTAAATTCGTTGCCTCGAAGCGTAAGCTTCCAATTTTACTTACCGATGTTTATTGTAATTTTCCTTCGACTAGACTTCGAACTCTAGTCTCGCTTTCGTTCGATCGAAAATCGAACGTAAGAAACAAATTTTCGCGATCGAATCGAAATTTTAATTAAAAGCATTTAAAGCTCGGATTTTATAACCTTAAAAATATAATAAAAAAAGTTAATCGCTGTATATATTTTTTATCAGTCACGTACGTTTTTTTTATCGATAACCGTATATTTAACGTAGATTACGAACAAATTTTTGCAACGCTATCTAAATACCTAAAGAAGTTTTTATCGTGAAATAGTTTGTAACGTTTTATTAAATACTTTCCTTTAAGAGTCGATAAAAAAAAAAAAGTTGCACCATTTCGAATTTACAAAGCCAACGAAAATGTTCCTCTTTCGGGTGCAAAATATTCCCGGTATACCTCGAGATGATCGCACGCATCCGCGGTTGACCCAAAAGCTTCGACGTCGCTTAAAAAGAAAAAAACGCGCGCAACGTAGAGAAATTCGGGGTCGAACGGTAGATTTAAAAGGAGTTTCAACTTTCCGGGATTAAGAAACAGGTGATTCGTTTTTACGCCGTACAACCTTGGCGTTACGTTCAAGTTTAACGCAAATTTTTTGCCTCGGTAGTTCCTGGAGCGAAGTTACGCCTCGCTACAAGGTTTTTTTACAGCTTACCCGAGCTCGTATGGCTCATCGCGAGTCTTTTGGATAACGATCGGTTTTTGCATCGGCGTTAATTTTCCGTGAACTCGCAAGATCGCTCGAAGGCTTTTCAGCAATGCGTCATCGATGCGCGACGGATCGAAGCGAAGGAAAAAAAAAACCTATCCGGCTCACCTTGTATCAAGGAACGCTTCGTTATCATCCAATTTTCCGGCTTTTCGCGGTGCGATCTCGATTCGCTTTTAATCGCGACGCTTCCGAATCTGCTTTTAATCGATAAGACGAAGTTGTTGCTTCCGACGATTCGGGAGAAGACGTTGACCCAAAAGTCGTGTTGTTCGACGAAAGCGACATTATTCTGGCGAAAGTTTTGAAATTTATATCGATGTACGGACTGGAGATCGTAATACGATCGAGCAATTTGGTTAAAAACACAATGAAACGCTCGATCGAAGCATTCGATGGAGATTCATAAATTATCCGTTCACGGCTATAACAATGAATAATCGAGTCGTTTTATTTTCATCTTGGAGAATTATCCTTATCTCGACGAGATCCTATCTCTCCCTGAATATTTCTTTATCAGCGGTGGAAACCCACGCGACGGAAGAGTAAAAATTTTCGTAATTTTCTGCTCGATACAATTGCAAGATTAAATATCTAATAAATCCGGTTGCAGGCGTTCAGTCGTTATTAATCTTACTCGATTTATCCGCTACGAGTTTTCGACGATCTAATCTTACGAATCTCGTTCGTCTCGGGATTTTATCGCATCGTTTTCAATAGCGAAAATCAATCGCAGACGTTCCTCGAACCCGCCTTATCCAAGTCGGAATAAAAACGATTCCCGGTCGATTGTTTTGCACAGTAAGTAAGTATAATAATGCGCGAATGACAAAATGCATGGGAGATAAATGCGTCGATTTAGTCATGCGACTCGGTGTCTGTCTGCCTTCGCGAAGCTTTTCTCCATTGTTGGCCTGCGTCATTCTTTTATGCGTCATCGACGCAACGTCGCCCGTTGTTTGTAGCCAGTTTTATTTAGCCGCACAGCCGACCGGGCCATTGCCACTGTATTACCGTGGCACACACACGCACACACCGCACACACCGCACACACACAGAGACGCGGACTCTCACGTGCCAGCGCGCAGACGTGGTTGCGAGCTTCCTTATTTATATACATCGCATTAATTGCCACTTACGGATACCTACAATTGAATTTCCCCCCCGTTTTTTTCGTATCGCATCGTCGCGTTGCTTCGCTCGTGATAATCGCGATATTACCAGCCTCGGACGCTTCAATTTTGTCCGAGTTCTTTCGCTGCTCTCGTTTAATTTATCTTAATCGTACGAAGAGCTTTTCCACTTTAAATTCATTGTTTACCGTTACTTTGAAAACGGTGATCGCGGCGCGGCGTAAAATTAATTTTCATTAATAATTTTTTCAACGCTGCTCCGGGATGCGAAAACAAAATAATATTTTACGACGATGTTAAATTATGTTTACGAAAGGAAATTTCATCCGATAAATAAAGTCCCTTAAAATAAACAGCGGGTATAATTAACGCGTCTATTTTGAAAATTAGTTTGAATCGTTGGAGCAATTAGTAGTCGTTAAGGAAAACTTTATCGTTTGCTTCTTATAAACGGTTTGTTGCGGTAATACTGGGTTTAAATTTTAATAGGAAACACGTCGCTGAGATCGTCCACGACAAAATTGACACGAGAGTGTGTAATTCGAATTCCCCACTCCCATCGATCGTAAACATTCAACGTTATCGCTCGCGAAAGAAATCCTACCGTGGAGTTAAAGCAAATATTTTCACGCGGCTTAAAGTTATAAATCAAACGTATCGGCGGCGATTTTACAACGATTCGATTCGTCGAGTCACGGCTCGAAAAAGGAAAACGCGACAGCCGAGTACGAGAGTAATACACTTTCGAGCGTACGGATGTCTAAAATTAAGAAAGCTCGCGATCGTTTGCCAAGCGATGGAAAGCGATCGTTGGACTGCGCGGCGCCTAGACTTTAGGCGGGAAAAAAGACATCGTTCCCGTCTGTGTGGATGTGTACGCGTGTGTGCGAGCGCGTAGGTATCGAGCGATCTCGTTACTTTGGGATGTCGACTTAAGCCGACGATGACTAGCGTCGAATCGTCGTCGATTCTGCGTCGACCGACGGCCACGACATCGACGTCGACTCTCACTCGAGATTCTCACTTTCACGGCTAAACTCTGCGCGAGTTCGTTCGTTCGACTTCGGTAAAAACGTTTATTAGCATCCGAGTCGTTATTCGTCGTCCGATTCGTACACCGGTATAAGACATTTTCTTATCCGAGATACGACGCCGCATCGATTGTCGTATCAGTTTGGCATGTAGGTTTGGGTTGGAGAAAAAGAAGGGAGGGAAACGTTGGTTTCGCGTGCCTGGTTTGCATTGTGCTAAATTTTTTTTTACGTTCGCGGTAGAGCAACGCGCATTCGCACCTGTATTTACGCGCGCTGAGACGATGATACTCGCTTGTAAATAAAACGGATTCGTTCGCGGTAAAAGCAACGTGTAGTTCGTAATTAATATAGAACGTAATTAATCCTTAAAATATACGTTAACGAACATCAACGAGTGAAACGTCCTCTTCTCAGCGCCGTTGTTACGAAAAATTTCCTAATAAATAATTCTAATGGAATATATTTTACTTTTCAACGATAGATAATGGTGAAACGGAGCTGAATTGATAATGCTCTTATCTTGCGGATATTGGTCTGCGAGCGACAAACTTACGCTTTTGTATTTTTCTATATATTATTTTCTGCTTGCACGGAATAGTGGAACGTAGAGCTCTAAGATATTGCTCATGGAATGTTTTTAAGTATCTCCTCTTTTTTCCATTACTGCAAAATGTTTTTATTTGATATCCTTGATTACATCTCATCCCCGAAGAAAATTCACAGCGAAAACAAAAGATGTTTCAAAGTTCCACGGATGCGCATGAAACAAAAACGGAACGAAACGAAAAAAGAAAATAAAAAAAAAATTGTTTCGACACCGCGTACCGGAAAAATTACGAAACGCGTCGAATCAACGATAAAAAACATCAACGAGTTATAATACCTGGAAATATTGAAATCCTTTCGGACTCGATATCGCGGCGGATATTATCGTATCTTTCCGTTTTATAAATATTTCGGCTATTTTAAAACAACCGAAACGAAAGGAAGCTTTGATATCAAAGAGGCTTTTCCGTTAGCGGTCGAAACAATTTTTCAATAAAGATCGTTCGAACGCCCTTCCAGCTAACCCAAAATCGAAACAACATCCGCAAAGGTGTCGCTCGCATGAAACACGAAGGCTGTGGATTGGATATCGTGTGATTTCGGATATTCCGAATGGAAGCAACGTAAAATAACGAACGGAAGGAATATTCTGCGATGTTATTTGCTCTCGATCCGTGCAAGCACTAGCTTAAACGGAGCGTTTGCGTCGCGGTAGAATCCTCCCCCTCCGAACACCCCCGGAAACCCACCCCCAAAACGCGATCGAGATCTCGAACATGGCTAGCCGATCTCTCACGCAACTCTTGTCCTCTGTTGGCCCTCAATAAAGTGAAGTACACGGGCGACGCGTTGGTGCGCGACGGCCAGCCCTGGAGCATCACGTGCAGCGATGTGCCGGCCGATGCCACGATCATGTGGAAGAGAAACGGCCAGCCCCTCGTCGAGGATCTCGCGAGCGGTATCATGCACGTCGAGCCCGCCAAAGTTGTCGACGGCTCCATAAGTAGCACGCTCGTCGCCACCACCTCATTGGAGAGACACGAGGGCTCGTACGTGTGCGCCGACGGCAACGAGACTCACCACCTAGCCATCGTCTACGGTTCGTCCAAACCCCCCAACTCCATCCCCTCGCTAACACATTTTTTGTTGCGCTCTGCACTCGTTTTATCCATGCGCAAACCTGGTGTTGCTGTTTTTCGTCGTTCGCCCCTTTCGGTTTCCTTTATGTTTTATTCATTTTCGGTGAGTGCGAAGGCATCGCTTTTTGTGTGCGTTCTCATCGCTTTTTCATCTCATTCATCGGACTCGGCTGGGACGACTAAAAGAGGGGACTAAAAGAGGGGACTAAAAGAGACGACTGAAAGAGACGAAGCTGCGACCTTTCCTTATCGCGATCGTAATTAAACGCGCGTTCGCGGCTCCTGCAACTTTCGAGCAAAGTTTTCTCTCTCTCTCTCTCTCTCTCTCTCACTCTCACTCTCTTCAACGCTCGGGATTCGGTGCGTTAAAGGTTTTATAATCTTCGGAAAGAGCTTCGCAGTCAACGCGACTCCCACTCGCGAAACGTACGTAAAATCCTTATCGTATAGCCGCGCGATGGTAATTTTTTTTCCTACGCTCGAAAAGCTCGCTCGCATCGTTCCAGTTATCCTCGTGCGCGTTGAAATTTAATACAAAGTAGCGTATCGTAAGAAAGATAACGCGCGAATAATATTAACATTTCACCCTTCCTTAAACGCTTAACGCTTATTTACACTTATCGCTTGATACGGCTAATTATTTTGTTTAATTTCACGACTTGGGCTAATGCATTCTTTTATGTTTGTCGTCGCGTTTGCATGTTAGTTCCGTAACAAGAGCTTTATCGTCGCCTTAGCCGAGATACGCGTTAGCGTCGAGAAAACGTCCAAAGTTCTTAAAGCGAAGGTTCAACCCCTACGGAACGGGTCGACTCTCCCGGGGAGTAAACGAATTCGCTCCGGACGATATCGTTTGTCGAGTTTAAATTTTCATCCGTGGTAACGGGAATTCTGAGATCGAAGGCGTCTCCGAACATCGCCGGGATTGTTTATCGTTCGCTGGACCGAGGGTCGCGAAGCTTTGAGTGCTCGTGTGCACCGGAGTCTCGCCCTCCTCCGCTTGGCGCATAAGCATTCGTTCATTCGCTTTGAATCATCCATTATTTACCCCTCGTTATTTTTGTTTTGTCTTTTGGTTTATCCATAATATAGATTAATCGCGCTTCAGCTGTAATGTTTTTTTATTGTGCGTTGTAATATTTGTGTTTTGCTATTTGCGATTAATTTATACGCCTTTTTATATTTTTACAGCTCTACTCGATCTCTCCAAACTCGAAAGAGTGACTTTTTTACTTTTTAGAACAATCGATCTTCCGATCACTCGCTTTTGACTCACTTTTTTCATTAATATTTCATTCGATCGGAAAAAGTAACGTATTTTACTTTTTTTTTTTTAATAAAAATTGTCTTTTAAAATAGTAAAACGATACTTGGTAAACAACGATTGCAATATTCAAATTACAATTTTCGTACCGTTCTGAATCGATTGACTCTTAATTTATTAATTATTGTATCGATTACATATTTTTACGAGTATTTTTCTCGATTCGTGTGTCGAATATAAACAAATCGGGTGTTTCGAAAAAAATATAAAGGAAGTAACGTATACTTCTGGAGAATCTTTTCGCTACGAAGATTAATATTATAGCGAGGCCACAAATCATGGGAGACTTGTTTTGACTTATTATGTAACGGTACTGTCTCCAATCCGTCAAATACAACAAACAAAGTAATTGTATGTCAGTTTAAAATTAATTTTTAAATGAAAAAAAGAAATATAAATACGAATATAATAGATTAAACAACGAAGCTTAAAATGTCGTTTACATTACGACTATTCGTAAAAATAAGAAAATACGAACGAACGTGTAATTTTACTGCTACTATTTCCAAGCAGTTATCCACGAGCATAAACGATACAATCTTTTAAAATCAATAATGCATTTAAAAATATATCGATGACGTATCGCGTGTAGTTATATATTTCGTTATTTTAATTATATTTGAAAGAAAATTTTTTGTGGAAAATGTTTTTCGATACAATAGAATTATAAGCTTACCTCATTCTACGAAAATAAAGCTGTCATTTTTTATAACGAATCTACATTCTCTCGGTTGTTCGTGTCTAGAAAAACATATGTGTCAAAAATGCAGATATATTTTTCATTTTCTACGTTATTTAGACAAATTTATTCTTGTCATATTTATATATTAAAATGAATTATTTTTTAAACAGATTTGAAAATTATGTCAAATTTTATCCTAGTATTAGTTTTCGAAAAATATTATCTGTATCTACTTTACAAAGTATGAAACTAATATAAAATGTGTCTAACACCTTCGGACGTTAAGAAACTTGAGTAAATTGAAGAAAATATTGTTGGAATAAAAAGAGTAATAATTTATTAAAATAAAATCTTGCATGCTTATTTTAGATACGTATTAATTTCTTAAATGTCAAGACTGAAATATAATTTAATACAAGGAATCACGAAATATTTGTTTCAAATTTTTGCATTTTATAAACTTTACTTAAACATTGATAAATAGAAGTCATTATTTTTTTACAATAATTATTTGTACACTTAGATTAATCGAAATTAATTTTAGAGAAATTTAATTCTATGAAAATCCGTTTTATAAATAAAACGTTCTTTTCATTATAAATTACGCTTATATTGCTGAAACTCGAAAAATAGGTTAAACTGAATTTTTTCAAATATCATGTTTTAATTGAATTGCAATGTTTATCGCAAGATAAAGTTAACGCTATATGTCTTTTACTAAACAAGGTACAGAAATAAATTAATTCACTGTTTCAGAGCGATTCTATAAATCAAGTTTAAACAAAAGGTAATTTTTTATATCTGCTTATTTAGTAGCCAATTTTATGATACTCCGAGAAGATATATCCTTAGCAACCTGGATTTAATGTTAAAGCAAGAATGTAGAGTACACAAAAATCTACGAAGTATATATTTTTCCTAAAAAATTAGCATTTAAAAAAAAAATTTTCCATCTTCGCGAAATAAATAATATTTTTCCAATATTTCTTTTTTATTCTATTGTCAAGTATTATCGTGGCCAGAAATATGATATCCAAATAAAATAGAATTGCACAAATAATCGAAGAAAAACATACATAATAGTTACTATTTTGGTGTAAAACGATTTCAATAACGAAAAGTATTCTATGCATATTTTTTGTAAATGTAATATTTGGAATACATATTTATTCATTTTTTACGTAATGATTTAAAAAGACAAGAATTTTAAATTAAGATAACATTAACTCATTCGCAAAACACGCAATTTAAAGATATGCATTATTTGTTCAGATTTATAGATATCAAATATTTAAAAAATACCGAAGAAACTTGAATGTCATAGTTTACCTTAAAGGTTGGGATATTAGATTAGATTCTTATGTAAATTTAAAAATATATTTAAATTATTACGAAAGTTATGAATCATATGTTGTTCAAACATTAACTCATCAGAATATTGTTATCTTTAGAAAGTATGTAAATAAAATCGAGGCGATTGCATTCGTACATAAATACAAAAATATTACATTTTTCATAAATCTTGTAAATTTTATTTGAGTTTTTAAAAAATACTATTTCACGCTTTACAAGATATTGAATATCTCTTGAAACGAATTTGATTCGTGCCTTTCAGATATTTTATTTTAATACAGGTTGTTCTTTCAACTACTGATACGCTTATACTTATTTCGAGTCGCCTTTAAATTTATAGTTGTTATACAGCTGATACTTCATCACTGATATATACGGACTTGTTCGTTTTAATAAATATGCTATGAATAATATCTCATTTACCTACACTAAAATTTTAATATTTATAATTAAAATATATAAAGATACTTACCGAGGAGAAAAATAATAAATGTTTTTCATAAATCATAAAACGTTATAATATTAGTAGATAAAAATGAATCGAGATATTTAATACCTTAAATATTTTGACTCGAATAATATTTTTCACGATGCATAAAAAACTAACTTTAATTATGTCATTTTATTTTATTATAATCTAATTTGATAGTAGAAATTCTTGTATATTTGCTAATTGGACGTATTTAGTATGTACATTAGAAACAGTTTTGTATCCATTTTGTACTTTCTTACTTATCTTTAAAGAATATTAGAAATGAAACTTATACATTAATAAGAGAAAGCATATTCTAAAATTCAAGTTAAAACGACATTAATAATAACTTTACTCGTAATTTTGTAATATTCGATTTAATTATACGATGTTACTCGGTATTCGTACATAAAATGTCAGAAAGTAAAGATAATATAAGTCACAGATAAAGAATAATAAATGTTTTACCTTATAATAATTAATATAGTTTTATAAATACATCAAAAACTATTATTGTTTCTACAAATATTCTTTTTTTTATTTTTGTAAACATTTAAAATTATATTTGTAATGACTTAAATGTTAAAAGTAATGTAAAGTTGTTTATTATGTTCGAAATTTGACTTTTAACGTAATCGATTTAATTAAAATTCCACACTTGATTTTATTCACGTGAGATCGTTGTACCAAGAATAATAATAAACTTACAGTACTAGTAATATAGATTAATTTTTATTGTAGCATTTTGTAATATTTTAATATATTCAATTATGTACAAAGAGATTAGAAACTACTGTAGACATGTTCGGTAAGAAGAACAGTAAATATTAAATCATTTTGACCGTGAGAATCATAATAACATCGATGTAATTGTTAAGAAAATTATTATTTTAGATTAGTAACATTACTATTTAATTATTTTATTTTCTTAAATAAGCTTACACCATAATAAAATTATTTATTTTTATTAAAAATTATAAAATAATTTTTTATAAATATTATTCAATTTAAAAAAAAATAAAATAGAAGTTAAAACAGAAGCTAAAAACAATTTATTAAAGTAACGAGAATCACGAAATAATTTAAGCTCGATTTTTTCATACTTAAAGTTTACGTGTGAATTATTGATTGGCATCAGTAGTAGAATATTTACTTATTCTTCAAATATTTGTTATACTTTAAGAAGCGTCGATAATCAATATCATACGTATTTGATCCTAACTAGAGAAATCTACGAGTCGAAATCAACATGATTTTATAAATATACATCCTTTGAGAAATAATCGTGATTATTTTTTGTAAACGTAAATTTTTAAAGTATTTTTAAACTAACAGAAATTCTTACAAAATCAAATTTGTTTATTCTTAACATAATATTTAATTTTTAACATAGTATTTATAAATTTTTAACGAATAAGGAAATTCTTTATTTTCTTGTTGAACCAAATAGTCGGTATTAATAATTTAAATCAATTAAACTGTAAACACGCATTATTATACATTATCGGATATATTAAGTAAGATTAAAAACTTGCTGATTTTTTAATGATTCGAATGAATTACTCGATGGTAGAAATTTTACGTTTTTATTACACTTTTATAAACTTTTTTAGCCTTGGATCTTTTAACGCGTATATATGAATTAAAGTAAATAAAGTTCCTAAAAAAAGTTGGAAGTAAATACTCAAGGCTGTAATGATCACAGCTGTGCAAATTAAGATTTATGGCATAAGAAACGGAATACCTAATCGACTGATCCATCACAACCTGTTCATACGGTACTTCGTATCGTCCTTGTAAGTTACGCTACATTGTTTTTTATTTTGGCTTATATCATAAATACTTTTTACTATTTTATTTGCACAGAATAATATATATTTACATTCGATAGATGATTCACTATTATTTCTGGATAGGAAGTAAATTATAATACGTAGTTTCGAGGCGATGTTACAAACAATTTATGAATTTTTCAAACAGATATTTTTACGTTCGAGACATTTTTTATACAGCGCTGCATTAAATTTTAAAAGCCATTGTTTAAAAATGTTGTTGTTGTTTTAATTTCCATCGCATTTCATTATTGAAATTTGATTCAATCGTAATAAAAAGTTTCATCGAAAGAATAAATAACGTAAAGAAAGTTTCACTAGTCGTCGGAAAATACATTAATTTTTTTAAGAGTATTTTTCTTCGCGTACCAGCCATTTACCTCGTCCCAAGTTTGCTTTTAGTACATTTTTAATGAAAATTAAGTTGGATGCGACTGAAAACAAAGATTCCCCTAACGTTTGGATTGGAACTCTGGTTCAAGGCACGCAAAGTGCACTTCATCGTAAAAGAAAGAAAAGTTTTTACTCTGTACACAGACAATGTACAATGCGGGTGCATGTCCAAAAAGAATTTAGAGGGAAGTCATAACGGGATATAACGGCGGAATTTTTCTCTCGAACACCCGCCGGAGGTCGAGCGATATATTTTCAAGGCGGGCGGACCAGTCGACCGGTTGATCTCGTATCCATTACGTTCTGCGGGCGCGGAATGGAGAGAAAATGAAGGTCCGCGCATTTCGAACGAAATTCCGTTGCGCGTCGAGACGGGAGCGGAATATAACTCCTTGGTCCATCGGTCCGGCCGAGCGCGATTACAAAAGCGTTCGAGCAAGGTTGGAAGGCGAAGATCGGAAAAGGGTGAAGAATAAAGAATCCGATGGGGTCTCCTTATCAGACTCTCGCGCTCTCATATTTCTTGTAAGGAAACGCGGATTAGCGAGATTTATCGAACAATTCGGGGTTCGCTTACTCTCCCTTTCTTTTTCTTCCTCGGGCTGGAGCAGCATCAGCAGAGCAGGGAAAAAGAGGTCGACTGCGAATTTAGTTTCCGCGATCCTCGTTCTTCGGTTCGAAGACTGCATACGCGAGCAGAGCGAGGAAACAACTTTTTTTCGCTTTTTACAAATTTCTGGTAATCTCTCGTTCTTTGCCGACCCATGAGACTCCGTCCTTTCCTCGACCGACTCCGGAAACGTACGAAGAATTTCCCTTGAATCTCGCGTCGCTTTTCTTGGTTTTTTCTCTTATTTTACGCTTCGATTTTCAAGTGCAGCGCGAGAATGACCGAGTAAATCATAAATATCAAATTTTGAGTAATTTTCTTCTCTTGTACGGGTTTCCCTCTCGGAGTTACTCCGGTACGTCGCTTTTTTACCGGTCGCTTTTTTAATTCAAACCGTGTATAATAATATTATCTATATATAAATTTTGCTCGGTGTACTTCGGTTGTAAGTCGTACGACTAAAACATAAAAACCTTGTAAATAAAATGCCACCGTGGAGGCTTGTATAAACGTAGGATTGAAAAAGTCTGAAATACTTTGTGGCAGTTGCGCAGGTATATTTATAATTTTGAAGCTACGTCTGGCAATGTTTCCTTGTAGAGATGTAAGAGCTTATTGGACGAATAATGAGTAATACCAGAAATGAAAAACGAATAAGAAATTTATGTGCTTTTATAACGTATAAAAAAGAAAGGTCAAACGGTAAACGTATCTCGGCAAAATTCCATTTAAATGATATGAACATTTTGGCATGCTGCCTTCAACCAAAGTTTACGGCACAATCTACTTAAAACTAGAACGAGAATGAATTAAAATTTGCATCGAGCATGTAGAAAAAAGCTTAAAAACCTATCCAAAAATCGACGGGATTAATATAAAAAATACAGTAACCGGAATAGAAAAAATTTTTCATAAGATTTCTTGGCGTGGTTCGTTTTATATAAAAAATATCTATATAATTTAAAGCAATTTCGAGAAAGAACTGTTTATTACAAACACTAAAACGAGTCGTAAAGATATTTCATTAGCTCCAATAAAATCATTGTTTTACGAGTCAATACAAGTTTGAACTATGGTTTCGATCGTAAGGAAAGTCATGAAAGCACGTGGCGAAATTGAGCTCATATACGAATGTTGCTGAATCCATAAATGCGTATCGTTGTTCTATTTCTGCGGTTTGTAACTACGGCTGTCATCGTACTTCTTATTTTTTAAACACTGTGTATGAAAAAGCGTTTTACGAAATTAAAAGTACCGCGTTCGAGTAAAAATCATCGATCCCCCACCCGAAAAGTAACTTCCACGAAAGAATAACGACGTTGTTTCAACATTTTATTTGCGCGCAAATAATTGATATATTTCTGTATTTAAGAAACGCGAATAATTTTTATCGAAGGTACTAATCGTTCTTGTCACGCAACCTGTCCAACTGATTTATTCCGATAGATGGACGTATTTGTAAAACTAGTTCAATTTCTGCACGATCCAAATACAAGAACCAGTTACAATTCAATAAATTATAATTACGTAAATTCTTCGGTATATATATACATATAGAAGTGTTTTTTAAAAAAACTATTGAAATAAATATCGCACGAATCGTAAGATTGATTTAAATGTGTGGGAAATTTCCTTTTCCGATAACAAAAACACTGCTATTAATACATTTGTTTTAATATGTATACGATAGTAATTACTGCATCGTGAATAAACGATGTTAAGTGTTTTTACGTTTTGTAACAATTTTATAATTAGAATTATTTTGTTTTATTAAACAAATATTTAAAAATGCGGTACAGAATGTCGGACGAAAAAGACAAATATTTGAGCTTCCTTTAATTATAATTTATTTCAAGCAAAATATATTAATCCAAAAACGGTACGGAATTTTTTGTTCTAAATTAAAGATAAATATTTTATCTAAATGTATTTGAATCTAATGTTTGAATAAGCAGCGAATTATGTACTCGAAAATAGATCAATTAAAATATACCTCTTGCTTTTTTTATCTCGAATTGTGCAAATTATAAATAAACCGTAAATACATAAAAATTCGCGTACTTTTATTAATCAAATGAAAAGTTGCGCGGTAAGTTTACCTTTTCTCAACGCAAGAAAAAAAATACACAAGCTTATATTTGATCAATGTACGAACGAAGCTTCTGACGTACGTGTCACGTGATTCGGTGTGCGTGGTCAGGAGTCAAGTCCAGATTGATTTTAGCGTGCCATCCGGCAGCTCTCGAGTCTCGTTTAAACGTCGGATAAACTATAATTAGACGACAAGCCATCGCCTTAGAATTCTCTTACAAATTCTAACACCTAACCCGCGCGTTTTTAGATCTAATAAACGGAGAAAAAACATACGAGAATCACTTTTAAATCATATTTTACGAGTGAGCTCGAGACTCACACTAAAATATAAATCTCTAATTCAGCTAATAACGAATGATCGTCGCGACAATTTCCATAATAATATAGAATTAATAGTGGTAAAAAATTAATATATCGTATCAAAATTTAGTT